>CM066033.1:122430079-123030079 GCA_033557465.1 Ichthyophis bannanicus | reverse complement strand
GAGAATGTAAATAAATAAATAATACTTAGATGATTTCTTGCTGCTTGCCCATGATGAGGGGTTCTGCGGCCGTAACCTCTGCCTCTTTCAGGATACAGCAGTGGAACTGAGGGTGCCACTAGCGGCAGCTAAGACGGAAGGCCCAGCACAGTGCTTGTCCTTTTTGGAGATCAGGATCGACACTGTGGCAATGGTGACCTGACTGTCGGACAGAAAACTGACTAACCTGAAGGCTGTGGTGCAGCTGATGTACTCCACTAAGAAGGTCACCTTGAGACAAATGCAGTCCCTGATAGGGGTCTTGAATTTCACATGCAGGGTCATGTCGATGGGCAGGGCATTCATTCGGTGGCTAGTGGATGCTACCAAGAGTATCCGCAAGGGCCACCACTTCCTCAGGGTCAGGGCAAGTGCTCGCCAAGACTTGGTGGTTTGGCAGGGGTTCCTGGTGAAATATAATGGAGGAACATATGGAGAGAACCCCCAGTAAGCAACGAAGACTTAGAGCTCTTCATGGATGCATTGGATGGTATGGGTTTTAGAATATATCTTAAGAGGTGGAAGTGCCAGGAAAGGTGGCCAGAGGAATGGCATAGGCAGGGGATAACCAGGGACATCACTTTTCTGGAATGTTCGCCATTGTAGTTGTGATGGTGATTTGGGGGTCCTAGCTGGCGAATAAGAGGATTGTATTTCGGTCTGATAATGCCACTGTGGTCTACACAATCAACAAACAGTCAGCCAGGGCTGGGAGGGTAATGGGCTTGCTTTGGAAATTGGTGGGGCTGAGCCAGGAGCTTAATACGTACATAACAGCCAGTCACGTGCCCGGGAAAAGTAATGAGATTGCTGATGCTGTCTCTGCTTTCAGCTACCACGCTTCTGGTGCCTAGTGCTATCGGCATCACCCACAGTGAGCTGCATGTCGGCAAAGTTGTGGAGTGTTGGACTCAGAGCACCAGCAGGATGTTGAGGGCATCCTTGTCTGACAATACATGGAAAACCTATTGGTGAACCTGGGTCAGGCTCCAGACCTTGGCAGATCTACGAGGCTTCAACCCTTTATGGGGAGTATCGCTGGGTTAATTACTCAAATTAATAGCATGACTGAAGGAAGAGGGGACATCGGTCCACCATGCAAAGCTGATATTGGCCGGTGTGGCTTTTTTCCTGAAACTCAGGGAGCGGCAGGATACCATGAAAGAATTTATGGTTAAGAAAGCAATGGAGGTATAGTCCAGGGAATCTACCCCACGGCCAGACCAACATAGGTCAATCACACTACACATGATGAAGGAAGTCATCCTGAGGGTGTCGGAAGTGACATAGGATGGTTTCGAATAGCACCTCTTTAAGGTGGCTCAGCTGGTCATGTTCTTCAGTGCCTTCAGAATGAGCAAGGTTATCCCTAAATCCAGGATAGATGCAGCGGGCCCGGACCTACGGGTGTCAGACGTCACAACAGGAGAAGACAGAATCAGACTGTTATTGGGGCACTCTAAGAAGGACCAGAGTAGAAAGGGCAGTATGGTGTGGCTGTACGCCACGTGCGTCAGCAACTTGTGACCAGGGAGGGCCATGAAGGAGTACCTGTGAGTGTGCCCAGTGGGAGATGGAGTGCTCCTGCAGCACCAGGATGGGTCAAGCTTGTTGCAGTTTCAATTTAAGGCACTGTGGCACCAGGTCCTGGATAGAGCCGGGCTCGACACATCGCTCCTGACTCTGTGTTCCTTTAGGATTGGGGCAGCCACCATGGCATATAGGTTGAGTTTTGGGGATGCCCAGATTCAGAACATTGGGAGATGGGCATCTAATAGGTTTCAGGTTTTATGTTAGGCAATAAAACGCTGGGTTTAACATGCTTCTTCATCTTATCTCAGCAGGTAACAAAGCAACTACAATCTGGATCCTGGGCCATTCCTACATTTTCTGGTTTGGGAGGAGAGCAGCGGTTAGCAGCTATGGTACACAACTTGGTTTTCCCTGGACGTAATGCACATACAGTGGATGGGCAAGGTGGGAACCCCAGTGCCCGGCTGCTTAATGTTAAAATGTTATGTTTGTTACTGCATTACATGAGATGATGTGATGCTTGGGGCACTGTTATGTAAGCTGTGGCCTGTTATTTCCACAAAAAAATTTGGTTGTACTGAGAATGGAAGCCTGTGTTCTATCATTTCCAAGCTATGAACAAGCCAACCACCGGACTTTATAGTGCTGCACCTAGGTGGTAATGACCTGGTCTCCACCAAAGGCATCGACCTGATCATCAAGGTCAAGAAGGACTTGGCTTGGCTCTGCGCTATGCTGGGGCAGACGTAGTCTGGTCCCATATCCTCCCCAAAAAGAAATGGATCAGGGTTATTTGGCATGAAGGAATCGAGGAGGAAGAAATTGAATGCGAAAGTTGGCAATTTTGTAAGGGCCCTGGGGGTTCTGTGTTCAAGCATGAGGGCATCTTGGCAGGGGTAGAGGCAGTATTTAAAAGGGATGGTGTACACCTTAATGATGTGGGACTTGATATATTCAACATGGGTTTGTGGAGGGCAGTTGGCTTGGTTCCCACGATGGGGTGAGCCGAGCGGCGGCCCTCCTGGTTGTGGGACCTCACCAACAGAAAGGGGGAGTACCACACTATGGGGGGGCTCAGGTACTGGAATGGGGTGCCTGGGCCTGATAATGGGAGGTCAGGTACTACAGATCGGGGTGCCTGGGCTCAGTTTTAAGGAAGAATAAGAGCAGGGTATTGCCTCGAGCGCCAACACGGAACCGTTGGCAGCGGGGAGGACTAGGCTTAGATTACGATGCAGACCTAGGCAGAAGCAGGCAGCAGCAGTATGGTACTCCTCTAGGTGGGGGCCCCAGTGCCCAGTTGCTTAATGTTAAAGTATTGTGTTTGTTACTGCATGACATGAGATGACGTGACACTTGGGGCACTGTTATATAAGCTGTAGCCTGTTATTTCCACAAATAAAGTTGGCTGTACCAAGCATGGAAGCCTGTGTTCTATCATGAATGGAAGAAAGGGAGGGGGGGGGGGGGAAGCTGGACCATGAGCAAAGTGCAGAATGCCCCGGGTTATGTTCTTAGGTTCTTAACAGATTGTGATAGTCAAAGGGTTAATTTAATCGAAGCAAACAAAATCAATGGATTTTTTAAAGTGTCATCAATTCAATGCTGATTCCTGGCAACCCAGCAGCCCCTGGATTTTCCTGGCAAGGTATGATGGGAATTAGATTGCCAGGCCTGAGGCAAGAGAGAGTAAAGAGACTTGCCCAAGGTCACAAGGAGTGCCAATGGGAATCAGATACTGATCTCTTGGGTATGAGGCTGTTGCTGTAACCACTAGGCTACTTCTCCACTTAACCCAAGAAAGGTCTACAAAGGTTACAACCATTTAGATTTTCAAGCCTCTTCTCCTGCCTGTTATTGTTGCTGCAGATATTACCGCTGCTCTATCTTTGCATGTAGGATTGTACAGCTGTTTTATAAATCCGACAAATAAGGAGGAGGTGATAAAAGCAGTTAGTGTCTGGGTTGAAAAGAGGTTTGGACAAGTTCCTGGAGTAAAAGTCAATAGAATATTATTAAGACACATCTGGGGAAAGCCACTGCTATCCCTGGATATAAGCAGAATGGTAGCCATGGTGAGCATTAAGAAGCAGGACTCAATCCCCGAGCTCATGTCGGTAGTCCCATCTGTTGACAGTGGTAGTATCAATGTGAGAACACCAACTTTGCTGGACTTTGAGATTTCTTTGACAGTGCAAGTGTGGTGCTGGGCTCAGGAGTCTGTGTTCACACGCTGCGCTGGTCAGGTGCCTGTGTATGGTTGTTTGTATGGGGAAGAGGGTGCCTGTGTGTGTGGTGCAGGGATGGACTGCCTGCTTGTCTTTGGGGGAGGGGAGCCACACCTTCTAGCATATATTCATTGTGCCCATTTCTCCCCTCTGTTCAACCTCCAACCCCTTGCACTCTTCACCCCTCCCTGCAGATTCTCTCCTGCTGTCTCCCCCTCCACTCTGTTCCCTTCCCAGCCTCTGTGCCTTTTTCCTCCTTCCATTCTCATCCCTTGTCCTTCATTCCCCTCCTCCCAATTTTATTTCCCCAAACCACTAACCCTTTAAATGTGCCCTACCTACTATTACTACTATTACTACTACTATAGTGCGTTTGCAGCACTATACAGACACATGTAAAAGATGGTCCTGCTCATCAGAACTTACAATCTAGTTAAGACAGACAACACAATAGCTGAGGACAAGAATATATCTAGCAGAATGGTAAGAAAACACATAGGAGACTAAGCAGATCAGGATCCAAAAGCGGCCTCGAAGAGGTGAGTTTTCAGCCTGGATTTGAAAAGGGCCAGAGAGGAAGCCTGATTGCGCAGACTCCGGTAGTTTGTTTCAGGCATAAGGAGCCAGCAAGGTGGAAGGATCGAAGTCTGGAGCTCGCAGTAAAAGAGAAGGGCATTGATAGAAGGGATCTGCCAGAAGAGCGGAGTTCCCGAGGAGGAGTGTAGGGAGAGATAATAAAGGAAAGATAGTGAGGAGCAGCAAAATGAGTTCATAGGAGAAGTTTGAACTGGATACGGAAACGGATAGGGAGCCAATGAAGTGACTTGAGAAGAGGGTTATATGAGCATGCTAAGACTGGTGGAAGATTAGCCACGTAGCTGAGTTTTGAACAGATTGAAGGGGAGAAAGATGATTCAGAGGGAGACCATCAAGGAGGAGGTTGTAATAGTCTAGACGAGAGGTGACTAAAGAGCGGATAAGTGTCTTAGTAGTGTGTGTAGATAGGAAAGGATGAATTTTGCCAATGTTATAGAGAAAGAAATGACAGGTTTTAGCTATCTGTTGGATGTGTGCAGAGAAAGAGAGAGCAGGAATGGATGTTTTTGAATGTTAAAATCCCCTCGTTAGCGTGGTTTTATCTGGTTCCTAAAATTCATAAAAATTTGGAAAAACCCTCCTGGAAGACCGATAGTATCCACAAATGGCACTTTACTGGAACCATTGTCAATTTTTTTTTATTCATATCTTCGCCCTTTACTCATTGATATGCCATCTTATATAAGAGATACTTCCCACTTTTTGGAAAGATTGGATCAACATTCAAACTGGGCCAATGATCCTGAGGTGATTTTAGTAACATTAGATATAGTGGCTCTCTATACCAGCATACCTCAAGAATAAGCGTACAGGACGGTGGAGTTTGAATTACGACGCCGGGGGGACCTCCCAGAGGCTTTAATTATTTTTCTTCTACAACTGGCACATCTTACAGTGTTTCAAAACTATTTTCTTTTTGAAAAATTAATTTACCATCAAATTTCAGGAGTAGCGATGGGAGCCACTTGTGCCCCATCTACTGCGAATCTTTTCATGGGCAATTATGAACAGAAATGGCTTTTTCCATCAATATACACAGTTCAAATTAAGATGTGGTGTCGTTTCATTGCTATTTTTTTTTCTTTCAAAGTTCTGTTTATTACTACCACACATTACAACATATAATAGCAGATCAGATCACTTTTTGTGATATTACCATACCCCGGGTGGGGCTGTGTCTTGTCCACCACCCTGGGGCGTTTACAACAGCATAAATTAACATAAACTACAACACACAGAAAATATATACCAAGTTTATACCCTCCCCAAACCCCCCCCCCCCTCATCCCAGAACCACAAACAATCCAACCTTCCCTGAAGGAGTAACCACTCACCCTAACCAATTACTATCCAATATTAAGCACTTCACTGCGGGCTTTAGGCCCCATCTTTTGAATATAAGGCATCCAAACCAAAAGAAAGGAGGCCCATCTCTGGGGTTTCCCTCTCGCACTTCTCCTTTCCATAAGCATAAGCTGGTGTAGACTATTACACCACTCCCAAAAAGTGGGGGCTGCTGGCTCCCTCCAACGATGAAGTATAGGGCCCTTACCCACCAGACAGGCCTTCCGCACCAGTATTCTCTCCCATCTCCCCTTCGGGTGGAGTGGTCCTAACTGATCTAAAACAACTAGCAACCCCGTCCAGCAGATCCGTTGCCGCAATAAGCTGCTAAGATAGGTCCCAATCCGCATCCAATACCAACGAATGTACAAACAGCCCCACCACATGTGACCCAAGTCTGCCAGAGAACAGGAACACTTTGGACACCCTCCATACAATGTAAGGTGACTTCTCAGCGCTCGCCTCGGAGAGAAGTGGGCTCGAGTAATACATTTAAACTGCACTTCACGCCATCGGGCCCCCTCCACCAACCGCACAATCCGACCCAGCGCATCCTGAACAGAACCCGGGGCTATTTCTCGACCCAACTCCTTCGCCCACGAGGTCTCCTCCGCCAAATAGTTGGGGAGTGTACCATGCACATCTAACTTCCTCTTTAGCTCCGCTACAGTGGGTGGAGACCCCGTCCCTAAGGCAAAAAATTCAAGAATCCGCGCCGAGTGCTCCACCTTTAACTCCTGCCGAGACAACGAGCCAACATAGTGAGAGAGTTGCATATAGGCAAAGAAGGAAGCCCCCGGATTCAAGACATACTCCCTACAAAGCACTTCCAAGGCCTTACATCTCCCTCCTTGATCAACTACATGCCCAAGGTTTCGTATTCCCAACTGCTCCCAGTGCCGAAAAGGAGCCGAATCCGAACCCGGTGCAAAGCGGACATTACCCTGCAGAGGTAACCAACTCGAAACCTCAGGGGAGCCACCCCAGTATTTATTCAGCTGTTGCCATGTTCGCCGCGCCGCTTGCACCAGAACACTACTCGTCAGGCGATCCGGCAAAACTGTACGCTGTAGGTGCAAAACCGCTGTCAAGGCATGCGGTGCTACAAAGGCCTCCTCTAGCTCTGGGGGTATAAACCTCCGTGTTTCCCAACCAGTCCCCTAAATGCCTCGCCTGACATGCCAGCGCATACTTCCAGAGATCTGGAACTCCAATCCCTCCCGACCTCCACCCCCCTCTCAATCGATTCAGCGGTATGCGTGCTCTAGCCCCTTTCCAGAGAAATCCTCGGATTTCCCGCTCTATGCGTGTAAGGTCATGTTGCAATAACCACACCGGCAAGGTTTGCATCCAATAAAGCACTCGTGGGAGAATCACCATCCTTAAGGCTGCCACTCTACCCGACAAGGACAGAGGGAGAGGCGCCCACGCCTGCAACTGCGCCCGGAGTTTAGAAAAAATGTGCTCAAAGTTTTTCCTGTATAGCAGCGCTGGTGCCCTAGTCAGCAAGATGCCCAAATAGACAAAAGATTCATCCGCCCAGCAAAGCGGAAAACTCCCCTGCCAGCTCCCCCGAAGCGTACCCCCCATGTCTAAGGCCTCCGACTTGTCCATATTAATATGTAACCCTGAAAATTTACCATACCGGGAAAATTCTTCGAGTAAATAGGGCAGCGACTGCTGAAGAAACATCAAATGAACCAAAATGTCGTCTGCAAAGGCAGCCATCTTGAACCCATACGCCCCAATATGCACCCCACAGATATCCGAGGACGCCTCTATCCTCCGCACCAAGGGATCCAAAGTCAACACAAAAAGCAAAGGGGATAACGCGTGCCTGGCGCGTGCCTCTCTCAAGATCAAATTTTTCCGAGAGCACACCATTGCATAGTACTCCAGCTGTAAGGCCAGCATTAAGCAATGCCACCATCTGACAAAAAAAGTCCCCCACTCCGTACCGAGGCAAGAGAAATTTTAAGCAATCCCAATGCACCTGGTCGAATGCCTTTTCCACGTCAAAACTGATCAACAGTGATTGCAAATCCCGCTCATGAACCCACTCAATTGATGCCAAACATTTCTGCAAATTCCGCACGGCATAGCGCCCTTTGACAAATCCTACCTGTGAGTCATGCACCAAGTCCCCCAGAACGGAGGCAAGTCGATATGCTAAAACCTTAGACATCACTTTCAGATCGAAGTTCAAGAGGGAAATGGGTCTATACGCAGCCGCCTGTGTGTGGTCCTTTCCCGGTTTAGGTATTAAGGTAATGTACGCGTGATTAGTCCCCCAGGCAAACCCTCCCTGATCCACTCTTCTGTGGTACATCGCCACCAGGGCAGGGGAAACCTGGTCCCTCAACAATTTATAAAGTTCTGCCCCAAACCCATCTGGGCCCGGCGCTCTGTAACAACTAGCTTTCAGGATAACACTATGCACTTCCTCCACCGTCACCAGTGCATTTAACTGCGCCCGCTGCTCCGCTGTCATGTTCGGTAACTGCACCTCGCGGAGGTAGTCCTCCATCTCAATCAAGGACCCCTCCCTCCTCGCCTACAGCTTTCAGAAAAAGGATCGAAACACTTGTGCTATCGCCGGGCTATTTTTATGCAGGTGTTCCTGCTCGTCTCGCAACGCCGCTATCGACCTAGCACCCCGGCTGCCTTGAAGGCAGCGCGCCAGCAGTTTCCTGGGTTTATCCCCAAAGCGATACAATTGATACCTATAATACATATGAGATTTCTTTGCCCTCTGATGAAGTAGTTCATTAAGGGACGACTGTGTCTCCCAAAGATGCCGCTTATTAGCTGCAGTGGGGTCACTCGCACATCGCCTACGGCGCTTTTACTACCTGTTTCTCCAACTGAACAATCCGCATCGCCAACAATTTCTGCTTCCATGCAACATATTCAATCTCCACGCAAAACCACTTTCGCCGTTTCCCAGAGTAGCTCCCGTTCATTTTTATGTTGCTCATGATGGGCCATAAACTCCCGCCAGCACTGTTCGAGGTGGGTGCGGAATTCCATGTCGTTATACAACCCCACAGGGAACCGCCAAATTTTTGTCTGTGCGGTCAAATCCCCCCATATTAACTCCACCCAGGCCGGTGCATGATCCGACACCTCTGTAGGGCCTATCTGCGCATCCCTTACCTGCGCAAAAAGCCGCTCAGAGACCAGGATGTAATCGATTCTAGCACTCTCGATTGATGAGTAAAATCTCTACAGCGGATGCAACAAACGCCAGGGATCTACCGTTCCCAACCGGCTTCGTAAATCTTGCAATGCTTTTGTGGTCGGAGCACGTACTCTCTCCCCTCCACCTCCCGAGGTATCCATCTCAATATCCAATACCCCATTGAAATCTCCAGCCAGAATCAAAGGGACATCAGGTAGTTGTTCCACTCTAGAGGTCAATTGAGCATACAACGCCCTATCCAAGACATTGGGACTGTAGAAGTTACCCAACACCACAGGCCTCCCGTCTAAGCTACCATATAACAATATGTATCTACCCTCCGGGTCCATGTACTCCTTTTCCAAGATGACCACTCCACCCTTTTTTCCCCTCGCTGGAGCACTCCAACCTTGCCCCACCCACGCCCTCTGCAGTTTAACATGCTCTTCGGCTGTCTGGTGGGTTTCTTGCAACATAGCAATATCACAATTTAACCTGGTTAGGGCCTGCAACACTTTATATCATTTAATAGGGTTACATACCCTGCACACATTCCATTAAACAACCTTCAGGTTGGATAGTAAAACACCACAATAAGTTTACCGATCATCCAGATAAAATAAGGATGGACCTCCCCAGCCTGAGGTCCATCTCTTGGCTGCAGCATACTCCCGACCTCTACACCCATAATCAAACTGTGGTTCTTCTGTCTCTTCTTAGCCGCCCTATCCCACTTCTTCTCACCTACTTCCTGCCCATCCCGACCCCCTCTGCTAATCAAACACCCAAGGGAGGCTGTCCCAGTTGTAATTCTCTCCTGGGTGGTCCGCCTTGCGGACCATGGCTGAACCCTACTCCCATCCAGCTCATAGTGGTCTACTCTTATCCACTTCCCCCCATCCCCCACCGTGTTCCCCTACCCCTCCCCCAACCTCCCCCCCTTGCCCATCCTATCCACCTCTACCCCCTCCCTCACTCTATTCCTCTAATCCTCAGGCTCTCTCCCCCCTTCCCCTCCTGAGAGAACCCAAACTAAGGTCCCGCGGTACGACCAACACCCCCATGTACCCAATTTTGCTTTCCCTTGGTCCATCCAGCCAGAATCCCCCCCCATCCCTTCGTTGTAGAGACAACAAGCTATTCCCTAAGCTAACCATAAACTTGCCCAACACCCATATATAAAGAGAAATACTGTGGCCGCAAGAAATCTGGTTCCCCGGTACACCGGCTTAGGTCCGGGACGCACTCCCCATGCATGGGGGAGCGCACCCGGGCCCCGCCTCCCCCACAGAATGTGGAAGCCCGAAAGACTCCCAACGCCTCCAGGCAAACCCCTAGGACAAGGATAGGGGATACGGCAGCACGACTGGCTGCCCAGCATGTGCCCAGCCATGCACCAGAGCAGCAGTGCCAAGCTCCGTTAAGCCCCGATGCCAAGGGACAGCAGCATTCCACTGGGCTGTCGTCATGCCTCAGCATGATGGGCCCCCAGTGAACGCCTGCCTATGTTCAAAGCGGCTCAGCCAAACTTTGCCAGGCCCCCATATCTAGGGACCATTCCCGTACCCCCCTAACCTTCCCCCTTCCCTCCCCTATTATCTATGGGCCAAACCAGTCCAGACAGTTCTCTCAGCGAATTCCGCTGTACTGTAGACACTCTCGATGGTCCTGAGGGATTTGTTCAGCCAACGGACAGGAACAATCACAGTCCACTCATCTTGATGGTGACGCCGAACTGGGTGCCTCCCGATTGACGATCTGGTCCACATAAGGACCGGCCTCCGCAGCCGTCTCGAATGTGCGATGTGAGCCTTCGTGTAACACGTGCAACCTGGCTGGATACTGCACAGAGAATTGGATCTTGGCGCTAATCAGCTTTTCACATAGAGAGGCAGAGGCTCTACGCTTTTGACTGAGCACAGTAGAATAATCTTGTGCAATCCAGAGTTGGTATTGTTATGCATCACATCCCCCTTTTGCCAAGCAGCTCGTAATATCGCTTCTTTCTGGGGAAAGTGCAGGAATTTTACAAGCTCTACTCGCAGCCGGCAGTCCCGGGCTTGCTTGTTTCCCACCCGGTGCGCTCTCTCAATGTGCAGCTTATCTCCAAGGTCTGTGCTCCCCAACAGCCACAGCATCAGCACCTCCAAAAAGCCTTTTAATTCTTTATCTGCCACCGTTTCTGGGATGCCCAGACCAGATGCCTCGACCGGTTTTCTAGGTCGTCTATTTTTGCTTCCTGTAGATGCGTTTGAGATTTCAGGCCTGCTACCTCTCTGGTCAGCGCTTCAACACTGTCCTCTGCACGCCCGAGGTGGTCTTCAGCTTCCCTGAGTCTATTCCCCAGGGTACCGATCGAGGCCTGCAGCCCGTCTATTTTTTCATGTAGAGCCGCAAACATAGAGGACAGTGCCGCCGCTGCCGCCGCCGCCAAGACTTCATCGATGAAGGCGGGGGAGTTTGGTGAGCTCAGCATGGCCGCAACCTCCACCATCTTGCTGGTGCCGGCCACGCGTTCCCTGTCTCTACGGGCCATTTTTACGGCTGTCGCCATGCCGATCACAGCCCACCCCCGGATTCTCACAACCCTGGAGGTATTCCGCTCAAGTCAGGGGGGGCCGGCGATCAGTTTTGGCTGTTTCAAATGGCTCTATATCGCCGGCTTTGCTGGGGGTGTCTGAGTGCACACAGGATGCAATCGCATCACGTGACTAGTCATTGATGATATTTTTATACTATGGAAGGGGTCAATAGAATCAGTGCCCCCGTTTGTACAGTGGTTGAATGGAGTGAACAAAGCCATACAGTTCACTTATACGGTCAATCCCTTTAGCATTACCTTTTTGGATGTGCTGGTAGAAAAAGGACAACCAGGATGGACCACATCTGTATATAGAAAGCCCACAGATCGCAATACTTTTTTACACTACAGTAGTGCTCATCCTTCGAGACTGAAAAATAGTCTACCCTTTTCTCAATTTCTATGTTTTCGGAGGAATTGTACAGATGTGCAAGAATTCAAGAGGCAATCACTACTTTTATTGAAGAATTATAGTGATCGATGATACCCCTCCCAGATTTCTCGACAAGCATATCGTCGAGCATTATCTAATGACAGGTCCTGGTTCATAGGGAACTCTTGAGGTAACGTAAAAGGGATTGATGTAGAATATGTCAATAACTAAATTTTCACCATTGAGTTATAAAATCCAGCGTATGGGGAGGAGTAGCCTAGTGGTTGGGACAAGGTGTTTCAGGCTGGAAGGTCGGGGGTTCAAATCCCACTAGAGGACAGCAACCTTGGGCCGGAAGGACTGGGGTTTCTAGTCCCACAGATGCTCCTTGTGGTCTTGGCAAGCCACTTAACCCTCCATTGCCCATGTTCCCTGTAAGTATTAGTGTATGTGTCTCATATCCCTGCGTGTTAAATGTATCCCCCAATTGTGTTGTGACTGCTTTGATTGAAGGATAAGGCGGTATACAAATCTGTCTAAATAAATAATATCTAAACATACTAATATGTTACGCAATGTTCCAGGCCTCGAAGAGAAACATATTCGGTGTGTTTGGCAGAGAAACAAAAATTTAAAAGAACAGTTGAGTCTGGCAGTTTTACGGACCTTAGAAGAAGAGAGAGAGGATTTTAATATGAGGGGATAATAAGAAATGTGGCCACTGTGGGATCTGTGACGTTACAGAAGAAATTAAAGAGTTCACACATCAGGGCAAAACGTACAGTTTGCAAAATAACACATTGTGCGATACAACATCAGTGGTGTATGTTATTAGATGTCCTTGTAATTTAGTGTATATAGGAAAGACCATACGTCCCTTTAAAATTCGAATAATGGAACATAAAAGTCTATTAAAATGTAAAACAATGACGGCACCCTTGGTTCAACATTGTTTGGAACTCTCACATGAGTTTGAGCATTTACAGTGCTTTTGTATAGAGCGGGTGACGTCAGCGATGTGTGGAAAATCGCAGGAACAGACATTGTTATTGTGGGAACAACGCTGGATTTTTAACTTGAAAACTCTGTTACCCGAGGGTTTGAATTCTACTATTGACTTGGGGGGGGGGGGGGTCTCTGAGAAAATGAATGGAAGAGTCCCCTGGTTTAGTTCAAAATCTATGGATTTTACCAGATATGTGATGTCATTATTGGGAAGCATAAGAGCTGAGCAGGTTCGTTACTCTGCATGCGTGGCGGGGGTTTTTTGAACCTTCACCACTCAATAATCTTTATAGAAGCAAACGTTGGCAGCATTGAGATTAGAAAGTTTGTCTTGGTATGTGAAACTAACATATTGTAGATTTTTTGGGGATAGTCAATGTGGAAAGTCAATGATAGAACCTGATTTTCAGATTTAATTGTCTATTTTTATTCACAGAACCCCCTGAGGAAACTCTTTTTTGAGTGAAACGCATGATTGGCGCCTGAGGGAGGCGTTGGGGAGCACCAAAAGCTAAGTATTTATTTATTTATCTCAGAGTTTGAAGATTTTAATTGTGGAGAAATTTTTTGTAGAAAATATATGCCAGAATAATCATTGATGCTATTAGGCACTGGAATTTGATATGTTATATATCGTTTGTTTAAGCGCCGTCTAGTCTGAGACATTTTGAGCATTTTAAAGCATTTATATTCATTAAAAAAACTTTTCTCCACAAGACATATATTTTTTTCCATGTTGAATGGTAGTTATTATAGAGCTCCTTATACCTAGACAAACTATCTGTGTCTATATGTCAGGCTTCGTCTTTGCCCCTTTTCAAATCTATGCTAAAAGCTCACCTCTTTGAAGCTGCTGATCCGCATACTCTCCTTTGTGTCTCCTCACCTTTCCCTAGTTGTATCCTTGTCCTCAGCTACCCTATTGTCTCTCTTGACTAGATTGTAAGCTCTGATAAGCAGGGACCATCTTTATATGTGTCTGTACTGCGCTGTGTATGCCTTGTAGCACTATATAAATGTTCAATAGTAGTAGCAGGGAGTACTTACAGTTTTTTTCCATGGATACTATTGCTAAATTGGAGAATCAGGACTCAAGGTTGCTTTCCGGTTCAAGTTCAACTCTTCACACTAGCCTACAGAGCATTCTTTTCTGGCATTGCCCACTATTTATTTTAGCATCTCAGTCCCTATGTCCCAAATCGGATGTTACGATCACTAAATGCACACTTATTGGTTGTCCCTACCAAGTGCATGGCTTGCTTAGAACTCATTCGCTGATCAGCTCTTTGTTATTTAGCCCCTCAACTCTGGAACGCCCTAACACTACATCTTAGGGAAGAAACGTCCCCTTAAAAAATTTAATAAAGGCCTAAAGGCTTATAACCTTCAGATTGTCTATGATCTACCAGATAGTCTTTGATGGGAAAACAGTAAAAATAGGCTGCTAAATTGTAGTTTTCCCCCCCTTCTAACTCACTTTCCTTGAGTCTTCTGTTGACAAAATTTTGGCAGGTCTACCCTTTTGGTTATGTTTCTTAATAATCACAGAAGAAATGCAAAGAGGAGCCATAACCAAATCAACTGATTCTTCTTACAGACAACTCTATTAGAAACCTGACTTGACCAAGTTTCAGCAAACACACCTGCGTCAGGGGTCAACATGTATTAGTCAATGCTAGAATCACCCACAACAACGGAGAAAGCCAGAAACAATAATACTGGATACAGATACTGAAGTATCAACATACTAAAATGCATAACCTGCGGTTTGTTTGGCATATTGGTACTGCACTTCAGTATCTCTATCCAGTATTATCATTTCCAGCTTTTTCTACTGATTGAAACATCTGTTGACTCCTAAGAGGAATGATCCCTCTGATCCCCTCACTCACTCATCCTCCCGCGCCCCCCCCCCCCCCCCGACTTCTCCTCCTGATCCCCACCCACCCTGCATCCCTCCCTCTAAATCTCTAACTCTCACCCTGCAGCACTTTCAATTACTTCACTGATTCTTCTCCCTTCAGGCAAGCATCTGCCCCGCCTTCCTTAGCTGATAGGAGAACAAAGTTATCCATATATTGCTACAGTAAATTTATTATGCATATTAGTGTTTTCACATCGCAACATTATATTTTAGACACATTTTTAGATGGATTCCATTTCTCAAATCTTAAAATATTTAAGTCATGAGCAGGCACATTTTCGAAGGGATGTCTGGCTGCAAAAGGGGAAGTCCAAATCAAAACGTCTGATATACAGTGGGAGGGGCAGCTGAGAAGATGGTCATGTGTGACAGCCTTGTAAAATCGTCCTTTCTCCACCCTGAAAGATACACGTGCCCGCTGCTTAATAGCAAAATTGAGGACAAATAGAGTTATGGTCTAGTCATGTGCAGGAGGTTTACGCATTTTAGAAACTTGAACGTGTAGCATATATGTGTCCACAGAAAAGAGGAAATAGACATGCACACTGCCCTGGCACAGAATGTGACTGTGGATCCCCCCCCCCCCCCCCCCATGCATGTCCTAGTCTGCCATTTTGCAAACAGGGACATGCTGCAGCAAGGGAGCCCAGAAAAATGTTTGTTCTATATATTGGCGGTTATCTTTGAAGGAATGAAAAGTATGGGAGAAGTGACCGCACATTTCCCTCTTCATCGTAGTGAAAGAGCATCTTTACTGATCCTGTTTATGCCCTGGAGAAGGTATGGCCATGGACGTCGCCGACAACGATTTCAGACATGCAGCACAGATCTGACCCAGGCATAGCCACGGCCGACTTGGACATTATTGGGCTGACAAGTCTTCAGGTTTTTTAATAATAGCTTTAGGAATGTCTTTGTGATTTGCACATATGAATGTCCATTTCAGATGTCCAAATCATGAACAGAGATTCTAAAATGACCCTCATACCCTCTGTCATCCTCAGCGGTCATATTCTCTCTCACTCTTACTCTACCTCACCATCCCCCAGCAGCTACATTCTCCTTTCCTCTGCCCCCCCTCATCATCAGTCCAAAAATGGCAACTATTGAGCAAGCAATGAACACGAGCAACTGCTTTTAGTCAAAGTCAACGTGTGTCACAAAATTAAAATATGTCTTTTTCCCTTTTATGCAATCTGTTTTCTTCCTCGGTGAATGATAGCTGTCTAGGCTAGAAAGATACAGCATTGGCATGTACATTTTTCCCCTATATAAATGGTTCATTATTAAACTCTTGCAATGCTTTAATAGCCTCGTAGTTAAAACCAGACTTCAATCTAGGGCAGTAGATTTAAGATCACTAGGCAATGCATCATCTGCAGACCACCTCCTTGCAAGAGGCTGCATAGAGTATCTCCAGCACTGATATATAACACTACAGGGCAAGCTAGCTTCACATGTTACACAATAGGTTTGACCCTGTAAACTTATAAACCTTAATCTTTCTCCATCCTACCTCCTTCTCGTTCTTCACTCTCTTTTGTAGTGCTTTTCCATTATAACTAGGAAATTCTCCATGGAGGGGGCGGGGAGGAGGGTTACTGGGGTTTGCAATTATAACTCAAGATCAGTTGGAGTGGAGGAGTGGCCTAGTGGTTGAGGGCAAGGTACTTCAGGCCAGAAGGTCAGGGGTTTAAATCCCACTAGAGGACAACAACCTTGGGCCAGAAGGACTGGGGTTTCTAGTCCCACAGGTGCTCCTTGTGGTCTTGGGCAAGCCACTTAACCCTCCATAGCCCATGTTCCCTGTAAAATAGTCATCTCCAAGTTATAATGCCCTGTTCAATGTAATTTCAGTTTGTTCAATATAAACTGCACTGATGCAGAATAGCACAGTATATAAGAGAATATAAATAAATCAGAACTCTAAGTATAGCACATGTTTTAAAACATATCGCAAATGTAACTGATCATTATGATCAAAGTCTTATAACTTCTTTATTCTCCATGAGGGCCATACCAAGGGATGTGCGAGTGGCGTGGCCACACAGTGTGCAAGTACAGAAAGAGTGTTGTTATCATCACTGGACTTCCAGGAAGCTCAGAAAGGGGGGGGGGGGGGCACCAGATCAGTTAGTCATACGGGGTGCATGTCTAGCTTGGTATGAAACTGTTCTCCACGATTCTGTCATGGCCAAGATTCTAGAATTTTTATAGTTCACCACGATAATGCTCAGAGAGGCATAACACAAAGGCCACGTCTCTTTGCCAAGCTCCTCTGTTGGCACGCTCCTTGCAGCACCAACTTTTTATATCTGAATGCAGTAACTTGCTCTGAACACCATTTAGAACAGGGAGCTATAAAGCCAAAAGTTAAAAAGTAAAAGAAAGTGAGGCACTAAGGTACATGCACGAAGGGTAATCAGCTGAAAACATTTGGAAAATTTGGTGGTTCTTAATAAATTTCAGTCAGGACTCCACTGACACTATAGTACTATAACCTCACAGGTTTCCCTGCTTGACGAAGCACATGGCATGATGGATAAAGCGTAGTTACTCACCTGTAACAGGTGTTCTCCAGGAGCAGCAGGAATCAGTCCTCACTTATGGGTGACGTCGGCGCCGACGGAGCCCTCGCGGAGCAATTTTCCCCAGCTTTCAAAGAAAGCCTTTGGGAATTGCAGCGCGCATGCGCGGTCGTCTTCCCGCCCGAGGGTGCCATCTTAGCCAGTCAGATGACATAGCTAAAAAGACAGCATAAAAATTTGCAAAAAAAAGAACATAAGCAGACGATTGCAACTCCAAGGGAGGAGGGAGGGTAGTGAGGACTGATTCCTGCTGCTCCTGGAGAACACCTGTTACAGGTGAGTAACTACGCTTTCTCCAGGACCAAGCAGGAAGTCAGTCCTCACTTATGGGACTCCCAAGCTCAAGGCTACCGGAGACCCTAAGCACAAAAATGAGCTCCCTCTAGCTCAGCAGCACAGAAGGATAGAATCTTCGCTGAATTATCACCCACCGGTAGCCCACATCCGGGATGGAGGGTAGGAGTTGCTCAGACCTCAAAGAGATTACGGAGGACTGCCTGTCCGAAAGCACTGTCCCTACGGGACTCCCTCTCGAGACAGTAATGGACCGCAAAAGTCTTTCTCGAAGACCAAGTAGCGGCCCGGCAGATGTCTGCCAGCGGAACAGAGCGGAGGTAAGCCACTGACGTGGCCTTTGCCCGAACGCAATGAGCCGTGACTCGACTTTCTAAGGAGAGTCCGGCTGCCCCATAAGCCCAAGAGATACAGTCCGCAACCCAGATGGACAGAGTACGCTTGGAGACCGGGAGCCCCAATTTATTGGGGTCAAAAGACACAAAAAGCTGAGCAGCTTTACGGTGCTCCCGCGTACGGTCAAGGTAGAAGTTCAATGCCCTTCTACAGTCCAGGGTATGGAGGACCGTTTCAGCTCGGCTGGAGTGTGGTCTGGGAAAGAAGGTTGGAAGTACCACCTCCTGATTGATGTGAAAAGGGGAGACCACTTTAGGCAGAAATTTTGGGTGAGTCCGTAGGACTACCCTATTCTTGTAGAACCGAGTGTAGGGGGGATCAGACACGAGGGCCTGCAATTCACTTACGCGCCTAGCGGAAGTGAGGGCTATCAAGAACAGTGTTTTCCAAGACAGAAAACGGAGAGAACAGGTAGCCATAGGTTCAAAAGGCGGACAGGTGATCCGCTGCAAAACCACATTCAGGTCCCAGTCAGGCGCTGGCGGGCGCAGAGGTGGTTTAAGTAGAAGGAGACCTCGGAGAAACCTCGCTACGAGAGGGTCATTGGAGAGAGGTCTGCCGTCCACTGGCACATGATGTGCTGAAAGAGCACTGAGGTGAACTTTGACGGAGTTGGACTTAAGTCCCAGATTAGAGAGGTGCAGCAAGTACTGCAAGATCACCGACACCGGGCAGGAGAAGGGATCCTGAGACTGTTGGGTACACCAGACTGCAAAGCGACGCCATTTAAGGGCGTAGCATTTGCGGGTAGAAGGCCGTCGCGAAGCTAAGACGACCTCCTCCACCTCCGCCGGCAGGAGAAGGGGAGCAAGGACTACCCTCTCAGCAGCCAGGCCATGAGGTTGAGAGACCTGAGGTTGGGGTGCAGAAGGGACCCCTGATCCTGAGTGAGGAGATCCGGTTGTACCCCCAGAGGGATTGGATCCTCCACCGCCAGTTGCAGCAGGAGCGGAAACCACGGCTGCCTGGGCCAGCGAAGGGCCACCAGGATCATGAAGGCTTTGTCTCGGAGAACCTTGAAAAGAGTCCGAGAGACCAGCGGGATGGGAGGGAAAGCGTACAGAAGGCTCCCCGACCACGAGATCAGAAAGGCGTCCGCCGCCACCCGAAGGGGGTGTGGCTGACGAGAGCAGAAGCGAGGAAGCTGCCGGTTGTGAGGACTGGCAAAGAGATCCACCGCGGGGAGACCCCACTTGAGGAAGAGCTTCTGAACTACCAAGGGATCCAGACGCCACTCGTGCGGCTGGAGGACCCTGCTGAGTTTGTCTGCAAGGCAATTTTCTTGGCCCGGGAGATAAACTGCCTTGAGGAGAATGCCGTGACTGACGGCCCAAGAGCAGAGCTTCTGTGCCTCCCGGCAGAGGAGGAAGGAGCCCGTGCCCCCCTGCTTGTTCACGTAGAACATGGCAACTTGATTGTCCGTCTGGACAAGGACGGACTGTTGGGAAGTCAGGTGGGAGAAGGCCTTGAGAGCTAGGCGGATCGCCCTGAGCTCCAGGAAGTTGATCTGCTGAGCAGACTCCCACATGGTCCAGAGGCCCTGAGTACGTGCCTCTTGGCAATGCGCTCCCCAGCCCAGGAGGGATGCATCGGTGGTCAGCACCCGGGTCGGCTGAGGTGACTGGAAAGGCATTCCGAATATCAGGTTCGGCTGCCGGAACCACCACCGGAGAGACGAGAGCAGCGGCTCGGAGACGCGCACCAGGTCCGCCAGGCCGCCTGTGGCTTGTCGCCACTGCTGGCGGAGACACCATTGAGCAGACCGCATGTTCAGGCGGGCATTGGGGGTCACATGGACGGTGGAAGCCATATGGCCGAGCAGTCTCAGGAAGCGCCTGGCGGAGACCAGGGGCTGGCTGCGAAAGCGGTCGGCTAGGTCCATGAGCCGTTGCGCCCTGTCGAGCGGTAGGTACGCTCGTGCCCGAGGAGTGTGCAGCCTTGCGCCGATGAACTCGAGATCCTGTGAGGGGAGCAAAGTGGACTTTGCGAAGTTTATGACAAAGCCCAAGTGCTGCAGCAGAGTCACCGTGCGGCGCGTGGCGTTGGCGACCTCCTGAGCGGACGCTGCTCTGATGAGCCAGTCGTCGAGGTACGGAAAGACATAGAGGCCGTGAAGCCGGAGATGGGCCGCCACGACCGCGAGACATTTTGTGAAGACTCGCGGTGCGGAGGATAGGCCAAAGGGCAGTACTCTGTACTGGTAATGATTTCCTGCCACCACAAACCTTAGGTATTGGCGGTGGCTTGGGTGGATGAGGATGTGCGTGTAGGCATCCTTTAGATCCAAGGAGCATAGCCAATCTCCCTGCTGGAGGTAGGGCAGAAGGATTCCAAGGGTAAGCATTTTGAACTTCTCCCGCACAAGGAACTTGTTGAGGTTGCGCAAGTCCAGGATGGGTCTGAGGCCCCCTGTTCTCTTTGGTATCAGAAAATACCTTGAATAAAAGCCTTGACCTCTCAGGTGGTGGGGCACCGGTTCCACCGCCTGTTCCTGCAGAAGACCTGCTAACTCCTGAAGGAGCAACTCCCTGTGCAGAGGGGGGCGCGAAGGTTCTCCCGGAAAATAGGAGGGAGGGACCTGATGGAAGTGGAGAAGGTAGCCTTCTCGCACGACCTGAAGTACCCAGGCATCTGCGGTGATGCTGGACCACCTGTGGCCGAAGTGAACCAGCCGGCCTCCGGTGCTGGGAGGAACCAGCGGGGGGGGAGAGGCTATGCTGAGCGAGTCAAAAAACCCCCACCCTGCTGAGCAGGGGCTGGTGGTGCAGGCTTGGGGGCTTGCTGCCTACGGGACCCGTTACCCCGTCCCTTGGCCTGCTGGCCCTGTTGGGGAGCTGCAGGGGCCTGATAATGGGGGTACTGTTTGTAGGCAGCCGCCTTCCTCGGGTAAAAGGACTTTTTTCCCGAGCCCTTCTTTTTCTGGGAAGGGGCGGAGGTCTTCCTAGAAAGCCTGGTCCTGGTGAGAGTCTCAGTCTCAATTTGTGCAGCCTTTTCCGCCATGGGCTTGCCAAAGAGGTTTTCGCCTCGGCAGGGGACATCGACCAACTTGTCCTGTACCCAGGGCTCAAGATCCGACGACTGAAGCCAAGCCTGTCGGCGGGCACCGATGCCGGCTGCGGCCACTCTAGCCGAGGCCTCAAAGCCATCATAGGCTGCTCGGGACATGAACTTTGAGCATTCCCGAATGCCCGTGGACAAGGCTAGGAACCTCCGCAAGGGCTCCTCGGAGAGACCAGCGGAGAATCCGGCTAGCTCTTTAGCCAGATCCCGGAGATACATGCCCATGTAGAGCTGGTAAGTCTGGACACGACATGCGAGCATAGAGCCCTGGAAGCACTTCTTGCCAAGGCCATCCAGGTTACGGGCCTCCCTTCCAGGAGGCACCGAGGAGTGCATCTTCTGGCTCTTAAGACGATGCATGGCCGATTCCACTACCATGGAATGGTGTGGCAGCTGTGCCTTCTGAAAGCCAGGGCTCTTGCGGACCCGATAGATAGAATCGACCCGCTTGCTCAGGACCGGCGAGGAGGCCGGACTCTCCCACATGCGGAAGAGCAGTCGTTCCAGCATAGGAGGAACCGGCACAGTAAAGTGCTCCCTCGCGGGAGAGTCATACTGGAGGGCGTCGAGCTCATCGGCTCGAGGCTCCTCCTCGGGATCCGCAGGGAAGGCCAAAGCCTTGGCCATATCCCTAACGAAGTCCGAGAACCGGGCATCCTCCGGGGGGGACTGCTTCCGAGGCTCGGACCCCGGTGAGTCCGATGGGACACACCGAGTCCGGAAAGAATCAGGTGACTCTTCCTCCTCAGACTCCCAGACCGACTCCGACGAGGACTCGGTGGGGTCGGCCCGGGCAGGGTGCGGCGCCAGCCGCCCCGACGTCGAGGGAGTCGGCGTCGGCGACCTCGGTCCCGAACGGGAGGCCGAGGGTGACCTCGACCGAGGATCGACTCGAGTTCTCATTGACTCGAGGATCGGCTCGGTCTCCGGGGTCGACTTGGACGTCGACGTCCCGGCGGTCGGGGCAGCGGCGCCAGCGAGGCCAGCGAGCAGTGCCCGCTGCTGGTCCATGAAGGCAGACAGTCTGCTCTCCAAGGCCGTCAACCTGAGTCCGAGCTCAGGTGACCCAGCAGCCCCCGACTCGGGCCC
Source organism: Ichthyophis bannanicus (assembly GCA_033557465.1). Taxonomy (NCBI): domain Eukaryota; kingdom Metazoa; phylum Chordata; class Amphibia; order Gymnophiona; family Ichthyophiidae; genus Ichthyophis; species Ichthyophis bannanicus. The sequence continues at coordinate 123,007,847 of CM066033.1, read as the reverse complement.
CGACGGCGTCGGGCCCGACGTCGGCTGTCGCGGAGGCGAGTCCAGAAGGACTACAGGACTTACCCGGGCAGGCATCTCCGACTCCAGGCGAGGTCGCTTCGGGAGATGTTCCTTCTCCAAGGACCCGGGGCGGCTGTCGGGGCTATGCGACCTGGCCCTCGCGGAGCCAGGAGCGTCCACCGACGCCGCCCTCGCGGGTTTTTCCTTCCGACGATGGTCCCCGGAGGGAGAACCCCGGTCGGAGGAGCTCCGGCGACGGTCCGAGCTGGAGCCCTTTGACACGGAGGCCTCCGACGAGGTCCGGGTACGGCTGGGGTCAGCGAAGATTCTCTCGCGCTGATGCCGCCGACTTCTCAACGCCTTCGAGGACAGTTTGCTGCAGGGCCCACAGATCAGTTCCTCATGATCCGGGCCCAAGCAGCGGAGGCAAAAGTCGTGTGTGTCGGTTAGTGACATATTTCGGTCACACCGACCACACCGCTTAAAGCCACTGGCAGCCATCGGGGGAAAAAGGGCCCCTGCGAGGTCAAAGGACCGGGCTGCCAGGGAAAACGAAAATGAAAGCTGACTAAGTCAGAAAAACCGAAAAAACGCTAGAGGACTCGAGACCGGCGTCGCGAGTCCGGGCGGGAAAACGATCGGCGTCGAACCGAAAGAAAAAAGTATAAAATAAAGAGGAAAATCAACTTTTTCGCGGGGACAAGACGGGGACGTCTGCAGGGCTCCGCGGAAAAAAGAAGACTGGCTAAGATGGCACCCTCGGGCGGGAAGACGACCGCGCATGCGCGCTGCAATTCCCAAAGGCTTTCTTTGAAAGCTGGGGAAAATTGCTCCGCGAGGGCTCCGTCGGCGCCGACGTCACCCATAAGTGAGGACTGACTTCCTGCTTGGTCCTGGAGAAAGGAGCTTGTATGATGATTCACACCTGATCGTTCTCTTGCACAACCTTTATATTGATCAAAAAGCAACAGTTCGAACGGAACAAGGAGAAACAGAATGGTTTAAAATCAGCAAAGGTGTACAACAAGGCTGCATACTTTCCCCCTACCTGTTTAATTTATATGCAGAACAAATCATCAGAGAAGCAGGACTGTATCAAGACAACAAAGGTGTGAAGATTGGTGGAAGACTCATCAACAACCTTCACTATGTTGATGATACTACATTACTGGCTGAAAGTGAGGACTATCTGAAACATTTTCTGCTCAAAATCAAGGAAAATAGTCTTAAAATGGGCGTGCACCTTAATATAAAGAAGACAGAGATCATGACAACTGGCAAAATGAATAAGTTCATCGTTGATGGAGAAGAAATTGAAATAGTGGACAACTTTAACCTGCTTGGATCAACTATCAATAAAGAAACAACAAGCAGTCAAGAAATCAGACAATTCATTGCTCTTGGCAGAATGGCTATGAAGGACCAAGACAAGATTCTCAAGAGCAGAGATGTCTCTCTCCAAACAAAGATTCAACTCATTCAAGCCATGGTCATTTCAATAACGTAATATGGATGCGAATGTTGGACAGTGAAAAAGGTAGACAGGAAGAAAATTGATGCCTTCGAATTATGGTGCTGGCGACGAATACTGTGTATACCATGGACTGCCCGAAGAACAAACCAGTCAGTACTAGAGGAGATCAAACTTAAGCTTTCTTTAGAAGTTCAGATGAGAAGACTTCGACTTTCATACTTTGGACACATCATGCGAAGAGAGAGATCATTAGAGAAAGACATTATGCATGGCAAGGTAGAAGGTCAACGCAAAAGAGGAAGGCCATCAATAACAGCAGCTATAGATGCCACTCTGTTAACAATGAGCCGCCTGACTGAAGACTGAGCACAGTTAGGACAACTATCCAGAGGGTTGCCATGAGTCGACACCGACTCGACGGCACTTAACAATAACAACATGATGATTCATTTTTTTGAGTTTAATAGTGGCTTTACATAAGAGTCCTGCATGATCTGTTCAGGATGCATCTGTTGGATTTAGGTTCTGGTGATACAGTTTTTCAGAGGACTGTCAACAAATATTTTGGAACCAATACTGTTCAGTGTCAGCTGATGGGGTGTGGGGTCCCTCAGTGTTCTGTGCTTTCCATAGCTTTATCACTTCAATCAGCTTTTTACAACATATTAGAATTAATTGGCCTCGCATATTTTGCAACTGATATGACAATTCATTCGCTGCTTAGAAAGGAATAGAGATTAGATCTAAAGAAAATCAGTGATGGGTTAGAGGCAGTGGCCTCTCTGCTATAAGTGAGCAAATTGAAGCTAAATGTTAGTAAATCAGAGGTACTTTGGGTATGGCTCGAACAACTGGACAACCTAACTTTTGCCCCAGCAGCTAACCAGGCAACTGCTGAATATTGCCACGGCCTGCTAAGCTTCCTGCTTTGCCGACCGACTCTGATATTCTATGCCGGTGGCTGGATATGGCCCTGGCATTGGATATCCGGGTTTAGAGTTCAGTAGTGGTGCCTAGCCGCTGTATTAGCACCAAACGCCGCCACTGAATATCGGACCCTTCATACCTAGGATGCACAATGGCTTTGGTAGAGTGGTACTGCAAGAAGGAGAAAGCAGGTAACAATTAGAGGGATATACTGTCTAACATCCAAATTGCATCTAAAGCACGCAACTTACCCAAACTTAATTTCCAGCAGTCTCTTCCTGACAATTATGGATAAACATACAGTTAAAGTAACCAAAACTATTCCACAGATAAATCCAAAGACAATGAAGAAAGAGTCTGATTTTCCTGATGCTGGGGTCGAAGACGGCGCAAATACAACCGAACCTAAAAGAAAACAGTTCAGAAAAGTGAAAAAAAGTAAACTTAACTGCACAGTAAAATTAACTATTTTTTTATATAGTCATGACACTTTTTATGAAAGTATTTACCTGATTTACAATAAACCACAAACAATCAGTGGAAAGGAAAGATAACCGGAGAGGAAGAGACTGGAGAAGAAAAACTAGGGCATAAATGGGAACTTTCCGAAAGGTTCAATTAACAGTATATTGTGCCCTAGACAAACATACATTTCTGGACCCCCTACCCCAATTCACTTTTTTCTTCCTCTTCTCCACTGCACAGCCACCTCTACCCTTTCCCCACTTCCTTTGGGACCCTCCATTCATGGCCTTTTTCCCCAGGTTGCCTCCCAGGCTCCCACCCCCCTGCCAAGTTTATCTCTGCTAAACAGCCCTGGCATATTGGATTAAGCAGTGGATTAAGACATCCAGAGTTTGATTCTTGCTTTTTCCCCACCGACACTCCATGTGATCTTGGACAAGTCATTTTCATCTTCCATTGCTGTCCCTGTTTGTTAAGCCTATTTACAGCAACAAAATTTAGCGCAGGATTAACTAGTACATAATATTTAAGTAATGTAGGTTAGTGAATCCCATGGCAAATATTTTGCTGCTTTGCTGCAGCTGAGATATCATCCTTTCCCGGCCAAGGAACTCCAAGATAGTGGGCCTAAACTGGTGCGTGCTGTCTTTTAAAGGGCCCCCCACTCAATGCTTTAAAAAGAAAGTCAAGGCACCTCCCTCTGGTACCTTTCACCCCTCTGATTTCTTGAAAAAAATAATGCCCCATTTTATTTTCCTTACTTTACATCAGGACATCTACTGCTAGTGCTGTGATACTACTGCGAGGGGGCTGTGTCAGCCATTTTTGAAAAAGAAGTCAACAGGACAGGAGCCAACCAGGGCTTGTTCTTATCCCCCATTAACCACAGTGATCACTAGGTATGTGCTGGAAATGCAGGGGACAGCAACTGAGAACACCTTGACTTTGATTTAAAATAAAGTAAGGTTTTGGGGATGGGGACAGGGGTAGTGCCAGAAGGAGGGTGTCATCACTTATTTTTTTTTAAAGCATCAAGTGGGGTTGGAAGCAAGTTTTCTCTCTCCGCCAGTCCTTTAAACTGGCTCCTTAGGAGCCTCAGCTGCATGTTAGTGGGCCGATGTTCCTGACAGAAAGTTAACAACACCTCTTGAGATGTTACTATTCACCAAAAATGCAGATTTTAGAGTTTGCTACAAGTTTGGTTACTCATTTTACATAATTATGAGCTGCTTTGCATTCAGCTCACTATTTTTGTCATGTGCTGAAGTAGAGTCCTACATTAAGCTGTGTTATGGAACGGATAGTGTGATTAGAGGCTGGTGTTTTAATTTTAGTTAGGGTGGGGGTTAGTGTATGGACGTAGTAAAAGCTGTTAGTGTAGCTGGGTTTAAAGAGATTTGGACAAATTCCTGGAGAAAAAGTCCATAAACCATTATAAAAGAGGATCAGGGAAATCCACTGCTTACCCCTGGAATAAATGGCATGGGATATGTGCACCTTTTTGGGAACCTGACAGGTTTTTGTGACCTGGACTGGTCAGTGTTGGAAATAGGATACTGGGCTTGGTGGACCTTTGATCTGACCCAGTATGGCATATTTAATATCATTAATGCACATTATCGGTAAACAGGCTTCACTGCATAAAATGAGCTCTGTAGTAAATAGCCGCACTAATGTGTGCTAAGACATGCCAACGCAGCAGGGCACATCCGTGAATCTAGTGCTGAATGTGGCTTAGGAAGCAGGCCGGCTGAAAATTACACTCCCTCAATATGGCTAAAAGTCCACAGGGAGTTGCACAATGTACTTTTACCACATTTAGAGGACACGCTCTCAGGCCAGGGCTGCCATCTGGCTCCAGAATTTCAGGACAAGCTGATCCAGTCCTGGTTCTAAGCCACTTCATGCACAAATTCGAACTCCTGCTTTTCTTAGGGAATGCAATATGGAAATCAGAACTACACGTTTCTGTATGCAGTAAGGTAAAACCAAGATTGAATCCGCCTGTGCAGAACACCTGAAGCCAATTGGGAACCGTACCCTGAGAGTATGTTTTGACTGCATTTTTAAATCTACAGGTGTTATTTTCCATGGAAAAGTGCTCGCACAGAAAGGAGGTACAAATTTCAGTGCAGACTTGATATTCTGCACTCATGACAAGCTTCCAAATAAAGGCACATGCACTTTCTCTTTGAAATGAAATACAGAGTCTACAAGTGCAAAGCACCAGCAGACTTTATCCCAAGAAGACAATTTGAAAATTACCCCCTTAAGGTATTTTATAGTGTCGATAAGTCTTGAACAGGGCTAGGTTGTTCCACTGTAGGTAGTTGTCATGGACAATGTGGCTTATGAAGGAGAAGTGATACAAGCTTTTACTGACAAATGGACTCAGATCGAACCATCCAGTATAAACAAATGGTGGATCAATTGTTATCTCAAGGCCTTACCTTGGGGGTTTTGACAGAGAAAGAATAACATTTTTTGAATGTTGATCATCCAAAGATTCCATTCGGCTTTGGGCAAGGTCGAGTCATCGAGACTATTGGGGACAGAGATTCAGTAGTGGTATGTCAGCCTGGGGGTCAGCCCGTGAGACAGGGCAGTGCCAGCAGCGGGTCATGCGGGCTGGGGCCAGGGGTCAGGTCAGTCGGCACTCGTCAGCAGATGGCAGGAGAGGAAACGACTTCAGGTGCACGCAAGTAGCAAAGAGAATGACAGCACAGGCAGCCAGAGACAACTATCTATCTACTCCCTCCTGAAGAGGGAGTTTGGACTTGTAAGGGATATGAGCAGCAAGGGGGACTGCAGCAGCAATAAAGCTTGTTTGAGCTTGGCCTGCACAACCATAGAGGAGTGAGAGGCTCCAAAAGTCAGTTCTCCTGTGGAGGCAGATTCTCTTCTTTCCTCATGGTCAGGTGACAGTGGTGGACCAATGGTGCAGTGCTGGGACTGGAGCCCAAGCAAGTTGCCTCAGTGGCCCTGCGCACACACAGGAAGCTGACATGCAGCCCCTGTTGTTTACATGAGGGCGGGGGAATCATTGAGAGATACACAGGAGAGGTTGTAGTGTTTCCAAATTAGGCTGAGAATCTCTCCATGGCACCTTTGTTAGCATTGATGAAATTGGGGACAGGAAGTTGCCAAAGACCTTGGAGCTGGGGACATGGGTCTAAAATCGGCGACAATCCCAAAAATCAGGGACATCTGGTAAACTTATAAGTGTGTGGACTAGGGTATCATTTTTGGGAGTTGCTAAGAAAGTTAAAAAAAATGAATGGTATTGGGTAAATGATGACGCAACACTGAGAAGGCGTTTCGGGGCCTCGGAGCATCTTATGATGCAAATATAGTCCCGTGTTGCCTATGATACGTTGGTTGACTCCCTTACCATTTAAATTTAGTTGCTGAACATCTGTAATATGAACAGTGCATTTAGTAACATAGGAAATGACAGCAGATAAAGACCAGTATGGTCCATCTAGTCTGCCCAGTAAGATGGCCGGAGTAAGATGGCAGGAGTAGGTGCCACTCTGTGCAGGCCACCCCTCCCCATGTCTTTGTTTAGGGGTGAACCCACCGCTCCATGCAGGACACCCCTACTTGTTGAGAAGTTAGATGGTTCAGTATATTTTGATTTTATTCTGTTGCTATAAATGGATCCATTGTGTCTGTCCCATGCCATTTTGAATTCTGTCACTATATTTGCCCCCACCACCTCCATCGGGAGGGCATTCCAAGCACCCACCACCCTCTCAGTGAAAAAGTATTTCCTGACATTGCCTTTCAATTTTCCACCTTGCAGCTTCATGTTATGCCCTCTCGTTTTACAGCTTCCCCGTCTTTGGAAGAGGTTTGTTTGTTCATTCTTTCTCTAAGTATTTAAAGGTCTGAATCATATCTCCCCTATCCCTCCTCTCCTCCAAAGTGTACATATCTAGGTCTTCAAGTCTCTTCTCATAGGGCTTTTGATGCATTTTGGTCGCCGTCCTCTGAACAGTTTCCATTCTTTTTACATCCTTTGCAAGATACGGTCTCCAAAACTGAACACAGTATTCCAAGTGAGGCCTCACCAGTGACTTATACAATGGTATTAGAACCTCTTCCTTTCTGATGGTAATTCCTCTTCGTATGCAGCCCAACATCCTCCTGCCTTTTGCCACCGCCTTGTCGCACTGTTTTGCTACCTTGAGATCTACAGAAATAATCACAACAAGGTCTTTCTCCTGATCCGTGCACACCAACCTCTCGCCCCCTATCGTGTACATTTCCCTTGGGTTTCTGCTACCCAAGTGCATGACTCTGCACTTCTTTGCATTAAATCTTAATTGCCAAGCATTAGACCATTCCACCAGCTTTTGTAGATCTTTTCTCATGTTAAGGACTCCCTCGGGGGAGTCCACCCTGTTGCAAATTTTCGTGTCATCTGCAAAAAGACAGACCTTTTCATTCAGTCTTTCAGCAATATCACTCACAAATACATTGAACAGTGCCGGGCCCAGGACCGAACCCTGGGGCACCCCGCTAATCACCTTCTTTTCCTCCGAGTGAGTTCCATTTACCATCACCTTCTGTCATCTATCAGTCAACCAATTTCTGATCCAGTTTACCACCCTGGGACCCATCCCCAAACTACTGAGTTTATTGATAAGCCTCCTAGGAGGAACAGTATCAAAGGCTTTGCTGAAATCCAGGTAGATGACATCCATCACATGCCCCTGATCTAGTTTCTTGGTCACCCAGTCAAAGAACTCAATCAGATTTGTTTGGCAAGATCGTCCTTCGGTAAAACTATGTTGCCTCGGATCTTGCAACCTATTGGTTTTGAGAAAGTTCACTATTCACTTCTTCAGAAGCGCCTCCATTACTTTTCCCGCCACCGAGGTAAGGCTCACGGGCCTGTAGTTTGACACTTCTTCCCTGTCACCACTTTTGTGTAGAGGTACGACATCAGCCATTCTCCAGTCCTGAGGAACTATTCCTGTTTCCAAGGAACTGTTGAAAACATCCTTTAACGGTCCTGCAATAACCTCTCTGAGCTCTTTCAGTATCCTGGGATGTATCCCATCCGGTCCCATGGCCTTGTCCACTTTCAGTTTCGCAAGTTGTTCTAACACATCATCTTTTGTGAATGGTGTGGTATCTACTTCATTCCCATCTTTATATTTGGGAGTCACAGTTGATCCTTCTCCAGGATTTTCTTTAGTAAAAACAGAGCAGAAGTATTTGTTTAGCAATTCCGCTTTTCCAATGTCCCTTTCCACGAGTCCATTCCCAGCACTTCTGAGTCCTGCGATTCCACCTCTAATCTTCTTTCTTTCCCGAATATACCTGAAGAAAGTTTTGTCGCCACACTTAACATCTTTAGCCATCTTTTCCTCTGCCTTTGATTTTGCTATCCTTATTTCTCTTTTTGTCTCTTTGAGTTTGATCCTGTATTCATTTCTGTGTTCCTCTGTTTGCAAGCTTTAAAATTTTGCGAAAGCTGTGTTTTTTGCCTTTATTTGAGCAGCCACTTCTTTGGAAAACCAAATAGGTTTCCTTCTCCTTTTGTTTTTATTTACTTTTCTTACATATTTTTCTTTTGCCCCTTTTATTGCCACCTTTCGTTTAGCCCATTGTAATTCCACTTCCCTTATCTCCTTCCACCCTGTCAACTCCTCCTTTAGGTACATGGCCATTTTATTGAAGTCAGTGTTTTTGTTTAGGACTTTGAGCTTGCTATAGTTGGACTGCACCTTGGTTTTTATCTCAAACCACACCGTGTGATGATCGCTGCTGCTCACAGGGGCACCCACCCAGAAGTTGGTGATTAACATTCAGCAGTGCCGGAGAAAGTGTTTTGCCTTCTGCTATTGTTTTCCGTGCAGAGGTTTGTTTTGTTCTCTAGACTGAGTAATGGCCACTGTAGGTTTCCGCAGCCCTCAGTTTTGAAATGTCACACTATCAATAGGCCTCCTTGATACAAAAAACAATTCTATAGTTCCCATAAAAAACACGTCTAATTACTACTTATTTGTATGGTGCTACTAGGTATGCACGGTGCTTTACACATACACGAGAGTCCCTGCTTCATGGAGCTTACAATCTATCTGAAAAAAAGATTTACTTTTCAGCAGTTAAAAAGAACAGTTGATTGTTAATGAAAGCTTGCTAAAAGTAAAACATGGTCTTTTTAAGTTTTATTTCTCTGTTTGGATTTAGCTCACACCTTCTCATTGGTAGCTTAAGGTGAGTTACATTCAGGCCTAGTAGTTACTTCCCTGTCCTCAGAGAGCTTACAATTTAAGGCTCTCAATTATTAACTTACATTAATGATTTATGGCATATTAATTTAAGTTAATAAATAAGCTACATAGAAAACAATGTGACCTTAGACTGCATTAACAAGTTAGCACATGAGGGCCTAAATTTGTCCCTGAAGCAACGGAAGGTGAAAGGCTGAAGGTCACAAGGAGCATCAATGGGATTTGAACCTTGGCTCTCCTAGCTCTCAGTCCACTGCTCAGACCACTATGTTACTCCTTGGTTAACTTGCCACAGCCCATGATCATCAAAAAATAATAGTGATAGCGTAATATTACAATTTCTTTAAAGCCTGCTGCATTCTAACAAAGCGGTATGTTTACTAAATGGCGGTAGTGGACTCCGTGCAATATCCGATATCCGATATTGCACAGAGTCTGCTACCACCATTTAGTAAACATACCTCAGTGTTGCTCACTCACTGTTATAAAGCTTGCAAACTTTGCAAACATACTGTAACCCCTACCGTAGAGTGAGCAGAACAGAATGAACGCAATAATGAAACACTGTGGGAATTAATCTTTCCAGACATACAAAGTTCTCCACAGTGGTTTACATCCCATTTCATTTCTATGCACGGCCTTGGTCTTCTGTAAGAGTGCTCTTGCACAGACACAGTAAAGAGGTCCCGCCTTATATGGCAGGTTGACCCCTGGAGGTAGTAGTGCAAGACTTGGTAATGTCAGCAGCTCCAGGGCAAGAGTAGAGGGAAACCACTCCCATTCCAGCTCGCTAGACTACTAGGGATCTCTAAGGATGAGCACCAGGCAAGGGGAGGGGTTGGGGGATGGAAATATTCATGAGCAGGAACAAATCACAGTTGAAGAGTGGGAGAAACTAGCAGCAGAGAGATGTATGAAACTTATAGATAGCTACAAGAGATGTTTGGAGGCTGTCATCCCTGCCAAGGGGTGTGCAACCAAATATTAGTGAAGGGTGCCATTAATCCTGTCCAGATCATATTTTGTTTTTTTTCTCAGACATTGCTATGTCTATATCACGCAGACATCTTTTTTTTGTTGTGTACCTTTGAACAAACTATTAGGATATTATGATGACATACAGTTGGAAGATTTCCAATTATTTCTCAAAATATTGCACACAACATACCTAAAATGCAAGAGTGCCAAAAATGTTGACCACAACCGTAAATCTGTATTCTGCCCAAGCTCTACCCATATACAGGCTCACAGCGAAAATATGCGCCATCAGCCTGATGCTCGCACTTAGAGAATAGTGACTGGCTACAATACATGCCTAAGGGCCCGTGTAAATCACTGAAGATAGATGGAGGTGCAAAAGCACCTATTTTAGTCAATATTATAAAGACACAGAGAAATATTTTTACTAAAGGGCGTTAGCTGCTACTGGGAGACTAACAAAGATTTATCACCCTATGACAGCAGCTGACGCATGAGAAAATCAGATATCGAAGGCACTTTTCTGCGATACCTGGTTTTCGTGCAGTGCAAGATTTTAGGGGCAGGATCAGGGTGGGGAGTGGGGTAGTGATAGTTGGCAGAGGCTGTCTGGCCTGGAGGCCATCGAGCGTCCCCCTCAACCATACTGTCGGTGTCACAGCACTGTCATCCGTGGCACAGACAACATGAATCAAGAATGACCTGACCCCCCTGCAGCACCGATCCTCCCTGAACAGCTCCCGATCCCTATCAGGAACTGTCAGAGGAGGGGATCAGTGCACCCCCAGACAACTAAGATCCTGTCTAGCCATTCAGATAAACCCTCCTCCCTACCCCCTCCCCCCCCCAATCCAGCTGATGCCCTCCTCACTTCTCTCCCTCCCCCTCCTCCCTCCTCTGTTAAAGTAACTACCTGGCTAGCCAACTGCCAAAGTACGGCCCAGGCATGGCTGTGATCTCATGGTGCTGCCCCTAGCATGAGGCTAAAGGGCAGCATCCCGTGACAATGAGAATTCACATTATGGGGGTTATTTCAGAAGCCATATTTGTGCAATGAACACCTGAAAATGGGCATGCTCATATTACCCTTCTTCTCAAGTCTCTTCATTGGTTCTCTATCCATTTCCGCATCTAGTTCAAACTTCTCTTGCTGACCTATAAGTACATTCACTCTGCAGCTCCTCACTACCTTTCATCTCTCTCTACACCCATCCTTGGGAACTCTGCTCGTCTGGCAAATCGCTTCTATCTGTGCCCTTCTTCTATTGCTAACTCCAGACTTCGCTCCTTTCACCTTGCTGCTCCTTACACCTGAAACAAACTACCTGAGTCTGTACGTCAGGCACCTTCTCTGACCCTTTTCAAATCCAGGCTGAAAACTCACCTCTTCGCTGCCGCTTTCGGATCTTGACTCACCTGATGTCCTTTGTGTTTCCTTACAATTCCTCCTAGTTGTATCCCCTGTCTGCAGCTACTGTGTTGTCTGTCTTGACTAGATTGTAAGCTCTGATGAGCAGGGACCGTCTTTTACATGTGTCTGTGCAGCGCTGCGTACACCTTGTACCGCTATACAAATATTCAGTAGTGGTAGTAGCATGGAGATGTCCATAGCACAAATACAGCTTCTAAAATAACCCCCATAATGTGTACTCCCATTGTCAAATTGGAAATACAAATATACATTTCGGGCCCCCCTTAACCACATTCAAAACACACCCAGTTGAAATCTCTAAGACCCGGCAATCTCCGCATGTAAATAACAGTTTTTGGAAACCGGCTACTAACAGATTAGTAGCCTCTTTCCAAAAACTGTCAAGATCCAAAAGCAGCAGCAAAGAAGTATTTACAAACGGAGATGCTTTTAAAATGGCTTCCTTATTGTATTTGTTAGGTAAATGGCTTTACCCTAACATTTGCATCACCCTGTAAATGTATCTTTTACCAATAAAGTTATTGTGTGTTAAAAAAAATGCAGCTTACTATTTGCTGGAATGAAAATGTACATGGGCTCACTGTATAGCCCATCACCATCCCTGGTGTATGCTGCCACACGGACAGTACATGTGGCGTTCGTGGCTCGGATAGGAATATTCACGGAACTCTCGTTCACGACACTCTCCGCAACCGAAGTCTGTGGGAAACACATAGGAAAAAGAATAAGCAGGCAAAATCATTTCCTTTAGTTTCTGAAATGCTGTGACTTTATTCCATGTTTGTGGGACACCTTTTCATAAGATACATTTTGAAACTAATCTTGGCAATGCATGCTAATTTCCAAAGGCAAACTCCCCATAGAGTTTCCTTCTGAAGATTTGGGCTGAAGCACGTAGCCATTTCAAAATCACCCCACATGTATACTCTTACTCCCTAATCTAATCCGTCCTCTTTTTTCCATTTTTAGAAATTCCTGTTTGTAAGCAGCACACATTTTTTAAGCTGCAAAGGGAGCTGAGGAGGTACTTTTCAAACGTATTTTTAATGTCTGTTTCACTACATAACAAAGTTTTGAAAATGAACCTTTCCATGTCTTGCTAAAACCAGCCTGAACAAATTACCATCATCTTATGCAGGATCTCTCAAAACAAAAACGAACCGTGGATGGCCCTTCTGATGCAGTCGGATCACTTTGCTGGGTTACATCAGATTATCCCATTCTTTCCCTAAAAGTGGGCAGAATGACCTACTATTGTTTCATCAAAGGAAGTTTCAAATACTTGCTGAGTAAGATCATCAAAAAATTCCACAAGTTTGGCCAATGCAACAAACTTTTGTTTATATTTTTGAAAATCTGCCATTGAGACGGAATTTGCTGTAGATCTGCAAAAACTGGGCATCCTATGTAATTCCACTGAGGGCCCACCCCCTCCTTCCTGTTGGCCACTCCTCTCCCTAAGCTTAGGTGAAGGAGGCATTTGTATGGTTATATTTTGTTTCTCTGTTTGAAAATAGCCATCTTATTCATATGTGTTTTTAATTTCTAGGTTTATCACAAACCGCTTTGATGTTTTGCTATTTGCAATATAACAAAATTATAACATGAAAAAGAAACAAAGGGGTCCTTTTACTAACGGGTGCTAGGGTGATGCACCTAATGAAGAGAAGTGCTGAAACTGTGATGTGTTAGATGCAACACCACCGTGTCAACTGTCGGGCGTATGGAAAACATTTCCCCAGCCGTTAACATGGAGTGCTCCCCTCTAAGGTGGAGAGCATTAGCGTGTGTTCTCCTATTGAGGTGACGCTAGGTGAACCCACACTAATGCACTCAGCGCCCGGTGTGAACCCAGCGCTAACTGCACTGAGCTCCCTGATCACTCACACAGCCCTAATGCAGGTTGCACCCTTAGCGCGGGAATCCTCCCGAGCCGGCATGGCCCTGTGCTAGCTGACAGCATGTGTCCCAGTGTGCCTTCAAAGTGCGCCAGAACACAGGCCCCGTGGTTTGTCAAGGGCCTGAATTAGTATCACATGAGTCCACAGCCATCGGTCCCCATCTTTCCAATCCTTCTCTTTCATTCCCCCCCCCCCCACCCTGTCCTCATGCAGTTTCTCTCTTATCCACCTACCCTATCTCCAGTCTTTCAGCTTCCCCTTCCCTGTCCAAACCCACTATCTCTCAATCACAACCCCCTCACTCCCTAGAAATTTCCCCTCTCTATCCCCCTACCTTTTCTAAAGTGCACCATCTGCATATGTGTGGACTTCACAACTCTGTCCCGGCTGTGTTCCCAGGAATGCCCACACGTAAATCATATTAAATAGGCGCCATCCCTCTGTGTACCTATTTCAATATGTTTATCCCACATGCAGTTTTATGATAGCTATTTTCTGCAGGTAAAAGATGCTTTAAATAAGTATTTTCCTTATAAGATTACTCCCAAGGGGGTAATTTTGCAAAGGATTTGCCCGTATTAAACAGTGGAATTGCAGCAGGGCCGAATCACAGCTTTTCTGCTGCAGAAGGAAAACTATGGGACTGCAGCAGTAAGTTGGCAGTGGCAGGCACAAGGAAGCAGGCAGGCCAGGGGTAGTTGTTAATGTCAGCTAGGGTTTCCAACTGGCTGGTATTTGGCTAGCGTAGCCAGTTTTCAGGCTGACAGTCAGCAGAGTAGAAAATCAGCCATTGCAAGTGCCGGTTTTCTGCTATCCAATGGACTCAGGGGCACCTCTAGTCCTGAAAACGTGGGTGCAGTTTGGAGGAACAAGGTTGATCATTACACACACCCCGCCCCCCCCCTTCCCCCCTTCCCCACACACACATACACACTTCCACAATACGCTTCAGGAGTTAATGAAAGACCGGTGGAATAAGGGGCTTGGGAAGAAGAGAGATATGAGGAATCAACGGGCTGGTGTGAGGGAAAGAGACGGAAAGCTGTAAGTAAATGCAGTGAGAGAAATATTAAGAACAAAGTTGTAAGAAGCAGAGGTGAAATCTGGATAGAGAAGCAGAAAACTACTACTAATAATCATCTGTGTAGTGCTACAAGGCATATGCAGCGCTGTACATATAGATGTAAGTCACAGTCCCTGTTCATCAGAGCTTACAATCTAATCAAGACAAAACATGTGGAGCGTGATTTCTTAATGTGCATGTCCGGCCCGCGGACACATCTAAATAAAAAATGAGCCCCCTTGAGCCTAATTTGGCATCCGCGGGTCTGGATGTGCCCACGGGTTCAGAATCGGGGAGATAGACGTGTTCGGTGCAGCACATGCACGTGCTATTCAGCAGGCCCCATGCCTTGGACATGAGTAAACATTTTGGACGTCCCCATGCTCGCCATATTCTGAAAAGTTACAAGTTTCAGATCCTGCCTGTCCCCACAATGTATCCGTGGAAGCCACGCCCCTTGGGCAAAACATGCGTCTCCTAAACTACTCATCACAGACAATAGTTTGCTGAGGCATACTAGACGTAAATATCAATGAGAAATGACTGCTGCTGCAACCTAGACCATATACCAGTCCCCCTCATGCCCTGATAAGTGCTAGGTCAACCTAGTGCCCCCAATATGATATACCAGAATGTAAAAGTGATAGATTCATTGGGGAAGGGTGAAGAAAGCCCCCAGGTAAGTGAAACATTAAATACCTTTATGGAACTGGGTAAAAGGGGCAACATATGGAAAGCGGTGTGTATAAATGCCCGTAGCATGGGAAGTAAGATCCCAGATGTTGAAGCTTGTGATAAGGAAGCTTATCATAGCTCAGGTAGGAGCTATAGAAAAGATGATGTGACTCTGAACAAGCAACCTGTCAGTTCTGGTAGAAGCAAGAAAACAGAGTTTTCACATAAAAGACTACCAGTCCCAGAATGCACCAGGTTTCCAGCAGCCATGAGAGGGGCTGAAGTGAGAGAATGTGTGTGCAATCAAGAGAGCTGTGAGGTAATCCCTAAGCACTCATCTCAAAGGGCAGGGCCTGATTCAAGACAGCTGCACTGTGTTAGGGAGCAGCACACATTAGGAAAGAATAAGAATAGAGATTATTCTTCAGATAACAGTTACTACAAGCTCCAGCCCAGCTTCAGGGAGAGCTTCAGCAAAAGCTACAGAGGGAGGAAGAGATACAGAGACAGCAACGGCTACAAGCTCAAGCACCAGTATCACCTGGAGAAACAGAAGCCAAGCCAAGCGGATAGAGAGAGAAGGAAACTCTCTGGAAGGAAGAGAAGAAAGGCCATTGGAAGGTCTGGGAGATTCCAAGGCAGTACTCATACTGGGAGGTATTCCAAAAGCCAGCAGAGTCCATTGGACTGGATTCAGCCAGAGGAATGGAGTGGGGAATCACCAGTGGCTACCTGGAAGAGAGAAGACTGCATGTGGAAGGGACTTTCAGACCAAGGCCAGAAGGTATGTGAGAGAAGATCCAGCGTCCAGGGATCAAGATTGGAAGGCTGGACATCAGAATTGGGTTACATATTGGCCAGGCTATACAGAGAGGAATAATGATAGCAGGAGAGGCTCAGGTATGAACACTGATCCAGACCCTATCTATAATAGAGAATGGCAGCAAGGGAATAAGCATTCTCATGATAGTGCCTTAATGAAAGACTCGTCTGTGCCAATGTATGATAGTGACCCTATGATAATTGATACAGCAGATGAAACTATTTATATGGACTGTTCTCTATCTAAATGCTAGCTTTCTGTGAGCAAACACATCAGCCATCACAAAGAAACCTAACTTTGTTCTTTATTTCCACTGCAAACAGCTCTTAAAGCAGGATTTGGGCTCACACAGTAGCAGCCAGCCAGCTAAAGGCTTTCAGCTGGTCCATTGATAGTAATTAGGGCTGCACCTGATTGTGTGTGTGAGCAAGGGAGAATCACTGCTGAGATCTGCATGGAAAATAAGCAGAAGTTAACCTAACCAGCAAAGTTTATTCTTTTCTTTGTGCCTTTGTATTTGGTAATTATTTGCTAAGAAAACATTAGCTAATTGCCTGACAAGCTGAAGGTTGTTTTCTGGTTTACTTTGTGACTTTTTGTTATCCATTTTAAACACTGCAAGCAAGTAACCTCATTTATAGTGCTATCAAGCATACATGTGCTGGGTGAATTAAACCCCATCAATAAAAGAAGTATTTTATTGATCTTACCACTTGGTTTCACAACTCAAATTATTGTCATCAGCTGTGTTTGGGAGTGAATGAACTACAATATCCACAATACCTTGCAAGAATCATATGAATATATGCATCGTCAAGATTGTGTAAGTTCTCACCCTAGGCAGCCGTCTGACAAGCTTTAATGGGAGAGGCTGACTTGGGTTTAGTGGCAGTTACAGAAACATGGTTCACAGAAAACCATGATTGGGATGTAACTATACCAGGCTATACTTTATTCAGAAAGGACAGGGTAGGAAGAAGGGGAGAAGGGGAAAAGGAGTGGCACTATATGTACAAAATAATATTAAAGCTTTGGAACTATAGAGCTTAAAAGGGAGAGAGGAGGCACTGTGGGTTAAACTAGAAATAGGGAAAGAGAAATCTATTTGCATTGGCGTGATATACAGACCTCCCTCACAGGAGGAAGAGGTGGACAGAGAGTTAATTGAAGAAATACGCAGCATTGCTAGGAAAGTGGAAGTGCTACTGATAGGGGAATTCAATATGCCAGATGTTGATTGGCACATTCCTGCTGCAGTATCATCTAGAAGTAAGGAGATCCTGGATTCTCTACAGGGAGAACTATTCAGGCTACTGGTAACGGAACCCACACATGAAGGGGTCATACTGGACTTGGTGCTTACCAATGGTGAAAGTGTTTCTGATGTTATAGTGGGAAATCATTTTGCATCCAGTGATCAACAGATGGTGTGGTTCAGTATTAGGACTAGGGCTGTTAAAATACATTCAAAAGCAAGGGACTTAGACTTTAGGAAAGCTAACTTTGCTAAGATGAGCCAATATCTCAGGGAGTCATAAGCGGGATGGGAACAGCTGGGGGATGTAGAAAAACAGTGGGCAAAACTGAAAGGGGATATTTTAAGGGCATTCAACTTTTTTGTTTAAAATGGTAAATAAAAGGAAAAGGAGACAGCTATGGTTTTCAAAAGAAGTAGCTGAAAAGGTGAAGAAAAGGAGGGAGGCCTCCATGAAATACAAGAGATTGCAGAGAGAGGAAGACAGGCATCTATAATTGGAAAAACTTAGAGAAGCTAGCAAAGTAGTCAGGAAAGTAAAGATTCAAAAAGAGGAGGAAATAGCCAATGCAATAAAATGGGGAGATAAGACATTTTTCAGATATGTTAGTGAGAAGAGGAAGGGCAAAAGTGGTATTGTCAGACTTAAGGGTGAAGGGGAGGAATATGTAGAAGCTGATGAGGATAAAGCGGAATTGCTTAACAAATATTTCTGCTCTGTGTTCACAGATGAAGAACCAGGAGCAGGACCTCAGAAAACACCCACAAACAGGAATAGACGCAAGGGGCATCTTGAACAATTTTCAGAAGACTGTGTTCATGAGAAACTAGCTAAACTTAAAGTAGACAAAGCGATGGGACCGGATGGGATACACCCTAAAATACTGAGGGAACTTGGGGATGTTCTAGCAGTTCCACTGACTGACCTTTTCAATGCCTCATTGGAGTTGGGGGTGGTGTCAAAGGACTGGAGAAAGGCACATGTGGTCCCTTTACACAAAAGTGGAAGTAAGAATGAGGTTGAAAACTACAGGCCGGTTAGTTTAACTTTGGTGGTGAGTAAATTATTGGAAGCACTGCTGAAAGAGAAAATAGTGAGGTTTCTGGAGTCCAGCAGTTTACAGGATCCGAGGCAGCATGGATTCACCAGAGGCAGGTCTTGTCAGACAAATTTGATTGATTTCTTTGACTGGATGATCAGGGAGTTGAACCGAGGGAGAGCTGTAGATGTGGTGTATTTAGATTTCAGTAAAGCCTTTGACACCGTTCCTCACAGGCGACTTATAAACAAACTGAGCACCCTAGGGATGGACCCGAAATTTACTGCTTGGGTTAGAAATTTATTGAGTGGGAGGCAACAAAGGGTACAGGTAAATGGAGCTCACCCTGAGGAGGAGGAGGTTATTAGTGGTGTGCCTCAGGGATCTGTCCTTGGTCCAATTCTTTTTAACATCTTTGTTAGTGATATAGTAGAAGGGCTGTCGAGTAAGGTTTGCCTCTTTGCGGATGATACCAAAATCTGCAATAGAGTAGACACCCAGAAAGGTGTAGATAACATGAGGAGAGATCTAGCTAAGCTTGAAGAATGGTCTAGAATTTGGCAGCTGAGATTTAATGTTAACAAATGTAAGGTCATGCATTTGGACTGCAGCAATCCAAGCGAGAAATATAGTATAGGGGGTGAAGTACTTTTGTCCACTAAAGAAGAGCGGTATCTAGGCATGATTGTGTCTGATGATCTTAAAGTAGCTAAACAGGTAGAAGAGGCGACAGCAAAAGCTAGAAGGATGCTTGGGTGCATACGGAGAGGAATGGCCAGCAGAAGAAAGGAGGTGATAGTGCCTCTGTATAAGTCTTTGGTGTGACCTCATTTGGAGTATTGTGTGCAATTCTGGAGACCGCACCTTCAAAAGGATATAAACAGGTTGGTGTCAGTACAGAGGGTGGCTACTAAAATGGTTAGTGGTCTTCATTATAAAGCATATGAAGACAAACTTAAGGATCTTAATATGTACACCTTAGAGGAAAGGCAGGATAGAGGTGATATGATTGAAACGTTTAAATACCTCCGTGGCATAAATGCACAGGAGAGCCTCTTTCGATTGAAAGCAAGCTCTGCTATGAGGGGACATGGGATGAGGGTGAAAGGGAATAGATTCAGGAGTGATATGCAGAATTATTTCTTTACGGAAAGAATGGTGGGTCTGTAGAACAGTCTCCCAGTGGAGGTGTTAGAGAGGAGAACAGTATCTGAATTCAAAGAAGCATGGGACAAACACAGAGGATCTCTAAAGGAAAAAAGGGGGCTGCTGTAGTGGTTGATATGGAAGGACAGACTAGATAGGTCATGTGGTCTTTTTCTGTCGTCATGTTTCTATATATGTCAGGACATACCTTGCATCAAATGATACATGGCATTAGGAACTAGCCCCTGTGATTTCTGCCCTGGTCATCTCTACAAACACCCCTTAAACTGCTAGGGATGGACCCTCACCAAGTGCACAAAACGGCAAACTAACCTTGCTGGTCACCAAAGGATGCTGAGCAACAAATGTATGCCCTTTTTGTGCCTATGGCCTATAAGTGAACTCATTCTGCTCCTCTGCACTACCATCTCTTCTCATCTCCCCCTACACCTCTCCCTGGGAATGACACTCTTCTGTCTGATTGCTTCTATATCTTCTACTGCCAAATCCAGGCATCACTCCTTTCACCTTGCTGCTCCTTATGCCTGGAACAAACTACCTGAGTCTGTATGTCAGGCTTCGTCTCTGGCCCCTCTCAAATCCAGGTTGAGCGCTCACCTCATCATTACCACTGTTGGATCTGATCCACCTAAGCTCCCTTGTATTTCCTGACCATTCCCCTTGGATGTATCCTGTCCACAGTTGCTGTGTTGTCTGGCTGGACTAGATTGTAAGCTCCGCTGAGCAGGGACCATCTTTTATGTGTGTCTGTGCAGCACTGCATATGTTTTATAGCGCTATACAAATGATCAGTAGTAGTAGTAATTGTAGTATGGCCTTCTGGCTATGGCATCTGAGGCCCACCTATCTGGGTACTAGCATTTCTCACCTGTCCCACTGTAGCTTATGTTGGTCTGTATACATCCACTATCTATGGGGCAATCCTGTCTGCCTTCCCATAGTCAACTATGTGGCACTGCTCCCCTGGTCAGAGCTGTGTGGGCATGGGAGGGGAGATCCCTGTGCCATCATACCAAGTAGCCAGACTCCATGTAAATCACCACTCTCGCAGCTCTCATTGATCCTGTCCTTGGTAGGGATGTATGGCTGCCCTATCATACTGCCAACAATATTTGATCTTATTAGAGTACCCTATGTAAAATAATCCAGAAGGAATCAGCATAGGTTCTCTATGGATAAATGTCAAAACATATCCTTGTCAATAATAAGGGAGCCTCAGAATAAGAGCATTCAGCAGTGCAAACAGCACTAATACATACTCAACAGCAACACCATTGGTCCCACAAAATGTGCAGTATGGACATGCATTAGTGCTGTTTTCACTTTTGAGTGCCCTTATTCTAAAGATGCCTTATTATCAACAGGGATAAGTTCTGACATTTAGCTATAGTGAACCCTCTCTAATTGCCCAATCGCACTGGCATCTGGTGATGCTGCGGTCATCCATACGGTCCAGATACTGGCCAAGCTTTCATGTCCCCCCTTGAATTGCAGATGACCACACCAGATCCCTTGTGCAGCCCTCAAACCATACACACTCTTTATCTATCTTAAAAACATGATTCTGCCAAAAAAATGTCCTGAACCTATACATAACAGCTATAACATAACATAATCGAATGGGGTACCAGGACTACAAATATGATTGCAGAGTCCAAGCCAATTTATTGTGCACAAGGCTCAGACAGGAAAGCATCCAAAATGGACTGAGCAATGGAGTACAGGAGCAAATTCCTTATATACAATCTTTACAGTTTGATACAGGCAAACTTTCTATTGGTCGCAACGCCCCTTGCACCTGTCCAATCGGGGACCTTCTCTGGGCCTAGCTCCTTGCTCCCCCCTGCTCGGACTATTCTAACAAAGGCACAGTCTTAGACATAGATACATTTCTACTTCAAGGCCATTTCTAGCTCAGAGAATGCAGGAATATTTCTATCATCAGCATAGAGGAATTAATAAAGGAATTATACAAACTTAGGAATTATACAAACTTTTCAAAGAGCAGTAAAAAAGCAGTTTAGAGTGGTTACTCACCTGTGTTCTCCAGGAGCAGCAGGAATCAGTCCTCACTTATGGGTGACGTCGGCGCCGACGGAGCCCTCGCGGAGCAATTTCCCCAGCTTTCGAAGAAAGCCTTTGGGATTGCAGCGCGCATGCACGGTCCTCTTCCCGCCCAAGGATGCCATCTTGCTCAGTCGAATGACATAGCGGAAGACAGCAACCATAAGAATGACTGCAACTCCAGGGGAGGAGGGAGGGTAGTGAGGACTGATTCCTGCTGCTCCTGGAGAACACCTGTTACAGGTGAGTAACCACTCTTTCTCCAGGACCAAGCAGGAAGTCAGTCCTCACTTATGGGACTCCCTAGCTTAAGGCTACCGGAGACCTCAAGCTGGAAAAAGAGAGCTCCCTCCAGCTCAACCGCACAGAAGGAAGGAATCTTCTCTGAATACGAATCCGGCCGGTAGCCAACATCGGGGCCGGCGGGTAGGAGTTGCCTAAACCTCAAAGAGATTGTGGAGGACTGCCTGTCCGAAAGCACTATCCCTGTGGGACTCCCTCTCCAGGCAGTAATGAGCCGCAAAAGTCTGGCTAGAAGACCAAGTAGCAGCCCGGCAGATGTCTGCCAACGGAACAGAGCGGAGGTGTGCGACAGTCGCCGCCTTCGCCCTGACACGGTGCGCCGTGACTCGACTCTCCAAAGAGAGGCCGGCTGCCCCATACGCCCAGGCGATGCAGTCAGCTACCCAGATGGACAGAGTACGCTTCGATACAGATAACCCCAACCGATTGGGGTCAAAGGAAACGAAAAGCTGGACAGCTTTCCTATGCTCACGCGTACGGTCAAGGTAGAAGGACAAGGCTCTTCGACAGTCCAGGGTATGCAGAACAGTCTCAGCTCTGCTGGTATGTGGCCTGGGAAAGAAGGTCGGAAGAACCACCTCTTGATTGATGTGGAAAGAGGAAACCACCTTAGGAAGAAACTTAGGGTGAGTCCGTAAGACAACCCTATTCCTGTAGAACCTAGTGTAAGGGGGCTCCGACACTAGGGCCTGTAGTTCACTAACGCGCCTAGCGGAGGTGAGGGCTACCAAGAAGAGAGCTTTCCATGAGAGGAAGCGGAGGGGGCAGGTAGCCATGGGTTCGAAAGGCGGGCAAGTAAGCCTTTGTAAAACCACATTGAGGTCCCAGTCAGGAGCCGGAGGGCGCAACGGGGGCTTAAGCAGAAGCAGGCCCCTGAGGAAACGCGCCACCAAGGGATGCGAGGAAAGGGGCTGGCCCTCCACCGGCGAATGATGTGCAGAGAGAGCACTGAGGTGGACTCTGACAGAGTTGGACTTGAGGCCTAGATCGGAGAGGTGCAGCAAGTATTGCAGTACCACCGACACTAGGCAGGCGAATGGGTCCTCAGAACGCTGAGAACACCAGACGGAGAAGCGACGCCATTTGAGTGCGTAAGACCTCCGGGTAGAAGGTCGTCGAGACGCCAGGACGACAGCTTCCACCTCTGGGGGGAGCGAGAGCGGGGCCAGGACTACCCTCTCAGCAGCCAGGCCATCAGGTGAAGGGCCCGGAGGTTGGGGTGCAGAAGAGTACCCTGATCTTGGGTCAGAAGATCGGGCTGAAACCCCAGAGGGAGAGGGGTGTCCACCGCTAACTGCAGGAGCAGAGGAAACCAGGGTTGCCTCGGCCATCGGGGCGCTATCAGGATCACGTAGGCCCCGTCCCGGGCAACCTTGAAGAGCGTCCAGGACACCAGCGGCGTGGGAGGAAAGGCATACAAGTAGGCCTGTGGACCACGAAATGAGGAAAGCATCTGGGGCCACTCTGAGGGGATGTGGATGCCGAGAGCAGAACCGGGGGAGCTGCCGGTTCAGGGGATTGGCAAAGAGGTCCACGGTGAGGGAGCCCCACCGGCAGAAGATTTGCTGGGCAACGCCGGGGTTCAACCTCCACTCATGGGGCTGCAAGACCCGGCTCAGCCTGTCGGCCAGGCAATTCTCCTGCCCGGGCAGGTAAACAGCCTTGAGGAGGATGTTGTGGTCGACTGCCCAGGAGCACAGTCGCCGGGCCTCCTGACAGAGCAGGAGGGAGCCCGTGCCCCCCTGTTTGTTCACGTAGAACATGGCCACCTGATTGTCCGTCTGCACCAGTACGGACTGGGGAGAGGTGAGGTGAGAGAAGGTCCGCAGAGCTAGGCGGATCGCCCGCAGCTCCAGGAAGTTGATTTGTTGAGCCACCTCCCAAGGAGTCCAAAGGTCTTGAGTGTGCGCTCCCTGGCAATGCGCTCCCCATCCCCAGAGAGAGGCATCGGTCGTCAGCACCTGGGAAGGTGCGGGAGACTGAAAGGGCATACCCCGTACCAGGTTAGGCAGGTGGAGCCACCACTGCAGAGAGGAGACCAGGCGGTCGGAGATCTGTAGAAGGTCCGCCAGACCTCCTGTGGCCTGATGCCATTGAGTGCGGAGACACCACTGGACAGGCCTCATATGCAGTCGGGCGTTCGGCGTGACATGGACCGTGGAGGCCATATGACCGAGCAGCTGCAGGAACCTCCGGGCCGGAACCGGAGACGCACTGTGGAACCTGCCGGCCAAAGCCATGAGCCTGTCGGCTCGCTCTCGAGGCAAGAAGGCACGAGCTCGCAGAGTGTCGAGCCGAGCTCCTATGAACTCGAGATCCTGAGAGGGGCGCAACGTGTACTTCCCAACGTTTATGACGAAGCCCAAGTGCTGAAGCAGAGCCACCGTACGCTGCGTGGCCTGAGCGACCTCTGGGGCCGACTGCGCCCATACGAGCCAGTCGTCCAGGTAAGGAAAAACGAACAGGCCCTGAAGCCTCAGGAAGGCCGCGACCACCGCCACGCATTTTGTGAACACCCTGGGGGCGGAGCACAAGCCGAAGGGCCGCACGCGGTACTGATAGTGTTTCCCGGCCACTACAAATCTGAGATATTGTCGGTGGTCCAGATGAATCAGGATGTGAGTATAGGCATCCTTTAGATCCAAGGAGCATAGCCAATCTCCCTGCTGGAGGTAGGGCAGTAAGATTCCAAGGGTAAGCATCCTGAACTTTTCTCGCTGCAGGAACATGTTGAGGTTGCGCAAGTCCAGAATGGGTCTGAGGCCTCCCGTCCTCTTTGGGACCAGGAAGTATCTGGAGTAGAACCCCTGACCCCACTGAGGTTGGGGCACTGGTTCCACAGCCTGCTCCTCCAGTAGACCCTGCAGCTCCTGAAGGAGTAAGTCTCTGTGCAGAGGGGGCCTCGGAGGCTCCCCCAGAAAGTAGGGGGGAAGCACCTGGTGAAAATGCAAGAGGTAGCCCCTTTGAACCACCTGCAGCACCCAGGAATCGGATGTTATGGCTGACCACCTGTGAGCGAAGTGGATCAGCCTGCCCCCCGTGCTGAGCGACGGGCACGGAGGGGGAGAGGCTATGCTGGCATAGTCAAAAACCCCCACCCTGCGTGGCAGGGGGCTGTGTAGCGGGCTTGGGGGCCCGCGGCCTACGGGGGCCATTCCCCTGACCCTTAGTCTGTGGGCCCTGAGTGGAAGCCGCCGGTACTTGGTATTGAAGGTGGGATTGCTTATAGGCAAGCACCTTCCTCGGGTAAAAAGGCTTCTTCCCCGGACCCTTCCTCTTCTGCGTGGGAGCGGAGGTCTTTCGGGACAGTCGAGTCCGAGTGAGAGTCTCGGACTCGAGTTCCGCAGCCTTATCGGACATGGGCTTGCCGAAAAGGTTGTCACCTCGGCAGGGGACATCGACTAACTTGTCCTGTACCCATGGCTCAAGGTCGGATGACTGGAGCCAGGCCTGTCGGCGGGCACCGATGCCGGCTCCGGCTACTCGGGCCGACGCCTCGAAGCCGTCGTAGGCCGCCCGAGAAAGGAACTTCGAGCACTCTCGAATACTATCGGACAAGGCCAGGAACCTCTGCAAAGGTTCGTCGGAGAGACCAGCCGAGAACCCGGCGAGCTCTTTCGCCAGGTCTCGGAGGAACATGCCTATATACAGCTGGTATGTCTGGACTCTGCAGGCAAGCATGGAACCCTGGAAGCACTTCCTACCGAGGGCATCCAGGTTACGGGCCTCCTTACCAGGGGGCACCGAGGAGTGCATCTTTTGACTCTTAAGCCGATGCATTGCCGATTCCACAACCATGGAGTGGTGTGGCAGTTGCGCCTTCTGGAACCCGGGGCTCTTGCGGACTCGATAAATCGAATCGATCCGCTTGCTTAACACCGATGTTGAAGCCGGGCTTTCCCACATGTGGAAGAGCAGCCGCTCCAGCATCGGAGGGACCGGCACAGTAAAGGCCTCCTTCGGGGGAGAGTTGTACTGGAGTGCCTCGAGCTCTTCCGCGCGAGGCTCCTCCTCGGGATCCGCGGGGAAAGCCAAAGCCTTGGCCATATCCTGCACAAAATCAGAGAAGCGCGTATCCTCTGGAGGGGATCGCCTTCGAGGCTCCGACTCGGGCGAGTCGGAGGGGACGCACCGGGTCTGAAAAGAGCCGGGCGACTCGTCCCCTTCCGTGTCCCAGTCCGACGCCTCCGTGGAGGAATCAAGGGGCTCCATGCGGGCGAGGGTTCGTCCCGACGCCGGCGTCGACAACCTCGGTCCCGAACGGGAGGCCGAGGGAGACCTCGACCGAGGATCGACTCGAGCATGCATCGACTCGAGGATCGACTCGGCCGCCGGGGTCGACTTGGGCGTTGACGTCCCGGTGGTCTGGGCAGATGCACTGGCGATGCCAGTCATCCAAACCCGCTGCTGGTCCAAGAAGGCAGAGAGACTGCGCTACAAGGATGTCAATCTGAGGTCAAGCCCAGAAGACCCGGCAGCCACCGACTCGGGCCCCGACGGCGGTTCTGTAGGGGAGTCAAGGAGGACAATAGTACTCACGTGCGGCTCCACCTCGAGTTGAGGAAGTTTAGAAGGTCTCTCCGCCTCCGAGGACTCGGGGCGGCTGGCGGGGCTATGCGACCCGGCCCGCGAGGGACCAGGTGCGTCCTCCGATGCCGCCCGCGCGGGTTTCCTCTGCTGACGATGCTCCCGGCCAGGGGACCCCCGCTCAGAGGAACTCCGACGGAGCTCGTGGCCGGAGTCACGAGACGTCGAAGCCTCCGACGAGGTCTGGGCCGGACCGGACTCGGGGTCAGAGAAGATTCGGTCCTTTTGCGATTGCCGACTCTTCAGCGACTTGGAGGACATCTTGCCACACGGACCACAGCTCCCAGAGTCATGGTTGGGTCCGAGGCAACGGAGGCAGAAATTATGCGTGTCTGTAAGAGACATTAATTTAGAACAATGATCACATTTTTTGAACCCGCTGGCAGCCATCGGGGGAAAAAGGGCCCCCGCGAGGTCGAAAGACCGAGCCGCCAGGGGTGGAAAATAAGTGACGGGAACGCCAGTTAAAAATTGAAAACAAAAAAAAAAGAAATGTGAACGGACTCGATAAGGAAAAATCGAGGCCGTGCAGGAAAAGGACACGCGAACTGAGAAAACAACAAAGAATTAATCAACTTTTTCAGCGGTGGTAACAAACTACGTCTGTAGGGCTCCGCGGAAAAAAGAAGACTGAGCAAGATGGCATCCTTGGGCGGGAAGAGGACCGCGCATGCGCGCTGCAATCCCAAAGGCTTTCTTCGAAAGCTGGGGAAATTGCTCCGCGAGGGCTCCGTCGGTGCCGACGTCACCCATAAGTGAGGACTGACTTCCTGCTTGGTCCTGGAGAAAAAGCAGTTTCTCAGACTCTGGTTTTTCTCAGCACTACTCTCAAGTGGGGGTTGAGGCCTAGGCCTAGTTTACAGGCCATAGCCTACCACAGTATAACACTGCATACAGCATCTGCCTTCTTGGGGTTTCAGTTTAATTTTTGTCTATATATTTCTACTTTCACTTTGTGGTCACTTATTCTATATTTGGTGAGCGTCTATCTGTGTTCTATGGGGTATGTTTACAAAGCAGTGGTAGCATCCTCTGCGCAATATTGCACGGAGGCCGCTACCGTTGCTTTGTAAACATACCCCTATGTGTATGACTGTGGCTGTGGTAGGCTATGGCCTGTAAACTAGGCCTAGGTCCCAACCCCCACTTGTGAATAGTGCTGAGAAGAACCAGAGTCTGAGAAACTGCTTTAAACTGTTTTTTTTCTGCCCTTTGAAAAGCTTGTATAATTCTTTTCCTAAATTCCTGTACACTGATGATAGAACTGATGATAGAAATGTTCCATGTTCCTGCATTCTCTGAGCTAGAAATGGCCTTGAAGTAGAAATCGTTATCTTTATCTTTATTGAATTGCTTGATTGACCGCCCAGGCCGAAGCATCAGGGCGGTGTACAATAACAAAATGACAACTGCAGAAAATAAAAGTTAGAAAAGAACGCCAAAGCTGATAGGACAGAGAGAGAGTAGCAGGCTAAGACAGAAGGCAAAAAGAACCAGGGGGAGGGAGAAAGGAAAGTAGGAAAATGGACGAGGTGATTCAAGGTGGTTGGAGGGCAGAACTGGTGGATGAGGTGCCGTCGGTGGAAGGAGGAATGTCAAAGGCCTGACAGAAAAGGTGAGTTTTTAGAAGGGTTTTAAAGCGAGGATAAGAGGGTTCGATGCGGAGGGGAAGAGGGAGAGAGTTCCAAAGGGCGGGGCCCAGGAAAAAGAAAGCAGAGTGGCGAGTTGATTCTAGGTGAGCGTGAGAGGGAGAAGGAAGGAACAGACGACCACCAGAAGATGAGCAGAGAAGTCGAGGAGAGGGCTGGAAACGGATAGTATTAGCTAAGTATTGAGGGATATCGGAGTGAAGGACCCGGTGAGCAATGTTCCCTCTAATTTTCTGTAGGCTGTGTGCGCATAAAATATCAGCTGTGCAACTTTTGAAGGAAGGTTAAATTTTTGTGCGCCACATAACGACACTCAGAGTTATATACTTTAAAATTTGACTACACGTCAGAATACAGTATGTACATCACATTGATTTTAATCAAATTAAATGAAAATAGACGATTACTAAATGAAGCGGAAAATTTTAGTAATTACAATCACAACTTTTAAATTTTAAGGTGTCTGTGTTGTTTTCTGTCAGAATCAGAACCGTAATTTTTGTGCGCTCTGTTGTAAAGTATGTGCGCTCGCTCGGCGAGGTGTGTGCGCGCGCACACACGCACAGCTTAGAGGGAACAGTGCCGGTGAGTGATAATGAGAATCTTGTAAATGAAACGAAACTTGATCGGGAGCCAATGTAAGGCCAGGAGACAGGGGGAAACATGGGATCGAGCAGGAGTAAAGGTAACCAGGCGGGCGGCAGCATTTTGAACAATCTGAAGGCGACGAAGTTGGAAAGAAGGGAGACCAGCAAAAATAATGTTGCAATAATCTAGACGCGAAACTACCAAAGACAGCACAAGAGTGATAAGGGAGGAAGGGGGAAGTGACGACCGGACAGCTTTGATACGACGCAGGTGAAAGAAGGAGGAACGAATGACAGAGGAAATGTGAGTGTGGAAGGAAAGTGCGGGGTCCAGAGTGACGCCTAGATAACGGAGAAAGGGAACCAAAGGGATAGAAGAGGTACCCATGACGGGAGATAGCAGAGGGGCAGGCAGACCAAAGGACACCCACATAGCAGATGATTTAGCGGGGTTAGCGTGAAGAAAGTTTGACCCAAACCAAGACGCGATAGTGGAAAGACAACAGTTGAGTGGACCAAGATCAGGGGAAGTGGCAGAGGTATGGTGAATTAATAGGATATCATCAGCGTAGATGTGAAAAGAAATGGTGGACTGTTGAATAAGCAGAGCTAAAGGAGCAAGGAAGACATTAAACAGTAAGGGAGCAAGGTTGGAACCCTGGGGGACACCACAGACAATGCTAGTGGGAGGAGAAGTTGTAATACCGGAATGGACTGAGAAAGAGCAGCAGGATAGAAATGAACGAAACCAGCAAAGAACAGTACCATGAACCCCAAAATCAGACAAACGAGACAGAAGGGTATGATGGTCTACCACATCAAACGCAGAGGACAGATCCAAGGATACCATAAAAGAGATGTCACCACGGTCGTGAGAGCTATGAAATTCGGAAAGCAGTGCAGTAAGGACAGTTTCTGTGCTGTGACCCGAGCGAAAGCCAGATTGACGAGGATGAAGGGCACAAGTAGAATCGAGATGGGAGGCAAGTTGGGAAAAAACCAGTTTCTCAAGAACTTTAGAAAGGAAAGGGAGGTTAGAAACAGGACGCCAATTCGCGGGAGAGGTGGGGTCAAGGGTAGACTTTTTGAGGAGGGGGCGGACAATAGCGTGTTTCCAGGAGGCAGGGAAGAGACCAGAAGAGAGGCTGGAGTTTACGATAGAGAGAATAAAGGGCACCAGGGAGAGATCAGGATGCAACAACCAAGAAGAAGGCAACGGATCGAGGGGACAGGTGGTTTGGTGGGCAGAGGAAATGGTAGCAATCAGCTCAGCAGAGGAGATGGGGGAAAAGGAACGCCAGGGATGGGCGAGAGAACGGGAGGGGGGTGGAGAGAGAGTGGCCGGGGAAAACACAGAGGGGTCCGGAGGGGGAGAGAGGGGGGAGGACAGGTAGGAAAAGAAGAACGAAGAGAGAGAATTTTATTAGCGAAGAAGAATGCAAGGGTAGTTGGGCTAGGCGGGGGAATTAAGGGGGTTGAAGAAGAAGTGGAGGTGGAGGAAATAGATTTGAGAACAAGAAAGAGGCTCCTAGAAGAATTCGAAGAAGAGGAAATTAGGCGGGAGTAGTAGGAATGCTTGGCGGCGGAAATGGCAGAGAGATAGGAGAGATGAGCATGCTGAAAGAAAGACCCAGATGATACCAAGGGTGGCGAGAGGATGAACGGGGTGCCACCGGACGAAGGGGCGCCAGAGAATCGAGGGTGATAGAGAGGGTTGAGGTCCAGAGGTCCGCTTGACAGTCAGCG
Source organism: Ichthyophis bannanicus (assembly GCA_033557465.1). Classification (NCBI taxonomy): domain Eukaryota; kingdom Metazoa; phylum Chordata; class Amphibia; order Gymnophiona; family Ichthyophiidae; genus Ichthyophis; species Ichthyophis bannanicus. The sequence continues at coordinate 122,977,463 of CM066033.1, read as the reverse complement.
GAGAGAGAGGAAAAATCAGCAGGGAAGAGAGAATGGGCTGAGGGGAAGGAACGCAAGGTATGTGAAGAGAGCCGACGGCGAAGTAGTGGAGCAGCAGATCCACATGAAGACGGATCAGGTGGACATGATGAGGGGAAAGGAAAGGAGAAGAGAAGATACAAGTGATCGGACCAGGGGACGGGAATAGAATGGATATTAGAGGGGGAATAGGGGGAGGAGTCAAGGGAGAGGATAAAGTCCAAAGATCGACCAGAAACATGAGTAGGGCAGGATACGTGTTGGATGAAGGATAAATCTGAGAATAGTGATAGAAGGGTCTTATCGCAAGGACGGGTGGGAGAGTTCAAGTGAATATTGAGGTCACCGAGGATGACTAGATGAGGGGAGAGGAGGGCAAAGTCAGACAGAGTATGCAGCAAAGAGTCCCAAAAGTCAGGTCGAAGAGAAGGAGGAACGTAGAGAAGGAGAAAGAAGATGGGAGTGGAAGACTCAAAGCGTAGCAGGAGGGACTCCGGGTACGCAGGAAGAGGCGTGACCAGTGAGAAGGAAAGAGAGGACCTGTAAATAAATGCAACCCCGCTGCCAGAACGGCGGAGGCGGGGGGTGTGGAAGGCAGAGTAAGCGGGTGGAAGGCATTGGTGAAGGAGAGCATCCTCTCCTTCGCGGAGCCAGGATTCTGTGATGAAAAGGGCATTTGTTGGGTCAGAAGATCATGAACTAGGTGGGTCTTAGAACGAATGGAACGACAGTTCAAGAGGGCCAGGGAAAGTGTAATGAGAGGAATGACTGGGGGGGGGGCATCATGGAAAAGGGGGCGGAGGAGGAAGGGACTGAACAGGGACGGCATAGAAGGAGATTGAGGGGGTTCCGCGCTACGGAACTGGGAGGGGTGGGGGACGGAGGAAGAGGGCGATGGCCCCAGTGGACGGGGATGGCAGCCATGAGCTGAACAGACAAGTTGTATAATAAAGGGGAGAATGGCGTTGCGGCAGGGATGGCAGAAGGGAAAGCAAAAAGGAACGTGAGAAGCAAAAGACTGAGTCTGCAACCGAGGAACTTAGAGGAGGAAGAACGACGGCACTGATCACCCCAGTCGTCGCCCCAAGGAGCTCGCCCAAGGAGCACGTCCTGCTCCTTGTGCGCGCTCCTTCGGCGACGACTGTATCTATGTCTAAGACTGTGCCTTTGTTAGAATAGTCTGAGCAGGGGGAGCAGGGAGCTAGGCCCAGAGAGGGTCCCCGATTGGACAGGTGCAAGGGGCGTTGGGACCAATAGAAAGTTTGCCTGTATCAAACTGTAAAGATTGCATATAAGGAAATTGCTCCTGTTCTCCATTGCTCAGTCCTTTTTGGATGCTTTCCTGTGAGCCTTGTGCACAATAAATTGGCTTGGAACCTGCAACTGACTCCTGGTTTTATTCACTGCGTGCACTTCGCTGCTACATTTCCTGGTGTGTTGGCTGGGAAGTGCGAGTAGTGGATGGTATTCAAGTGAATATACCATGTATTACCGCCTCAAGGTTTGGCCCGGTCGGGACCGTGTCTGTCCGACCGCAGGGAAAACCTCAGGCGCCACCGGTCCCCTTGTACCGGAGAGGGTTCCGCCTAGCCTCAGCGGACTACTGGGTCCGACCGGCCAACACCTCCGAACCCGAGGGGAGTCCAGGATTCAACCCAAGAGCTGGTTCTGTATCGGGTACCGGATCCAGTGAGTAGACATTTTCTTGTTCTTTAGTCAGTTAGGTTTGATAAGTCTTGCATGAGTATGCGCGAGACTGATTTGGTATAGGGTACCGAGAGTCTGATCACCTCTCAGGGCAGGTCCGAGTAAGCCTTGCATGAGTATGCGCGAGGCCCAAACTACCGCCCTCTTCTTGGTTTGTTAGCAGTCCGAACCCGTCTTGCATGTGTATGCGCGAGACCGGCTGCTCTTGGTTAGTTAGATAGGGCCTGGGAAAATTTGGGAAAACATTGCTAGCATGTTTGGTTGTGTGTGCATGAATGAGAGGTCTTGAAACATAGACCACGTGAGAGCGGACTCCTGAGTAGCGCAGTTCCTGGCCGGGCGACCGCGCCCAGGTCGCGAAAAGGAGGAAGCGTTTGGTGTCTGTCTCCCTATTTGTTCCTAGGGCTGTACAGACCCCCTTACCTGCAGCCATACTACCCACCCTCACTGTCTGTTGTTGTGTACGTCATTATGGGAGGGGCGGAGTCCACGCAAACTCCGCTAAAATGTATGATCAGAAATTTCAAGAAGGGTTTTGACGGTGACTATGGAGTAAAAACGTCTCCGTCCCGATTAGGAATACTTTGTGATAGGGAGTGGCCGGTGCTGGCCACTGAGTGGCCCCCTGGTGGTACCTTTGATGTTAGAGTTATATCCCGAGTACATCAGATTGTACGAAGAGAACATCCAGATCAGTTCCCCTATATAGATTCCTGGTTAAACATTTGTGAAAAAGAACCCCCCTGGATGAAGCGCTGCCACGAGGAACAGTGTAGGATAATGGTAGCGACCACAAGGGGGGCCCGGAAGTCTGAGAAAGAGAAGCTGCCTGTCTATTCAGCCCCAGAATCACCAGAAATTCTGACCCATTCGCCCCAATTCCTTTATAGACCAGTCCCCTTCGGCTCCGCCGCAACCCCGGGCAGAGCCTGGTGCGGAGGGATCCCCTCCTGCCAACTTGCCTCTAGTTCTCTCGCCCCCTCCGCACCTGGAAGAGGCGCAACCCCACCCGGGCGGGAGCCCCAGTTCTGGCCCAAGTGACTCGGAAGCGCCACCATCTACCGATGATACAACGAGCAGGGATTCAGCTGCCTGTCCAGGGTCACCTGTTGCTAGAGTCCGGAGCAGAGGAAAATAATTCCAGCAAGCCAGGCTACATTATGCCCTCAGAAGTACAACAGCGAGTCAGAAAGATAGTCACGTTATGCCATTACGCCAGGTCCCGGGGCTACCAATCCTTAACGAACGGGACCAGGTTGTGGTGGTGCCCACCAGTCTCGTTTATGTACCCTTCTCCACCACAGATTTATTGAATTGGAAGACGCATTATGCGTCCTACACTGCAAAGCCCCAAGAATTGACAGAATTAATGTCCAGTATTATGCAAACCCATCAGCCTACCTGGTCTGACTGCCGCCAGCTCCTGTCTACCCTTTTTACTACTGAAGAGCGAGCATAGATTGTGCAGGCATCCACCCGATGGTTAGAAGAAAACCCGGTAGAAGACCAAGGCCTAGATCCCCGGCAAGCAGCTGCCGCAGATTTTCCAAATGATGATCCCGAATGGGACCCAAACAGTACTGACGAGGCAATGGCCCTTACTCGATTCCGCCAGGCCCTACTGCAAGGCCTGAAGAAAAGGGGGCTAGAGGGCCATGAATATCGGAAAGGTAGCGGAGGTCATCCAGCATCCAGATGAGAGCCCAGCAGCCTTCTATGAACGATTATCTGAAGCTTACAGACTATATACCCCATACGACCCAGCGGCCCAGGAAAATTTACGCATGGTGAATGCAGCCTTTGTGAGTCAGTCCCAGGGAGACATAAAACGAAAACTGCAGAAGTTGGAAGGATTCGCGGGCATGAATGCGGCCCAGTTAATGGAAGTTGCTCAGAAAGTTTTTGTGAATCGTGATCAAGAACGTCAGAAGGAAAGTGAACGTAAGATGAAGAAGAAAGCTGAGTTCCTTGCTGCAGCTTTAGTTGAACGACGCAGAGGAAGTATTTCAAACCGAAGGACTCGAGGACGTGGAAGGGACCGATGAGACGGCCGGTCCCCATTGGGCACGAATCAGTGCGCCTACTGTAAAGAAGAAGGACATTGGAAAAGTGAATGCCCGAACTTGAGCTCCGCCTCCTGGAGGGGAGGAGGGAATATGCGGAGAGCAGGGGGAAGAGTCTGGCAGCGGGGAGGAATGAATCATACGCAGTTCCAACAGGGAGAAGCAGCTATAGAGGGAATGGCCACTGACGAGGGCTACAGTATGGATGAAGACTAGGCCAGACCGGGCTCCAAGTTTCCCCTAGGTCCCCAGGAGCCTATGGTCAGTTTAAAGATTGGGGACCAATATATGGACTTTATGGTGGATATGGGGGCAGAACACTCAGTAGTGGCAAAACCAGTGGCCCCTTTATATTCTCGATCAACTACCATTGTCGGAGCTACAGGAGTCAGGGTCACCAGGCCTTTCTTGCAGAACCGCACTTGTGAACTAGGGGGACGGAAGATAACGCACCAGTTCTTATACATGCCCGAGTGCCCAATTCCCCTCTTGGGCCGAGATATGCTTGCCAAGCTCCAGGCGCAGATATCCTTTGTTGAAGGAGGGAAGATGGAAATGACTGTAAACTCGAAATCTGCTGGCCTGATGGTGCTGACTGTCCCCCGGGAAGAAGAATGGCGATTCTATAGTGCATCTCCAACCAAGGCAGCCAGTCCCCGTATGCCCACCACAATCACAGCTCCGCCCAAGATTTGGGCGGAGGATAATCCTCCTGGCCTAGCGAAGAATATAGCCCCGGTGCTTGTCACCCTCAAATCAGGAGTGGAACCAGTGCACGTGAAACAATATCCTCTCCCGCGACCAGCGATTAAAGGAATTCACTGTCATCTAATGAAATTACTGAAGTACGGACTTCTCAGAGAGTGCCAATCGCCCTGAAATACCCCCCTCCTCCCAGTCAAGAAGCCTGGGTCAGGTGACTACCGCCCAGTGCAGGACTTGAGACGAGTAAATGATGCAGTTGAAACCATACATCCAGTAGTACCAAACCCATATACTCTCTTGGGACTGATTCCCGCTGAGGCTACTCACTTCACCGTCTTGGATTTAAAGGATGCCTTTTTCTGCATACGCCTAGCATCAACCAGTCAACTCCTGTTTGCATTTGAATGGGAGGACCCAGCCACAGGAAGACGAGGCCAACTTACCTGGACTCGACTACCCCAAGGATTTAAGAACTCACCTACTCTCTTCAGTGCTGCCCTAAATCGAGATCTTTCAAGTTATTCTGTGACTCCAGGGAAGAGAGTTCTCCTCCAGTATGTGGATGACCTACTAGTAGCCACCAACTCCAAAATTGAATGCCTACAAGCCACCAGTGATCTCTTGCACCTCCTGAACGAAGCCGGATACAAGGTCTCAAGAGCCAAGGCGCAGTTGTGCCAAGCTGAAGTAAAATATTTGGGATTTCATCTGTCCAAAGGGATCCAGAGACTGGGATCAGAACGGAAGGAAGCAGTGTGTCGTATCCCTACCCCCACCACTAGAAAGCAGGTGCGGGCTTTCTTAGGAGCTGCAGGCTACTGCCGAATATGGATACCCAACTTTGCTCTGTTGGCGAAGCCATTGTATCAGGCCACCAAAGGCATGGAGCGATCCCCTTTAGAATGGGGCCCAGAACAGAATACAGCATTCAGAGCATTGAAAGCAGCTTTGATGTCATCACCAGCCTTGGGCCTGCCAGATGTACAGAAACCTTTTCGCCTCTATGTACATGAGTCAAGTGGAAATGCTTTGGGAGTATTGACTCAATCCCTCGGATCTTGGCAGCGACCTGTAGCCTACCTATCAAAGCAGTTGGACACCGTCGCAAGAGGATGGCCACCTTGCCTGAGAGCCGTTGCAGCAACAGCTCTCCTGACAGGTGAAGCCGACAAACTCACTCTGGGTCAGAATCTCCAAGTTACAGTACCACACTCTGTCCTAACCCTCATGGAGCATAAAGGAAACTACTGGTTCACGAATTCCCGGATGTTAAGGTATCAGAGCATGTTATGCGAAAATCCCCGATTGCAGTTGGTCGTCAGTCAAGCTTTGAACCCTGCTACACTATTGCCGATTGGTCCGGGCCCACCTGATCATGATTGCCTGGAAGTAATGGACACTGTATTCTCCAGCCGCCCAGATCTAACTGATGTCCCATTGGAGGATCCTGACCGAACTTTCTTCGTAGATGGAAGTAGCCTTGTCATCAACGGACGAAGATGTGCTGGCTATGCAGTGGTGACCCTGGACAAAGTGGACATGGTAGTGGGGTCCTCAGCTCTGGCCCCAAGAACCTCAGCACAGAAAGCTGAATTGATAGCCCTCACAAGGGCACTAATAATAGGGACAGGGCTCCGCTTAAATGTATACACCGACTCTAAATATGCCTTCACAACATTGCACGCACATGGAGCCCTGTACAAGGAACCCTCTCCAAGCTTCTCGAAAGGTTGGTTTTCTCTCAGCTATCTTCACACTTAGAGGATTCTTTGGTTCTTCACCCCCATCAATCTGGTTTCCGCCCTGGGCACAGTACTGAAGCTATTCTCATCTCTTTTCTTAACGAGTTGCACGTTGCCCACGATCATGGTTCTATCTCTTTGGCTGTCTCACTCGATCTCTCTGCCACTTTCGATGTTGTTGATCACCGTACTCTTCTCCTCAGGCTTCATTCTATTGGTCTTTCTGGTTCGGTTCTTTGCTGGTTCCACTCCTTTCTTTTCGATCGGTCATTCTCAGTCCTGTCAGGTTCTACTTCGTCTTCTCCTTCACCTCTGCCTTGTGGTGTCCCTCAGGGTTCTGTATTAGCCCCTCTGTTGTTTAACATTTTTCTGGCCCCTCTTGCTTTACTTATCCAACAGCACGGTATCTCTGCATATTATTATGCAGATGATATCATTCTTCTCTACCACACTTGCCCTCTTTCCCGTGATATTGGTCCCCTCAATGCCTGTCTTTCCGCTGTTTCCTCCTGGCTTTCTGAGAACTTTCTGCATGTCAATCTGTCTAAGACTTCCGCCATCTGGTTCACTGCTGGTGCTCCTCTTCCCACCCTCACCCCTTCTCTGTCTGCTGGGCCTATTCCTCTTGTTTCAACTATTTGATACCTTGGTGTTACCTTGGATTCGGCTTTAACTTTTAAAGAGCACGTTTCTTCTATTGTTCAGCGTTCCTTCTTTACACTGCGTCAACTTCGTGCTATCCGACCTTTCCTTTCTTTCTCCTCTTTGACTACACTTCTTTCTCTCGTAGTTTCTCGTCTAGACTATTGTAACGCTTCTCTGGCTGGCCTTCCTCTTTCTCAGCTTCGTCGTCTTCAACTGGTCCACCATACCGCTGCTCGTCTTCTGACTAACTCCTCTTGCTCAGCTCATATCACTCCTCTTCTTATTCGCTTACACTGGCTGCCTATTCCTTTCCGCATTCAATATAAGGTTCTGATTTTTGTCCATAGGGCTTTGCACACTGGCGTTCCTCTTTATCTTTCTGACTTGGTCCACTTTCACTGTCCCTCTAGAACTCTTCGGTCGATTCACGCTAACCGTCTTTTTCTTCCCCTCCTTCCAGGGCTCGTCTTGAATCAACACGCTCATCTGCTTTCTTTTTCCTCGGCCCCCGCCTTTGGAATTCACTCCCCTTAGCTTTACGCCTGGAATCATCCTCTGGCACTTTCAAGGCTTCTCTCAAGACTCACCTCTTTTGTACCACTTTTGATATCCCTTCCCTTCCTGCCCACAGCTGACTGGTCTTTTTCTATGATTTCCTTATTCTATCCCTTGCTGTCTCTTTTTGTGAATAATTGGCGTTCTTTTCTGTTTCCCCAGTAGCCTTTGTTTTATTGTACACCGCTGTATGCCTTTTGGTTTAGGCGGTATAATAAGTTTTTTAATAAAGATAAAGAAAAGATAAAGATAAAGAAACGTGGGTTAATTACCTCGGGAGGCAAGTCCATCAAGTACGGCCCTGAAATATTGACATTGTTAGATGCTGTATGGGCCCCCAAACAAGTTGCGGTGATGCACTGCCGAGAACATCAAGCAGGAGAAGGAGACGTTTCACGAGGAAATAGATTTGCTGACACTGCGTCTCGAGCAGCAGCCACCACACAACAAGCTCCTATCTCCAGTAATACAGTCCAGGCAGCCATATTCCCGGTACCCCTCAGTGCATGGACCCCACGATACACTTCCAAAGAACTGGACTATTATTGCCAAACAGAAGGAGGAGTGTTATCAGAGACCGGGTGGATAGTGCTGCCACCGCCAACAGGTAGTGTTCCTCCTGGCCCAACTGTGATCCCTGAAGCGTTAGGTCCTGCCTTTGTTCAAGCTTTCCACCAAGCCACACATTATGGGAAAACTACAATGGAAAAAGCACTCAAACCTTACTTTTGCATCTCACTATTAGGGCCCCTGATCGCCACGGTAGCCCGAAGATGTTTAACTTGTGCAAAGAACAATGCCCTGCAGGGCCCTAATCCACCCCCAAGAGTTCGGTCAGTAGGAGTTACCCCCATGGGAAATATCCAGGTGGACTTCGCAGAAATGCCACGAGCAAATGGATACCATTACTTGCTGGTACTGGTTTGTACGTTTTCTGGATGGGTAGAGGCATTCCCCACCAGAACTGAGAAAGCCAGGGAAGTCACCAAAGTTCTACTCTATGAAATCATTCCCCGGTTTGGTATACCATTAGTTATAGGATCAGACAATGGGCCCTCATTTGTATCCCAAGTAACCTAGCAGCTGGCCCGAGCCCTACAAGTGCAGTGGAAGTTACACACAGCATATAGACCCCAAAGTTCAGGAAAAGTAGAGCGCATGAATCGGACAGCTGTCTAAACTCTGTCAGGAAGCACACCTGAAGTGGTCCCAGGCTCTTCCTATAGCCCTCCTCAGAATACGTTCAGCCCCCACCAAATCATTAGGTGTTTCCCCTTTTGAAGTCTTGTATGGGCAACCTCCACCCATTGTTCAAGGGATAAAAGGGGATATGAGTCAAATTGGGTCCGAAATCACCAGACAAGAACTAGTGGCTCTAGGTTCTGTTTTGCAGAGTCTCCATGCATGGGTACATGATCAGCTGCCAATCAACCTGACCGAACCACTGCATCCCTATCAGCCCGGAACTTCGGTGTGGATCAAGGAGTGGAGAAACACACCGCTAGCACCTCATTGGAGAGGACCCTATGTCGTCATCTGGTCAACCCCTACAGCCATCAAAGTTGCAGAGCTGGAACCTTGGATCCATCACAGTTGAGTGAAGCCAGCAGCGACCACCGAACCTCGTTCCTGGACTTCAACCACCAACCCAGCGTCACCATTGCGACTCACGCTGTGACGACAACCACAGCCGTGAGAATCTACAGCCCTACTCCTGCCACACGGCTGGAAGCTGGCAGGTCTACATACGGCGGAAGCTTGAGGAATATGCAACCCTACTCCTGTCACTCATCCGGAAGCTGACAGGTCTACATACGGTGGAAGCGGTGGAAACAGAGGATTACAGTAAAAGACTTTGCAATTTCTAGATGAGTTCATTAAGACATAGTAATCATGTTTTCTCTATCTGTTTATATAGTGCTTGCGGTAACCCTGGGGTCCCTTCAGATGGCTTTTGCTTTACCTCCCTGTGCAGCCTGTACTACTATCCGAGTCGGAATAAAAGTTACCCAGACTTTGCTCTATCACTCCTTTTACACCTGCACTGGCGTGACTAGCCAGTGTGTATATAATGGTACAGAATTAAGTATCTGTACCAAAGGGAAGGTAAGAACCTGTTTTAACCCTCAACAAAACCCCTCATACCATGTTCTGGAGTTACGATGGAACAACGAGGATGGAGCCCTCCTGAATGCTATACGGCAGCTCACTGATCCCACCAGACCAGTCCCTCTTTACTTTGATGCTTGTGAGGCCATCAACAGGAATGGCTACTACAGCTGTGGATCTGTCGACAACGAGCGAACTTATTACTATGATGAGAAGTACATGTGCCCTGAAGGAGCCTACAAGTGGGGAAAATGTACCGGAATGCATACCTCAACCAGTTATGTTAAAGCATCAGAAGACGCCTACTTTTGCCCCAAGTGGGAGTGTGTGTATTATGTCACCTGGACTGATGGACCTCAAGGACAGGATGGCGATCATCACCGAGCCAGTTTGGAGAGACTACCATTGTTAATACCCCTTAAGTGTCTAAAGGGTACCTGCAATCCCCTGAAGCTCATCGTGTTTAACCCTAGCCACTGGCAGCTAGGATATAGATTCGGGATACGGATAGCAGGAAGAGGAGTAGACCCTGGAACCTTCCTGCATATACAACTTAACACCAAGACTCGTACTTCCTCACATTATCAAATACACCATACCTTCTATGAAGCCATGCAGACGGAGATAGAACTTCCCAAGCCTACGCAGAACTTATTCATCGAACTGGCTGGAGCTGTAGCCTCAAGTCTTCACATTTCTAACTGTTTCTTCTGTGGCGGAACCAAGATGGGAGACCAATGGCCCTGGGAAGCAAGAGAACTTAACTACTCCGTCCCCTATAACCAGACTGCCCTGAACAAGACTGCTAGTGAATGGGTGTTGGCCAACACCATCGTCGGCCGTCTCTGTTTTGTCCGAATGGGACCACAGTTCACCATACCAGTGGGACAACTGATCTGCTTGAGCCAACGGATTTATAATGTCACCACAAAGAAGACATCCTGATGGTCAGGTGTTAATGCTGCAGAACCTTCCAATCCCTTGATCTCTTTCCCTCATCTTGCCAAGCTCTGGACTAACCTCGCCCTGACCAATACTTGGGAAGCCCCTCCTGGGCTCTACTGGATTTGTGGCGCACGAGCATACGCTCGACTCCCTAATAACTGGGGAGGGGCTTGTGTTTTGGGAACCATACGACCTTCATTCTTCCTTATCCCACTTTCTCAAGGGGAACAGTTGGATTTCCCCCTCTACAGTGGTCGATGGAAGCACAGCACCCTTAAGATTGGACAATGGGATAAGTGGGAGGGTGATGAATGGCCCCCTGAGCGAATTATCTCATATTATGGCCCAGACACTTGGACACAAGATGGGACCTGGGGATACCGCACTCCTGTTTATATGTTGAATCGTATTATACGCTTACAAGCTGTTGTAGAAATCATAACCAATGAAACTAGTAGAGCACTAACTCTTTTAGCAAAGCAGAGTACCCAAATGCGTACAGCTATTTACCAGAACCGCTTAGCACTTGATTATTTACTAGCCTCTGAAGGTGGTGTGTGTGGTAAATTTAATCTCACTAACTGTTGTTTGCAAATTGATGATCACGGCCAGGTCGTTGAAGAAATAGCTAATGATATGCATAGGCATGCATATGTACCAGTCCAGACTTGGAATGGCCTTGACCTCAGTGGATGGTCTGGGACCCTATTTTCTGGTCTGGGTGGCTTAAAGACTTTTACGTTTGCAGTTCTTGTTCTGATAGCTATGTGTTTGCTTCTCCCATGTTTTCTGCCTCTTTGTATGCGCATGTTTACCTCCATTATTGATAGTACGGTAGAACGTAAGGCAGCAGCCCGAGTGTTAGCCATCTGGCAGTATCAGGCTATACCCCAAGATGAGAGCATCCCTTTAACTAGGGTCTGATTTGTGATTAGTTTCTCACCCTCCTTAGTCGGGTTGAGAATAATCAAAGGGGGGAATGTGGTAAGCTATGGCCTGTAAACTAGGCCTAGGCCCCAACCCCCACTTGTGAGTAGTGCTGAGAAGAACCAGAGTCTGAGAAACTGCTTTAAACTGTTTTTTTTACTGCCCTTTCAAAAGCTTGTATAATTCTTTTCCTAAATTCCTCTACACTGATGATAGAACTGATGATAGAAATGTTCCATGTTCCTGCATTCTCTGAGCTAGAAATGGCCTTGAAGTAGAAATGTATCTATGTCTAAGACTGTGCCTTTGTTAGAATAGTCTGAGCAGGGGGAGCAGGGAGCTAGGCCCAGAGAGGGTCCCCGATTGGACAGGTGCAAGGGGCGTTGGGACCAATAGGAAGTTTGCCTGTATCAAACTGTAAAGATTGTATATAAGGAAATTGCTCCTGTTCTCCATTGCTCAGTCCTTTTTGGATGCTTTCCTGTCTGAGCCTTGTGCACAATAAATTGGCTTGGAACCTGCAATTGACTCCTGGTTTTATTCATTGCGTGCACTTCGCTGCTACAAGCAGGGCCGGATTTACCTATACGCCATGTACGCCATGGCGTAGGGCCCACAGCCGGCAGGGGCCCACAAAAAAAGAACCAGGTAATTTTTTTAAACACAATTTAAAAAAAAAACCTGGTGGCTGCCGCCGCGGGGCCCCCTCTGAAGCCGTCGGGTCGGGTCGGGTCGGGTCTCTCTCCCTCCCTCCCTCCCTCCCTCCCTCGCTGCAGGCTGCGAGAGACGCGAAGATAGAGCGTCTCCTCGCGTCTGTGTTAAGCCCGCAGGGGCTGATGGGATTTCCCATCAGCCCCTGCGGGCTTAACACAGACGCGAGGAGACGCTCTCCCTTCGCGTCTCTCGCAGCCTGCAGCGAGGGAGGGAGGGAGAGAGAGAGAGACCCGACCCGACCCGACCCGACGGCTTCAGCTTGTAGACGGGGCCCCCGCGGCAGCAGAGGGGGCCCCGCGGTGGCAGCCACCAGGTTTTTTTTTTAATTAAATTTTACTTTAGGCCGGAGGGGGGGGGTAGGACTGGTAATGGGCTATGGGGGGGGTAGGACTGGTAATGGGCTATTGGGGGGGCTGGGGCTGGAAATGGACTGGGGGGGTAGGACTGGTAATGGGCTATGGGGGGGGGTAGGACTGGTAATGGGCTATTGGGGGGCTGGGGCTGGAAATGGGCTGGGCTGGGGGGGGTTAAGGCTAGAGGTGGGCTGATGGGGTTAGGACTGGTAATGGACTGTGGGCTGTTGGGGGGGCTTAGAACTGGCAATGGGCTTTGGGGGGGGGGTTAAGACTGGTAATGGGCTGTGGGTTGATGGGAGCTGTCTGGTAATTGGCTATGGGGGGCTAGGACTGGAAATGGGCTGGGGGTTAAGACTGGAGGTGGGCTGATGGGGTTAGGACTGGTAATGGGCTGTTGGGGGGGGGGTTAGAACTGGTAATGGGCTTTGGGGGGGTTAAGACTGGTAATGGGCTGTGGGCTGATGGGGGTTGTCTGGTAATGGGCTATGGGGGGCTAGGACTGGAAATGGGCTGGGGGGTTAAAACTGGAGGTGGGATGATGGGGTTAGGACTGGTAATGGGCTGTGGGCTGATGGGGGGGGGTAGGACTGGCAATGGGCTATGGGGGGCTGACTGGAAATGGGTTGATGGGGTTAGGACTGGAAGTGGGCTGATGGGGGGTTAGGACTGGTAATGGGTTATAGGGGGGGCTTAAACTGAAAATGGGGTGATGGGGGGTTAAGGACTGAAAATGGGGTGATGGGGGGTTAAGGACTGTAAGTGGGGTGATGGGGGGGCTAGGACTGGTATTGGGTTGGGGGGTTGCTAGGACTGGAAATGGGCTGATGGATGGCTAGGACTGGAAATAGGCTGATGCAGGGACTAGAAGGGAATGGATGCTGGGTGAGGCTGGAACTAGAAGGGAGCTGATGTTGGGGGAGGATTAGAATGGGATGGGGCTGGAAGAGTAAAATGGAGAAGGGAAAAATATTTTGTGTGGGAGGGATAAAAAATCTACAATTGGCCGGGTATTGGGAGAGTAAGTGGGGATTGAGGATGGAGGGGTAAAATTTGAGTGGATGAAATAGGAATGAGGAAAGAGCAAAAGGAGAAAGATTAGTATGTTAAAGCAGATGTAGAGAGAGAATGGAAAAAAATCTAGAAGAGAGAAGAAAGGACAAATGGACAGCAGACGATGGAGAGTTAGCAGAAGACACGAAGAAACCAGAAGAAAGTGGCTGGAGCAATTGCAGCTGAAAAAAATGCACAAAAGGTAGAAAAATATCTCTTTATTTTGAATTTATTAATTGGAATATGTCAGCTCTGGTAAATGTGCATCATTAACATCTGCGCTTTGTTTAGTACAAGAGCAAATTAATGTATAGTTTTATTTCTACAGTGTTGTACATTCCAAGTTTGGCTTTTGGGATTCCCAGTTTAATTATTGTCTTCCTATTTCTAAATTGTGATTACTTGTTTGGTGATGGTCTATGTTCTGCATGTGTAACTGAGCTGAGGTGTTCTGTTTATATAATTCCTATTTGACATTGCCACTTGTTCTCTTTCCACAGTAGGTCATGTATTGTTGTTCTCTGAAATGTATTGGTTTAATATTTGCAGTGTTGCCTTTTGATTGGTAGAGTATGGTGCTTTGTGAGTCCTGGTAGTGCTGTTAGGATACGGCAGGTTTACTATGGGCAGTGTTTGTAGTAGTTCCTAATGTGTCTGGCAGTTGGCACTGGATTATAGTAATGTAGAAATCTTTTAGTCTTTCTTTATCCATACACTCATTAAGAGGCACGTTTACTAAAAGTTAGTATATGGTAACATTATGCAAATATTTATGCAAATGAGGCCCCTTATGCAAATGAGGTCCACACCCCCCTTGGGCCGCCCCTGCTGGGGGCCCACAATTTTTGTTGGCGTAGGGCCTCACTCAAGGTAAATCCGGCCCTGGCTACAAGGTCAGGTGTTCTGTTAGCATGAATTTTCTACATAGTGATCTGTAATAATCTTGTTTATTCAGTTTTCCCAATAGGTGTTTTAATATTTTAGGGCCCACTGCAATATTTACAGTGCTCCCTTTTTTCTACGCAGGGCCCTTATTGGGTGAGTTTAGGAAGTTATAGATTTCTCTAATTCCTGAGTGATATTTTTATAGAGTTTTGTATTACTTCAAAATATACCTGGTACTGAGAAGATTTATGTTGCTGTTGCTGAGATAATACTAGAATCAGAAATTTAGTTTCTGTACAATAAGTTTGATGGGAAAATGTCCTAGTTCTGCTCTGAACTGATTATTGGGGGAGGGCTGGGAGGGGTTTTTTTTGGATGCCTGAGTGTGTTTTCTGGAGGAACGGCCTAGAACACAGTTCTACTGCTTTTTTCAGACTCCACAGCAACTGGGATGTTCTGCTGTAGCCCTCCCTCCCAGCAGGCTTTCAGGGAAGAGATAAATCTGGAGCAGAGCAGAGAACAGTCTTCCTAATCCAGTCCTTCGTCTCCTGTTGCTCTGTCCCTGGTCCTAGCCCATCTTCTCCACTGGTTCCACAGTTCTATTTACTTTTTGTCTACAAAATCAAGCCCTGGCAAATACTGAATGCATGTTTGAATTTAATACTGTATGGGAGAATATAGTTAGGCCTCAAAAACTTTATTAGTCTCCATTAATTCTTAATGATCAAAATAGAATTGAGGCCTTTTTTAAAATTTCAAACATGATGTTTACTCCTGTTGCAGAAGTAAAGAATGTAGATTTCAAATTAACACTAGTATCACTCTGTCTTTATTTAAAGATACGATTAAGGGGTTAAGGGACCAATTAAATCTGGAAACGAGCCAACTAATTGATTTGCAGGACTGGGGGAGGAAGAATTATCCAAATAATACAGTTATGGCTGTTTGTATGTTGGAAGAATTTGAACCCACTTCTGCTAAGGAAGTCCAGTTTTTGCTAAAAAGATTTGCAAAAACATTGCATACTTGATCCATGTTCAGCTTCTTTATTTGCAAATACGCTGCTGTCTCTTTTACAATAGTTGTTGATCTTAATTACGTCATCTTTGGATGTTTTGTTAGGAATATTAGTGATATCATCTTCACACCTGTCCTTAAAGACAGAAATTTGGATTTAAATTTAATGACTAATTATAGACCAATAGCAAATATTTTCTTAGGAAGCCATAGTGACTATGCAACATATGCAGTTCTTCGATGAGTTTGCCTGACTGTGTGATTCGCAGTCTGGATTCCGTAGATTTCATATCACTGAAATGCTCTTAGTTAAGTTAATTCAAGATATTTATGAAATGCTGGATAAAGGACATTAGTACATTTTAATGCAATATATATTTCAGCAGCATATGTACTGTTGCTACATCTAAGTGAAATAGGTATTATGAGAAATATTTGGCATTGGTTTAAGGGCTTTCTGGGGCATACAGCATGGAGAGTTAGATTTAATAATAGTGCTTCAGTTTCTCAAAAATTAGAATACGACTTTCCACAGGGTTCCTCTCTCTCCAATTTTATTTAATATAGTTTTTTGGCAGACAATTGGAAATTGATGTGCCTTTTTATTCTTATGCTGATGATTGGATATTGGCCATTCCTTCTAATAATGCATGTGAGAAAACATAAGCATTTGGACAAATTATTTTGAGGAATTAAAAATTGGATGACTAGAAATTATCTGATATTAAATACTAACAAAGCTAAACTACTTTGAATTGGCCATTCAACTTGGTCTCCTAGATCAAAGAAAAGAAATTTTTTAGCTAATGAGATCATAATGTCTTCGTATAAAAAATAGTGGGTATTGTGTTAGATTCTTATTTAATGCTTCAGTCTTGTTAAGAAGGTTACCTTTACACTAAGAAAGTTAAGACAACTGAGGTTGAGACTGTCAGTCTATTCTTTTGATATTTAAACCACTCTCTTGGTTTCAGGGGGAACGGCCTGAAACACAAGCCCACCACTTTTTTTCAGACAGCAGAGCAACTGGGGTGTTGTGCTCTAGCCCTCCTCCCCAGCCGGCTTACAGGGAAGAGGAGGGGAAGGGTAAGCCAGGGGCAGAGCACAGAACAGTTCCTAATCTAGTTCTTTGTTTCCTTTTGCTCTTTCCCCTGGTCCATCCCCTGCCCTGGTTCCACAGTTCCACAGTCTCCTCGTAGTAGAGAAGGTCCACATCCAATCTGGTAGCCTCTCTGCTGCCATGGAGGAGAGAGGTCACCTGACAGGAGAGCATCACCTTGGTAAGATAGGAAGTGATCCTGTAGCTAGAACCTGACTTCCAGGTGATGTAATATTCTCTTGCACCAACAGTCTCTAGGGCCATGTAAAGAGGGAAGGATAGGATGGCCATTATAGTTGGTGATTCAATCATTAGGCGTGTACTGTAGATAGCTTAGTGACTGGTGGATGTGAGGATCGCTTGGTAACTTTGCCTGCTTGCTGCGAAAGTGGCGGACCTCATGCAGCACTTAGATACGGTTTTAAACAGTGCTGAAGAGGAGCCTGCTGTCTTAGTATACATTGATACAAATGACATAGGAAAGAGCGGGAGGGAGAAAAGGTCCATAAACCTTATTAAAGAGGACCAGGGAAATCTACTATTTACCCCTGGGACAGATACTTGTGACCTGGATTGACCACTGTTGAAAACAGGATACTGGGCTTGATGGACTCATGGACTGACCCAGTATGGCATATCTTATTTTCTCATGTTTTTATGATTTATTGTAACAGTATTTATTTACGTTTATCTGTGTAACTGCGTATGAAAATTCAGTTTTTGTGAAATAAAGTGGCAAGGTAGATTTAGAGGTAAATTTAGAGATAGACCTACACCTTTTTTTTTATAACATTACATTGGCTTCCTCTTCAAACACACATTTTCCTTAAATATTTTTGTTTAATTCATAACATTTTATATGGGAATGTGCCAATTCTTTTGAATTCACCAGCCTCTATTGATTGCTCTTGCCGGACACTATGAGCACTGAATAAAGCTCTGCTGGAGATTCCCTCTTCTAAAAATGATACTGAGAAGTCCATTATGAATAGTTCTTTTATTTTTTAAATGGCTGTTTTGTGGAATTCCTTGCCAGAAAACTCGAGACAGGAACCTTTCTGTTCAGATTTTAGGAAACATATCTCAAGAAGCATTTGCTTCCGATTTGAGTTCTTCATAGTTGTTTTTATCTATTGAAAGTATTTGGACCATTTATTTTGTATGTGATTTTGTATATTGTTGCCCACTTTGAAATGGCTACTGCAATTATAATGTAGAATATAAATGCTAGGAATTAAATTAAATTAAGTGCTAAGAAACTAAGGAGTTTTGGATTTAGCTCATGCCTTTTTCAGGAGTAGCTCAAGATACAGTAGGGATTTTTCCTATCCCTTGGAGGTCTTACAATCAGTGGGAGCTGAAGAGTGCATCCTCTTGTACTCCCCCTGTCCTCGCTGTGGCCTGCGGGCACTGAAGCCTGTACGTCTGTCCTCACTGCAGCTATCTGTTGGTGAAGCACGGGAAGGGATACAACATGGAATGGGCAGTGGCAGATGGCTGATTTTGCTCTTTCAAAAAGTTGGTAAATCTACTGATAGCTCTGTGGCAGCCCCTTTTTGCACCAGTACAGGAGTACCAATAAGGGGGTGCCCCCTTCTCTCCCAAAATATTCATTAAAAGAAAGAATATATATATATATGAATACACACACACATACACAAAAGGAGGAGAAAAGAATTTTGTTTTGGAGTTCAAGTAGTCAGGCAGAGACTTGGCTGCTTTCCTCTCTTTTACTGCTGATACTAGTTTGCACTCTGTACCAATCACTTTATTTTCCTAGCAACAATGCAAATTTTGGCATATACTGGAGATTATTATAGAATGAGCCATTGTATTCCAGTGCACTGGCTAATCCTTACTTAGGCCCCGTGGTAGCAGTCAGCTCTGCAAATGAAAAAAAAAATAAGCCCTACTTCTCAGCGCTTATTTATTGCAAGGAAGACAACATAAATGGCCAACTAAGATGCACATGGATGAGAAAGGAAACTAATTAAATTTATAGTCCATTGCCTATTCCCAACTCCTGTATAATATCGTTATATATAGTATTATAGTTGTATGGTTTATCCCTGTTTCTTTAACATTGATTTATGTAACCAACTGAATAGAGTTCCCATAAGACTATTTATACATTTCATATTACTTATATTTCCTGCATCTTGTTCTTGTTCCATGTAAACCACTTCGATTTATTGATTTTGCGGTATGAAAAAAAAAACAAATAAATAAATGTGTTGATTCTTTGGGTTTTTAGTTTTTTGGTTTTTTTTTAAAGAAATGTCAGGCCTTATTGACCTCATAGTAGCAGCATGCATATATAATTCTCTATTCCAAAAAAACACATATAACCTTTATCGCTACTGTTGCGAAGTTCTCTGCAGTCTTCTGCCACGTGAATGACTGGCATGCAATCCTCTGTTTACAGCAGACTAGACGCCTGCACTAGGAGCTGAAACCTTTCTAAGACAGAATTAGCGCAATGTGACACTGAGTCAGCAGGCTATTCAGTAGGCATCCTGAGTCTGACCACTCCAGCACTGACATTTCAGTAAACATCAGCACAAAGCTGGCACATAATAAAATGTAAAGAATAAAAGGGTATTATTAATGCAACAAACAACTCTGGGAGATTTCCAGAGGAAGATATATTTTGAAATATCAACCTATTAGGGTTCCAGATAAAGATAAGGGCACACAGAGATGACCCTGCACACACAAAACGCCTGCAAGATCCCAGTACCTTCTGCTGTTTGAAATAAACGAAGCCCCTTTTGCATAGGAACTAACATGGGAAATGGGACATCCAGGTCAGAATGTTTGCATTTCCCCCAGTATTTTACAAAAGGTTCTGCAGAAGTGTAAATATATTTACTGGTACGTACAGGCAGAGCATCCATTAAAAAAAACACAAATCCAGAAAAAAGCATAAGAACATAAGATATGCCAAACTGAGTCAGACCAAGGGTCCATCAAGTCTAGTATCCTTTTTCCTACAGCAGCCAATCCAGGTCACAAATACCTGTAAGGTTCCCAATATGGACACCGATTCCATGCTACCTTCCCAGAGGTAAGCAGTGGATTTTCCCGGTTTATGAACCTTTCCTGCAGGAACTTATCCAAATCTTTTTTAAATATCCAAGCACTGGCAAATACACATGTGGTGCCATTTTGCAACATGTGTATTTGCTGGTGCTGCATTTTAAGAAAATACAAGAACCAGAGGACCAGTGAAAGAGCCAAGTGAAAGAGTTGTGGTAGCATGGCGTGCGATGGGAAGGAGTTTTCTTTGAAACATAGGCCGGACAGCAGTTCAGGGGAAATAAAAGCAGCTTTACTTTTCTCCCAGCTTGTTAAACCTCCACAAGCTGGTTCTCCCAGTACTTTCTCCAGCCCCAGTTAAAGTCCCTACCTCAGAACTCCTTTGCACAGCTTGCATTGGAAAGACTTCTGGCTCCACAGGCCTCTCTCCCTCCTGCAGCCTGCTGAGTTCTTAACCTCTCCCTGTGAGCCATCAAACTCCCAGCCCTGAGCTCTGGCTGCAGACTCTCTTGAAGGGGACTGTTGATACTTCCTTTGGAGAAGGACAAGTAACATTCTATAGATCCCATCACAGAGTTCTTTTTTAAATGATTTTTTAAACTCTACTGACATTAGCACAATAGCTTTGTGAAACCCAAGGTCCAAGCAAGCAGATAGCTGGCAATGGCAAGTGCGGCAGAACAGGTACAAAAGCTGACACAAATATTTTTTTAGAAATACAAGTATTCCTAATGTAGAATGGGAACCACATGTATAATATTTTGGCCTGCCCAAACCATGCCCCCTTGACATTTGTGCATCGCAGTCATTCTACATGGAAATAGTGACATTTACAAGTATCGACTGTATATATGTGTAAATGGCAAATTCAGAAAGCTGCTATTTCTATATGGAATGCTTCTGAAATGCCAGGAAAGATGCTAGAGGGACTGAAAGGAAAGGAAGGCAGAGCTTCATGAGATTTGGTCAGGGAATTAATATCAGCAGAAATCATTATATGGGCCAGCTCAAGGGTTTCTGCTGCCCTAGGCAGAAGCCCCGGCCGTGCCTCCCCCCTGAGCTGTGCTGCCCCCCCAAGCCGTGCGGCCCCCCATGCACCAAGCTGCACCCTCTCCGTGCTGAGCCGCGCTACTGCTGATTCTGGTGGAGGGGGTGTGTGCGGCCCCCCATGCACCAAGCTGCACCCCCTCCGTGCTGAGCCGCACTACTGCTGATTCCGGTGGAGGGGGGGGGTGTGGCGCAGCTCGGCGGAAGTCCATGTGCTTTGGCACACATGGCCTGCTGCTTCTGACCCCCCCCCCCCCTCCAACATAACTTCGGGGATTCGGAAGTATCAGGCACATGGCCTGCTGCCAAGCCAAGCCATCCACCCCCTGCCGCCAAAATCAGCAGCAGCACGGCACGGCTCAGCATGGGGTGATGGAAGGGTGTCACAGCTCGGTGCATGGGGGGGGGATGGTAGGCCATATGTACCGAAGCACATGGCCTGCTACCCATAGAGATCTGCCACCTAGTGGACAGGCTAGCTCTGAACTTGCTGTCAGTTCTGATTAAATCACTTCCTGGCAAAACCATAACAAGCAACGAGAAAATTGTCTTGTGTACTTATGCATGTACATATATAATACCACTGGCTAGATTTAAATCTAGCCTCAAAACTTACTTCTTCAACCGAATGTTCAGGGTGTGACCAGTTTTTAGCCTTGTGGTGGAAGCTGCAGCTAATTCTCTTTGTCTGCTACTCTCTCTAACATTTCTGTTTTACTATGAATGATTTTATTGATATCGTAAGCCACTTTGAATACTCTGTTAAGGGCGGTATATCAAAGTTTGGAATAAACATGAACATAGCAATCTGTGCAAATGGTTCAAAGAGCTTCCATAGAACCTTGAACTGTGCCAAAGAATTTTCTAACCGTTGCCACAGAATCTATTCATACTGCACAAAACACAGGGAAGGAGAAGGGGATGTGAGGCTTGAAATACTTCTAACCACAAACCCCACAGTAGAATCATCTGGTAACTAAACTGGTCAGTCTCTCTGCATATAAGGTGAGGAGTATGAGAAACGATTTAAGCCATACTTGTAGCTTGCTATACCTAAGACTTACTTACATCCAATAAGGCGTATAACAAGGCTGACAGACAATTAATTAGCTGGTGTTTAAAAACACTGAACAGGTTAAGTAGAAGTTGCTTGTTCTATCCGCTTCCCCAGAAATTGCTTTGGTTAACCAGAAACCACAAATCTTTAGCAACCCCGGAATAAAAAATCCCCACAGACACTATTTGATGTGGCTAGGGAAATGACAAGCTGACTCAGAGTACATCTAGCTTTTCTACACACCAAGTTGTGTCAGCACTTTCTCTGAAATAGTCATAAGACCCTGACAGGTTTTCCTGATTTTTCTGCATGTCAGCCCATGTGGGTCTCCTGACGAAAAAAAGAAGAAACAAAACAAGTAGCCAAGTCTCTGGAGAAGACTTGGGGCCTGCTCTGGCTTTTTTAGAGCCTCTATCACTCTTTTCAGGACCGAATACCACAATATAATGGGATAAAATCCAGGACAGCTCAAATCAAAATCTCCTTCCAGAAACTGGATTTGTTTTTTAGATTTACTTGCTTTTCCAAATTCAGGCTCAGTAGGCATTTTTCTGTCTCCAGGGTTTTACAATCTAGGTGGAGAATAATGTGGCTTTGCAAGGTCGCGAGGACCTGTATGTGAATCTTCCCAGGAGACTCACAGAGTACAGAAAGTATAGAAAGCTGCGGCATGCTTATTGTGAAATTGTAGGGATTCAAGATCATTTTTTTTTCAGTGCTCAAGAAATTACAGTGGCTCCCAACAGCTTAAAGGTTTCAGTTTATATCAAAAACACAGCTTCATCAAAATTGATATTACCTACTTCATACAACAAAAAATTAATTTGATGATGATATCACGGGTAGGGAAATGTACATTTTTTGTAATTTAAAGCTATTTGGCTGGTTTTGATGTAAACCGAGTTCTTCTTCCCCTATTTCATTCTATTTATATTATATCTAAAAGTTATTGAAAAAAAGGTTATCCTACAAATTTTTGTGGACTATTTAATTATTGTATTATCCTTACTTAGTGGTTATGTACTGGTTTATCTTTCCTTAATATTATCAAATAAACTGCTCAGCTAGGTTGCGACTGAACATTTTTCCTAAATTTATTTGGAACAATCTTATCAATGGCAATAGTAAGAGTGTGATTTGTTGGTCTAAAGGGAAGGGACAGAAACTCAGTTGGAAACAGGTCACTCTGCAGGAGTAGGGTTTCAGATTGGAGTTTATGCAAACCACGAGAGACATAAATTTGAGGAGAATTTAAGGGGGTAGGTACAGAGGTGTGAAGAGAAAATGTGATAAGGTAATATTCAAATCAGAGGACTCTTATATACCTTTACGGAGCTAAGTAAGTGAGGCCAGTGTTATATTGTAAAAATCAAGTTCAGGACATTGCCTGCACAATGAGTCAGAGAGAGAATCTTTTATGAAAATTGTAAATTGCAGATAGCCTGAAGAAAATCCTTTTCTGCTTTAGATACGAGACAGTCAAAATGAATATTATAAACTCCTAATATCAAAAGTAGATGTGAGACAAGAGAAATGAAAGAGACATAATCATGTAGGGTAGGAAGAATGCAGGGGGATGAAGGAGGGGAGATATCTATAAAAGAGAAAAATATTAGTGAAGATGACAACTTTCATTGACAAGTTAAGACGTCAATTGAACAGAGGTCAGGGGTAGCTGTGAGAAATATATTATAGCTAAGCCTCCTTCTCTATGACGCTCTCTGTTAAGATGAAGGGAGGCATGACCAAGGGGGCAAGCCTGTTTAAGATAGGGATATTCCTCCTCAGCAAGCCATGTTTCTGGATGAAGAGTGCATAAAGAGAGTGAGCTACGATAAGATCAAGCAGTATGGCAGGCTTATTAGGAATAGAAGGATGTTTAAAAGTGCCACGGAAAGTTGTGGAGGAGGTGTATGATGACTCTGCTCGAGGCCCATGATTCCCCAGCCTGGGGGGAACCACAGAATTAGGATGCTGACACATGGAGCCACATTCTGGAAGGCAGACATCTGGGCCGTCCAGATGTCCCCGCTGATGATGGGGCCGTTAGGACACAATTCTGGTCCATGGGAACAAATGTTCTTGCAGGAGCCAGAATTGTGCCCAAGGATGGCATGCCCCTCCTGCCTGCTGGGACGTCCTCCCCACAGGTGCCACAGATTACTGCGTTCCCGCCCCCTAAAACCCTTGCCATCCAACCTACGGCTGACCTCCCGCGGCCTGGATTGGGTGGCAGGGACCCTCCAGCACCCAGCCCTGGCCCCGGTGGAGGCTCCCCGGGCCTGATTGGGCAAAAAGTGCTGCTTTTGCCACCTCTGAGGTGGAATAAGAAAAACATCCCAGCAGGCCTGGCAGCACATACAGGGTCATGACCTGAAGTGGAACAGGACGTATGGGAAGAGCTGGTGGGGGAATAGAGTCTAGGCAGATTGCGGGGCTCAACGTCACAGTGGGACATGCAGCCCCACAGCCCACGTTCCAGAATGAGGGCTATAATTTACAATTGAGAAACCTGACCTTCCCCTACGATGCAATTATCTTAAAGTAACTAGAAAGTGCAGGCAGAGCTCAAGATGTCTTCCTGCCTCAGCCTAGAACACTGCTTGCACCCTGATTGGCTCTCTCAAAGGGCCAGCACACATTCTGGTCACTAGGGCAAGGATAGGCTAACACAACCACGGAACAGACTTTCAGTTAGAATAGTGGAGGGAAAAACAGTAACAGGCCAATGCAGAAGCCCCGCGCTAGAGTTCAGTGCTTAAAGCTCTAGTGTGTTGATTTGCTATAAGCAAATTAACCAGCGTACAAAAGGTCAGCGTTCAACTGGGAGAGAAAACCAAATAACGCACACAGGAGTTGGCACAAGTTTGGCACGCTGTCCCAGAGAAACACGGTCGTCTGAGGTGAAGTTTGACACTTCACATCAGACAATCCAGACATATGGGAAAGCCGCTGATGCCATCAGCACAATATTGAGGGTGCCGATCACCCCCACCCCTCTGAAACAAAAGAGAAGCTGTGACCCAGTGGCCCAACCTACCCCCACCCACGAAACAAAAAAGAACAAGTGGGTCCTAATGCCCCACCCTCCGAACCTTCCCCAGTAGCTTAAATATTGTGGGGCAGAAGCGTTTCCCACATGCTCCTGCTCCCGTGTTACCATCTTGTAAAATGGTGGCACCTGGCCCCATGCGGTACATCCTGGGATGCACTGGGCAGGGTCAGACTGCCATATAAGGCAAAAAATATCAAGACGGTGGCATGCGGTGGGAGCATAGGGGCAATGCTCC
Organism: Ichthyophis bannanicus; assembly: GCA_033557465.1. Classification (NCBI taxonomy): domain Eukaryota; kingdom Metazoa; phylum Chordata; class Amphibia; order Gymnophiona; family Ichthyophiidae; genus Ichthyophis; species Ichthyophis bannanicus. The sequence goes on along the minus strand of CM066033.1, from coordinate 122,952,493 downwards.
CTCTCCACAATGCTTAAGGTACTGGGGAGGGTTCAGGGGTAGGTGGTTAGGGTCCACTGGACCACTAGGTCCTTTTTGGTTTTGGGTGGCGGGGGTGGGGGAATCAGGCCCCATTGGGCCACCAGTGATTTTACCTCTGTTGGGGGATCGATGTCCAGGGGGGGGGGGGGGACAGCCCCCTGACATCGTGCTGATGGCATCGGGGGCTTTCCATGATGCCCGGGTCATAATGTTTTGCTTCCGGCTGGATCTTTATGTTTACCCAAAGCTGATGTAAAGATTCAGCATTAAAAATAATGTAAAATACTGTACTTAGTCTCAGCACAGTTCTTTACATTGGGCACAATTAAATATGCAGCACTTTGTATGCGATTTGCATAACCACTGCACTGCAATTTAGCGCGCACGTTTTTCTGGCATTTTTGCAGTGCTCTAGCTTGCTTTCTGCACTGGAACACAAGCCCAGAGTGGGAAGAGCACCAGAAAAATCCCTCACTATTTTATTCTGCATCAGCCCCTAAAGAAATTCAGGAGAACATGGAATAAGCACAGAGGGGTCTTTGGAGATTAGGATAAGGGTGTACTGTAGAGACAGAAAAAGGGGACTTTATTCTGCATATATGGAAACAAATAAGGTCCTGGATAGGATCTGAAATATTGCAACAGATGGGAAATACGAAAAGAAATGAGCCTGAAGGTTTTTAGCTGCTCCCATGTTCCAGTTTTGTTGCCTAGAAGGGATAGTAACAGCAGAAATTCTGCATCTTGGATAGTAAATTGGCATCAGCAGTCAAAATTAACCAAGTACCTTGTTTTTGACTCTTCGCCCTAGGACCTTGGCCCTGGGCGCTTCCTTCCAACTTAAATTTCCTGTTAAATGCTATGTTAATTTTAAACAAAAGATCTATTTGTTTTTTGAGCCTAAGCAGTTGTTAGCGTTCTTGGAACTTAGGGAAGTAAGCGATATTGAGGTTGTTGTACCTTCTCATACAGCTGACGTATGAGTCTCCCATTCGCCTGTGATTATTTGTGTTTAATGGCTAGGAATTCTGTGTCATTTTATTGTATATTTCCTAGTACTCCCCTATTTCCTTTATATTGGTGTCTAAGAAGGGAAAGATGAGTATGTGATAGTTTTTTTTTATTTTCCTATGTATTTTTTTGGTGGTTAGTTTTTTCCATTTTTTCTATTTCATTCATGGATAACATGTGGATGTATAAGATTTATTAAACTTATAAATTAAAAAAAAAAATTTAACCAAGTACCTTAAAGATTTCTAAGCATCACTTCAGTACATTCTTGCCTTATAAATCACTCAAGGCCTGTGATATTTCTCCTAACCCAAGAGCCTCAAACTAGGGTCTTTCCCAAATCCTAAATATTCCACCGTCTCTTTACCACTAGTGCTGCTCAGACCACAGCCTGATCTATACCTCATTAGAGCTGGCGTTACCATAAAGCAAACTAGACTTGCCTAGAGCACCAATTTTTAGAGCAGTGGTTCCCAACCCAGACCTTGTGAAACACCCAGGCCAGTCAGGTTTTCAGGATATCCACAATGAATATGCATAAGATAGATCTACATGTACTGCTTCCATTATAAGCAGATCTATCTCATGCATATTCATTGTGGATACTCTGAAAACCTGACTGGCCTGCATGACTAGGGCTTCTAAAATACCCCCCTATATGTGACTGCAATAACTTATCCCACCCAACTTCTCTTTCATTTTTCATGCTTTAGTTCAGATAAATGGGTTTCATGTAGAAAACCTACAGCATATCTACCCTTAATATTTTTAAGGCTGAAAGAACTTTAGTTCATTTAATTGGGCAAGGGATTCCCTCTATGTTCCATGTGGCAACCCTGATTTCACTCATTCCAATGTTCTTGTGGATTACTTGATCCATTAGGAGATGACATCAGGCATATCAGCCTCCCAGCTAAGCTCCCATACCATCACTTTTCACTTATTGTGACACACATTCCCCCCAGCCCCCTTCTCTCAAACACTTATACAAACTTTCAGTCTGTATCCATTCTGATATATTCACTTTAAGCTTTTCTAGCATTTGCACAATCCACCCACCCTCCCTTTCCTCCCAAGTCCCAACCCACTCTCCCCTCTTTTTTAGATTCCTTTATATCCTTTTTTTAGATTCCCAACATGTACCAATTTTCTCCTTGATGCTCTATCCCCACCCCCACTCTTTTATATATTGTCCATATCATCGTTGCATATAACTAAAAGTCCAGCACTTGTGTTTTCGTCACAATCTATTTCTACATAGGTTCAGTGGTCACCTTGGCAATTTCTCAAACTGATCATGCTAAAGTTCGCTTCCTCATTGTTTTTATGTTTACGTTCTTGTATTTCACCAACCTCTGCACAAAACATTTTAATCTTCTCATCAGTGAGTATCCCCTATCACCAGGAGGTTCTCCATTACAGTAATTCCACATAAGCGGGAGATTAAAGTCCAATTGGTGATATTCCTCCTATTATACTTTCTGCATTTGGGAGATGATCATATTTCAAAGCATTTCTGTTATCGCAGCTTGACCTAATAATAATTTCTCTCCATCATCTGCCCTTTGTATGGGCTATTATATATGGTCTCTCGTGAAGAGGTCAATTGTTGTTTGAGCTTCTCAGCCATATACTCTTTAACTGTCTCTTCAGCCTCTCAAAGTGTTTATGTAGATAAAGGTCCAGTGTTGAAGTGTCTCTTTACTTTTTTGTTTTTTGTATTATGAAGATTATAATCAAGCGCTGCATCGAGACACCTTATAATTATTCTCTCTCTCTCAAATGTGACTTCCTCAGAAAATGGCATACTTGCTCAGCCTTGTTATGAATCCTCCAGTCACATCCAAGACTGTATCTAAGGCTGCGTTGACGCATGGCCAGCTGGTCATTGGAAAGCAGTCTTAAACGTTATGCATTTACATGGTTTAACAACCTATAAACTGTGTAAATGCTGCTAAGGAGAGATATTCAGCAGCCCTAACGTGGTTAATGTCGCTGAATATCCCCCAGTTCTGCTGCTACATGCCCCGATGCTAGCTCTGTAGAATCAGGGCATGTTGTGGGCACTCCAGGGTAGAACAGAGGCTGCACCCACTGCCAACTGGGCAGCAGTGATATTGAACCACTGCCCGGTTAGTGACCTGTGGGAAAAGTTGGTCTTTCTTTACCTGTGGGAGCTAACTGGGCAGTGGCTCAATATCGCCACTGCCCAGTTAGCTTTACATGGCGGCAGACCCAGATATTCAATTCTGGTGGCTAGATATGGCATTGGCATTGAATATGCAGGGTTATGGTTCAGAGCATTAGAGACACATAGCTGTCACAACTAAATATTGGGCCCCATATCTCTAAGCACCTTGCTTTCCTGCGTGTATTTAAAACCCAGTACTCAGTGTCCTTGCTCCTGAGGTTGCTTGGGAAGAATGGTACTATCTTCTCATAGTCCTGTATGTTGTTATGTTTTCACAATGGTCAAGGTCAAACAATAATGTTAATTCCCAATGGAAAGTCTCAAAACTCAACATGCTTCCTGTTTAGCAAACTGCAACCGAGGCTCACCATTGCCAGTATGGTGCTTCCTCATAGCAGAATAGTCAAAGAAATATTCTCCGACGCAATTACTCCAAATGGGTTTCTCCGGGGCATTTTCTCCAAATGGGTTAATTTTGCAGAAACCCTGACAGTCATGAACTTCACTTCCAAGCTAGGGTATGTGGAGTATGATCTTAGTCTCTCAAATTTACTGCTAATGCTCGGCGTAATACTTGCATCGTGCCAAAGAGAGCTTCCTTCTGGAGTTTGTAAGAAGTAACAGGTATGGGTAGTTTATCAAGTTGTGCTTGCAAATTCTTCTTTATCAAGCCTGTCACTCCCAGTACAATGGGAAAGATTTCTGTATCTTTCTACCACATTTTCTTCATCTCTGACTGCACTTCTTGGTACTTCAGAATCTTTTGCCTCTCCATGTGATTCATAGAATAATCACTCGGTACTGACACATTATCAATGCCATTCTAGTATTCTTCTCCTTTACTGCTATGTCAGGTTTCCTGGCATTCAGTTTCTTATCTGTCGGAATGGGAATGTCCCAGGTGATCATAACCTCTACATTCTCTGTTATTCTCTCAGGGTCATGATCCCAGTGCTTTTCAGAGACAGTGATATTGTAGAATTTACAGAGTTTCCAGTGGAGGAAGTGCGCTACTTTGTTGTGCCTTTCTGTATAGAAATTTTCCGCCATCAGAACTTCACAGCCTGCTATAAGGTGAGTCACGGTTTCCAGCTCTTTCTTACAGAATTGACATAAGGCTGTTTTGCCAGTTTTTTCAATGCTCTCTGTAAACCATCTTGTCCATAATCTGCCATCCTGGGCTGCAACTATCAATCTTTCATCCTTCGGTTTCAGTTCACCTCTCCTTAACTATTCACGAGTCTGTCTGTGATCGACAAAATGTTCTTGGAGTAACACTCTGAATTTTCCACTGTTTTTGTGCATTTGCCACTTGTTTTTTCTCACCTGCTGATCTATTCTTTGAAGAGGTTTTTTTTCTTGTTTTTCAAATTCTGTTACTTCCTTTCCTATGCTCACCTGTGGATTCTCACTTATTCCTTCTAAACATTGGAAAGCTTGTCCAAGTTTGATGTTGGAGATAGGTTCTGGAAGTTTACTTTCATATTTTAACATGCATTTAGATCCAATGATGCTGTCAGGTAGGTTTGGAGGCCTATGATAGTAGCTCTGTAGGTGTAATCAATTTCTATAAGTCCTAGTCCTTTAGCTCTAGGAATGTACAGTCTTGGCATACACTGATTCTTGTAAACTACTTCATGGGCATGGAGGAGTTTTCTTGCTCACACGTGCAGTTTTTCAAGATCTTTGAGAGGCCAGTCCACAATCCCAAAGTTGTATGAGAGTACAGGAATTGTGAGCTGATTGATGGCTTGTATCTAATTCCGTGATGTTAAAGCACTTTTCAATAACTATTTTAATCTCCTGTAATATTCTTTACTGGCCTTCTCTCTCAAGAGACCTGTGTTAGCTGCTATCTAGCTCCTTGTTATCACAGCTAGTTTCTGCTCGAGTGTCATTCATTCCTCTATTCTGAGATATGTACTCCTTCCTGTTCAAAGTCCTTGATGTCACAGCTCTCAGCAATATTTCTCCGCCATGTGATTCCTCAGATTTGTTTACCAGCATGTGCTTATAACAAGACTGATTTTTGATTGGAGAAATTCATATCACTAAAGGTCTTTGGCTTCTGCCCTAGTAGCTGGGGTTGTCTCACACGGCATAATTTCTGATGAGGCCAGAAAGGCAAAAGTAACCTCGTGTTCCCGTGTACTAGCGTGTCATACTAGCGCACTTTACATGCTGATGACAGTATCTCTAAACTGTGCATATGTAACTGCAAAATCCACCGTGCATTCTACTTGCTATTTTGTATATTATAGCCATGATCAGCATGTCCATACACAGCCTCTCTCATTCTACAAAATAGCAGGTCTAAACCCGATTATCAAACACATAAATATTCTCATTGCCCATTGCTCCTTTTTATTGCCAATGCCTTTTTTATCTTAATCACGGTGCTCTATTTTCTATATATATTCTTCTTCATTTCCATGCGTAACAACTCTTGCTTTTGATCTCCAGCATACTACTCACATAGACCCCAATCTATGTTTATCTTATTGTTTTTTTGGAAGTTGCTATGTGAATGATATAAGTGTTTCCAGTATTTCGTAACTCAACCATTTATTTTTATATACAAGCCCCACGTGAGCAGGGACTTGTAGCGAGAATTTTATACCTCTGTTGTATAGGGCTGTACAATAAACTGTCTTTGCTCTCTTCTGCTTGGTAATACTAGCTGAGTAATCTTGAAATAAAAGTAGTTTACTGCCATTATAGTTTGTCTCTTTTATCTCAGTATAAGGCCATTAGTCGTGCCTTACCTGCAAAGTTAAGCATTCTCGCTATGTTTTAGGACTCAGGCCTCTTTAAACACTCCATTCTGCTGGACCTTCGTCTAATGAAATCCAAGATTCTAGAGTTCCAGTGGTAGCAGACCGGGCCAAGGTTCTCAGTGAGCAGCACATGCAGCTGGAATTAGAAAGGTCAAAAGAAACCCAAAAGAAGGTTGCAGACTGGCAACGTCAAGGAAATCATTGTTTTGTTGTTGGGGACAAGATCTGGGTCTCCACCCAATACATGAAAAATAATTGACCCACTGGTAAACTTGACCAAAGGTTCATGGGACCATTTGTTATCCAGGAGCAAGTGAATCCGATAACGTTCTGAGGAGAGCTTCTGGTGAGTCTATGCATCCACCTTGTACTTTAAGTGGCTCTCCTGAAGCCCTATGTAAATAATTAATTCCCTGATTGTCATCTCCCACCTCTGCCACTGGTGACTGAAGGGTCAGCTGGAATTCATTGTTCAAGGGATCATGGATTCCAAATACTTCTGGGGCTGTCTCTCTTATCTGGTGGACTGGAAGGGTTATGCCCTGGAGATGGGAGCCTGTAGAGAACATGCATGCTCACAACTTGCTGGCCAGATTCCATCATGTACTCAATATACCTCAAAGGACTAGTGCTAAATAATCTTTCCACCTACGTGACTCACACCAATTCAGCACTACTCAACTTAGAGCTCAACTGACAAACTGATATTGCAAATGTCAGACTTATTGTTAAAGCTGCCTCAATTAGGCCAATTCTTTTGACATTAAAGTCCTTTTTACTTTTTTTTTTTAAATGATCAGTGCCCAAATCAATCCTAAAGCAAAATAAATTGATTTGGGCACTGATCACTTTAAAAAAACAAACAAACAAAAAAAAGTAAAAAGGATTTTAATGCCAAAGAAGTGGCTGAATTGAGGTGGCTTTAACAATAAGTCTGACATTTGCAATATCAATTTGACAGTTGAGCAGTGCTGAATTGGTGTGAGTCAGATTCCATCATGAGCACCCAGAGAATTCAGGTCCTAGGACCCTGGGGGTGGGGGGGGACATTCTGTAAAGATCTGTTGGGATTCAGACCCACAACCCCCTGCACTGGAGGTCAGTGACTGACAGCTAGAGCCACTGATGCTGCTTAATGATAGAACCGAGTCTAGGAAACATGACCATGATACAGCAGAAGTGGAGGTCTGCCCCCAGAGGAGCCTGTTGGACCAACCAGAGGTGTGCCATCGGAGCCACCTTATATAAGGAAGCCCAGCTTAATACAGCCTTACTGGTATAACCAGGGCCGGCCCGTCCATTGAGCAAGAATGTTTTTTGCACAGGGCCCCGCGTTTCAGGGGGCCCCGCGCAAAGAACATTCTGCTTTTTTTCAAAATTAAGTAAAAAAAAAAAAGCTGGCTGCTACCGCTGCTGCTGCTGCTACCGCCGCGGCAGCGGCAGAATGGAGTGTCCCACGGGGCCCCCTCTGCCCGGCTGAGCTCTCCCTCTGCGATGGCTGAGCCCCTCTGTGCCGGCTTTCAGATATGCGAAATTTCCCATCAGCCCCTGTGGGCTTAACAGAGACGCGAGGGAGACACTCTCCCTTCGCGTATCTGAAAGCCGGCACAGAGGGGCTCAGCCGTCGCAGAGAGAGGGAGGGAGGGACTCAGCCGGGCAGAGGGGGCCCCGCGGGACACTCCATTCTGCCGCTGCCACGGCGGTAGCGGCAGCCGCAGCGGTAGCAGCCAGCTTTTTTTTTTTTTTAATGTTCCTTGAACCGATGAGGGGGGGGGTTAGGACTGGTAATGGGCTATGGAGGGGGTTAGGACTGGAAATGGGCTGGGGGGGGGTTAAGACTGGTAATGGGCAGTGGGCTGTTGGGGGGGTTAGGACTGGTAATGGGCTGTGGGCTGAATGGGGCTGTCAGGTAATGGGCTATGGGGGGGTTAGGACTGATAATGGGCTGGGGGGTGGCTAGGACAGGAAATGAGCTGATGGGGAGGGGTTAGGACTGGTAATGGGCTGTGGGCTGATGGGGGCTGTCTGGTAATGGGCTATGGGGGTTTAGGACTGATAATGGGCTATGTGGGGGCTAGGACAGGAAATGGGCTGATGGGGAGGGGTAAGGACTTGAGGTGGGCTGATGGGGTTAGGACTGGTAATGGGCTGTGGGCTGTTGGAGGGGGGTTAGAACTGGTAATGGGCTATGAGGGGGTTAAGATTGGTAATGGGTTTTGGGCTGATGGGGGCTGTCTGGTAATGGGCTATGGGGGGGTTAGGACTGATAATGGGCTATGAGGGGGCTAGGACAGGAAATGGGCTGATGGGGAGGGGTAAGGACTTGAGGTGGGCTGATGGGGTTAGGACTGGTAATGGGCTGTAGGCTGATGGGGGGTTAGGACTGGCAATGGGCTATGGGGGGCTGACTGGAAATGGGCTGATGGGGGGTTAGGACTGGTAATGGGTTATAGGGGGGGCTTAAACTGAAAATGGGGTGATGGGGGGTTAGGACTGGAAGTGGGTTGATGGGGGGCTAGGACTGGTATTGGGTTGGGGGGTTGCTAGGACTGGAAATGGGCTGATGGGGGGCTAGGACTGGAAATGGGCTGATGCAGGGACTAGAAGGGAATGGATGCTGGGTGAGGCTGGAACTAGAAGGGAGCTGATGTTGGGGGAGGATTAGAATGGGATGGGGCTGGGAGAGTAAAATGGAGAGAGGAAAAATATTTTGTGTGGGAGGGATGAAAAATCTACAATTGGCCGGGTATTGGGAGAGTAAGTGGGGATTGAGGATGGAGGGGTAAAATTTGAGTGGATGAAATAGGAATGAGGAAAGAGCAAAAGGAGAAAGATTAGTATGTTAAAGCAGATGTAGAGAGAGAATGGAAAAAAAAACTAGGAGAGAAGAAAGGACAAATGGACAGCAGACGATGGAGAGTTAGCAGAAGACACGAAGAAACCAGAAGAAAGTGGCTGGAGCAATTGCAGCTGAAAAAAAATGCACAAAAGGTAGAAAAATATCTCTTTATTTTGAATTTATTAATTGGAATATGTCAGCTCTGGTAAATGTGCATCATTAACGTCTGCGCTTTGTTTAGTACAAGAGCAAATTAATGTATAGTTTTATTTCTACAGTGTTGTACATTCCAAGTTTGGCTTTTGGGATTCTCAGTTTAATTATTGTCATCCTGTTTCTAAATTGTGATTCCTTGTTTGGTGATGGTTTATGTTCTGTTCATGTGTAACTGAGCTGAGGTATTCTGTTTATATAATTCCTATTTGACATTGCCACTTGTTCTCTTTTCCCAATAGGTCATGTATTGGTATTCTCTGAAATGTATTGGTTTAATATTTGCATGTTTCCTTTTGATAGGTAGGGTATGGTGCTTTGTGAGTCCTGGTAGTGCTGTTAGGATACGGCGGGTTTGCTATGGGTTCTAAATGGGCAGTGTTTGTAGTACTTCCTAATGTGTCTGGCGGTTGGCACTGGATTATAGTAATTTAGAAATCTTTTAGTCTTTCTTTATCCATACACTCATTAAGAGGCATGTTTACTAAAAGTTAGTATATGGTAACATTATGCAAATATTTATGCAAATGAGGCCCCTTATGCAAATGAGGCCCCGCACCGAGTCTCCGCACATGGCCCCGCACCCCCCTTGGGCCGCCCCTGGGTATAACAGTTATTGATGGGCCTGACCTGTGTTAGCTGCTATCTAGCTCCTTGTTATCACAGTTAGAGAGATCTGCCACACCTCTCCTCCACTGGACCCCTGCTGCATGCTTAATTCTTGCCACATGCCTGACTCCTGCTCCACCCTGCCTTGGCATCTAGCTTCACTATGCTCCCTGCCCAGGGTAAGTCCTCACACATGTGTACCTCTGTGTGCATGAGTGTGCTAGTATGTGTATGTATTTATATCTGTTCAAACTGCTTTTTGCCACAGAAATGCAATGGGGCATTTTATTGGGGGCAGGGGTCTTCATTTTCTTCCATCTCTCACCACAAGCAGAAGCGTAATTTCTACAACGCAGGAATTTTCCTCAGCTAACTTCCTCCCTCCCTGCAACAAGAGCAGCTTTCTAGAGTTCCACCCCTGAACCTTCCCATTGGCTGGATCCTACCACAGTCAGTTACACTGGAAGCAGGCAGGGCAAGCTCCAGAGCTGCGGTACCCAGTACTACTCTGGCAAGTTAGATGTAGAACATGAGCAAAGCAGGTCAAGACAGAATATGAGTACAGACCTGCCAAAGAGGCGAAAGCTAATAATACAACCTTTTCCAGTACATTAAGAACAAGAAATCTCTGAGAAAGTCAGCTGGGTCATTAGATGATTCGGGGAGGGGGTGTGTGTGTGTTAAAGGAGGTACTCAGAAAGGATAAGGCCATAGCTGAAAAACTAAATTAATTCTCTGCAGTGGTCTTTACAGAGGAGAATACTGGGGAAATAACCATATGATTCAAAGGAAATGAAACAAACCAATGTGAATCTGAAGGAGGAACTAGAGCCAGTTGATGATCTAAACAGTAGCAGATTACCAGAAACGGATTCTATTCACCCCAGAGCTCTAAAGGAAGTCAATCCGAAACAGCAAGCTGCTACTTGTAGTCCGCAACTTAACACTTAGGGTACTCAATGTTGATACAAGTAACTACAGACCAGTAAACTTGAAGATAGTGCTAGGTAAATGGTAGAAGCTATTGTTAAAAAACAGAATTAGTGGGCATATACAGATAAAACATAGCTTAATAAGGACGAGGAAGCATAGATTTGGAAAAGGAGGTAATGTCTAATTAAGCTAACAGGATTATTTGAAGGTGTAGGATGGGCTCTGCTTTCACCAGGGTGGAACTCAGCTGCTGGTGCTTACATCTGTTGTTGTTTAGTGCCGTTGAATTGATGCTGACTCCTGGCAACCCTGTGCATAGTTGTCCCTCTCCGCTGGGTTTTCTTGGCAAAATGTGACTGAAAGTAGATTGTCAGGCCTTTCTTCTACATATTAAGTCTAAATAAAGCACCTGGTATTCAGGGTGGTCTCCTACCCAAGTACTAACCAAGCCCAGACCTGGTGCGAGAGAATCTTAGAGACCCAGAATGGCACTGAAATGTATTTTTTGATGTGATCCTGGAAAGACTAATTTTCAAGAGAATTTATCCAAGAAAACTGCCCTCCCATGTGTGCTGTTACACAGTGCATACACTTTATGCCACAGAGAAAGGAAGCACGTCAGGTAGCGGGATTAGGGCAGGGAAAGAAAAGGACACATGGGAGTTTAATTTTGAAGCCCTCTACATGCTCTGCCATGTGCATTTTACATCTATTTAAAGGTGGTGCAAAGTTCACATTCCCGACAGCCCCACATTATCAAAGGAAAACTCCCTCTTACTCCATAGGGCATTTTCCTTTGAAAATTAGCTTGCAGATCTAAATGTGATCCTGCCTGCAGGGTTTACAAAATCCTGGCTGCACCAGTTCAAATATTCTGCTTCCCACGGCACAATCCTCCATGAACATAGACACACAGAAACCTTCCCAGAACTGTGAGTCTGGGAAAAGAGGAGGGAGAAGGATGTGAGATGGACGGAGGGAGAAGGGGGATGAGAGAGGATGGTTGCTTCACAAGAAGTAAGTTGAGTGACTGCAAACTGGAGAGATAGATGTTTGGGATGAAAGAAGAATGGAAAGGAGACATTAAATTTTTTTGTGGGGGAATGAGAGAGGGTGAAAGAATTTGAGGGGTGAAAGGAGAATTTGAGGGGTGAGAGACAGGCTCAGAGAAAAGGCAGAGCATTGCAAAGCTGATTTTCTTCTGGGGGAATGGAGAGATCAGATTGCTGGGAAGGAAGGCTGCTAGGAATGGGGGCAATTAAGAAAAGATGGGGAGTTGGAGGAAGGAGGTTATGGTAGAAGGAAGTAATGCAAGAAGTTAGATGTGGAGTAGAACGATAAGTAAAAGACAAAGATTCAGAGGGGAAAAGTAAAGAGGTGGTGATGAATAAAAATGAGGGATAGAGGTAGAGAAGAGAATAAGATGGAAAGAAGTGTTATAAAAGAGATAGTGTGAGTGTTAAATAGATGGGGAGGGAGGAACAAAGACCCCAGAAGAGGAATCAGGAAAGGATCAAGAGAGATTAAAAACAGTATGACAAGTAAACATACAAAAGATGGAAAAAATAACATTCTCTAGTGAAAGCAGTTTGTGATTTTTTTTTTGTAATGGAGGTTGATTATTGTATTTTGGAAATCAATCTTTTTACAGCTTTTTAAATACTGCCTATATGTTTTGATCAGAATTTGGACCATCTATTTCTCCAGTGTTGTACTGCATACACAGCTGTTTTCTTGAGATTTTCAGTTCTTGCCTATACATTTTTGTTTTGTTATTTTCATTAAACTTTATTGCTTTTATATATATATATGTATATGAAAAAAAAGCACAGGAAACAAAACCAATAATATTATATCGTAACAAAACAAAATAATAAACATCATGTCATTAATTATATAGCCCACATTTTGGGTAGAAAAGAAAATATTACTACTCTCAAGCTGGAGTGCAAATACCATGACCTAAACTACTAATTACTAGAATATCTTCACTCCCGTGTAATAACTTTAAAAAAAAAGATAAAAAACAAGCAACAATATCAGGATAGGGATAAGAACAGCCTGTCTAAACTCATTACTTATTTGATAAAAACCTTCTAACTGCAAAAAATTTAAAAAATCTATTTGACACCTTGATAGGAAGCCAAATATTTACATAGAAAATGCAGAAAGAATATAGCAAACACCAATGGCTTAAGCAGGAGGACATTCTTTTTGTGAGTCTGCATAGCTCTAGAAACATCAGGAAATAATACGACTTTATGACCATAAAAATATAGGCCCTTATTATGAAAAGAAGTCCTTGAAATGAAAACTTTATGAAATGGGAGGTCTTGAAGGGAATGCCTACTGACCTTTAAGTAATCCAATGGCGTAAAAGAAGATTAACCCCTGTATGGAGCGACAGGTACAAATACAAGTATAAGACTATAAGAACATAAGAGATCTGGGTCAGACCAAGGCCCATCAAGCCCAGTATCCTGTTTCCAACAGTGGCCAATCCAGGTCACAAATACCTGTCAGGTTCCCAAAAAGGTACACGTATTCCATGTTGCTTATCCTGGGATAAGCAGTGTATTTCCCTGGTCCTCTTTAATAATGCTTTGTGAACTTTTCCTCCAGGAACTTGTCAACCTTTTTTAAACCCAGCTATACTAACAGCTTTTACTACATCTTCCAGCAGACTAGATGGATCATGCTGGTCTTTATCTGCCACCATTTGCCATGTTATCATGTTAGCATGTTAGAAGATCCTAGATAAATACAATATAATAAACTGCATATAACAAACACAGAAATATCCTCTACTCACAGAAATTCCAAAGCCTTCCCATACGTGCTGCACCCGGTAGCCCAGGAGGGCACCATGCATTCTTTGGACTGGAGGCTGCAACCATTCTACTTTCAGCATTGACCAAGTCTCATTCATTAACACTGTGACATTCAGAGGTGCAGGACATGGAGCTGAAAAACAACAATTCACATGTAGCATCAGTTCTGAAACAGAATAATCTTAGACACTGGGGAGGGAGAAGGGGAGGGGAGTTTTCAATAGTCCACATTTGTGTTGTATATATGTGGTTTTGGCCCACATACATTAGTCTTTTTTTAATTTAAAATGATTTATAATCCTCCTATTTATTCCAATGCAATGTCCTAAACAGAGTACAAGTAAATATAAAAATATAAACACATATATGGAGAGAAATTTTATAATAAGATGCTTAGGTTAAGAAGCCAAGCAACTCTCTTTTTAGGCACTAGTTTATAATGGCAATTATATAAAACAGCAGCATAAGTGACAGAAATCATGCCTTGAATGCAGACACATAAAGTTTGCAAGTATGTGTATGAATTAAAGTATTATATGATGTACAGGTGTACTTGCAAACTGCAGGCCCCACCCAGACCATGCCTCTAGCCATGCCGTTCAGCAAAGTGTGAATACTCCTGACAAAGCATGACCATTTAAGTCTTTTACTAAAATATGTGGCCACATACGTATGAAAAACACTTTATTGGGACAATATTCAAAGGTGTTTATGCAATTAGCAGGACCTGCTAGCTGGATAGGCCCTGCTGAGAGGGATATTCAGCAGCACTAACCAAACTGCCGTGGATGGTCCAAGCAGCGAGTTTCAGCCCAGTAGCCAGATTAATGCGCACATAAAGTTAGGATAGCTCAATGGCTGTCCTAACTTTATGCAGAGCTGCTATCCAATTAGCGGATGTATATCGCTGCTGACCGGATAGCAAATATGGTCGGCGGCGAAATCAGATAGTTAACACCAGATGCTGGATGGGCTCCCGCACTGAACAACTAATTTCACTATCAGCCAATATCAGCCCATCGCTTCCAAAACACTGACTGCTGCACTAAGAGCATGCAGGCTACAGAAGACCGAATGTAATTTTAGTTGGCAGTGGAGGGTCATGTTAAAACAGGGCAGCATGTGAAGGTGTCTACTTGTCTTTATAAAATACTGGGATATGGAGCAGAGGACAGATGGGATCACTTACACATACTCATCAGCAGACACACATGTTTGTACATACATACATAGATTAAGATATTTCATAATGCAAAGACGGCAAGCCTTCCCACACCTACCAGCAAAGTCCATGGCTTCATACTAGCACACACACTGTACTTTCACACTGGCCAGAGTTTTATAAATGGGGAATGATTTTATAAAATGACCTCTTAAAATCCTAATAATTCACTCTCTCTCCTTTGCATTTTCTCTTGTCTCTTTTCTTTCACAGGGAGTTCGACCAGCATCGGAGGTTGAGAACTGTGAGGAAGACAGCTGGCTCAGTTCACTGAACCTGAAGCACGGTTAAGTTCTGATAGGTGCCAAATTTTCCTTTTTACAGTTGCTCTACTCAGAATTGCAAAACAGTGGCTGTGATGGAACTGAACCTAGCTCTGTCTTTATGCAATGCTGTTTACAAACGTCAGACAAAAGCTTTATTTCATAGCAAATACATTTAAATGAATTTAAAAAAGAGCTTAGAAAGCTGTCACAGTGTCAAGCAAAGCCAATGAACTGGTGATCTTGGGGGATAAATTTCTGAGCAAAGAGGGAACAAAGATCTGCCAATCATAATTCTACCAGAGAATAACCAAGGAAAGGAAATAGTCAAAAAATAAGATTCCAATCCAGAAAAAGCTTTAAAATGAATAATTAAACTGAAGAATGTCTTTGACAGCAACCAGTCATGTGACTGGTAATTTCCCCTTTGTTCATGGTTTGCCAAACCAAATATTTTAATCTGAAGTATATGATTATTTTTAAATAGCAAAGATACTCATAGGGGTATGTTTACTAAACTGTGGTAATGTCATTCGCGGTAGGTTCCGCGGTAAAGGTAGAGATGCCCATATAAAGGCATGGGCGGTGCATCGTTACAGCAAGCTGACAGCTAACGCGCGTTACAAGGCGCCTTAGAATAACGAGCGTTACAAGGTGCCTTGTAAAGCGCCTTGCAAGGCACCTTGTAAGGCGCCTTATAAGACACCTTGGTGCCTTGTAAGGTGCCCTGCAAGGTGCCTTATAAGGTGTCTAGTAAGGTGCCCTGTAAGGTGCCTCAGAAGGCACCCTATAGGGCCTCCTAGGCTAAGCACCATATTAGGCACCCTTGGACAAGTCACCGTAGAAGCCACCCTGGGCTATGGAACCATAGGTTAAGGTGGCCTAACAAGGTTATGGTGTCCTAGGTTAGTGTGCCCTAGGGACTGCAAGGTGCCTCAGGATGACATGCATGACCTGTGCGGAACAGAGACAGATGTAGCCCTAACACTAGATAGAGCACTCAGGAAAGGCAATGAAGGAGGGAGAAGTGGGAGCCGCTGGACCTGCCATATCTGCGGGCATCCCATGTGCCTGCCAGTACTGATGACAAACATGGTGGGGCAGCTCTACCACAGCACAGGGTGTTGGCAATGTAAAGTACCGGAAAAACAGTTGGTGGCAGATGATGGGAATACGTGTCCCCCAGTGGAGGCGGAGGTGGCAGGATAGTTACAATGATGGGTGGACAGAGGAGTGGTGGTGCCATGCAGATCAGGCACAGGCGAGGCAAGCACGAAGAGGCGCAATGCAGGAAAGGGTAGCAGTGCAGGACATGGGCTGGCAGCCTGCACAGGCAGACAGGACTCTACACAGCTGACAGACGCAGATAGACGGACCGAGGGAATGTTGGCAATTGTGGCGAGGGTATTATGGGCTGGAAGCGCAGATCTGCAAAAATATGACCTCTACAGGCATGCACACTATTTGAGTAGGACAGGCATGAGAGGAGGGAACAATGAGGAACTGAACCAATGAACACTGCCGAGAATGGCAATGTATAAACCAGTAGGCTATACCTCCATGGTGTATGTCACAGCAATGTCTGGGTACAGAAGGCCTGCAGGTCACTGCACCAATTGTCTGCTCTGAGTGCCAGAATAGGGTAACCCCACCATACCCATGATGCAATGCACATGCTGAATAGCAGTCTACAGCTGATCACCAAATGGGGTCTGCACCTCTCCGGTACCTCAGCTGGGAAAGACGAACTGACAGTGTGTGATACTGGCACAGAGTAGCTACAGACCATGCCATTGTGCAGGTTCTATGGTCACCCTGAGGGATAGGATTGGTGCCCAGCACTAGGTCCGCAGTACATGTGGTGCTAGAGATAGGTCCTGCTGTACATCCCCATCACTACCAGTGTGACAGGTGTTCCGTGCAGTGCAGCCAAAGGTAATTTGGTGTCCATCTGTATCCTGCAGTCACATGTGGCCCTGTGGGACCAGACACCAGCCAGATTAGTGTTTTTCCCCGTGTGAGGGTCTGGCTGACATGGGCAGCTGTTATCAGGGCAGAGGGGTCCCTAGAATTGCATGAGGAGTGTGTAGCAGTGGCTGTATAGGTCACAGTGGTATACACTACATACCCCAAAGTGCCCACATCACCCTTTTGTAGGTAAAGAACAGTGCCCCCGCCCCAGCAAAGCAACCTCCATCCTATTTGTAGAAGACAGCCCTCCAGGGTTGGTGGGCCAGAGCCATACCTATGACTGGGACAGTGGCAGACCAGCAGCAATGCTGGGGTTAGGTCTGGAAACCCCAAGTGCCTCCCACCACTGTCTGCCAGTCACCAACAGACAGCACAGTCAGACTGTACCTTAAAGGTGTTCTGACCATGCACAGTCTAACTGCAGACAGTTCACCAGGAACTATGTGCAGCAAGCAGACATCTCAGTGATTGGGACCCCAGCACTAGGGAACACAAATATATCACTAGAGACAAATAGTGTCGAGCGCTATGTGGGAACCTAGACCTGCCATGGTCACTGCTCGTTCAGAATGAGTGCCCTCCCAGCATGCCATGCTGTGGCCACCCTGTCCATGCAGGTTGTGGTCAGGCACTACAGTGTCCTAGCCATTGCCCCACACCCTGTGAAGATGCATCCTGGCCAATCTGCCCTGTCCGGGTCATACCCAGAATACCTTGCTCCTCATTATGCATCTAATCAGGCTAACACTGGTAACAGTGGGACATTTTGGGCCCAGTGAAGTGTGGGCAGCCACAGAACAATGGATAGACATATAAACACGCTCACTCCTTTTGCAGCATTATGCAAAGATACGGGTGGTTGGCAGCCCTGCCCGCCACACTAGTCCTGATCACAGTGCCGACATTGCTAAACTGTGCAGGGGGTAGTAGTAGTGCTCTGGTGATAACATCATCCCAATGCTGGGGCCAACAGCCTACCGCTCCATGCATCATTGGATTGTGGAGCCTGTGTGAGTGGGTGTTTGCACCCCTGTTCGCCGCTGCTTTGGGCTTTGCACATGTTGCTGTTGTATCTGCATTGTAGGGTAAAATATAGGGACATGCTCTGCAGGAACCACAGCTGGGACTTGCACCTGTGACCCTCTGCTCCTGGACACACTGGCTGGGTGTACTGCACCACACTGTTGCCACAGATGCATGGTAGTCCCTGGGGCTACCTGCACTTTTCCTCAGCCAGACCTTTTATGTTGCACTGCACACCACGTACTGATGCAGAGCATGGCCTAGGTCCACTGCAGAGAGGTGGCACTGCCCCCTCCAGTACGGGCACACCCCCCCTGCCAAGCTGACGTGGCCATTTGCTGTCGGTGCTGGTAGTGCGCAGTCCCAGGCCATCCACTCTGTAGGTAGGCGCCCGCCTAGGGAGCGGGTTCCGGGGTGGGGGGGCATACATGGACATCCTCACATCCCCCCATCACTGCCTACCACTATTATGTCCCCTCCACATGGGGGCGGGATGGCTGGGGGGATGTCAGGTCTGTGCCCTAGCGACTATTGGCTAGGGTGGACCAGGTAGATATTGGTGGATTGCGTTTGGCCTTGGTTAACTGCTGTCTTGATGATCTCCGGTGTCTATGTTCCTATGTGCCAACTAGGTGCCCGCCTGGTCCACCCTGTGCCCCAGCTGCCCATGCTACATGTCCTGCCTGCGGCCCCCCTATGCCCCATTTGCACCATCACCATCTGTGCAGTCAACACTTGCCATAAACCTCTAATTGTATTAGGTGACTTCAACCTCAACTCCTCTTCTAATGCAGATAAGGAAACCTTCTTGCATGCTATGGACTCCCTACAATATACACAATTAATAAATGCTCCTACACATAAATACGGATCTACGCCAGATCTCTTCTTTGCCCCCAACCACCTTGTAAATAATGACAGCTTCTCCTCACCCATAATCACACCAGTCCCATGGTCAGACCACCTTAGAATTAAAATAGAATTCTCAAGCAGGATTGACAAACTTGATAAGATAAAAACTTCTACATTTACTCCAAGAAGATTTAAAGCCTTCAATAAAGAGCAGTTCTTACTTGACACATTACCTTGCCTTGACTCAACTGAACTTGATTTGAACAAACAAGTGAACAACTGGTATAACACCATTAGCACTGCATCCAAGGCCTTTTCAGACTCAAGAACATTCAAAAACAGACATCATGCTCCATGGTATTCCAAAAACATACGCAATGCTAAGAGGGAATTAAGGAGAATTGAACGCCACTGGAGACGATCAAAATCTCCTACCTCTCAAAATTTATATTTAATTCAGCAAAAGAATTACAACGATCTCATCAACAAAACTAAAAAAGAGCACCACACAAATACTATACAGAAAGCATTTAACAAACCTAGAGAACTTTTTGCAATTGTAAAAAATCTAGTCAACGAACCAAGCTCTGATAAAGACATTCAGATCAGTCCTCAAGTATATGCAGATCATCTTCAATTGAAAATAGGCCAAACACCACCTTTAAAACAACCTGAAAACAACAGCCTTATTTTACCAAGTACAATTTGGAACAAGTTTTACACTCCCTCGACTACACAACTTTCAGACATCATTGCTGCACTTAACACAAGCACTGCACCCACAGATCCTT
Organism: Ichthyophis bannanicus; assembly: GCA_033557465.1. Classification (NCBI taxonomy): domain Eukaryota; kingdom Metazoa; phylum Chordata; class Amphibia; order Gymnophiona; family Ichthyophiidae; genus Ichthyophis; species Ichthyophis bannanicus. Next base: position 122,932,946 of record CM066033.1, on the reverse strand, counting down.
GCCCTGTACCTTGGATCAAAGCTACCAAGTCAAACTTTATTAATTTTATTCACAATCTTGTAACTAACTCCTTAACTCATGGAATCATGCCAGAACAACTTAAATTAGCAACAATTAGGCCTACCCATAAAAAAACCAACCTTGAAAAAGACAATCCAGCTGCATATAGACCAATTTCCAGCTTACCACTCTTAGCAAAAATTATTGAGAAGGCAGTACAGCTACAACTTCAAGACCATATTGATGAACATGCGCCACTTGATATACATCAGCATGGCTTCCGCCCCAACCATGGTGTTGAAACGCTCCTACTATACTTATTTAATGACATCACTCAAACAATAGATAATTTCAACAAAGGTACCTTAATGATCTTCTTAGATATTTCAGCTGCCTTCGATACAGTGGACCATGCAATCCTCTTAACAAGACTAAAGAGCATCGGATTAACTGGCACCGTCCTAAAATGGTTTGAATCCTACCTAGTTGATAGACAGTTCCAAGTTAAAATTGGCCTAAACACTTCACGTCACATAGTAATCAAACAAGGCGTGCCGCAAGGATCTGCACTCTCTTCACTTCTTTTTAATTTGTTTATCCAACCAATCTGTCACATAATAGCAGATCATCAAATAGATTACACGATTTATGCGGATGATATCATGATTTACACTCCAATTGATATCAACTGCCCAGATTACAGCAAAATTTCAAACTGTATTACCAGCATTTCAAATTGGCTAACAAATAATAACCTTGCAATAAACCTGAACAAAACGGAAGCACTTATTGTAACTAGAAACACCAGCTTTATCCCTCCACCTTACATTACATGCAACAACACAAAGATTCCAGTTAAGGACGAAGTAAGATACCTCGGAATAACCCTCGATAAGAAGCTAAACCTGCGTTCTCATATAAGAAAAACTGTTAAAAACGCGTATTACAAAATGAAGATAATTAGACGACTTAAGCCTCTTATCTCTTATGATCACTTTCGAACAGTCTGTCAGGCACTCATTACTCCCATTCTGGATTTCTGCAACCCTATTTACAATGGACTGCCTAAGCATGCTCTCAAGCCACTTCAAATGGCACAAAATACAGCAGCTAGAATCATCAATGGATCCTCAAATTATGAACACATTACCCCCATCCTTAAAGAACTCCACTGGCTCCCAATAATCCTTCGCATAAAGTATAAATTAATCATAAATATATTCAAAATGAAACACAACAGTTCTGCAATCAGCCTTCATGCCCTCTTACTCCATGATATCAACAAAAGACCAAGAAGGTTATCCACTTCTAACACCCTCAGCACCCCAAAAAACTACTCTAAATCATGCAAATGTACCTCACAAAGAGCAATTGCTTTGGCCGCCCCTTTAATTTGGAACTCTCTCCCTCCTGATTTACGCTCACTGGATGATTTAAAAGACTTTCGTAAACAATTGAAAACTACACTTTTCATTGAACAATATGGATCAACAATTGACTAAATATATTATATTTATTTTAATTATTTTAACTAATTTGCCTTATTGTTAACCCTTGTTATTTTTCCTATATTACCATTGTACTGTTATGTTTATACTGTGTTTGTTTCCCTTGCCTATAACCTTTGTATTTCTTGTGACCGCTTTGATTGAAGGAAAAGGCGGTATAGAAAACTTGTTAAATAAATAAATAAATAAATCACCATAGTGGCCATTCATATTTTGGCACTATGGTATTGCTGTACATGGAGCACTACTATCACAGTTTTTGGGCTCCCTGCCTGGGCTGTACATTGCTGAAACGTAAATGGTTTCTCTCTCCTGCATATGTGCATCTAACGGCAGGTTTTCAATCGCGTTAGGATTCAGCTCTTCAGATCAGCGCGTTAGTGTGAATGGAGCCTCTCCCCGCCCACACTCCGCCCATTGACCCCTTCTCTCTGCCCTTTCTCCACCTTCTGCGGTGTTTACCGTGCCGCGGAACGTCAACGATCATTAACGTTACGTAACGTGCATTATGTAACGTTAACGATTGTTAACGTTACATAACGCGCGTTATGTAACGTTACCGCAGTTTAGTAAACATACCCCATAGTCTTTGGTTTAGAAAATACAAACAAATTACATTTCACGCCATGCCAACCTTAAAGCAAGTATTTGTTCTAAGTGCACAAAGACAAATTTCCATGTTAACGAAATGTTCCTGTATCTGAATAGGTATCTAAAAATGACAAGAGATCAAATAGATGATTACAACCTGCTTGAAGTTCTGCATCACAGAATTCTATCTAGCTGAGTTTTTCCAGAGTAGACAAATGTATTTGCTGGCCTGGATTTTGGCATAGGCTGCACCAAATACCAGACTAAGAGGGGCCTGCCCCCCTTTGCTTTAGCGGCATTGCTGTAACATTCTAACTGCTTCCACCTCTGCTTTTCCTAATTCTGCCCATGGGCATCGGAAACCCAGAAAACCGGCAGGTTTTGATGAGTTAAACTCTGATCCTTCCCTTCATGCATTTCTGAATTACCTACCTCCTTCAGTAGTGTTGGCCAGGATCCAGGCACTTTGTGTAGACCAACCTACTTCATTTCTGCAGGAAACACTAATGCTATAACTCATCATAGGCTGCAGCTGTGGGATCCAGAACTCAAGAGGTGGCACGGAAGTGTTAAAATTCATAACAGATTTATTATTCCACAAAGCATCCTCTCTGACCTGCAGAAAAATAAAATTAAGCCCAAATTACCACAAATGGTTACAAAATCATGAAAACTCAAAACATAAATACAATGTATCCATAAGCCTTTAAAAGGCCATTACATCTCAAGATCCTTAGTCCAGCAATATGAACCTCCTATCAGGGTGAAAAACTACAATCCACAACTACCTTTCTCTGCTTCTATTCTCTGTATTATTCTCTATAATATTCCTGCACATATATCCAAATATATTAATTCATATACTTAAAATTACATGAATATTTCATTATAATTATTTATTATAAATTTTATTGCACATCATATAAATATTTTATTGCACATCATTTCATTTTTATCAAAAATACGAATTGTGCATCAATTAGCTATACACATTCCACTGCATTCATAATTTAAAACAACCCAACCCAGTTTTCAATCATACACTCTTGCATCACTCATACACACATCCATACATAATCAAACCACAAATATTCACCACAAATACTCACTTCAGTGACACCAAATTGTACATCAGAACCAATTATCCCACAAATTCCCACAAAGGCAGTTATTGTCTCTCATACTGAGATGAATCGTATCTTGAGGTATCCCAAAGCAATTGAAACATCAGCATTATTCCCGGGACATTCGATGACTCCTCTCACTGCTCTTCCCAATACTACTCTCAGAACGAAAATGTCAAATCTCCATTATTTTTCTCATTATTCACATGGGAACCTTCAGCAAGGGTGACATTTCATTATGTCTTCTCAACCACCCTCTTTAAGACACCACAGAAGCACCTTAAAAGGACTATGTCAAGCAAATGTCACATCCAGCGAATACTAATCACTCTCCGTATTGTAACACACAGAATGTCACTACTCCACTTCTTCCTGAAATCTCTCATGATTACTCCGTTCCATATTCCGTACTCCATAACCACTACCATTCCAACTATGGACCACAGTTTCACCATACCGGCTACTTCAGCGAATCTATGACAACAAACATATCACAAATAGACTAGGAACAGATTCAAAATAAAGATTCACCCTTTAAAAACGGCAAACAACAAACCTGTTGCAATTCTCCCAAATGGTACGGAAGGCATCCAGCTCTATCCAAAGAACAACAACGCATGCGCTATGCCCCCTCTTTATACTTATCAGGCTATTCAATAAAACCAGCACCATTCCATCTGTGAATTTAACCCATGCAGTGCTAAAGTACCCCACTTGAAAATATAGTTGTTCCCGGCGACATAATCGCCATTGCATATCACCACCACCCTCCCTACTTACTCTCTCTAGAACGAACATCAAAATTCCTGAAATCCATGGCCAATCAACTGCCAATGAGGAACGAAGGGGGCTGATTCCACCTTATGTCGGATAGCTGATAAATGCTCTATCATGCAAACTTTAAATGGACATGACATTTGTCCAATATATAATAATGAACATGGACAAACCACCACGTAAAACACACCACTCATATGTGGTGGAGTCCCATAACCTATGGACAAATCCCTTAGTTGGATATTGAAAATTAGTAAGTTCCATACTAATGGGGCACACCACACATCGATCACATCGTTTATGTCCCCCAAATCCAGCGACCATCACAGATCCACTACAAAAATGCGAATGCACCAAAAGATCTCTTAAATTTCCTACCTCTACAGAAAGAAAATATGGGAGGATTCCTAAATACTGGAGCCGCCTGCAAAATATTCCAATGGCATAAAATCAAATCCCTAATATATTGGGATTGCATTGAATAGGGCAAAACACATTTGTACCCAAGTGGATAACAACGTCAATTTTGGAGTGCTCACTTTCTGCATTAACTATACCAACAATTTGGTTCGTATTCCCGCTGGCTGAAGAGCCTGGGAGGCATTTGACCATCTTCTCTCCTTTGTACTGTGTTCTCAAGTTGGTGCCTCTGATGATGGAATATCCAAGTAGTAGTAGTTTCCTGTTTTTAATTGTTTTTCTTCATATTTGGTGCATTATCAGTAGGTTGGGCATTGACTCTCTCATGTAAGGGCACGGCAGTTTCCAGGAATTGGGCACCCTCATTATCCAAGGCAGAGAAGGCATTATGCAGGGATATGTCTTGTTGTAGAGGGTGTCTCTGTGTTACAGGGCGCAACCTACCAGAGCTCACTGTGATTCATTTGTTCCTGGGCTGTTTGATTCTTTGTGGAAGCGGTGGTGGATTTTGTTCAGTTTGTACCCTAGAAAAGATGTGTTTAATTGCAACTAATTCTTCCCTTAGTAGAGTCAATTCTTCATGCATGGCAGTTAACTTGAGGCATATAGGGTAAGCTCTTAGGTTCCAAATGATTCTTCTGAGAATGAAAGCAACACATTTATTGCATTGAATACATGACATGCTGAATAAGACTGTTAAAAAGTGGTCCTAGGAGAAAGAGAAAAGGAAATAAAGGTGGGTGTAACACCTAATTGAAGGACAGATGTCAATGTATATGATGAGTATATAGGCAATGCAACCCTGGGGTGGGTGTGGTGAGGGGTAGGGTGGGCAGGAACTTAAGTGTCTCTTGCCAGTAGCCCTTATATGAACAGAGGGCACACTCAGATATCTGATGATTTTTAAATGTTAGCATGCTCTATCTGCTGCAGCACCCATGTTATTCTATGGGCACATGGCAGACAGCACGCGGTACTATATATATTTATATGTTCAGCAACTGTTTTAATGTTGCAGACTGTTTACCTGAAAATCTGTCAGCAGGTGCACTCTAAGGCATTAGAGTATAACCATCACGTTTCAGACCTGTGTATGCCTAGTGCCCACCCATGTTACCTCTGGGCTCCCCCAAAAAATCAGATTTGACTAGGCCACTGCCGCAGACTGCTCTGAAAATGTCCGGTTAGTTTCGGGGCGGCCTGTGGGCAGAGCTGGGGCAGTCCCAGGTACTATAAGATTAGCGGCAATGTTCTGCCACTAACCACGTAAAGGTCGAATAAGTCAATGGCTATCCTAACTTTATCTGGTTAGTGTTATCGATTTAGCAGCTGAAGATCGCGACACCAATTGCCAGTGAAACTGGATATTCAGGACTGGATGCCAGATAAGCTCTGGTGTTGAATATTCATTTTGAGTTTCAGCAGTGGTGACCAGTCGCTTTAAAAAAGCCAATCATCATCGCTTAATATCTACCCCATAGGGCCTTATTTTCTGTGGCTGCAGCCACCGGCTAAAGTAGAGCACCAGCTGTGACCCTGTATCCATGTATTCAGCAGCCCTGGCCATTGACATCGTGTTGCCGAATATCTATGTATTTGATGCATAAGTTAGACCTGCTTTTTTGCTGGCCTAACTTATGTGATGGAGTTATGCGGAGACTCGGAGAGGGGCTATATTTTGCTGCTCTTCATATAACCTTACTGCTAGCCACTAGCCCGCCTCTAATCCCACCTCCTGGTCAATGTATAACTTTTATGCATATAACCAGCCTGAATATAAAAAAGGAAGACTTGCCTGGTTAGTATCAGCACTGACTGCATACGTCTTTTTTTAAATATCAGGTCCCTATTCTTAAATTCTATTCACTGAGCTACAGGAAGTCACTGTAAATTTTGCAAAGCAAGATAGATAAATTTATTTTTTTAGTCTTTGTAATTAGATATGCTACTGTATTCTGCACCGACTTCATCCTTCTTTTAACAGCTAATTAGGAAGACCTGCATAAAGAAAGTTACAGTAGTCCAGTCATGTTGTGACTAATGCGTGGACCACTGTAATCAGATCCATGTCTGCCACAAATGGGTATTAATTGCCACAATTGATAAAAGCAAGCTTCAGCTGTCTTGATGACCTGGGATTGCATACTGAGATGCAGACGTCTGAGAGTGAGCAGTTAGAGAAAAAGGTAAAGTTGCAGTACTGGCCATGTTGGTGAGTAGAGGTGGTAGAACAGAGCTGGAGGTTGAATAAGGAGGTTAACGCAAGGAATTTTGAGGAGTAAGAGTCAGAGGGATCATCAGCATGAATGTTAAAGTCCCCAAGAATAAGGGAAGGGAAAGATGGTTCAAGATATAAGGAAAACCAGGAGTGAAAGTCAGTGAGAAAGGAAGAGGGGGACTTTTCAGGTGTCGATAAATGACTGCTACCCAGAAAGGTGGGGTGGGGGATGTGGAATAGGCAGATGGCAATCATAGTCCAGGCCTCCCTATTTGCAAAAAGCTCTTAAGATGCACTTTTTGTCCAGCCTGCAGAGATATTGTGCTCTGGCCATCCTAGATCTGTTCTCTTCCTCTCTCAGCAGTCCGATACAGTGGGTCCTCTCATAACAGAAAGCCATGTGCTCTTGCTGCAGTCCCAGGTGCTTTAGGAGCCACTTGCTTCAAAAGCAATAAGAGCTTCAAGTCCTTAATGGTCTCTGGCAGATCCACCACTCTCAAACTATTTCATCTGCTCATCAATCTTTTTTTGGAACTCTGCATCTATTTTCTGCAGGGCTCCGATCTGTTGGGCCACATGCTAGTGTGCATCCTCTTGGGCTGATACGTGCTGTTCTACCTCCTACAGATGCTGGGCATGAGACTCAAAGTGCTCTTTAGTTTCATGGAAGACTGAAGTTTATTAAGCTTGCCTTTGAGCGCCGCCAACATACACTTGGTAATTTCTTGAAGCTGTTCACCAGTCAGCACTAATACCATGTTGCTGCCACCATTTTATTCTTTTCACAGTCCACATGCTATATCTTCCCAAACATCACCCAGCTGAGGAGAGCACTTTTGTCACCTGCTTCATACAAATGTACCCTCCATTAAGGCTATGGGAGTGCAGAGCCTCTACACGAGGCAAGAAGGAATTCTGTGAGGTAATAAGCTGATTATTTTTGTGGGTTTTAGGGTTTAACTGCAGGAGTTCTGCTTTTCCATGTCTGTGCAGATGCTCCACATCACATAACCCACAGTTATGTGGTTTTAATATTAGGGGTTTTTTTACATATAACACATCCCTTCTCCCTTTCTTCCTACCCTATCTTTCCTGAATAGATTATATAAGGGGGGCTGATAAGTCTCTGGCCTTGTAACGAAACAAAGCTACAGGCACACCTCAGTTCCGGAGGTCTGAATGATCTCTCTGCAGTTTCGTTTTATTTGGGACCTTTGAGAGTGGGTTACGACATGCACCAGATCACAGACTAACTGATTTTGTTTTGTTTTTTTTTAAATTTTTTGATAGATTTGCCCCTGATGCAGACATCCACTGCTGAAACACGGCCGTGTTGGGCATAATATCTGTTCCAATTCTTTTGTTTCCCCCGCTCTTTCTTCTGTTTCCACGTAGATGGCATCCATAGAGTGAAGGAGTAGCCTAAAGATTAGAGCAGCAGGGCCGAGACCCAGAACAGTCAGGTTCACATCCCACCGCTGCCCCTTGTGATCTTGGGCAAACCACTTAATCTACCATTGCCTCAGATACAAAGTTAGAGCATAAGCCCTCTGTGGACAGGAAAACACCTAATGTAAGTAAATCTGAACATCAGAGAGCTAAAAACAGTTCCCCCTTTTTTTATTAGTTATGGCAGCCAGTGTTTAAAAAAAGCTGACCATTGTGGATAAATATTGACCCCTGTGTGTGCTGCAACTTTTCAAAATATTTGTTTACAAGTGTTGGTCATTTATAAATGTAAATATCTCTATTTACACATGCAAAACCAGGGAAAGCCTTCTAAAGTGGCCTCCTTAACATCCACGCAAGGCATGCACTATTTCAAAACTACAAAAGTAAACTGGTCTGTGGACTTTTTTGAACTTTACTTTGTCCCCCTACTGCCCAAAAACTTACATTTGGCCCTAAGGAGTGGGGGTGGGGGGGGGGGTTAAATACTAAGCTGTGGTAAAAGCTGGCATTTTACCATGGCTTAGTTTATCACGAGAGTCATGATGGGGATTGCTCCTGCCCTGAAACCCCTTAGACTACCAGAGATTTTACCAGAAGTCCCTGGGGTGGGCAAAGAAATGAGTCTTTGGGGGGGGGGGGTATTTTTTCATTGGGTTCTGGAGGCAGGGGTCTTTGGTGCGGGAAATGGGAATGGGTCTGGGTCTGGGAATGCTGCCTGTTATCAGCAGGTGGGAGTAGGGAGACCCTCAGACTGCACACCTCTTTTCCTCAGGGTGGCCCCTTTAAGACTGCAGCCTGGAGCATCGAGCCACATGTTAGCAGCCCAATACTTTTGGCTGAGAACAATAATGTAGCTTGCAGTAATTACCACAAGCTGTATTATCAATTTGAATAGTAAATGAAGTGTTATACCTCTCACAATGCACTTTAGTAAGTTTCAAGGGCGCGGGCAGGGTCCCGGCGCCCGCGCGTAACCGGGTGCCCGGCCCGGGACCCTGCTCGCATTTCGGAGGGGGGGCGCATGTCACTGCGCTCTGTGACGTGCATGCATCATTTAAATTGATTGGCTCCGCGGGCTTAGGGGGCAAGCGGAGCCAATCAGGAGGGTCTGGCCATGTGCTCCAGCGTGCGCGCGGCCGTGGCGGAGCACATGCAGCCAGACCGGAGGGCGAGTGGCAGCTGATCAGTGTGGCGGCTTTCTTCAACTCTGCTGGGTCGGGATCCATGACGGGCCGGTGAGCGGTGGCGGAGTGTCCCGGGCTCCATGTGCAGGCGAGTGTGCGACAGGGCCCAATTTTTGCTTTGGGGGGAGTATCGGGGCGGTCCTACAGAGTCCGTAGATGCTAATCTGAAGCGGGTGCCGCGGTGGGTCGGGAGGAGCAGTCCACAGGCCTACGTTGGGGCAATAACAGCAAACCAAGAAAGAAACAGGCCGGCAAAGTCGGGAGGGTTTATTTCAGCTGGCTTTTTTGTTCCGTGAGGGGTGGGGGTGTGTCTAGGAGTGGTAGGTGATGGCGGAAAAAACAGGCTGGGAAAGGTCGGGGGGTGCAGGGCCGCCGTGGGCAGGCAGGTCGGGCGACAATGGGGTCGGGGATCGGGCAGGTGGGGGAGGATGGGGCAGCAGAGTGTGGGGGAGAGTGAGAGTGCACGCAGCGGTGTGCGGCACGCAGCGAGGGAGCGTGGGCCCTCAGTTACGGGGAGGAGGGCAAGGAGAGGGGTCCCTGGGCAGGGCAGGGCTGACATCAGTTTAGAGGTTCAAGGGGCTGGTGGTGTGTAGGGGGAGGCATAGCTGGCTGGGGGTCACAGGCCTGAGGGGGAACAGAGAGGTAGCGCTGGTCCCTGGGGCTATTGGGGGAGTGGGTGAGGCCGGGTTTTGGTTTGGTAGCTGGAGGTGGTAGCGGTTTGGTTTCTCCTGGTGGGAGTATGTCTTCCCCTAGGGGATATGGTCTGGCAGAGCAGCGGGCAGTTTGGGAATATTGGATGAGCGGGGGGCAAAGATCCTCAAGGTCTGCATGGGCGGGAGCGTGGCAACCTGCTTGGTCTCCTGCCTTTTCCCCCTCGGGTTTTCCCTTTATGTCTCCGCAGGTGTCTATTCAGTCCGCGCCTGGATGTGTGCTGTCAGCAGTTATGTCACCGGGTGCAGCGAATCTGGATCTGGGAGCCTCTGCAGTACCGGGCACGACGGGGGACGTAGTCCATGCGCAAGGAGCAGCTGTACAGCAGCGAGGGCCGAGCGGACTGTTGCTCCTCGTGTGGGTTCACCATCTTGGGCAGAGGGGCTGGCTACCGAGGACGGTCCAGGTGAGTTGCTGTCGGTGGTGGTGGGCAGGCGGGGGGTAAAGGGATCGAGGGCCGAGCGGTCGGGTCAGGCGCGCAAGAAAAGGAAGTACGTTTGTCGACATAGGTGTAGTTCAGATTCCTCCTCCTCCTCGTCTTCAGACTTTACTGAGTCATCAAGGGGCGGGGGTTTGTGCTGGTGAGGTGGTGTCGGGGCGAAGGTCTTCTGATTTTACGAAGGCGCGGGTTCTTCATCCTTGGTTGCCTTATCGGAATTATGGGAAGGTGTCCCAAAAAAAAAAAAAAAAAAAAAGTTGTGGCGGAAATTCGGAAGAGGAAGTACATGGATATTTTTCGTTTGCTGGAGGGGCTTAAGCGTTCGGGGGATAATTAAAAAAAAAAAAAACGTAAAAAGGATGAGACGGTAGGTTGTATTCGGAAGGTCTCGAGGAACGTGGTTACAGGGGTGAGATCGTTCTTGCGGCTGGCGAGTGTGTGGGGTCGCATTTTCCGGGGCAGTAGGGTATGATGTCTTATGCTGATTCAATTTTGGAGGCGTCTCGGGTACACGAGGGCTGGTCGGGGCTGAATTATGACGAAACGTTTCGTGACCAATGGAGGAGAACAAGTTTTTGACTTGGGGTACACAAGACATAAACCTTTAGTTGACTCAGATGTCTGTCAAGGGCGGGGCGGTTGGGGGGGTGGAGGAAAGGTTGGGCCGGGGGTTGTGGTCGGAGGGGGGTCGTTCCTTTCGTGGGGGCGTTTCGCCAGTCCAGGCCGGACCGGTCACTGGCAGCGGTGGGATCGTGTGCTGGAGGTTTAATATATCGGCATGTTCCTTTCCGGTCTGTAAATTCCGCCACGTGTGTTCGATCTGTAGTGGTCCCCATTCGGCGGCAAAATGTGTTAAAAAAAAAAAAAAAAAAGGGGGGGCCGTCGTCCCGCCTTGGGCCAGCTCCCAAGTAGACAGGCGCTGTTTGATTTGGCTCCTTCTCCGATACGGGTGCTGCTATTGCTTAGCTGGCTTCACGATTATCCCCGGAAGCGGGATAAGTTGAATTTGCAGTTGGGCTTACAGTTCGGTTTTGTAGTTCTGATTCGGGGTATGGTGGGACGTTCGATGGCTCGCAATTCCCCTAGCGTATGGAGATGGGCGTCGGTAGCTCGGGAGAAGTTAGGAGCGGAATTGTGGTTGGGCAGAATAGCCGGTCTGTTCCAGTGCCCTCCTTTTCAGGATTTTGTGGTGTCTACCTTTGGAATTGTTCCTAAGAAAGAACCAGGGAAGTTTCGATTAATCCACAATTTGTCTTTTCCGGTTGGGGCTTCGGTAAATGATTTCATCCCGCGCAAGTTCTGTACGGTCCGTTATGCCTCTTTCGACAGGGCGGTTGAGTTATTCAGGAGTGCCGGGCACGGCTCCTTGATGGCGAAGGTGGATATTGAGTCTGCTTTTCGCTTCTTGACGGTGCATCCGTCTGCCTTCAAGTTCTTAGGTTTCCAATGTGCGGGAGAGTTCTATTTTGACAAGTGTATGCCGCTGGGTTGTTCGGTCTCTTGCTCTCACTTCGGGAAATTTAGCACTTTTTTGCACTGGATGGTGGCACGGAGAGTGGGGTACTCGGAGGTGGTTCATTATCTTGACGAATTTTGTTTGTGGGCAAAGCTGGTTCTACGTGTAGTATGGTTCTGTTGGATGGTTTCCTGGGTCTGGACAGTGAGTGGGGGTACCTTTAGCGGAAGGTAAGACTGTGTGTCTGACGACCATCCTCACTTATTTAGATGTGGAGTTGGTCTCCGAGTGAATGGTAGCGCGATTGCCGTTGGAGAAGGTGGAGAAATTGAGGGTACTGGTGGCTAATTCATAGTCCTCTGCTAAGTTGACCTTGAAGGGATTGCAGGCTTTAATTGGATCGCTTAAGTTTGCCTGTAGGGTAATCCCGATGTGGAGGGTGTTCATTCGACAGTTGGCAGCCGCGACGGCTGGGGTATGCAGACCGCATCACCATTCGTGTGTCTAGCATGCCGGGCGAGGCTTTGTGGATTTAGGATGCCTTTTTTGTGGGACTTCAATCGGATTTCAGTATTGCGAGATGAAGAGATCTCCAGTGAGGATTTGCAGCTCTATACGGATGCGGCGGGTGGCATTGGTTTGGGAATATACTTCGGTGGCGCATGGTGTGCCGACAGCTGGCCGCAGTCGTGGGTCGAAGTGGGGCTCGTGAGTGATATCACTTTCTTGGAACTGTTTCCCATATTAGGGGCGCTAGAGTTATGGGCGAATAAGTTAGCTAACCGTAAGGTCGTGTGGTCGTGTGATAATGAGGCTGTAGTGGCGGTCATTAATCATCATTCTCCGCGTTGCCGCCAGGTGGTGTCCCTAATGCGTCTGGTCATACTAACGAAATTGCTGATGCTCTTTCACGTTTGAGGTTGGAGCGCTTTCGACGCTTGGCTCCGGAGGCGGACGGGGACGGGCTCATGGTCCCGTGGCGATGGTGGAACTATGGCCGGCTGAGATGAAGAGCCTTCTAAAGAATTCGGTGACGGAGCGGACAGGGGATGCCTATCAGCGTGGTTGCGAACGAGTGATGGAATATCTCTACCAGACAGGATGGGATGGGGGGGTAGTGCCAGAGTACTTACTTGTGGGGTATGTGGGTTGGGATAAGGGGCACGGGGTTGCCCGATCGGCTGTGACAATTCATCTGGCTGGGTTTGGGTTTTTGCCAGGGCAGAGGGTTGGGGATTGTCGGGCTGCGGCTCGCTTCCGCGGCGACTGCTCCAGGGGTGGGAGCATTCTCTTCCCGGGCCGCGTGACAACCGGCTTCCGATTACGCGTGACTTGTTACGGAGGCTGTGTCAGGGACTGCCGGGGTGGCTGCGTCGCCTTATGGGGCCGCGCTCTTTCGAGCTGTCTTTTGTTTGGCATTGTTTGGTGCCTTTAGGGTCGGTGAGTTGGCAGTCACCTCGGTGAAGGCGGGTTTAGGTAATACCTTGCGCCGCCAGCATGCGCGGAGCGAGCCGGTGCTTCTGCGTGTGTTGTTAGCAAAAATCCAAGACAGACCAGAAAGAAAAAGGGTTGTGGGTGGTGCTTCAAGTGATTGGTGGGCTCACGTGCCCGGTGGCCGCCATGCGGGCTATTTGCATGTGCGCCCTGCAGGCGAAGAGGGGTTAATTGTGCATAGCGGTTCCCGTGTGCTGACGCGATTTCAGGTGACCGCGGTGTTGCGCATGGTGTTGTGCCAGATCGGGGAGGATCCGCGGCGTTTCTCTGCACATTCTTTTCGTATTGGGGTGGTGGCTAGCGTGGCAGCCGTGGGAGTTTCTGGGGCGCAGATTCAGAGTATTGGCATATGGCGGTCCAAAGCTTTTAAGGGGTATGTTTGCCTATGAAAAACCTGCCTACTGCTGGGGGGGGGGGGGGGATATTAATGCTGTTTTTTCTGTTGCAGATGTGGGGCTGGAGGCCCAGGGATGTTGGATCTTGGGACACTCCTTCGTGTTCTGGGCTGGTCAGCGAGCGGCAGTGCGGCCTGTTGGGCTGAATTTGGGGCTGGATCCTGCGGTGGTGACGCTTTCGTGGCTGGGCGAGCGAGGGCTGCAGTGGCCTTAGCTGATGCCTTTGCTTCGTCATCATCAGCGCATCCGGGACAGGCCATCGATTGTACTGGTGCATTTGGAGGGCAATGATTTGACTGCCTGGTCTTGCAAGCAGTTGATTGGGGCAGCCAAGAAGGACTTTGCTGTATTGCTGTGTATGTTTGGGGGGTGTAGTCTTAATATGGTCTGATATTATTCCCAGGCCGGAGTGCTGCGGGCAGAGGAGATGGTCCCAGGGATTGACAAAAATAAATAGGCAGATCGGGAGGTGGATTTGAGAGCTTGGAGGGTTTCATGTGCAACATGATGGGATTGACATGGCTTGTGCGGGTTTGTATCGGGCTGATGGCGTGCATCTATCTCCTGTGGGGATTGATCTGCTCCTCAATGACTGGCGGGAGGTATTGGAGAGGGTGGTGCTGGATGAGGCACACTGGTCGCAGCTTGGAGGGGGTTTTGGGGGGCGGCACAGGTGAGTGGTGTCTCCTGTGCCGGTGGCGGGATCCCGGAGGTTTCCGGGGTCCGGAGCCTTAGGCGACTTGGGACGGGGGCGGGGTGCCCTCGTCCCGGACTACCCCTGGAAGACTTCTGCTAGTAATATGGCGAAGTCGGATAGGGGTGGTTGGAACGTTGCCGGTGGTGTGACCGGGGTTGGAGCGGTAGGCGAGGTTGCCTTGCTAATCGCATGGCTGGTGCCGCATCGCGCCGCTGGAGGGTTTGTTGGTTTCCTGTTCATTGTTCATTATGATGTTTTGGAAATAAAGCTGCGACCAGTTGTTACCACAAAAAGGCGGTCTGTGCAATTTGTGGGAAGGGTGGACAATGGGTGATATGGTTGGAGGATAAGTCGCAGGGGGGGAGCGACGGGTCCGGCTATCCGGTTACTACCCCCATAAATCTCTCTCGCTTTCTTTCCTGTAAGTACCCGGGAAATCTGACTAGATGCAGTTTGCTCAAGCTGGGAGAAGTGGAACAATTCCTGTTGGAAGCTAAATACATCCCAAGTGTTTTATTCTTTGACTCATGTTTCCAACAGGTGAAAGAATGAACTTTGCAATTATATAAGTGGGTCTTTGGAAGAGAAATGAAAATCGGCCGCTCAGCCTGGATAGTTCACCACAGCTTCAGGCTATTTTTACTTTTTTCACCAGAAAAATAAAATAAAACAAAACTCTACACCCACTTCCCTGATGACCAAGGCTAACCTTAAATGACAGGAAACTCTTTTTTTTCTTCTGTTTCCTGAAGTCAAAGGCTAACAATTTCAACCACAAGCATCATATTGAAACTAGTGAGTTTTCCAAGGGATAATATTATATCACAGAACAAATATGGACTTCACGTCAAAACCTACTTATTTTCATTTTAATTTCTAGTTGCCTGTAGTCTCCAAACCCAACATGGAAATTAAAAGGGAAAGTATCTTCCTGAAAGAGGAAAACAAATCTATTTTTCCACATATACGAGATAAATCCTGTATGAGCTATATAAGAATTAAATCTGTTGTGTAGCAGTTCAGTTTAACATGAACGCGTTGTGCTATTAGTTAATTAAGATAAACTATTCAGTTTAAGAACATAAGAACATAAGATATGCCATACTGGGTCAGACCAAGGTCCATTAAGCCCAGTATCCTGTTTCCAACAGTGGCCAATCTAGGTCATACGTACGTAGCAGGTCATATGTACCTAGCAGTTTCCCCAAAATACACAGGTTGCACAATCTTTAAATCTTTTTTGTGCATTACCCAGTTCGTTTATTAATCACAGATTTGTAACCCTGCTGTGGCATGTAAAAAATGCAAAAAGTTCATTATTCTCCTGATCTTCACAAGTTGGAGCGGACGGGGAACACCTAACCTGATCTGAAGCTGCTTTAATTATTGTTCTTTCCAACCCAATGGATTTTGGAAAGAATTAGACAAAAGGCATGAAGAATATCTGTCTGGGAGCAAAATCATTCCGAAAGCTTAACCGAATGGAATGAAACTTGGCATGGGGGAAAATCGATGAAAAGAGATTTCGAGTTTGAAAATGGGCCACAGCAGACTGGGGTGCCAGAGAAATAAGCTTCATTCACCCACCCACCCACCCCAAAAAGGTGGCGCAATGCATTTCTGTGAAAGAAGCATAGAAACTTACATACAGTGAAGCACAGCAGTTAGGGAATTCTTCCTTTCAAACTGCTCCTCTCCTCTACTGTCCCCACCCCCCAAACTGCCCCACTCCCATAAAAAGAACCTGTAACTTCTCCCACCTCCCAATACAAGCCCCATTCACAAACCTAGCCCCTGTCTCCAAACTGCCCCACTCCCAAAAAGTACCCCCTGCAGCTACCTCTGCCCCCCAAACTACCCACTACTTCCCACACCCCAAAATTACACCAGATAACTATCATCACCCTCAAAGCTTCCCTCAGCAACTATTCCACCCCATACAGCCCCACTCCAAAAATTACCCCACAAATGCCCCACCCCTAAACTACCTCACAAAACTGCCCACCACTCTTCAAACTAACCCCCTGCGACTGCCTCACTCCCCAAGATCTCCCCTGAAAAACTGGCTCACCCCCTAAATACACCCCCCACATCAACTTCACTTCAGCCCAACTATGAACCCTCAGTAATGCCTCAAAACTACCCCCCTAGACCAATTACCCCCCCCCCCCCGCAACTATCCTCCATGACTACTCCAACTGCCCTGCCCCATCTCCCAGCTACCACTCTCCCCCACGCCACTGAAACTACCCCCACACACAAATACTTCCCACCACCTCCCCTCTCTTCTCTATGTCAAAAACAAAAACAGAGACAGTGCAGCTAAACACATACAACATGGACACACACACACAGAGGGATTGGAAAGAATTCCATGAGCTATGCTCTGTATGCTTTCACCACTTGTTAACTCCTTACACTAAAGGGACTTTCCATCATCTGTTATTTATTTATTTTATTTAACATCTTTATATACCGCTCTATTTATAATCAGCGCGGTTTACATAGAACAAGAAAACATCAGATAAGGTACATGTTATCTGTTTTTTACATAGAACAAGGAACAAAAACTTGGATAACCGGGGAAATTATTTAAATGAATACAACACATTGGCTATTTACATATGAACGGAATAAAGCCTAAAAGAATTTTCATAGTATGAGAGAGAGGTGTGAAAAGTTATTGGGTTAGCAGAGGTGGCGTGTTAAGAACGGGAATGGTGCTATTTGAGTGATCTTGTGTTATTGTGTTTTCTGGGAAATATTTGATGAAAAGGTGATGCTTCAAGGCCTTTCTAAACTGGAAGAGGTCAGTGATGGTTCTAATTTGTGGTGGGAGGGTGTTCCATAGCTTTGGAGCACATAAACTGAAGGATCGGTTTACAGTTGCGGAGTTGTATCTTATGAAAAAGCAGAAATGTAATTCAAACCAAGCTACTGTCTTCCTATTTTGCTTTATATGTCAGAATATTTTTGCTGATTATTCTTAGTGCCAATCAATCAATTTAACAAGTCCCAAAATAAATGATTCTGTCACTTAATTCTTCACAACCAATGTTCCCTCTAATTTTCTGTAGGCTGTGTGCGCATAAAATATCAGCTGTGTGCAGCTTTTGAAGGAAGGTTAAATTTTTGTGCGCCACATAATGACACTTGGAGTTATATACTTTAAAATTTGACTACACATCAGAATACTGTATGTACACCACTTTGATTTTAATCAAATTAAATGAAAATAGACAATTATTAAATGAAGCAGGAAATTTCTAGTAATTACAATCATAACTTTTAAATTTTAAGACGTCTGTGTTGTTTTCTATCAGAATCAGAGCCGTAATTTTTGTGCACTCTGTTGTAAAGTATGTGCGCTCGCTCGGTGAGGTGTGTGCGCGCGCACAGCTTAGAGGGAACAGTGTTCACAACCTATATCTCTTCCTCCTCCCCATTTATTGAACTCTAAGTGGATAATTTTGTATAGGTTGCCTGTCTGTGGAAATTAGCATCCAAGGCCACCTATTTAAAACTATGCTAGTATTTTATAATAGGCTGGGTGAGTACTGAGCCTTGTCAAAAAGGCACAGAGCAGTCCTTTTACTAAAGTGTGCTAAGCAGTTTATGTGCACTTTTGTGCACAGTAACTGCGTGTAAGGGCCCGCGATAAGTCTTACTATGGGGTCATGATAGTCGCCTGCTAACTGCCAGTTGTGCATTGGGCTGGTAAATGCATGGCTTAGGTTCCCCCATGCTAACTGCAATGTGCTCTCCACGTCTACTTTCTACCCCTATCATGCACTAACCTTCATTACTGAAATTACTCATTAGGTGGTGTTAGGTGCACCTTGTGGTAATTGTGTCGTGCATTAGGGTGTGCATCCATGTGTTAACTGCTGAGAACATGTTAGCCATGCCCCCAACAGTTACCTCAGCGGATTCTCACTTAATGTATGTTAGTTTTAGCGCTAAATGTGCATTAAGTGCAAAAACCAAACACACTAGTAAAAGCACATTTGCTTGCAATATAACAGAAAACCCCATTTTATAAAGTAAGGCATTAAAAAAAGCAACACCACCAGGGGGTTTATATGTATTAAGAGTTCCACATACATGTATAAGACATGATTTTTTGCAGTGTATGAGTATATGTGTAAATGGCACATACATATAAATAGTACATCTTTTAAGTCTACACAGTCACAAGAACCGTAGAGAGATGTCCTCCGAAACTCAAACTTTTTGCAAAAAGAGGTGGTTTTGCACACCAGAGAGATTTATTTATTTATTTATTTAATCAGATTTGTATACCACTTTATCCTTCAATCAAAGTGGTTAACGATACAATTGTGGGTTTACATAGAACAGAAGGGAAGGGTGACAAGACATACATATAGACATTGGTTAGTTGGTTCTTCGATCTTGATTTGATCGAGATGAGCATAATACCCCCTTCCCCCCACGTACTCCTCCAAATTCTAAGTCCAAACGAGATTAGTGGGAAGATATAGGGGATATATGTGATTCACAACAGGTCAAAATGCAACAGGTAAATGTGTTATTTTATATGTGATATTGCTTTTATTAAATATGGAAGGTCAGACTGGTTCTATGGAAGGACAGACTGGATAGGCAGTATGGTCTTTTTCGGCCGTCATGTTTCTATTCAGTGTTTCTAATACATATATACTATTGTGGTTGTGAAAAACCACTAGGGTGTCTCCCTCAAACAATAGCTGTGGTAATGGTATATTGTGTTGATGATTATCCATCTAGACCCCTGATGCAGGCAAGTTTTGCCAAAACTCAGCTGAGTCGGGTCCTTCAATCAAGCATTGGTTTTGAATTATTTGCAGCCTATTGCCTACCTCCTTTCTCATCTATTTTGAATACACATACACTGCCAAGGAATGTTCAGAAAAGTCCCCCTTTAAATTTTTAGGCACTGCCTTCTTATGTGTAAAAGAAGCACCTTTTCAAAAATTGCTTCTCAGTCAGTACAGCTTGGACGTCCACACAGCTTCTAAAATGCATCCAAAAACGTCTCGTGTAGCACTTTAAAAATAACCTTCACAGACAGCAAAATCTACCACTTACGTGTACAAAGCCCTGAGTGGTCACTCTTTTTTTCAATGTTTTGTTTTGTAAAAGGGTTGTTTCTGCTGTGCGTGCTGCTAAAGACTGTGGGCCCTAACCCCAGATATTCAATGTAGCAGCTATGGCATTGAATATCCTGGTTTGCTGCACAGAGGAAACCGCTGCAGAGCCTAACCGGGTAGCGGCAATATTGTACCGCTACCCGGTTAGCTCCCACAGGTAAAACTAGACATAGCAAAAGCTGGCCTAGTTTTACCAACAGGTCACTAAACAGGTAGCGGTGCAATATCACTGGAACACTCCCAACACGCATAGCATCGGGGTTAGAAGGGGATATTCAACGGCACTAACCGTGTAAGTGCCATTGAATATCCCAATTAAAGACCTTTACATGGTTTCCTGGGCTGTAAATCGTGGAAATGCCTTTCGAATATCGGACCCGTATTTTTCCCATGGCCTTTTATGTATTTTAAAAAATGCTCCCTGTTCAGCAAGTCCTTTGTAAAATATGCTGCAAATTATGAATGACCGAACTTGGATGCCCCTGTTTTTTTCTGAGCTACACAAAAACATGCTTTAAGGGAGTAATTTTATAACGGGTTTAGAAATGGAGGAAATGCCTAGTTTAAGCCTATAAAAAGTCCCGGGGCCCATTTCAGATGAGACATTCAAGCGCTCAGTTCCCCCTATGGTTTACAAAAGGCTCTACCAAATGTGGAACCTTTTGTAAAACATCTTAAAGGACATGTGGTGGTGCAAATCTATTTGCTGGCATATCCAGTAGGAACAGCAATTTTAATAAAAGAAGAGGTTTTACATCTTTGCTTTGCTGCAGTTAGGAACACTGTAGGTTCCTGACTGCAGCAACCCCGATAGCAAGCCTTAATTTGGGCCTGCAATCTGGTAAAGCGGATAGTGATGGGATTACGTTCCCTGTTCCCCTGGACCCCTGGACATTCACCTTATCCCCTCAACATGCTCCTCCACCATCACCAGACTCACTCTGACATCCTTACACTCCCCCACACATTCCCAATCCAATAGATAAGAGGTTGCATGCGAGGAAACCTGACATAGTGGTAATGGAGAAAAACACCAGAATGTCATTGATAATAGAGGTGTCAGTTCCAATAAATTATTCTGTGGAAAGGGAAAAGATCTTGAAATACCAGGAAATGCAGTCAGAGACAAGAAAATGTAGCAGAAAGATACAGAAATATTTCCCATCGTATTGGGAGCCACAGGCCTGATTAAGAGGAATTTGCAATCGCATCTTAACAAATGGCCTATATATGTTACATAGGCAAAACACACAACAAGCTCTAAATATAAACTCTCAATCAATTTACTCAAAAAACTATTTCTAAAACAATTATATTCAAAGCATCATTCCGATATAATGGAATGCATTTTTGTATGTCGTGAATGGCGTATGTTTGTATTTAGTTGAGTTGGTGTTTGTGCTTTCCCAGAAGTAATTTTGTGGTTTTGGAAATTATTAAAAGTATTATAGCATGGATGTGTGTGTATGTTGGCTAATTGACCTATGATGTGAGCGTCAGCTATACCCTATGGTGATTTTTTCACTATATGTAGGGTCTTAGCCATCCTGAGGTCATTATTGCCTTGATTGATTTGATAATATAATTGTTTTAGAAATAGATTTTTGAGTAAATTGAAATTGCCACCCTTGTTAAGGGATGATGCTAAAGGGTACTATGACTGGGATTCGTTCACAGTTAAGTCTAAGCGTAGTGTGAGATTGGAGCTCCATAGTGTTACCTTGGCAGAATATTGTAGGAAAGAGGTTATCCTTACGGGGTTAAGGATATGGAAGGCCCCGGGTATGTTCCTGGACGATGAAGCTTTCATTAATCGTTGGAACAGTATTTTGAATAAATGCTCTTTGGACTTGGTGTTATTAGTGATTGATACGGCTTGCACTAAAAATGATTCTCTTAAGAAAGAGTTGGATACTGATTTGACTGCATTGAAATTGGCTGAGGATTTTGCTACTCGTTTTGCTGAGATCACTAAATCGATTGAGAAATATAAAAATGATTTAAAGTCTGTTAAGATCAAGAAGCTTTTAAAAGATGAGAAGCTGACTAAAGAAGGTCCTATTTTTCAGATATATTAGTGAGAAGAGGAAGGGCAAAAGTGGTATTGTCAGACTCAAGGGTGCAGGGGGAGGAATATGTAGAAGCTGATAAGGATAAAGCGGAATTGCTTAACAAATATTTTTGTTCTGTGTTCACAGATGAAGAACCAGGAGCAGGACCTCAGAAAACACCCACAAATAAGAACAGAAGCGAGGGACATCTTGAACAATTTTCAGAAGACTGTGTTCGTAAGAAAGTAGCTCAACTTAAAGTAGACAAAGCGATGGGACCGGATGGGATACACCCTAGAATACTGAGGGGGACGTTCTAGCAACTCCACTGACTGACCTTTTCAATGCCTCGTTGGAGTCGGGAGTGGTGCCAAAGGACTGGAGAGAGGCTCATGTGGTGCCTTTACACAAAAGCGGAAGTAAGGATGTGGTTGAAAACTACAGGCCGGTTAGTTTAACTTCGGTGGTGAGTAAATTATTGGAAACGCTGCTGAAAGAGAAAATAGTGAGGTTTCTGGAGTCCAGCGGGTTACAGGATCCGAGGCAGCATGGATTCACCAGAGGCAGGTCTTGTCAGACAAATCTGATTGATTTCTTTGACTGGGTGACCAGGGAGTTGGACCGAGGGAGAGCTCTAGATGTGTTGTATTTAGATTTCAGTAAAGCCTTTGACACTGTTCCTCACAGGCGACTTATAAACAAACTGAGCACCCTAGGGATGGACCCTAAAGTTACTGCTTGGGTTAGAAATTGGTTGGGTAGGAGGCGACAAAGAGTACAAGTAAATGGAGCTCACTCTGAGGAGAAGGATGTTACCAGTGGTGTGCCCCAGGGATCTGTCCTTGGTCCGATTCTTTTTAACATCTTTGTTAGTGATATAGCGGAAGGGCTGTCAGGTAAGGTTTGCCTCTTTGTGGATGATACCAAAATCTGCAATAGAGTAGACACCCAGGAAGGTGTAGATAACATGAGGAGGGATCTAGCTAAGCTTGAAGAATGGTCTAGAATTTGGCAGCTGGGATTTAATGTTAAAAAATGTAAGGTCATGCATTTGGGCTGCAGCAATCCAAGGGAGCAATACAGTATAGGAGGTGAAGTACTTTTGTCCACTAAAGAAGAGCGGGACTTAGGCGTGGTTGTGTCTGATGATCTTAAAGTAGCTAAACAGGTAGAAAAGGCGACGGCAAAAGCTAGAAGGATGCTTGGGTGCATATGGAGAGGAATGGCTAGCAGAAAAAAGGAGGTGATAATGCCTCTGTATAAGTCTTTGGTGCGACCTCATTTGGAGTATGGTGTGCAATTCTGGAGACCGCACCTTCAAAAGGATGTGAACAGGATGGAGTCGGTGCAGAGGGTTGCTACTAAAATGATTAATGGGCTTCATTATAAAGCATATGAGGACAGACTTAAGGATCTTAATATGTACACCTTAGAGGAAAGGCGAGATAGAGGTGATATGATTGAGATGTTTAAATATCTCCGTGGCATAAATGTTCAGGGAGAGAGCCTCTTTCAATTGAAAGCAAGTTCTGCTACGAGGGGACATGGGATGAGGGTGAAGGGAGATAGATTCAGAAGTGATATGCGGAAATATTTCTTTACAGAAAGAGTAGTGGATCCATGGAATAGTTTCCCAGTGGAAGTGGTAGAGATGAGGACAGTAACTGAATTCAAAAAAGCATGGGACCAACACAGAGGATCTCTAAAGGTAAAAAGTGGACTGTTGTAGTTGTTGTTATGGAAGGACAGACTAGATAGGCCATGTGGTCTTTTTCTGTCATCATGTTTCTATGTTTCTATTTATAATTGGCATTTGAGAAGAACACGTTCGCAGAGTGTGCATTGGAAGAATAGTAGCAGTGATGTTTCAACCTACTCCTCTGATTCTAATTTTGATAATAAATGTTCTAGCTTCCGTTTGAAGAACCAAGGACAGAAAGACTCTTCTGTGGATTCTACAAATGCATATCGTGATCGACAGGAGGATTTTCCAGGGCTACAGACACGCTCCCGTCGCAAGAAAGACGGAGTGACATTTCAGTAATGCCAGCAGTTATTAATTTATCTGATGTATCGTTGATGTCTGCACAGTTGAGTCTGTTATCTAAAGGACTATCTTTTGTAAATGGTCCTCAGTATGATGGATTTTGTAGTCGCATCGCTGTTGAACAATTAATACGGTCCTTACAACTGAAATGTTTTTTCAAAGATAAACCGGATATGTCTGATGGTTCTGTAGTTCGTCTGAAGTCTACTTGGAGTCCTCCGGGACCTTTGGACCCTATTTTACATACTTTTTGGCATCTTATTTTGCAAGATCTGGTGCAACTAGAACAGAAATATAATAATCAGCCGAAGAATTTATCATCAGCCGAATTTTCTGCTTTACATGAACTGCGGTGTATGACTAATATAGTGATTAAGCGGGCTGATAAGGGGGGTGCTGTTGTTGTTCTGAATTCTATTGATTATGATAATGAGATAATGTGACAATTAAATAATCAAGATCATTATTTGCATCTGCCAAGTGATCCTACTGAAGATTTACAGAAGCTTGTCTTGGATATTACTACTACAGCATCTACTTCAGGTTTTTTGACAGGACGTGAGAAGTCCTTTTTGAATCCACTGCATCCTAAGGTACCGGCTTTTTATATCTTGCCGAAGATTCATAAAAGTTTGTTATCTCCTCCTGGTCGTCCTATTTTATCAAGTAATGATTCATTGTTGGAACGGGTTGGGATATATTTGGATGCTTTTTGAAACATGAAGTGTTAAAAATTCCATCTTTTATAAAGGACACCACGCACTTCTTGCAACTGTTGGCTGCTGTTGAAGATTTCACGCAAATTGATTTCATGGCATGTTTGGATGTGGCTGCCCTCTATACCTCCATACCGCAAGATGAAGCTATAGATGTTTTGAGGATGGTGTGGGATGCTAGACCTTCTCCACACGCAGTACCGACGTCTTTTTTGATCACTCTGGCTGAATTAGCATTGAAGAAAAATTATTTTCTATATGGTCAACAATTTTTCCAACAGATTTCGGGTACAGCGATGGGCGCAACTTTTGCTCCTTCCCTTGCTAATCTCTATATGAGTTTTTCTGAGGACCAATATGTATATTCTTCTTTGTATGTGCCTCATATTATTAAATGGTACCGTTATATTGATATTTTTCTTCTTTGCATGGTTCGGAGTTACTTTTGCGTGACTTCGTTCATTATTTGAATGAGTGTAAATCATGTCTTTCCTTTGATATAGATATACAAGCTTATGAGATACATTTTTTGGATGTGAAAATCTTGCGGACGGTGGATGGCTTTTCTACCACCATGTATTCAAAGCCTACAGATAGGAACATTTTGTTGCATTTTCGTAGTTTTCATCCATAGCATCTTCGTTGTAGTCTCCCTTATTCCCAATTTTTAAGCTGTCGGCGAATTTGTTCAACTTTATCTGAATTTAAAATACAGGCTAAGAAGATGTGGTGTAAATTTCGAAATTGTGGATATCCTGAGGACGTTCTATCTAAAGCTTATAAACGCGCAAGATATAATCAGCGTGAATGGCTACTTTCTCCTTTTGTTCAACAACCAGATTCTGGATTAACAATCACCTATGTATTACAACATTCTAGTTTGTCACATCGTACAGCTTCTACGTTGCGGAAAAGATGGACTTTGATAAATTCACATCCTAAATTATCTGGATATAAGTTACGCATGGCATATAGCCGTGGACGTAACTTGCGAGATTATTTATGTCCTGCTGTTTCTCGGACAGAACTTTTACATGTTTTGCCTTTAGGTCATGCAGCATGTCAGCACTGTTCTTTTTGTGCTATTATGGAGAGTGAAGTCTGTGTGGAATATCGTCAAAGGGTTTGCTGATTACAAAGTTCCACTACATGTGCCACTACTCATGTAGTGTATGGACTCTTGTGTCCTTGTCCTCTAATGTATGTCGGCAAGACGACTCCGCTGAACATAAGTATAGCCTTCGGACATCTCGCTTGGATACACCATTGATACAACATTGCACTGATTTTGATCATAGATTTGAGGACTTTTGTTGTACAGTATTGGAATATATCCCTTGCAATATTTGGCGTGGTGATCGTAACAAACTGTTGTTACAAAAAGAGCAGCGATGGATTTACTCTTTGAATACATTGTTTCCACATGGTCTTAATGATAAAATTGAGTGGTCTTTATTCTTATAACTTTTAGTTCTAAGGGGGTTGGTCTTTTTCTGACTAAGGTAACTGTGGAGCTCCTCCTCTTGTTTGTTAACTTATGACGTATGTTGTTGTGATTGGTTGTTGGGTTTTATAAAGTGAGCGTCAGACGCCGAGGGTCTGCATGGCAGAGAGTCTGTAAGCTCTTACATTTGCAAATTTTTGCATTATGAATTGGTTCCCCGCCTGTATATGGCGAAACGAGAGCTTTCGTAGGGTACAACCTATTATTGTGAGCAATTTATGAAAGTATTGTACTCTCTGGATTTTTGCGTCGTAAGTCTTCGGTTAAGCGACTTTGCAGCGGTATGGTTGAACAGTAATGGAACAGCTGCTTTGAAGATCTCTTTGAGATAAGTATTGAATGGCCTATCTAGTAGAATTTGTATATGTAAGGTCCTAATTTTTGTATCTTTCCTCTGTTTAGGAAGTTACAGTCCATTCCTATGACATCATTGTTCCAGTATATCGGAATGACGCTTTGAATGCATTTTTGTATGCCGTGAATGGTGTATGTTTGTATTTAGTTGAGTTGCTGTTTGTGGTTTCCCAGAAGTAATTTTGTGGTTTTGGAAATTGTTAAAAGTATTATAGCATGGATGTGTGAGTATGTTGGCTAATTGACCTATGATGTGAGCGTCAGCTATTCCCTATGGTGATTGTTTCACTATATGTAGAGTCTTAGCCATCCTGAGGTCATTATTGCCTTGATTGATTTGATAATATAATTGTTTTAGAAATAGTTTTTTGAGTAAATTGATTGAGAGTTTATATTTAGAGCTTGTTGTGTGTTTTGCCTATTAGATTGCTCTTTACGGCTGGTGTTTGGTCTATATATGTTACATCCCATGAACTCTAGAAGGAAGCTCTCTTTGGCATGATGCAAGTATTGCAGCACGTGTTAGCAGTAAATTTGAGAGATTGAGATCATATTCTACATACCCTGGCTTAAGAGTGAGGTTCATGGGAACAAACGAAGCAAGAGGAAAGAGCAGGTTTGGAACAGACTGCTTTATTGAAGATGGTCCCTACGCGTTTCGGCTTGCGCCTTCTTCGGGGGACATACAGCTACCATAGGGTTAAATAAATAATGTTAAAATCAAAAAAATGGGTATACAACGTGTAAAATAAATAATTGTGCTACATTTAAAAACAATTAAAGGAATCTAATAATATATAAATTATGACGAATATAAGTAAAAAACATGTATCTAAACTGATAATATATATATAGAATTGCATATAAATCAAAAAAGACTATCCAGAGGACAAAACAAACAATTGATCATATTGATAAAATTATTGATAAAATTATAGTTAAAATCAAAAAATGAAAATAATAAGATTAAGTATAACTGTACAAACAAGGGCCGAGACAAAGACAAACAATTAAAAAATTAAAATATGAATTAAAATATTAATAATTAGTAAACAGATTGATTCCAAAAACATAATTCAATAACCTAAAAGACTGTACAGCTATGAATATATTCATAATAAATAAGAATAAAACAAATCCAAAAGCTCATAAAAAGGTGTAAATTGAGAAAGAGACCTACCAATGTTGTATACAATGGAGTGTCTCATAAAGACAGTTTGGTGAAAACACTATGTGTTGGTAGTGCCGTATCTGATGAGCTTGTCACCAAAGAGCCAAACAGGTTGTAGCACTATATAATAGCTATAAAAAGAAAGGTCGTGTGATCTCATGCTTGAACAGACAATCAATTAAAATATAGAGTATCTAACATTTATAAGTAATAAATGAGATAAAAAATAAATAATACTGATAATTATGATGTATCAAGGATAAAAATGAATAGGTACACAAATAATATAAAAATAATATAAAAACGAAGCTACCCATTATAGATTATTTTGAGCTCCCCATTACCTTTTTATGTGACAACATTTTTAGTAATACATACATTTGGATTTTGCTCACATCTTTATTTTTATCATATTACAAAGTGCATGTTTTAAGTGCCGTTGAACACTTATCTCCATATAGACATACGAGAATTATTTTAGTGATCGTTTGATCTATAAATAAACACATCTATATTACTACGTACATATAACACTTTTAATTTCCATATAATTTCTGTTTGATAAAAACATCAGTTGTAATAATACATGTTGCCATATAGACCACCGATTTAAAATTAGAGTCATATGTTTGTCCTCAATATCCCATTAACTCCATACTGACTGCATAATAGTCGCTTATTCTGATGTCTCGTGGCCTCCTTTATGATCCAATCAATATATGAATGTTCTGTTTATATGTCCTTTTATTAACAGTCTCTCTTTTTTAATCCATCATTATTTATTACCATTTTTACTCATATGTTTAATGATTGCTCAATTTTTTAATATTTTATAGTTTACATTTTACAATTCCATATGAGTATATATTAAGCTTTTAATGTGTTAGCTTCGTTTTTATATTATTTTTATATTATTTGTGTACCTATTCATTTTTATCCTTGATACATCATAATTATCAGTATTATTTATTTTTTATCTCATTTATTACTTATAAATGTTAGATACTCTATATTTTAATTGATTGTCTGTTCAAGCATGAGATCACACGACCTTTCTTTTATAGCTATTATATAGTGCTACAACCTGTTTGGCTCTTTGGTGACAAGCTCATCAGATACGGCACTACCAACACATAGTGTTTTCACCAAACTGTCTTTATGAGACACTCCATTGTATACAACATTGGTAGGTCTCTTTCTCAATTTACACCTTTTTATGAGCTTTTGGATTTGTTTTATTCTTATTTATTATGAATATATTCATAGCTGTACAGTCTTTTAGGTTATTGAATTATGTTTTTGGAATCAATCTGTTTACTAATTATTAATATTTTAATTCATATTTTAATTTTTTAATTGTTTGTCTTTGTCTCGGCCCTTGTTTGTACAGTTATACTTAATCTTATTATTTTCATTTTTTGATTTTAACTATAATTTTATCAATAATTTTATCAATATGATCAATTGTTTGTTTTGTCCTCTGGATAGTCTTTTTTGATTTATATGCAATTCTATATATATATTATCAGTTTAGATACATGTTTTTTACTTATATTCGTCATAATTTATATA
Source organism: Ichthyophis bannanicus (assembly GCA_033557465.1). Lineage (NCBI taxonomy): Eukaryota > Metazoa > Chordata > Amphibia > Gymnophiona > Ichthyophiidae > Ichthyophis > Ichthyophis bannanicus. Next base: position 122,903,915 of record CM066033.1, on the reverse strand, counting down.
TTATTAGATTCCTTTAATTGTTTTTAAATGTAGCACAATTATTTATTTTACACGTTGTATACCCATTTTTTGATTTTAACATTATTTATTTAACCCTATGGTAGCTGTATGTCCCCCGAAGAAGGCGCAAGCCGAAACGCGTAGGGACCATCTTCAATAAAGCAGTCTGTTCCAAACCTGCTCTTTCCTCTTGCTTCGTTTGTTCCCCTCTACACCTGCAAGAGTCACGCTCCTCCTTTGCACTCTTAAGAGTGAGGTTCATGACTGTCATGGTATGCGCAAAACTAACCAAGAAAAGCCTGGATCACATGCACTTAAATTGTAACTCTTAACAACCAACTTAAAAAAAACTATTAGGGTAGAAACTTATACTCCCAAATACAAAGTGACTTCAAAGTTTTGCCTGGCAGCCACCCTAATATAACGTATACTACTAAATCTGCAAGAGAATTTTAGAAAGATTTTTTTAACAAAATTTTTAAACAGAGAGAAAAAGCCTCAGTAATTCTATCATATTTCATCTATATGGCAGAAACCTGCCTGAAGTGGATACGTTTGCTCACCATCACCAGTCAGAAAAACTCTCTAAAATCTTTTTTATTATTTAATTTATATACCAAATCTTTTAGCAATTATATTTTGTACATTTTTTAATAAAAAGAGTTAACTCCACCAAACTAGAGCATTTTAGTAAAGAAGAGTGAACACAGTCACTCTACCATCACTCGGCAGTACCGCTTCTCCTGCAATGGAAAACAACAGACTTAACTGGAGGAGGCCACAAGCAGCCACAAACCATTGCTCAAAGTTCCTTAGCTTGCAGCAATCAGCTCTTCAGGCAGAACAATCACCCACGGTCACCCAACAAAGATCTCTGTTTCGCCATTCCCGGCTTCATCAGGGGTAATTCTCACAAAATGTTTTTTCCAGCGTTGGTGTGTTTTAGTATTAACGGAGCGGGATTTGTTTTGCGCTAAACTAAACCATTTCCAGACACTATCACTAGACCCACATGACATCTCAACCCAGACACTCTTCCTTCTCTTACCAGGGATCTCCCTGGTGGTCTAGTGGGGAGCAGGAACGACCCCCAGTCGCTCCTACTCCACTGGGTGCCCAATATTAAATAGCATCTTTGATCCCTCGTGGTAGTATCGTGGTATTACTAGGGTTAATCTGCTAAATAAGGAGTGCTTGCCCTTATTTGACAGTATGACCTCTAGTAGTAGTACTGCAAGACTATCAGTAAGGGTCGGAGGCAACATTTTGATACAAGGCATCAGTGGAGCAGAAGCTACTGGGGATTACTCCTGCTCTCTGCCAAACAACCAAATAGACCTCTGGTATGAGCCAAGAGGTGTAAGGGGGTGGAGACGTGGGCTGTAAACAGTGTCAGGAGGGGTGAGTATTGAGATGTTGGGGGAGGGGGTCTGGTAATGGTGTCAGAGGTGAATCAGGATTTTGGGGGAGGAGTATGAATTGTGTTGGGGAGGTTGGGATGCTGGGGGTTTTGCTCCTGTCCCTTTCCTGAAACCCCAGGTCTAATCCAGGGCTGGTACTTGTGTGTACTTTGGGGCAGGTGCAAAAGCTGCTGCACACATTTTTTAATATAGACTTAGCTTCTAGACCAGCCTATTCACTAGGGCCCAATTCAGTGAGGCGACTAGCATGGTTGAGCATCCCGGTGGGATGTGCAGTCCCGCTATCCAACCTGCCCCACTTCCCTATCCTCTCTCCCTGCATGCACAGAGCCACTGTGTCGGAAGAGCTGGACAGGGGCGACACAGGGGCGGAGCATGGGTGGGCCAGGCACCCGGAGATACAGGGCCAATTCAGGTCACGGCCCTGTACATCTGGGGTGCACCAAGGGGACGCACAGCTTTATTCCACCTCAGAGGTGGAAATAGTGCGGGGTGCCCATGCGCCCTGACTCAGCAGCCCCCCCCAGAGGCATCGGGGAGAAGGAGATGAGTCCCCACCGCTTGGCTCCAGGTCTGGCAAACCCCGCCCGGTGGTGGTCAAGGGGGGTGTCTGGCACCAGCGCAGCAGTGGGTGCGGGGGTTACCTGGCTGTCCTTCTGGTTGTACATCCCCTGTAGCTGCTGAAGGGGCACGCCAGGCCATCCCGTTGCCTGATTCTGCTACCACAGGAGCGTTTTGCTCCCGTGTTACAGAATCGGGTACAATGGAACCCGTCCTGGTCTGGGACGTCTGGACAGCCTGGACGTGCCTCTTCGAGGATCGGGTGAACTAGGCATCTGCCTATGGTGACAGATCCTAGAAGGTGGCACCACAACCCTTCCACATATTTCAAAGCAGCATCAGAGTAAACTAATGTTGGCATCACAGCAGGCCTTTAAGCATCCGCATGCATGCACATACACTCATGGCTTGTCACTCCTGTCTCCTCCAACACAAACTTCCTTTTGGAGGGGGCGGAAGCAAAAGGCCATGATTGCGCATGTGTGCACAGATGTTTCAAGGACCGCCATGGCATTGAAGAAGCTTGCTGCTGCTGCTTTTAAGTAAGTGGAGGGTCATGGTGCTGCTCCTCCTGAGATGTGAGAGAAGAGAAGGGGAGATAATTGAGACCTGCGGCTGCAGGAGCAGGGCCAGACTAAGGATTTCTGCTGCGCCAGACAGAATCCCCTGCCATGCCACCCCCCGCCTCCATCCAGCTGTGCCACGCCTCCAGTGCCACTGAGCTGCCCCCCACCTCTCGCCGCTGCTGCTGATTCCATCTTTAGAGGCGGAGGGGCAGCTTGGCTCAGCAACGGTAGCAGTTTAAAAATGGCGGCTTTGTGCCACCACCAATTACATTCTCGGGGTGGGGAGCAGCTTGGCTCAGTGCTGGCAGCAGTTTAAAAGTGGTGGTAGTGCCTCCACAAATTCCGTCTTCAGGTCGGTGGCAGTTTAAAAGTGGTGGTGTTGCCTGAGACAGGCCATGTGCTTAGCACGCATGGCCTGTTGCTTCTGACCCCCTCCGATGCAACTTCCTGTTGGAGGGGTGTCAGAAGTGGCAGCCATGTGTGCCAAAGCACATGGCCTGCCGTGGGTGCTGTGCCATGTTGCCCACCTTGGTCTGCCACCTCAGACAGCTGCTTAGGCTGCCTAGTGGATGGACTGGCCCTGGGCGGGAGGGTGAGAAGGGAAGGGAAAAGTTGATTGCACATGTGGGTGAACGGGAAGGGAAGATACTTTGGGGTGGAAGGAGATATTGGGTAATGCAGGATGGGTAGGGAAGTGGAAGTACTAGAGTGAGGGGGGTAGGAAATAATAAGTGTGGTGATGAAAGTGCATCTTCCTCTTTCCCCATGAAACAAGCACATTTGTTTGCATTATTCATTGTCGGAATCCTCACCAACTAGGGCCAGATGTGCTTCTGCCATTCTAAAATTGCACCACGACATGCATCTCTCTTGCTTCACCAAGGGCATGCCTCCACCACACCCCTATTCTACATGGACGTTTTCGTGCTGGGGACATATATACCAGGCTTGCATGGTATACCATGTTTTGCATGTCTAAGTGCCCATTTTCAGAAGCCCAACTTACAAATAGGACTTTCTAAAATGACCACCTTATTCTGTTATATTCCTGTTTGCACTATGCATACTTTAAGGTGTAACCAGGGCCAATGCAAGGAGATGAGGTGCTCCCAGGCAAACCTCATCCCTTGCGCCCTCCCCCTGCTGTGGTGCCTCCCCCCAGCATGCTTCCCCCCTGCAGCATCCATTGCTGCTGCTGCTGCCCCTCTCTGGAACTGACAGCAGCAGCAATAGCTGCAAACAGCCCTGCGGTACTTACCTTCAAGCTTCGGCGCTGTGGGGCTGTTTGCTTCTGCCACTCACCGCTGCCTGATGCCGACATCCTGTGCAAACAGTTCACCTAGTTCATCTAATGGTAGCACCAGCCCTGGGTGTGACCTCATTTTATGAGGTTTTTGCCATGTAAATCAGCATTTGACACACAGAAAAGCTTTATAAAATTGCCCCCTACGAGCCTGATTCAGTGAGGGGCACGTCCAGGCCGTCTGGATGGCAGAAAAATGGATGGCCCCAAAGTGTACCCGATTCTGCAACCGCAGGAGCTAGATGTTCCTACAGGTGCAGGATTGGGCACATAGGCGGCCCCGCATTGCCCTGATGCTGCGGCGTGAAACGTCCTCCCATCACCCCTTCCAGCCTTCCCTATGCTCCAGCTGGTGTGTCGGTGCCATGGCGTCCCATCACCATGGCACTAGGATGCCCATCAGGAGCACCAAAAGCCTGCCACAGCAAAAAAAGTCTGTTCCCCACTGCCCAACCCCTGGCAGGGGCAGCCAGGACCAGGATTGGGCAGCGGGGACTCACCTGCATCCCCTCTGGCTGTTTGGTATGGCTGCATGGCCCAATTGCTGCCACACCCCGGGCTTATATACCACTTCCAAGGTTGTATAAACCCCCATGTCTACCCTTCAGGTGGACGTTCAGGGCCTTGACCAGAATCGGCCCTGTACGTCTGGGTGCTTTGGCCCACTCCCACTTCGCCCTCTTAATGCCTCTGGCGCTCCCCCTCCTGCCTCCATCTAGCACTCCCTGCACAGTGGCTCTGTGTGTGTGGGAAGCACTTGAGGCAGCATACGGTCCTGGCAATTAGCAGGGCTGGATGTCCAACTCGGACATACATCCCAGCTGTTCACCAGTCAGAACCGAGCCCTAAGTGTAGCAGTTTATACCCCTCCAAAGAAGAGCCAGACTTATTTATAAAAAGCTTATTTTTCCACAGGGTGGAGCATGCTTAATAACATAAAAGATGAAAGAAAACTTTTAATTGGCCTAGTCAGTCTGTAAAGTTATTCCTGTTCATACTGCTATGGATATATAGTATATGTCAGCCTTGGAGCATGACTGCTTCCAGAATATCACTCCTTAAGCACGACAATTTGTCATCTTTCTCCTCTGAATCCCACTGTCTTGGGCAGATTGATTGATTGTTTCTAGGTGCGCAACACCTTGCTGCTTTCAGATTCCTCCATCAACATCTCATTGAGCTTATCAGAGCTCTTCAATAGGGCCAAAGAGTACTGGAGGTCCGGTTCACTTTAAAATTACTAGTATTCATTCTACAAGTTTACCCATATAGAGCAGTTGCTGAAGGAAGAATAGCCATCAAACCCTGGCTGCCAAGACAACAGGATGCTGTCCGCTGCTTTCTTCACAGCCTTCACGTCAGTGGGTGGCGAGGGAAGTTCTGAATAAAGCAGACACATAACAACAAAAAAACACAATTGTGAAAATACAGCAGTACTCCATACAGCCCAAACTAATATACCAACTCTGGGGACCTAGGGTGCAAGAGGTACCAAAGTAGCAATCTGTGTCAGTCACAACAGTGTAACAACTAAAAAGATATTCAACAAGGTAAATAACATCTTCTTGCAATCAATTTTAGTTACACAAGACAGTCCTGAAGACCTAGAGGGAAAATATGTGGAGGGAAGTTTATAAATTCTTTTCTCACGTAAAATGTCTTTTACATAATTAGACACAAGTAGAGCAAACACCCTCACAGTACATAGCAACAGAATACAAAGAGCAAGTGGCGTATGGAGGTCACAGGTGCTTTATTGGATAAAATCCCTACTGGTACTCACTCCTCATGGCCCTGGTATAATGCTGCAATTCCCCTTTGTGCCTTATTATTACAAATTGTGGTTCACTCTATAGGGTACTAGATCCTCTAAATGATTTTCACAGAGTGTCTTAGTAAGTATTGAGTTATCATATATCAATATGGCACATATTCTTGTTCCTCCTCATCTCTATCCTCTTTAACCCAAATTTGGGTTCTCATATATTCTTTGCTCACTGAAATTTGTTACTTATTGTGCACTTTGCCTTCTATTTTATGATTTTAATATTTATTTAATTATTTTAGTTGCTGCTATATTTGTTTAGCATGAGTTTATATTATTATTTATTTCTGTTTTTAACTGTTTTTTTGTTTTCATTGAAGATGTGTACTCCCTGAGGAAGGCGCCTGCCGAAACACGTAGGGGTTTTTATCCAATAAAGCACCTGTGACCTCCATACACCACTTGCTCTTTGTTTTCTCTTTTAGAGAATTAGGCCATGCCTACAAGTACATGTGGTGCTCAGGGAGAAGTTTGGGTGGGGTGAGGGTGTATTCACAATTTACATGTGCATTTTATAAAATATGCACAATTTCTGCAGGATTTGTGCTAGTACTGTATTTTTTTTTTTTTTTTTTTTTTTGTAAACTCTATTTATTGAAAACCAAATAATACAGAACATGCAAAACAATATTTAAAAAATAACAACAAATACATCAAAAAATGGCATTTCTACTGATCTCCCAGACCTGGATTCCTCAGCAAATCAATCATACAAATACAGCAAGAAAAAAGAATTTACAATATTCCCCTCTCCCCCCCTTTCCCCACCAACCTCCCTCCCACCCCACAGCCTCCCCCTTCAGCAACCAACCCCCCATAGTGAACATGCATATTAATTATATTATTAATATCCTACGACCTTCTCATCCCAATTGAAGCACTTCATTTCGGACACGAGGCCTCAATATCTGAATATATGGTTCCCAAATTAGCAGGAATAAGGCCCAACGTCGAGCACTTCCTCTAGCCTCTCTCCTTTCCATAAGCATCAGTTGGTGGAAATTGTTGCGCCATTCCCAATAAGTGGGACCTGACGCTTCTCTCCACCTATGAAGTATCGGGCCTTTACCCACCAGACATGCCTTCCTGACCAAAAGGCGTTCCCATCTCCCTTTCGGGTGGAGTGGTCCAAGCTGATCTAACATCACAAGCGATGCTGTCCAACGGACTTGCTGTAACACAATCCTACTCATAAAATCAGCTATCCTCTTCCACTATAGGCAAACTATCGGACACCCCCACCACATATGTCCTAAGTCCGCCAAAGGGCATGGACATTTTGGGCATCTGCCCAACTCAGTGAGATGGGATCGTAACGCCCGTCTTGGAGAGAAATGTGCCCGTAGGATGCATTTAAACTGTATCTCCCGCCATCGAGCTCCCCTCACCAGCCCCGCAATCCCACTCAAGGCCTGAAGGATTGAACCAGGAGCTACCAAGATATTCAATTCTTGTGCCCACAAAGCTTCTTCCACCCTATAATCAGGCAAACTGCTATAGTCATCTAATCGTCTTTTCAGCTGTGCAATTGTAGGCGGTGACTCCTCCCCCAGTGCAAAGAACTCTAATATCTGTGCCGATCTTTCCACCCGCAGTGCATCCTGTGGTAGGGAAGCCACATAGTGAGAGAGCTGCACGTAAGCAAAATAATGCCGCCTGCTAAGTCCATACTCCATGCGCAAAGTCTCCCAAGATTTACACTGCCCCATTTGATCCACCACATGTCCAATATTACATATGCCTTGTCTCCTCCAATATACAAATGCTGACATTTCTGATCCTGGTGTAAACTGATCATTCCCCTGTATGGGTAGCCAGCTTGAAACCCCTGATGGTTCACCCCAGAGCCTATTCAAATGTTGCCATACTCTTCTTGCCGGGTAAACCAATTCACTACTAACCACTCTACCAGGCAGGAGCCTATTTTCCTGGTGCAATACTGCCATCAAGGTCTGCGGAGCCACAAGAGCCTCTTCCAGCGCTCTTGGCGTATACACCTCAGTATTCCCTAGCCAGTCTCCAATATGCCGTGCCTGGCATGCCAGAGCATAAGTCCGAAGATCTGGGATTCCTATCCCTCCAGACTTCCATCTCCTTCTCAATCTATGTAAGGGGATACGAGCTCGCATACCTTTCCAAAGGAAATTCCTAATCTCGCGGTCAATAGCATTTAAATCACGCTTCAATAACCACACTGGGAGAGTTTGCAGCCAATAAAGCACCCGAGGCAGAATCACCATTCCCAGTGCTGCCGCCCTGCCCAGTAAGGACAAGGGCAGTGGAGACCACACCTGAAGTTGTGAACGAACTTTTACAAGGATTCTATCCATGTTTTTCCTATATAGCTCCCGCGGTTCTCTCGTCAGGAGAATCCCTAAATACACAAATGTATCACCTGCCCACTTAAGCGGAAAACTTCCTCTCCAATGTCCCCTTATTGACCCTTCCACATCCATGGCTTCAGACTTTTCCATATTGATACAAAGCCCAGCAAAACCCCCATAACAAGAAAATTCCTTTAATAAATTGGGCAACGACGTCTGAGGAGATAGCAAATGAACCAGTATGTCATCTGCAAATGCTGCCAGCTTAAACATATGACTCCCTATACCTATACCTTGTATCTCATTAGACGTCTCTATTCGTCGTATCAGTGGGTCAAGTGACAACACAAAAAGCAACGGTGAGAGCGGGCATCCCTGTCTTGTACCTCTCTCCAGGGTAAACTCATCTGATAGCACTCCATTACATAACACTCTAGCTGTGGGCCTCGTATATAAAAGCTCTACCATATTGCAAAAAGAAGCTCCCAGTCCATAGTGTGGCAAGAGAAATCTGAGGTAATCCCAATTCACTTGATCAAATGCCTTTTCTGCATCAAAACTAATCAAAAGCGACTGTTGCATCCTATCCCTTACCCACTCTAGCGATGCCACAATTTTACGTAGATTCCGCACCGCATATCTCCCTTTTACAAAACCTACTTGAGAATCATGCACAAGCTCACTTAATACCTGACCCAAACGGTCCGCCAGCACCTTAGCCAGTATTTTCATATCAAAATTCAGCAAGGAGATAGGTCGATAAGAGGCTGCTTGTAAAGGATCTTTCCCTGGTTTATGTATAAGAATAATGTGCGCCCGATTCTCCCCCCACATAAATCTCCCCTGATCCACCCTTCTATGATATGTCGCCACTAGGGAAGGGGCCAACTCATCTCTTAATAACTTATAAAATTCTGCCCCAAACCCATCCGGGCCAGGCGCTTTGTGACAATCCGCTCTTAAAATGACCCTCTGAACCTCCTCTTCAGTCACTGGGTTATCCAGCTCTGCCTGTTGAACCATCGTTAACCTTGGCAAACTCACTTGTTTCAAGTACTCTACCATATCAGTCTGAGATCCAACTCTCCTTGTATAAAGCTTCTTGTAAAATGTCCGATATACTTGAGCAATCGCTCGCCTTTCTTTATGCAGTTGGCCCTGATCGTCTCGTAGCGCCGCCACAGTACCAGTCCCCCTACTGCCTTTAAGGCATCTTGCCAATAACTTTCCTGGCCTGTCTCCATATCTATAGAGCTGAAAGCGGTAGTACAGAAACGACTTCTTGGCTCTTTGATGTAGCAGCTCATTTAGGGCTGTTTGTGTCTCCCACAATTTCCTCCTATTCACTGCCGACGGACATGACGCTTGCCTTCTTCTCTCTCTACCTGCCTGCTGTTCCAAGCGAACAATCTGTTTCATCAACATTTTCCGTTTCCTCCCTACATACCCTATAATGTCCCCCCGCAGGACTACTTTAGCAGTTTCCCAAAAAAGCTCTGGATCCTCTTTATGCTGAGCATTATGGATTGAGAATTCTTGCCACCGCATTTTAAGGAAACCATGAAACTCAGGGTCTCTGTACAGATCCATTGGGAATCGCCAAATTCTATCCCGCGTGTTTGCCTCTAACCATTCTATTTCCACCCAAATCAACACATGATCAGAAATCTCTATAGGCCCTAGTTGCGCATCCTCTATTTGGGCAAACAACCGCTCCGAAACCAGCACATAATCAATGCGAGCACACGACCCATGCGCTCTTGATTGATGCGTAAAATCCCTTTCCAGTGGGTGGAGCAAACGCCAAGGGTCTACCATCCCTAACCTGCGTTTCAAATTCTGCAGCACTCTAGCACTCTGCACACGCGCCCTATCTCCACTTCCACTAGATGTATCTAGTTCAACATCCATAACGCCATTAAAATCACCTGCCAAAATCATAGGAGCCTCTGGCAGCTGCTCCACTCGTGAGCCCAAACTAGCATAAAGAACTCTATCTAACACATTTGGACTATATAGATTCCCCAGCACCACAGGCCTCCCCTCCAGCATCCCATACAAGAGAACAAATCTACCCCCCTCACCCACATGGATGCTTTCCTGAACGAATCTAACACGCCTGTGTATCAGAATGACCACTCCACCTTTTCTTCCCATAGCTGGAGCCCCCCAGACTTGCCCCACCCAGTCTCTCCGTAATTTAATATGTTCCTCAGCAGTCTGGTGGGTTTCCTGCAACATTGCAATATCACATTTTTGTCTCGCTAGAGCCTGCAATATCTTGTATCTCTTAATGGGATTACCTATCCCACACACATTCCACGATATGACCTTCAGGTTAGTGGGTAAATATAAAGCTCAAGCCAACCAACAAATGCTTTGTTGTGAGGAAGGACCCCCCCAGCCTGGGACCCATCCTTACCGTCATGCATGCACCCCCAATCAAACCATTTAATCTCAATTAGGCTGCCTTCCCTCCCCCCTTCCTCCCCAATCCCTCCCTCCCAACCTCTATCCCCTTTTACTTTCCCTCTCCCCACCCCATTCCCCACGCTCCCCTCTCACTCACCCAACTACCCATCTTTCCTCTTATTCTTACCTCCCTTCCCCTCAAATGCGTTCGGTACCCCTTTACTCTTACCTTTGTAACTGCTCCATATCATTCCCTTTGATGATCCCACCCTAGCCCCAGCCCTCCTCCACCTCTTTCCACCTCCTAACTCATCCACCCCATGCATGTCCCACTCTCCATTCCTTTTAGCCCCTCATACCTTATCTAGTAATCATTAACCTAAAAGGCATCAAACATATAACATTAATACAACAACTTTGAACATTTCAAACATCTATATCAATTTCCAAACTGATTCTTCACACACACTAAGGCAATATGATCTTCTTTTTCTTCTGCTTTGATGTTCCATTTCTCAGTCTCTCCCATCACAGGTTACACACTCCTGATCTCCACTTTGTAAGCTTAGTGCAGCCGCTGCTTTTCTCCTAATCTCCTCCACATAAGGTGTTGCTGCCTTGGCTGAATCAAATGACCTACGCACCCCCCCATGAGTGAAGATCAGACGTGCGGGATACTGCACTAAAAATTTAATATTATTGTCTATCAGCGTTTGACACAGAGGGCCAAATTCCCTTCGGCGCTGTCCTAAGGATGCTGAGTAGTCCTGCACTATTCGTAACTTGATGTTGTCTTTGGAGATTACTCCCAGTCTTCGCACTGCTCTCAACACTGCTTCTTTCTGCGCGAACCTAAGAAACTTCGCCAAGACCACTCTAGGACGGTCATCATTCACTCTTCTTGGCCCAATACGATAGGCACTTTCAATTTGCACTGAAACACCTTCCTTGTCCCCTTCCAATAGTTGTATCACCAGTGCCTCCAAATAGGATTTTAAGTCTTTACCCTCAATATTATCCGGGATCCCAAAAAAGCGGAGATTACTTCTGCGAGACCTATTTTCCAAATCATCCAGCTTCTCCTCTAAACTCTGTTGCATCTTTTTCATACAACCAACCTCTTTTTGGAGCACCAGCACATGTTCCTCCGCTTTTTCAATCCGATGCTCTGCCTCATGCATCCGACCACCTAGGGCTTCCATCGAGGTCTGCAAAAGATCCATCCGTCCCTTTAGATCTTCAAATTGTATGGAAAGGGCCCCCACCACTGCTGAGGAGATCTCTTCTGCCAATTCCGGCGTGGTTGCAGCTTTCGGAGGTGTATGATATTCTGTTATTTTATAAAGACATATAGGTGCCTTTGTGCCTTCATAAAATACGCTAAAAATAAGCATCTTCTTTTTCTATTAACCAAGGCACACTGTTATAGAATCACCCCCTTAAAGTAACAGACCAGGCATATTAGTAGAGTCTTCTTGAGTTTTTAAACTACATATTCTTGAAACCACTAAAGGGTCACATTTTAAAGTACTTAGCGACCTAACATTGAAAACTGAACAGGAATGAGCTGCTAAATTTAGCCTCTTAGTTTCACAAGCCTCCTAAATTTGGCTGCTCTGAAATGTGAGCAGCCCAGGGGATGGAATTTTATCAAGAAAGGAAAATTAGAACCCCAAACCAAGGCACAATGATAACTGTCTTTAAATTACATCAGCCATCCTTATAGCACCAAATTAGCCATTCACCACATAAATGCCCTTTCTGACTCTCCAAGTGGTAATCACAGCTTCTTTAGCTTCTTTCCAATCCCCCAATCAAACATCAAAAATGCCCTATATACCCCTTCACAATTCCTCACCCAATTAACAAAAATGCTCTAGACTTTATTCTTCCCATTATCTGAAATTAGTAATTATGATTATGAAGGGTCCCCATCATCACGGATAAGAGGGACGTGGCAGGAGGCATTGTAGGATCATTCAATAGCCAGCAGTCATGCCAGATGGAGGGCGCTCACATTCCTTCTGCTGGTGGAGAAAGGTATCCTCCCATTCTTAACTGCATATTCCAGAGGGATGGTAGGACAACACTTTAATGTTTGAGTGAAAGATCAGGAAGAAGGTTCAGGAGACAATGACTGCTATTATGAGAGTCAGGGGCTAGGGAAACGGAGGTTCAACAAGGAGAAAATCTCTATAGGGGGATTGAGAGGGGGGATCACTGGTCCAGTGGGGGTGAGAGGAAGGGTATTCTTTGTACCATCAATAGGCTAAATAAAAAAAAATAACACACCCCACAGTTTTATTATAACAGACTAAACTGTTGTTGTTAAGTGCCGTCGAGTCAGTGTCGACTCATGGCGACCCTCTGGATACAAGTCCTAAACTGTGTTCGGTCTTCAATCAGGCAGCTCATTGATGATAGAGTGGCACTCATAGCTGCTGTTGTTGTATCGATCCATCTCATTGCTGGACTTACTCTATCTTGCCAAGCATGATGTCTTTCTCTAATGATCTCTCTCTTCGCATGATGTGTCCAAAGTATTAAAGTCAAAGTCTTGTCATCTGAGCTTCTAAGGAAAGGTTAGGTTTGAGCTCCTCTAGTAGATTGGTTTGTTCTTTGGACAGTCCATAGAATACACAGTATTCGTTGCCAGCACCCTAATTTAAAGGCATCAATTCTCTTCCTGTATATCTTTTTCACTGTCCAACTTTCGCATCCATATGACATTATTGAAAATATCATGGCTTGAACAAGTTGAATCTTTGAATGGAGAGAGACATATCTGCTCTTGAGATTCTTGTCTAGGTCCTTCATAGCCATTCTGCCAAGAGTAATGTGTCATCGGTTTTCTTGACTGCTTGTTGTTTCTTTATTGATAGCTGATCCAAGTAGGTTAAAGTTGTCAACTATTTAAATTTTTTCTCCATCAACAATGAACTTATTGATTTTGCCAGTTGTTAGGATCGTTGTCTTTTTTACATTAAGGTCCAGACCTATTTTAAGACTATGTTCCTTGACCTTGAGAAACACATGTTTCAAATTTTCTTCACTTTCAGCATAGCAAATGTTGTTAATGAGTCTTCCACCAAACTTCACACTTCGGTTGTCTTCATACAGTCCTGCTTCACTGATGATTTGTTCTGCATATAAATTAAACAGGTAGGGGGAAAGTATGCAGCCTTGCCATACACCTTTGCTGATTTTAAACCATTCTGTTGTTCCTTGTTCCGTTCAAACTGTTGCTTCTTGATCAATATAAAGACTGTGCAAGGGAACTGTCAGGTGTTCTGGTATACCCATGCTTTTTAATATGGACCAGAGTTTCTTGTGGTTTACACAGTCAAAAGCCTTGCTGTAGTTGATAAAACAAATATAGATATCTTTTTGGTATTCTTTTGTCTTTTCAAAGATCCATCTCACATCTGCGATGATGTTTCTCGTTCCTCGCCGTTTCCTGAACCCTGCTTGCACTTCAGGCAGTTCTCGTTCCAGGTATGGTTGTAGCCTCTGCTGAATAATCTTCAGTAGAATCTTACTGACATGTGGGATCAGAGCGATTCAGGAAACCAGATTCCTCTAGATACTTCTTACACCCCCTACCCTCCCTACACATCACATTCTACCCCAATTCCTCTATTGTCGTACTCCCTCCCATTCCTACAATGGGCAACGGAAAAACATTCATAATCATACTCTATGCTCTCCTACTATCCTTTCAGATAACTAATGCTCTCCAGTGCAATTATGAACCAAACTAAAATAATCCTATTCCCATAATAAATAACCCACTTAGAAACAACATTAACACACAACCAGTCTACTTTCCTCACACTCATAATCCACACCAGAGGTACAATAAAAACAAAAGTAGATTAATACATATCCACCCTCATCAGATACATCAGACACCTAATAATTGCAATTCCCCCACCCCTCTGAAATGCATTCTTGTCAATGCGAGATCCATAAGAAATAAAATACCAATAATTGTTGATCTTACAAAAGATGAGAAACCTGGCATCCTATGTGTCACCGAGATATGGCTCTCTCCAGCTGACAGCATCCTAATAAACCAACTTCAAATTCAGGGATATCACCTATTCAATTGCCACCGTGACTCAAAAAGAGGTGGGGGAGTACACATAATGTGTAAAAAGGAACTTAAAATTACCCCCGCAATCTTGAGCAACCTAGATGGAATGGACATACTAAAGGTACAAAACAAAAACATATCAATATGTCTCTTATATAGACCACCAACACCCGACCACAATAGCCTTACTACAATCCTTGAAACAGCATGCTCAGCCTCCCACAAGAAACCAATCATCATACTAGGAGATACTAATCTCCCATCCCTCCACCTATCTCATACATCCACCTTCCTTGACCCAATGACAGATTCAAACAAATCACTCGCACACCCACACACATAAAGGGAAACTCCCTTGATCTAGTTTTCCTCCCAACCCTAACTACCAATCATCATATGTACATTCCCCCCACAATTACTGAGGTCCCTTGGTCAGACCACCATCTAGTGACCTTCTATATGCCCCTGCATCACTCAGTTTCCACAAAGACAGACACAACATCACAGAACAGGAGATTTGCACATTTCAATAAAGATACCTTCTTAGACAGTATACTCCCTCAACTCACTACAGACTCCTTAGACATCAACACATTGATAAACTCATGGAACGACTCTATACAAAGGGCCACAGCACCTCCCATAAAACTCCCTAGGCATCCCCCAAAAATTTGAAAAATGGTTTACAAATGAGCTTGCCAAACTAAAAAGGCAGTTAAGAAAACAAGAAAAGAAGTGGAGATTAACCAAATCACAAGAAAACAAACAACTCTACCTTAACATACTCACTACCTACAAAGAAACATTAAATACAGCAAAAAGGGACTACTACACAAAGAATCTAAACTCCTCTCTGAATTGTCCAAGGGAGCTGTTTGCCATCGTTAGATCCTTAGCTAAGACAGGGCAAGCTGAAACAGAAACATGTAATTTAAACCCTCAGGCTCTCGCTGCACATTTTGCAGACAAACTAAAAAATAAAAACCCTAGCCATAACACCCTATTGCTTCACCACCCAACAAACCCCAACATGTGGGAAAACGTCTACCTAGTCGATCAAAAACACCTATTGAAAATCATAACAAACATCAACACCACAACTTCCCCCCTTGACCCTTGTCCGGTATCATGGATCAAAACTTCAAAGGCTGAACTGGCACCATATCTCCTACACATTATCAACTAATCTCTCTTTGAAGGCATTATGCCAAATGAACTCAAATTTACATCCATCAGACCAATTCTTAAGGATTAGACCCTTGACAGAAATGACCCAAACGCATACAGACCCATATCTAGCATACCATTTATCGCTAAAATAATAGAAAAAGTCATACCATTACAACTACAAGACTACATTGACCTCAATGCTCCTCTATATACCCACCAATTTGGTTTTAGACCATTTCATGGAGTTGAAACTTTGCTGCTTACCCTAATGGACCACCTTATCAGAGGCATCGATGACACTAAACAAGCATTCATTCTACTCTTTATTGATATTGCGTCCACATTCAACAACATTAACCATGACACCCTCATCAAAAGATTAACACAAATTGGAATAGGAGGTAACATGCTCCTTTGGTTCAACTCATACCTTACAAACCGGAAGCTATGTGTTCAAATAGGACAGGAAAAATCAGATCTTTTCCACCAAGACAAAGGTATACCCCAGGGTTCTGCGCTCTCAGCCCTGCTCTTCAATTTATACCTGCAACCAATCACTAACATTTTCCGAAAATTCAACATTAGATACTATATATATTCTGACATCATGTTGTCCTTCCCCATTGACTTAAACATACTACCTATAGTAATCTATCAGAGTGTATGAGTGAAACAGAATCATGGTTAAAGGACAACAATCTTCATATAAACTACAAAAAAACAGAGACCTTAATTATAACAAGAAATCAAAATCCTCCCCCCCCCCCCGCAAACCATCACAATTAACAATGTCATACTCCCTGTTAAACAAGAGGTGAAATATCTAGGAATGATACTGGATCAATTTCTCACCATGCTCCCTCATCTAAAACAAACAGCAAGGACCATCTTCTTTAAGCTAAAAACCGTGCAACACCTAAGACCCTTCTAGATGTTAACGACTTCAGGTCAGTAGTCAAAGCTATCATCACTCCCCTCTTTGACTACTGCAATAGTCTGCTACAGGGTTTACCAGCCAAAAACATTAACATTCTCCAAAGAGCGCAAAATATCACTGCCAGAATTGTATGCAAGGCTCGACAAACCGAACACATAACTCGTATTCTATAGGACCTTCATTGGTTCCCAGTAACAAGCCAAATAAAATATAAGATATTGATGATAACCTTTAAACTGATGAATAACATTTCACCATCATATCTATCTACCCTTATCCAAACACAACCAGATAACAGACTAGGGGACATGCAATGAAGCTACAGGGTAAACTATTTAAGACTAATAAAAGAAAATATTTTTTCACTCAACGTGTAATCAAACTCTGGAATTTGTTACCGGAGGATGTAGTAAAGGCTGTTTGTGTAGCTGGGTTTAAAAAAGGTTTGGACAAGTTCCTGGAGGAAAGGTCCATAAACCATTATTAAGAAGTGACCGAAGATATCAATGCTTGACCCAGTACAAGCATTGTGGAACTTGTGTCTCTCGGGGAAACTGCTAGGTACATATGACCTAGATTGGCCACTGTTGGAAACAGAATACTAGGCTTGATGGACCTTGGTCTGACCCAGTATGGCATATCTTATGTTCTTAGAGCACATAGGCAAAATGCTAACCATTCTCTTGAAACCCCTCAATCAATTCGCAAAACAAAACAATGAGTACCACAGCCTTCACATTTACTGCCTCAGGTCTCTGTAACTCACTGCCATTACCAATCCATGAGATCAAGGACCTCCAGATATTCAGAAGAGAACTCAAAATGTTCCTATTCACTGCCCACTATGGAGATATAAATAAAAACCCCATCACAAAAACACCCAAACAACATATGCAATAGCTGGCATTTACACAACACATTTAACAATACCCCATCCACATCAAATCCCTATGACCTAATATTACCCAATGTACCTTGTATATAGCTGATTATGTTAAGACTACCAGTGTTATGTATGATCTTATGTAGCAATTTGCCCTACCTATTTTATGTAACTTGAAAAGCGGTTTCTGGTTAAATATCACATTTTATTATGTAAATAGTTTTACTACTCTTCTATGTAACTTGTTATGTTATTTGTAAACCGCACCTGATCCCTGGAAGGGCGGTATAGAAGCATTAAATAAATAAATAAATATATAAATAAAAATGATTTCAAAGTCAGTTGGATCACCTTTCTTTAGTATTGGTATAAACACAGAGATTTTCCAGTCAGTTGGCCATGATGATGTCTTCCAAATTTTCTGGCAGAGACTTGTAAATATGGTAACACCTGCATCCGATTGCTGTAATACTTCAATAGCAATGCCATCAATGCCCAGTGCTTTGTTCATGATAAGGCTTTCAATGCTGCTTCAACTTCTTCTTTCATCACCAATGGTTCTTGATGATAAGGTAAAAGTTTAAACAGCCGTTGGTCCACTTGATCTTTATGGTGTAATGACTTATATTCTTTCCACCTTTTCTTGATCTTCTCAGCATCAATCAACATGGATCCTTGAGCATCTTGTGACATTCCAGTTTGAGGCTGGAATTTTTTCTTTAACTCTTGTAGCTTTAGGAAAGCCAATCTTGTTCTTCCTATAATAGTTTCTGATTCTATTTCCTTGCATGCATCATTGTAGTACTTCTCCTTGTCTTGTCTTGCTGCATGTTGTTAATCTCTGTTAAGTTCTGCGATTGCCTCTCTTTCTCCTCTGGCTTTAGCTTCTCTGCATTTCTGGGCAATTTTCAGAGTTTTTTCTTTTTTTTTTTTTTTTTTTAGGAAATCATTTTTATTGTGCATAAAAAAGTACACTTAAGTGCAAGAAACTGTCACACACAACGGAAACAGAGCTAACAGGAACACAGTCAGCATTAACCTCCCCATGGCCAACACCGGCACTCGGCTGCCGACCAGAAAGGTATCTAATACAAACATGACGCTAGCTAAGAGTAATGGAAAAGAATCATCTAATGTGTTAAACCTTGTAGATAGGCGCCCGTCTACCCCACCTCCCCACCATCTATCCCACTCCCACCCCGCACCCTCCCCCCCTTCCCCCCCTGCTGATCCACACTCAAAACCCCATCACATAGGTTGGTCCCGAGAGCGACCCCCCTCGTCTAACCCCGATTGTTCTACTTCGCTAGCTGGGCCCCAAGTTTCCAGGAAATGTTCCCATTGTTGCCCCCCTTGAGCTTGGGCTGAGCGCCGCTCCATCTCCCGTAAATCCCACATAGCTCGCTTCCACTCCCCCACCGATGGCACTGCATCGTCCAGCCAGTGTCGAAGAATGACTTGTTTAACTACCACAAACCCCTTGGTACAAAGCCTACGTGCCGCGCCCCTCAGGGGGGGCTGCTGCTCGCAGGCATCGAACAGACACCATTCTGGACACATGTCTAAATCCTCTTGTATCCAGCTCCCCAACATCTTCCCAATCTCCCGCCATAACCCTTGAATATGGAGACAAACCCAAAATCGATGTGCCAGGCCCCCCTTTTCCGCCCTGCAGAGACCACACACATCTGTCGTTGCCAAGCCCATCTTAGCTGCCCAAACATTATGCACATACGCCCGCCAAAGAAATTTGTATTGGATTTCCTGCAGTTGCATCGTTTCCGAGATTTTCTTAATCGCGGCAAAAGCCGTCCGCAACCGCCCCGCCGTTCCTTGTGGAACCCCATCCCTTTGCCACCTCTCCGCTAAGGCCTCGAGACGCGAAGCACCCCCTTCTGGGTACAGTTCTCTGGTCAAGCCCCCCAAAGTGATTTTCCCCTCCAGCCTAGTGAACAACTCTAGCATCCCCCCCTGCCCACCCAGGTGACCATGCTCCTTATTAAGCCCAAGAAAATAGTGACGGGCCTGAAAATAGAAGAAAAGGTCATGTGTACCGAGCGCGTACCGCTTTTGCAACGATGCAAAGGAATCCACTGTCACACTCCCCTCCCCCCGAAGTTGCCCCAAGTAGCAAAGGCCCCTGTCAGCCCACCGTCTAGCCACCACGGAAGCCAGCCCCGGGGCAAAAGCCCTGTTGCCTATCAAAGGGACACAGTCCGTCAAACGCCACGAGACCCCTCTATTGCGACAGAGGGCCCGCCAAGCCTGCCCTGCCGCTTGCCAGAAGACCGACTTTTGGCAACTCACCGGGGCCAAGCCCTTTGCCTCCTGCAGTATTATCATCCGATGATAGGGGGCTGCCATAGCGTCCAAAAGATTAAGCGGCGCCACCCCCGAACTGCCCTCCACCATATCGCGGAGGATCCGAGCCCAACAAACCAGGTTATACCCCTGCACCGATAGTAGGCCAGCTCCCCCCTGATCTTTGGGTAGAATCAAGACCGCCATCGCTATACGCGCCCGCCGGCCCTTCCACAAAAACCGCGCTAAGTGGCGCTGTAAAAGCCGGATCTCCCGCTGTCGCAGCCAGATAGGCAAGTGTCGCAGCACGTATACCCACCGTGGAAACTCGACCATATTAAACAAAGCAATCCGCCCACTGAGAGATAGCGGCAGCGGGCACCATCTCCTCAGTCGCTCCAGAGTCCCCTCAAGAAGGGTCAGGATATTCACCTTATAGAGTTGGTCCAGGCTCGCCGGGATCTGCACACCCAGGTAACGAATCTGCCCCTCCGCCCATACTAAGGGGAAATCTCCTCGCCATTTCGCCCGGCTACGTCCACCCACATCTAAGCCTAAAGACTTGGCAGTGTTGATTTTCAAACCCGAAAAAGTCCCAAAAGAGGCTATGGTGGCGAGCGCTCCATCCAACGATTGCTGCGGATTTGTTAAGCATAGGAGCATATCATCTGCAAAGGCACTAAGTTTAAGCGTGCCCGTCGGCCAGGTAACTCCAGTCACCTCCGCCTGTCGTAGTAGCTTTAGCAGTAAAGGCTCCAAGTGTAAGATAAAGAGGAGAGGCGACAAGGGGCAGCCCTGCCTGGTCCCCCTGCGCAACACAAAAGGCGCCGAGCGCTCGCCCCCCACCGCAATGAACGCACGCGGTTCCGTGTAGAGCGCGCGGACCCAACCCACAAACTGCCCTGTAAAACCAAAACGCCGCAGCGCTTCAAACATGTAGTCCCAGGAGACCCGATCAAATGCCTTTTCGGCGTCTAAGCTGGCGAGCAGTAGGGGCAAATCTCGCTGAAAGCAGACATCAATGCCCAGCAGGACCTTCGCGATATTGCAGGCCGCTCCCCTGCCCCTAACGAAGCCCGCCTGATGGTCCCCAATAAGTCGACCTAATACCTGCTGTGCTCTCTCCGCCAGAATGGAAGCCAGCATTTTCATATCGAAATTGATAAGAGAAATCGGCCTGTAAGAGGCGGGGTCCTCCGGGTCTTTCCCCGGCTTGTAAATGAGCGAGATAGAAGCCGTGCACATATCCCGCGGGAAGCACCCCGTATCCAAAGCCTCGGCATATACTCCTGCTAAGAGAGGTATCACCCGTTCCTCAAGGATTTTGTAAAATTCAGACCCATAGCCATCGGGGCCGGGCGCCTTGTGTATTTTCCCCCGCCGGATAGCCCACTGGATCTCAGCTCCCGTTATTGGGCAGTTTAAGGCCGCTAACTCCTGTTGGGTCACTTGCGGGAGGGAAAGACCATCTAAAAAGCAACGTTCCTGCTCGCGATCCTCTGGCCCAGGCGTATATAGCTCGCAATAGAATCTCCGGAATTCCTGTACAATCGCAGCCGAATCCGTAACCTTAACCCCGTTAGGCGTCCGAAGGGCAGTAACTAGATGAGAGCCTCTCGCATCACGCACGAGCCGCGCTAATAACGTTCCCGTGCGGTTACCAAAGCGAAACAGTCGGTGACGGTAGTACTGCATGTCGAAAACCGCCCGGTCCTGTAAAATGATGTTCAGCTGTTTCTGAATCTCGAAATACTTCCTCAGTTCCCCCCCGCGAGGTCTTAGAACCGACGCCCGCTTAGCCTCCTGCAGTTCCTGTGCTAACCGCACTACCTCAGCATTCACCCGCTTCCGTTCCACAGCAACATAGGCGATAATCTGGCCCCTCATAACCGCCTTCCCGGCCTCCCAGAGAGTAGCCTCAGAGGTTACACTGCCTTCATTATCAGTCAGGTATTCCCCCCATTTCTCTCGCACAAATTCTCGAAAACCCTGTCTGTTCCAGAGTTGGCGCGGAAACGCCCATCTGCCCCCAAGGGGGTAACGCCCTCTCCAGTGTATGCTAACCATCGCATGATCAGAGACATGTATGGGGCCAATCTCAGCGGTGCGAACACTGCCAAAATCTGCTTGAGTCACCAGTACATAATCAATTCGAGACCAGGTCTGGTGGGCTCGAGACAGATGTGTGTAGTCTCTCTCCCCGCCATGCAGAGCTCTCCATACATCAAGCAACCCTCCCACCTGGCACAAGTAAGAGATACCCCGAGATTTCCAGCCGCCTCCCTTCGGAGGGGGCACCGACTTGTCCAGCAAGGGGTCATGCGTACAATTAAAATCCCCCGCTAGAACTACAGGCCGGCCAGGGGCAATGCCAAATCTCCGCCCCAGGGACTTAAAGAACCCATGATTATAGGCATTGGGGGCATAAACATTTCCCAGCAGTAATTCCTCGCCATTTATCTTCGCATGTACCCAGATGAAACGCCCCAGAGGGTCCCGTTCCTCCCTAATCAGCTCTACTTTAAGATGCCGGTGGAAACAGAAGGCCACCCCCCGCCTCCTGCCCCCAGAGTCCGCCGCTGCATAAACCTGGCCCACCCATGCTCTTTTTAGTTTGGCATGTTCCTTGTCACTGAGATGCGTTTCCTGCAAAAGCGCGATATGGGCCCCCTCCTTCCTTAAAGCCTGCAGAACTTTGGTGCGTTTTATCGGGGAGCCTAGACCCCCCACATTCCAGGAAACAAAACACAAATCAGTCCCCATCAGCCACTACTACTCCACAGAAAGGAAAGGGTTATACCTCAGACCCCGAACATCATGTTGTGAGCTGCCCAGCCTCAGCTCCCAACATCCACCTCCCCCTAGCCTTCCCTGGAAAATTAAGCCCCTCGGACCTATTACTCGAAACCGTAGTGGGATCAGCACTCCCCCCACCCAAGACCACCCCCACCCCCCCTCCCCAGAACCCCCCAATACGCTAGCCCATTTGCTCCCCCTTGCCTTCCCAACTCCCTCCTTACCCCCCCCCTCCCCCGAAGCCCCAACCTCCCCCTGCAATAAACCCCCACCCACATAAAAAATACTAACCCTTCTATTCCCAGCCTCGTCTACGAGACGTGGAGTCCACTCTTGTGCGCAGCAGGGCTGCCCCACTCCCATCTTCCATGAAATATTGCAGCCGGGAGAAGACTCCCGTCTTCGAGCCCTCCACAGTACCGGGGTCCGGACCCACCCCCAACCCAAGACTTTGCTCAGCGCACCCTCCACCTCCTTATACAGTCTCCCCAAAACAGAAAACACCCCAACACCGATAACACCCCAAAACAGATCAGAGCAAACATTACCGCAAATGCAGTTAACTGGAACATAGAGTCCTTTCAAATCTCATCAGGGCCCCCCGCCAGCGCGTGAGTGCAGCCTAACAGGGCCGGCGCTCCCGGAGCAATAGCCTAAGACAGGGGATCCATAGAAAAAACATACAGAGCTGCTCTATATGCATCAAGGCCATGTCCCATGTCTCACAACCGTCGCGTGGACTCTTCGAGGAGAACATTACAGGTGTACAACACTTGAGAAAATGTCTCTGCTCAGATCGCTCTCCTCTTCTCCAGCTCGGATTGTTCCAAGTCCTCCAGGAATTTTCGCGCCGCAGCAACCGTCGGCAAAACATGATTCTTGCCTTCAGAAAGCACGCGGAGCGTGGCCGGGAAAGCCAGAGTGAAGCGCAGTTGCTTCTGGAATAGCGCCAAGCAAATCGGGGAAAATTCCTTCCTTTTCGCCGCCACCGCTGCAGAGTAGTCCTGGAAGATGAGCACTTTATGATCATCTATCATCAAAGACCGCTGCTTCCGGTAAGCTTGCAGTACCCTCCACTTATGGTGAAAATTCAAGATACGGGCTATAATCACTCGGGGCCGCTGGTTGTTCTCCTGCTTGGGCCCAAGACGATGCACCCGTTCCACCTTCAGATCCCCCACGAGGTCCTCCAGCCCGAGTTCTCTGGGGAGCCAGCTCTCCACCAAAGGGAGTAGCATTGCTTCTGTGTGGGACTCCGGGACTCCTACCAAACGCAAATTATTTCTGCGGGAGCGATTTTCTAGGTCCTCCACTTTGTCACAGAGCATTGCAATAGTTTTTTGCATCGTGGCTTGTGTTCGGGCCTGACTACCTTCAGAGTCCTCCAGTGCTGAGACACGATGTTCCAACTCGTCCACCCGTTGCCCAAATTCCGTCAAGGTCTCTCCCATTGTTTCCAGTTTGGAGAGAATCAGGTCGAACTTCGGCTCCAGCAGTTTGGCAACCTCCCGTGCAAGCTCCTCGGAGCCCGATTCCACACTCTCTGCTCCCGGCGAGGTCGGCTGTGTTACACCAGGCGGCGGCTTCCCCGCTGAGGAGGGCCCACACCTCGGCGCCTTCTCTCGCTCTTTGCGGGCGGCTAAAGGCATAGTAGCAGGAGATTTTGCGTTCACCGCTTCTCGAGAGTGAGACCGTCCTGCCCGTGTTCGTAAAATAGCAAATAGGTCGAAAGGCTCTCAGAAACGAATCATTAAGAGTCGGGCAGCCCCGGAGCGAGCAGAGAGACCTCTCACTCGCTCATGCGTCACGTGGTCTTCTTATTCAGAGTTTTTTCAACCATTCATTTTGTCTGTTTTTACTTTTTCACGTTTTGTAGAGACTTCTTACTTTCTTCCAACACAACTTTCTTGATATTACCCCATAACTCATCTGGAGCTCTGCCATTTGTATCTAAAGCAGCAAATCGATTTTGTAGGCAGTCTTTAAATTCCGGTGGTATATTCTCAAGGTCATATTTTGCTACATTCATGA
Organism: Ichthyophis bannanicus; assembly: GCA_033557465.1. Classification (NCBI taxonomy): domain Eukaryota; kingdom Metazoa; phylum Chordata; class Amphibia; order Gymnophiona; family Ichthyophiidae; genus Ichthyophis; species Ichthyophis bannanicus. The sequence goes on along the minus strand of CM066033.1, from coordinate 122,879,289 downwards.
GTGGCTTGCTTTTTTTAACTTTAGCTTGAGTTTGCATACTAGTAGTTGGTGATCTATACCACAGTCAGCGCCAGGTTTTGTCTTTGTTGATCTTTTCTAGCATTGACTTCCACAGATGTAGGAAATTCGATTTTTGTACAATCCATTGGGTGAAGTCCATGTGTACAGTTGCCGCTTGTATTGCTGGAAGAATGTGTTTGACATGAATAGACCATTGATCTTGCAGAATTCTATCAGTCTTTCTCCAGGTTCATTTCTGCTGCCAAGTCCAAATTTTCCAATCACTTTGCCTTCTTCTTCGTTGCCAACATTTGTGTTCCAGTCACCTATGACTATCAGGATATCCTTTTTGCATGTTCTGTCAATTTCAGCTTAAACTTGTTCACAAAACTCATCAACTTCATCCTTTTTTGCAGTTGTTGTTGGGGCATATACCTGAATTATAGTTGTGTTGACGGGCATTCCTCGTAAACAAATAAAAATTAGGCGTTCACTGATTGCATTGTATTTCATTACAGTTCTTGCAAGTTTCTTGATTATGAATGCTAAACCATTTCTTCTTTGTCTTTCATTTCCAGTATAGTGTATCATGTGATCATCTGATGCAAAGTGTGCAATGCCAATCCATTTCAATTCATTGACACCCAACAGATTGAGTTGTACATGTTCCATTTCATTCTAGACCACCTCCAACTTCCCTTGGTTCATGCTTCATACGTTCCATGTACCAATATGTAAGACATCTTTGCAGCTTCTGACTCATTTCATGCACAGCTATATCAGAAATCAGATGTCCCGAGGGCTTTGATCCAACTACATCATAAATCCAGTTCCTCCCCAGTAGCCAGCTGAGTGCCTTCTGAGCTGGGAGTCTCATCTTTCAGCACTATTGTGCAATTTGTTTTGTTGGGTTTTCATGGCAAGATACAGAAGTAGATTGCCAAGCCTTTCTTCCATGCAGATAATTCTAGTGTTGTTGCTATTGTCACAGAAATGTTATCCTCCACCGTCAACACCATCTCATTCTGCTGCTGCCCAGATGGGTGGTTTGTCTTGGTGTGGTACCTCAGCTGAGACCTGTCCATCTTGGGAGACCTTGCCAGTAGTTAAGCTACCGATAGCTTATCTCTCAGCATCACTGATGCACACAAGCCCTCACAGCATGACAAGCTGCAAATCAAGTGAGTGGGTCCCTATGTATAGCAAACATTAAGAAATTTGTACAGTTAAGTCACTAGGTTTCATAGTCAAATTTACAACAAAGAAAATTAAATACACAACTGAATCACTAAGAGCCAACTTAGTAAGGACAGGGCTGTGTAATATGATTAGAACATCAAAGGTTTCCAGTAACATGGGCCATAGCATTTGGCGCTAATTGCAAGATTTAAGCACAGCTTTCAACAGACCTAAATAAATAATATTACAATAGCCCACATATGGGCATTCATTGAACTGAACCACTAATCTAAAACAATCTTTATCCAGGAACGCATGCAAACATCTAACTTGATGTAATTTTAAAAAGACCAAGGAAACACCTTATTAACGAGGTACAAATGAAAGTCTCTTATATCTCAGCAAATAGGGGCGGACCTACACGGAGCGGTGGGTACACCCCTAAACAAAAGCATGGGGAGGGGTGACCTGCACGGAGTGGCAGGTGCACTTACTCTTGCTGCCTTGCTGGGCAGACTAGATGGACCATACTGGTCTTTATCTGCCATCATATACTATGTTACTATATGTCTCTGGTCCAAAATTAAAGTGATATGATGTATTTTCTTATTAACTACTGGCTCTATCATATCATCAAGCAACAGTAAATTTGGAGGGGAAAAATCCAGACTACTCGTCAGTACCAAAGCCTCTGTTTTCTCTGGATTAAATGTACTTTCATTGATATTTATTTATTTATTTTATTTTATTTAGACAGTTTTTGTATACCGCCTTATCCTTCAATCAAAGCGGTCACAACACAATTGGGGGATACATTTAACAAGCAGGGATATGAGACACATACACTAATACTTACAGGGAACATGGGCTATGGAGGGTTAAGTGGCTTGCCCAATGGCTTGCTGTTAATGTTACAAAAGAAGTAGAAAGGTGTTTGAACAGCATGTTATGAACAGACCTTTAAAAACAATAATTCTAGCTATGCCTCAGCTTATACTTGGAGAACCAGATTTATCTTTTATGCTGCTTCATGCAAGTGGGGACATTTCTAGCAAAAATCCTCTGTTGCGCCCTTCTCCATCCTCTGATACTGCTGCCTCTTCCTAATACTGCACATAACCAATTAATCCAACATTCTGATCCAACCAATCATACCAACAGTTTAATCCTCTGTGATGAATGTCTTTCTGCATACATAACAGTCTTCCTCCTCTGTCTGCTTTGTACTTTTATTGGTGCCTTGGGTCTTTTTCTACTGTTTGTGGGGCCACTTTACCCTTTCTGTGGTGCCTTGGAGTCTTCATCCCTCCATAGTACAGAGAGGAAATGCTTACTGTACCTCCTAGCCTCCATTTACCAGATGCCCTCCAGAATAACATTTCCTCCTAGGAAAACCTCTTCCAAAGACGGGGAAGCTGTAAAACTAGAGGGCATAAGATGAAGCTTCAAGGGGGTAAACTGAAAGTAAATACTTTTTCACTGAAAGGGTGATGGATGCTTGGAATACCCTCCTGATGGAAGCGGTGGGGCAAATACAGTGACAAAATTCAGAATGGCATGGGACACAGTGGATTCCTTTATAGCAACAAGATAAAATCAAAACAAACATAACTATCTCTTATATCTCAACAAATAGGAGTGACTTACACGGAGTGATGGGTACTCCCCTAAACAAAGGCATGGAGAGGGATGACTTGCATGGAGCGGCAGGTGCACCTACTCTTGCTGCCTTGCTGGGCAGACTAGATGGACCATACTGGTCTTTATCTGCCATCATATACTATGTTACTATGTATGCTACTAAATGCATCCAATTACCTTCTGACACTTTAAATATTGATGTCACTTCTATTTATTTTATTTATTTTTTATTTACATTTCTTCTATACCGCACTATTTGCGATCAGCGCGGTTTACATAGAACTAACAGTTTCCGACAAAAAACAAGAGTCAGGTCATTACAAAGAACAGGAGCATCAACTTGGCTAACCAGGGAAAACTATCTACATGTGTGGAACATTGAAATAAGTAATTGTATGCATGTGGGATGGAGTTAATGCTGACCTGACCACTAAACCCCAATAACCAAACCTTTATTGGTGGGGGCGGGAGTTGAGTGGGGAGAAAACTGGTGGCAAGAGAATTTGTCGAATGGACATAGTACTCTAGCTCGGTAAGCGCAGTTGCGGACTGCAAGAAGGTTAGCATGAACTACCAGCAAATGGATTAGCAGCCCATATGCTCACAGAGAAATGCTTCGGAACAAAGCCTTAGTTGGGGGAGGGGGGCAAATGCTGAATGCAAGAAAATGAAAGCAGGCAGAGTCCACAGGAAGTGCCCTAGTAAAACTCAGGCAAGGTAAAAAAACTGAAGACTTCGAATACCTACAAGAGAAGTCCTGTAGAGGAATACAGAGGAGGAGAGAAAAAAGCACAGCTAAATGTGCAGTCATAAAGTACAAGTCAGAGAACAGAGGCAGTAAAGTGTTGAAAAGGAAGACATAGCACTGCAGAGGGCAGGAGCTGGGTAAAGCGCAGACAGAGGATAGGGCACACACGGGCAAAACAGAAATATGCACAGAATAATAAATAAATATTCCTGCTTGGGTGAACATCCTCATTGCAAGCTTCAGCTAACTCTGTATGCTCTGTTCAGGTCTGTTCCTGTGCCTGTTCAGAATCTAGTTTATTGTTTATTTATTTATTGTTCTGTGTATATTTCTGTTTTTCCCATGTGTGCCCTATCCTCTGTCTGGGCTTTACCCAGCTCCTGCCCTCTGCAGTGCTGTGTCTCCCTTCTCAACACTGAATTGCCTCTGTTCTCTGACTAGTACTTTCTTGAGGAAGAGCTGGGAGAGGCCATTTATTTATCTATTTAACTGTTTTTACATGTCACAAGAAATGATATATACATAGGGCCCGATTCTGTCCTGGACATCCTGGCCCTGTGTGCGCCCAGTTGGAACCGGATGCACAGACGGGATTCTGATCCCGCGGGGCACATCTAGCCCCAGGGGATAAGAATCGTATCCAGGCCTGTACATGCAGGCTGGGACCCTGATTCAGGTCGGCCTGCACGTATGGGCCTAATCCAGCTAACTTAGTCAAGGCTCCTGAATGGAGCCACAACGCCATGGCGCCCATTCAGGAGCCACGATCCTCGGCTGCCAAAAAGAATCTTCACTCTCCACAGCCCGACTCCAATCTGGCCTCCCAAGGCCAGGGTCAGGCTGCGGGGAATCTCCTCTACCCCCTCCTGCCTTTGCTGCACCCTGGGCCTGCCAGAATCACCCATCTAGGGGAACATATTCCACCTCAGAGGTGGAATAAGTTCCCTGTTCAAGCAGCCGGCCCTGAATGTACAGGGCTGGCATTTGAATTGACCCTGTTCATCCAGGGCCACGGACCACCACTGCCTGCCCTAGCTCTGCCCACACAATGCCCCTTTCCCACTCTCATCAAACCTCATTAGTCGGGGTTGACAGAGGGGTCGAATAGCGGGGATGGAATTATGCAAGGTAGTTAGTTATTACATAATCTTTTAGTAAGGGGAGAGTATTTAACAGACAACTAGGAGTGGGGGAAATTATTAACAAAGCAATGAGATTACTTGGGGTTAGTGGGGATATTTAAGTGATTGGAAGAGGGGGAAATGATCCTTATGGAATTGAAGTTGACCACACTCCTAAAAACATGAGTATAAGGGTCCAGCGATTGGGAAATTAAAGGAAGAGGATTACGACAGTTCATAATTAAAAGCTCTGTATGTCGGGCACAGTTGCTGCTTTAGCTTCCTTCATTGGAACCATCCTGCTGTGGATCTTTATTACTTCCACAGAGCTGATAGAGAGAAAGGGCAATGCTGAAGGTGTGTATGAAGAAGGGTATGCTGAGGTGATTTGTAAGATCTTTCAGGAGGCACAGTACCCTAGTAACTGAAATAATGCAACACGTCATGTAGATGGAGAAGACCATGGAATGTGTAACCATTACTATGTGCGAGACTCAGAGTGAGGGAAGGTGGCATCCCCTTAAGATTTCAGATGGAAGGTGCTGATGTCTCTTTTGCAGTCCGGAACTCTACTGGACCCTCAGATCTTATACTCTCTGCCTCTCTACTCCCCTCTCCCCCATACCTGTCAAGTTGGCAAAATTTGCTGTTGGCTCATCAAGAAAAGGATGCTGCTAAGGGACTGCAGTACATCAAGTAAGCCGGACTTGCTAGTGCCTTCTGTAAAACTTTCACCAGTCAGACAATCTTCAGGATCAAAAAAGAAAGTTGAAACTGTCTTTGTGCTAGGAGAAACTGCAACACGGGAGGGTTTGTCCTTTGCAACCATCCTCTGTTCTCTATCCAAATCTCACAGGACCATGTCCAAACAGTCCATAAATGCATCTTATTCCCCAGACTGGGATACTCCTCACTACAGCGGCGTTTCAATTTTGAGCAGTAGAGAAGAAGAATTATACACTAATGAAATGCGGGCAGCAGCGTCTTGAAAATGTTGAAAAGCAGTTGAACAGCTTATAGGACTATGAGTTTATTGCGAATCCCCTGAAGAAAGTCTCAGTTTGAAACGCAAGAGCGGTACCCATTGAGGGCGTCGGGATCCTTAAACTGTCCTTTTAACATTGGCGGGTGCATTCAAACATTTGAGATAAGTAGTCTTTGTTATAAGACATAGAGCAGCTGAATGTATTAAAATTACCTGCAAATGTGCTTTTCATTATGAGGTCATTGATGCAAACGGGCAAACTGCTTGAACAACGGACGTGAGTCCCAATAGCAGAGCCGAAAAGTCTGAGACCTCGAGTTAGATAATTCAATTTATTGATTAAGATATAAGAAAATAAGTGCATCTCCACTTTATTGATACATGAGCGATTTTCATTGATATTGTGGCTTAAACCAATCGTTCGGTAAATTGACCAATAAGGTTTGTTAGTTTCTTGACAATCCCAAAGAGTTCATGTGGTTTGTTTATTGAGGTGTTTATGATCTTCGAGTGGTAGGTCTTTTTTGCTTTATCAGTTTCTGTGTGGTAGGTGTCTAGTTCACACATGTATTTTGTTTTGTCGTCCTCTTTTTTGGTCTTTCTCCATTTTCTTTACGCTCTTCTGAGTTTGGTCTTTAGTTTCCTTAGGCTGGGGGTGAACCATCGGGCTTTTTTTGAAGTATGTCTGGTTTTGGTCATGTTTGCTGTTGCACTGGATGCGGAGGAGATCGTGGTATGCCAGTTGTAGATTAAGTAATTAATATTGGTGGAGCTTGTTTGGAGTTTAGGTAGTATTTGCGCCAGGAAATCCTCTTTGATGAATGGTTTAAATCTTCTTGTATGTTTGTTCTCTTTGACACTGGTGTGCTATATAAAGCGCAAGAAGCTAGATACTGACCATATCTAAGGGAACTAATACAGAATTTAACCACCTCAACCATACATGATACCCACATATGATTATACAAGTGGTGCCTATGCACGCCTATATTACCTGCCTGAGATACCGTGCCTGTAAGGTTACTGTGCTTGCCTGCAAGGATACTGCACCTGTATGTGATTTGTGCCACCTGTGATACTGTGCTTTTAGCAGTTGCATACCTACCTCACACTGTGCCGGCCTGTAATACTGTACCTGCCTGTGATATCGTGCCTATTAGCTGCGTACCAGGGTCACCTGCTATGATACAAAGGGCTTTGCTGTTTGTAGCTGCATACCTGTGTAATAGCCTGTGATAGCGCAACACTAACTGCCTACTCACCTGCCAACCCACAAGACTCCCTTGTCCACATACAGCAGGGTAGATACCGAGAATGGCTCCCACCCTCATTGCTATAATTAGCTGTTATCTCCTCTCGGGATGGCTCGATAACACGATAGCCTTAGCCCCTACCCACAACCACATACCAATCCTGCAAAGACATGGGATGAGATGGGCAAGTGCCCCCCATCACACGACAACGGGAGCTGCTCTTACACCCCACTCCCACTTACTACACACCGCACTTCAACACACCAGGAAAGCCAAACAGGAGGAAAGATCTCGTCTCCAAGATCTTTAATGTGCCCTCATAAATGCGCGCTCAATACGCAAGAAATGGCCGGTTATCGCGGACATGATATCCCTCCACGACCTCGACATACTCTGTATCACTGAGACATGGCTATCCAGTGACGACTCGGTCCTCCTCAACCAACTCTTACCCACCAGCTTCTTAATACACACCTGCCATAGAGATAGCAAAAGGGGTGGCAGAGTACTCATCCTTACTAAAACAGATCTCCAATTCCATCTGAGCAGCGCCACTAGCACAACCCACCTCGATACAGTCACCATAGCCAACAAGCACTGCTCCATCAACCTACTGTACAGAGCTCCATCAACCTCCCCTGAGGACCTATCATCAATAACACAGGTACACTACCAAAAAACTGCCTCCAGTTTTGCAACTGATTCCTATAGATTTTGGGGTGCTGAATCCAGGAAAAATAGCCAAAATGTTCCATCACGTCACTTTTTCTTGCAAAATTAGATTTCTTACCCATATAAGGAATGCTCACATAATTTCTTTTTAGCCGACTGCAGTTTATTTTCTTGGCCCAAAATAGAGGTTGTAATGGTTAACTAACTAGAAACACTCCCTCGTGATATTTTAGAGTGTTTTTTATTCATTTTATACATTAACAGGACAATTGGGAGGCGGGGGGCTAAATCCAGTACTCGCGCTGGCGCATGTTCTTTCCTGTTCGCCTCGCCTCGTTCGCTCGCTCAAACACGGTGGTTGCGATATGAACGTTCCTGTCAAATTTCAGTTTTTTGCAAGTTCATTATTACCTTTTGTTTGCTCAGTCGTAATCCAGCTTTATTCCGAAGTGGTTCACTACAGTTGTAGTTTGCAGTGCTGTGTATTTGTGATGGCTCACAGAGCCAGAGGTTGCGTCAACAGTTTTTGTTTTATTTGTGGGGAATATACCGTGAAAAAGCGGCAAAGGAACATTTCTGCATTTATTAAAAAAGTATATTTCGCCTATTTCGGTTTGAAGTTAGGCGATCAAGACAAACCGTGGGCTCCTCACAAAGTGTGCAAGACATGTGAGGAAGATCTACGCTTATGGATGAAAGGTAAAAAACAAGCATTTCGTTTCGGAATACCTATGATGTGGCGTGAACAAAGAGACCACAGCAGTGACTGCTATTTTTGCTCTTGCATTGTGAAGGGATACAACTTAAAAAATAAGAACGTAATAAGTTACCCCAACCTTCCCTCAGCAATTAGGCCTATGCCTCATAGCAACGAAGTACCTGTGCCTGAACCACCAAAATCTTTGGATCATATTTGTGTGGACGGTTCTGATCATGATGAGACTCATCAGATGGCTTTTCCCGATGAGTCCAGTACTTCCGAGTTTGAAACTGAACCAGATCCGAAACCTGAACTTTTCTCTCAAGCTGAATTGAATGATTTAGTCCGGGATTTAGGACTCCCAAAAGATGCTGCCCAACTGCTAGGTTCTCGGCTTAAACAGAAAAATCTATTGTCACCAGGAACAACTTTTTATTGGTACCGCAACCGCGAGACACAATTTTTGAAGTATTTCAGCAAAGAGGAAGATTTGGTATTTTGCAACGATATATACGGAGTGATGGAAAAGTTTAAACTCAAGTATGATCCTGCTGAATGGCGGCTGTTCATTGATTCGTCAAAAGACAGCATAAAAGGTGTTCTTCTTCATAATGGCAACACATTCGCTTCAGTTCCTATTGCTCACTCTGTTATTCTCCAAGAAAAATACGAGAATTTGGCCCTGATTCTTCAGAAGATTCGTTATGATGAGCATAAGTGGATGATTTGTGGAGACTTTAAAATTCTATCCATGCTATTAGGGCAGCAATCCGGTTTCACCAAATATCCCTGCTTCCTTTGCTTGTGGGATAGCCGGGCCCGCGACCTACACTGGGGGAAAAAAGACTGGCCAATTCGGGAGTATTTGAGACCCGGTGAGAAAAATGTTCTTCATGAGAGCTTGGTACCTCGTGATAAAATTCTATTACCACCTCTCCACATTAAGTTGGGTCTCATTAAGCAATTCATCAAGTCCCTTCCAAAAGATGGTGAGTGCTTTCGGTACCTTTGCTCAAAGTTCCCCCGACTTTCTGAAGCAAAGCTAAAGGAAGGAGTGTTTGTTGGCCCTGATATAAGGAAACTCATTTCAGATGGAGCATTCGCTGAAACGATGTCTGAGAAGGAAAAAGAAGCCTGGGATTCCTTCAAGGATGTTGTTCTCAAATTCTTGGGGAACAGGCGGGATGAGAACTATAAGGATATTGTTGCCAGGATGCTCAATGCCTTCAAAGAACAAGGCTGTAACATGAGCCTGAAAGTCCATTTCTTGCACTCCCATGTGAACTACTTTCCCGAAAACTTGGGGGCGTACAGTGAAGAACAAGGTGAAAGGTTTCACCAGGACATCAAGGACGCAGAGAGAAGGTACCAAGGAAGATGGAACACCACTATGATGGCTGATTTCTGCTGGTTGCTGCTGCGGGAAACCCCAGATGAAAAATACGCCAAGCAGCGCACCAAGAGAAGCATTCGGGGGAAGAAGAAACGGGCCCTCCAGGAGATTGATTGACCCAAGAATGACTTTAAAATCTAAACTGTGTTGACAAATATCTTGTTTTTACTAAACTTTGAAATAAAAATTTGCTAGTTATTACCATAGTGTCGGATCTCATTTATTAGAATTTTATTTTCACACCATCGGGTGTTTGTCTTCATGTATTGCAATGGTGCGGTTTGCGTTTTCTATTCTTACATACATACCTGTACAACATTTTTTGCACATTTCTTTGCTTTGCTTTGTGTCTAACCTCGCTCTTATATGCTCAATGTTTGTGCACATGTATGTGGCTGTTTTAAGTGCAGACAATTTTGCTACCATCACAGTGTGTTTTGTTGACATTACTCTATTCTTATGTGCTGCCTTGTTACAATTTTCTTTATTCTTATTTGAATAACTACTAAACAATTAGTATAAAGAATTCATCCAAGAAACCTTTATCTCGATCGCACTCAATCTGAAACGTTCATCTCAAACTGCTAACCCAATGTAGCAAAAAATCTGTACGTGATGGAGCAAATTGGTTACCAGATTTGGATTCAGCGCACCAAAAAACGTAAAAATCAATCGAAACATTAGAGGCAGTTTAAAAAAAAATTTTTTTAGTGTACCTGTGTAATCGACATTGCCTGCAATGCCCCAAACCCACGCACCCCAAGCTGGTTACTAGGTGACTTCAATCTACCAGCCTTGCAGGACACTCAAGCCGCAGCCTTCCTCAAAGCCCTAAAGGAACTTGGATACAAGTAACTAGTAAATGAGCCCGCTCACGTGAAGGGAAACATATTGGACCTGGTATTCGCCCCACCAACAGCATTTGACGCCGCCTATGTCCCTATGCTGTCCACCACTGCAGTACCATGGTCCGACCACAAACTAATCAAATTCCCATGTCTGATCGATGCCAGAGGAGCCCCAGAAGCTTGAGCAGCACCACCAGGACACCCCCACGAAGTTTCCAACCTTTCAACAAGGAAATTATCCTGAGTAAAACCCGACCGCTCCTCGCCTTAACATCACCCAGTATCGACAAGCTGATCACCAACTGGAATAACAGCCTTAGTACCATTGTACAACGCCCACCACCAAACAAACCACCAAGGAAACGAGCCACTGCATCCTGGTACTCCACTGAGCTGCGTACATCTCTCCTCTACCTAAGGAAGCTAGAAAGACGATGGCAGCGATCACAATCTTCGGAAGACCAGAGAGCATATAACCTTCACCTGACAAAACACCGCGAAGCAATAACAGAGAAAATGAGGCAATCCCACACTGATACCCTAAAACGATCGCTAAGCAAACCACATGATTTGTTCAATCTCGTCAAGAACCTAACAAAAGAACCAGGTCCCGAGCAAACAAATGGGATCCACCCTCAAGAATTCGCAGACTTCCTGCAATCAAAACTATTCCAGACCAATAAGTCCACAGCACCCACCACCGCGCAGGAGCCAACCTACCCAACACTATTAACCACCTTCTCTACCCCGTCCAAGAAGCACATTGAAGACACCATTGCCACGATCAACACCTCCACGGCACAAACCGACCCCTGTCCTGCCTTCTGGATAAAGGAACTATGTACCAAATTTAGTCCATTCATAGCCAGACTCATGGACTTATCTTTCGCAACAGGCTCGTTCCCTCAAAGCCTCAAACACACGTCCATCAGACCTCTGCTGAAAAACAACAAGCTCGACCCCCAGAAGGTTGACTCATACAGACCCATATCTAGCATACCTCTACTAGCCAAGATAATTGAAAAAGAAGTCCAACGCCAAATACAACTCCACATCAATGACACTGCCCCGCTGGACCCCTCCCAACATGGATTCAGGGAATCCCATGGTGTGGAAACACTCCTCACCACCCTCTTCAACAACATAATTGCTGGAATCAATAACACCCGTTGTGGGTTTGTCCTCATCTTCATGGATATAGCCGCTGCATTTGATTCAGTAAGCCATGAACTTCTCCTGAGGCGACTTGAAGAGAAGGGTATTTGTGACACAGCAATAAACTGGTGCAAATCATACCTGTTCGACAGATGGCAGCATGTACGAGCTGGGTCCGCAACATCGGAACCATTCCACCAGAAACAGGGCGTACCGCAGGGTTCCTCCCTCTCCGCCCTGATGTTCAACATATACATGCAGCCCATCTGTAACCTCATCCGTTTATTCAATGTTGACTGCTTGATATATGCTGACGACGTGCAACTCTATATGCCTTTCTCAACCGACCAGCTTGACCTCTCTCCACTGACAGACTGCTTTGACGCAGTGGCCAATTGGCTCCAGATCCAAAACCTCCGAATACAGCACAAGAAAACAGAAGTTCTCTTCATCACGAGGAGCCAGAACTTCTCCCCTCCAACCTACCTAAAGGTCAAGGAAGCAGAGCTGCAAACCAAGTACACAATCCGATACCTTGGAGTCACATTAGACCAACGCCTGGACATGAGGATGCACATAAGCAACACGGTAAGAGCAGTCTACCATAAGATCCGGACACTCAGACACTTAAGCTCCCTGCTAGAACCAGACGACTTCCGGAAATCTTTCAAGCGCTGGTTATCCCACATTTCGATTACGCCAATGCAATTCTTCAAGGGCTCCCACATTCCACCCTGGGTCCGCTCCAGCTCGCAATGAATACCGCAGCTAGAGTTCTATATGGTGCCTCCAGGCGTGACCATGTGACACCCATCCTGAAACAGCTCCACTGGCTCCCTATTCACGGTAGAATTTCCTTCAAGATCCTACTGCTGACCTTCAAGGCCATCAATGGGCTCTCCTCCGCCTCACTCTCAGAGCTTATCCACACTACTCCCCCCCCAACAGAGCCAGATCATCTGCAGCAATCAACATACTAGTAACACTGAAAGCAGTAACACAATGCATCCAGGCAGCAGCAAGCAGGGCATTTAGGTTCTGCACACCCAGATGCTGGAACGCCCTTCCACCTAGCATCCGGGCAATCCCTGACCTAACACAATTTAGGAAGGCTTTGAAGCACCACATCTTCCTCAAACACTACCCGGACAATTGCGGACCATTAACCGCTCCCCCTTCTAGTTCAAATGCACTGTGAATACTCTCTGATTCGACTTGATGTGATGCCTATATGTAAATAGTTTCCCCGGTTTTACCCAAGTTTAAGCACCTGTTCTTTGTAAATGTGGAGCAGATTCTGGCACCGTATAAGCTTTCTGTTGTCATGTAAACTGCACTGATGTTGAATAGCATGGTATAAAAGAGACTGTAAATAAAAATAAAAACAAAATGTGGGATATGTTGATGAGATAGTGGTCAGACCATGGTACACATGTGATTTCTGGGTTTTTGTATGAGGTGGCGTTTTGGGAGTTTAGGAATATGAGGTCAAGTGTATTCCGTGTGTTGGTTCGTGTATGATCTGTGTCAGGTTCATTGCATCCATGGCATTGATGAAGGCTTCGGCATATTTGTCTTGGAGCGATGGGAGGTTGAAATCTCTGAGGATTAGTTGTTCTTTTGTGGAGATGGCACTCTCAGATATGTGTTGTAGTATACCCGATAGGTCGGTGCTTGAGGTGGGTGCTCGGTAGATTAGGCATATGGAGAGGTGCTTGTTGGTGAGGGTGAGTATGTCCGCTTCATTGGTTGTTTCTGAGGCATGGTTCCTGAGGTGGAGGTTGGTTTTCACAATGATGGCTACTCCTCCTCCTCTGGCGTGTGTTTGAGAGCAGTGGTGAAGACTGTATCCATTCGGTGTTAGTTGGTTCATGAGCACAGTGTCGGTATCTGTTAGCCAAATTTCTGTTATGCATAGGATGTCAATCTTTTGGGTTGTGATCAGGTCTTGGAGCATGTGGTATTTGTTTTTGACTGAGCGAGCATTCATTAGTGAAATGGAGAGAGGGTTGCTGTTTAGGGGGTTGGGGGTATGGATTGGTGTGGGTGGTGTGTGGGTGTTGCCCCATGTAGGGGGGGGAGGTTGTTGGTGTTTGTGGTTTGTATGGTTGTGATGTTTGGTTTGTGGTTTGTGGTTTGGATGGTTGTGATGTCTGGCAAGGGATGGTTGGAGAGTGTGTCTGTGGTGGAGGGGCAAAAGGTCAGGAATGGTTCTAGGAGGTAAATTGGGGCTAGGAAGGGTGGCATGGCTTTTAGGTGTACCTGTGCGTCCTGGGGCTGTGCTGTGCTTCTGCGCTGTTTTTTTAGGGCGTTGGGTGGTCCTTTTCCACGCTGTCTCGTGTTGCTTTAGCTTTGCTGTGTGAGTGGGTGTATGTTGGGTGCTTGTTGCTGTAGTCCATTGGTTGTTTTTATTGTGGTTTGCTCTTGTAGCTTTTTGTGGTAGTTTTTGTGGCTGTTTCTGTGGGTTTAGTTGCTCTTGTTGTTTTGTTGTTTCCGGAGTTTTTGTGTGGCTCCCGTGGGCGCTGTAGATGGGTCTGTTCCATTTTTTTTTCTGTGCCCGCCTCTGTGCCGTGCCAAAGGGCCCTCTGGTGAGGCCTGCCAGGCACGGGCGCGCCAATGGAGCTCCTTTTTTTGTAGCCCTCCCACTGCCCCGATTGGGCAGGAGCTTCTGAGCAGGACAATTTCCCGCTCAGGCGCTTCTTCCCCGATCGAGGGAGCTTGCTCTGCTGGCAGTGTGGGGAGTGTGGCTGCACCGATGGAGCTCCTTTTTTTGTAGCCCTCCCACTGCCCCGATTGGGCAGGAGCTTCTGAGCGGGACGACCTTGAGGTTTTCTATCCAATGCTGATGCTACTTTAGCCCTCTCTTGATGTTTTGGGGTGATCCTGGTAATGCTGGTGCCATTTTACCTCTCTTTTAGTACCTTGATGCAACTCTGTCTCTCTCCCCATGCCTTGGAGTCTTCATTCCACTTTGCCCCTCCAATAGTGACTTTGAGTTTTCATGCCACTGTTAGTGCCCCTTGTCCTTCTTTTGGTACCATGGGCTCTTCATGCCATTCTTGAAGTCTTAGGAGTATATATTATTATAACATGTACATAATCTGTATATAGTTCCCCCCGTTCCTCCATGTTCTGAATACCCTGTTCTATGTAAGCTCAATGTACCATTACATTGTAGTATGTTTGTTGCAACTGTAAACCGCACTGATTATAATAGCGCGGTATATAAGAAATATAAATAAATAAATAATAAATAAATATATCTACTAAACTGCATTCAGCTAAGGCAGTGTGTTAGTTGCCAAAACCATGCAGTACAGAGAAAACCTCTGCAGTACCTGCAGGGGGCATTTCCAGGCTATCCCCTGCAGATACCACAGAGGACTGGATTTCCTGCAGAGACCCTACATTACCTGCCTTGGCAGATTTTGCAGGAAATATCCCACAGTGCCTGCCAAAGCAGGTATCATGGGTCCCCATGGTAAATTCATGGGGAGAGATGGTAGGCATCAGGTGTACAGAGCTATAAGTAGTTCTGTGCCCCAATCGCTACCATTCCCCCTCAACAGCCATGACTGGGCTTCCTCCCTGCACAATACTGTCAGTGGTGTGATTTGCGGCACCAACAATATTAAAAAAAACAAGTGCTGACCCTCCTGCAATTCCTGATTCCCACCATTGAGGAGAGCAGGAGCGCTCCTGCCCTCCTCAAAGGCCCTAGCAAAGATGGCTGTGATATTGTGGTGCTGCCCCCTGGCGTGAGGTTAGAGGATAGTACCTCATGATGGTGGCCATTTTGGATTAGGAGGCTGCAATTTCATAATGAAGACGATTTTATGGTATAGTAACTTTGCTATATAGGTTCTGTGTATCCTTTGGAGAATTTTGTTACTTTGAAAAAAGTCTGGGAATGGAAGAAGAGTGTTACTGTTGCTGATCTGACTCTACAATTTGAATATTTACAGCTCAATATTTAACAGGTCAGTCAGTGTTCTTTTAAAACAGTGGCCACCACAGTTAAATGAAAAACAGATATTCAGCATTGGTATCTGGATAATGGCTGGCACTAAATATTCAGACAGGACAACAAAAAGTGGCCATGGCTGACTGCACTAAGTTATCCAGAGAGCTATCTGTACAAGGGAGCTATCTGTACAAGGGACATGACAACAGAAAGCTTCCCTGTAAAATAGTTCTCTGTGTGCTGTGCTTTCCTGTCTAATCAATGTGTTTATACCTCAAAAAAAAAATTTCCTGTCATGATTTGACAATTTCCAATCTGTAATCAAAAACCGCTGCTGATCGCTGGAAGTAGCGGTATACAAATGTATACTAAATAAATAAATAAATAAGGGTGCTGAAAATCCCTACTATAAAGATAATTTCTCTCTTTGACCTCACTTCCTCTCCACAGACTAGGGTTGCCAACTGGCTCCAGATGCGCCCGACACACTTGATCCAGTCCTAGGTTTACCCCACTGCATGCAGGGACATGTAGTTCTGATTTTTCCATTGCATTCCATAAGAAAAGCAAGACTACATGTCCCTGCATGCAATGGGGTAAACCCAGGACTGGAACAAGCCTGTCGGGCGCATCTGGAGCCAGTTGGCAACCCTACCACAGACCATCGCAGCACTACCACCTAGTGTTACCCCTGAGGCTTTTTTTCCTTAGTTTTCTAACCTGTTCCTCTGTAACTGTTCTACAATGCAGCAGCCACAGATCACACAAACCAAATCTGATTGTCTCATAGCAGTAATGTAGTAAAAACAGGAGTGAAGGTGCCAGGAAAACAAAAGATAAAGGTTTCAGAAAAGGCTTTATTGACACAAACTGCATTTTGGCTTGTCACCTGCACCAAGGTCATACATTCAGGCAAACAATAATGTTCATCACCCTGCAAGAATAATATGTAGAACAATCATGATAGCACAATCCTTCAGGTAAGATGACTAATTTAACAAATGAGGCTCTGTTGGCAGTCACGTGTTTGTGCACTTTAAACATTTACTGATAAAATAACTGATAGGATAACTACAGGACAGAGCAGGTCAATAATGTCCATGTCAACATCAAGCTTATTTTCCTCTCCAGTTGCAAAGAAATCTCTCATAAGTATAGGTGAGAAGTATCGGTCATAAGGAAAGTTTTATACAGTGAATATATTAATGTGAGCCTCACAGCACTGCAGTCCTTTGCAAGCAAGGATATTTCACCAACTATATAAACACCACTTTTCTTTTAAAAAGATAATATATCTGCCACATAGACATGTTAATCATGTGATCATCTATACCAAGAGTGGCTGCAACACAGATCCATTAACCAGAAATTATTGGTTACCAGTAGGGTTTTTATGAGGGTCATTTTTAAAGTAAGAACCGATTGCGCATCGTGTCCATGCGATCTGTCAAGTGACGTCCGTTCAAGGTTAGCCACTCTTGGCCAGTCTCTCACTACGCCGCCATTACGTTTCACGTCTCTGCCAGTGTTGGTTGTATGGTTATACTGCTTCGTTTATCGCCATGTCAATCAGTAATCCCTCCGATTGTGAAGTGCGCTCGGTTATCCGTTTTTTAAATACAAAACAAGTTTGTCCAGCTGAAATTCACCGGCAGCTTGTTGAAGTGTATGGGGAAGGTGTTTAAGGAAGGAAGGACAAATGTTCATGATGAACAACGATCTGGACGGCCTACTGTCATGAATGAAGACCTGACACAAGAAGTTGATGAGGAAATTCGCCAAAACAGGTGCTTCACTATAGACAAGCTGCATCAGACATTTCTACAAGTTTCAAGATCAGTAGTTTATCACATTGTTACTGACAAACTGCACTACAAAAAAATGTGTGCGAGATGGGTGCCGAAAATGCTGGACGAACTTGTTTTGCATTAAAACCGGATAACCGAGCGCACTTCACAATCGGAGGGATTACTTATTGACATGGCGACAAACGAAGCAGTATAACCATACAAACAACACTGACAGAGACGTGAAACATAATGGCGGCGTAGTGAGAGACTGGCCAAGAGTGGCTGACCTTGAACGGACGTCACTTGACAGATCGTGCGGACACGATGCGCAATCGGTTCTTACTTTAAAAATGACCCCCGTAATTGATTTGTGAATTTTGAAAAGAATATATGTCAGTCAAGATTATTCTGTTAATTTATTTGTATCTTATCTTATAAGTCCCATTGTATATTGGCTGCTACAGGCTACTTTGGGCTAAGCTCATACATTAGCTTTTTTTGACTCTTCAATTTATTATGCTATATTTTTGAAATGAGTCATCTTACCTGAAAGATTATACAGTTACATTTGTTTTACCTATTATTCTTGCAGGGAGTTGAACATCGTTATTTACCTGCCCATATGATCCCCTGCAGCAGGCGACAAGCCGAAATGGAGCCATGTCTGATCTTTCAGCTTATGTTTTGTGTCGAGAAAGCCTTTTCTGAAACCTTGACCCCTTGTTTTCCTGGCGCCTTAGGTGCTATTTATGCTTTCTTTCAATCTGCAGCAGTCACCTCCTCTTCTTGTTCTTCTTCATAGCCACGATATCACAAATCACAAACTGCAGCTCATTCAAAGCTATAATTTGTGAGAGCTACTCTAATAGTACTCCAGTCTATTCAAAAGATAGGAGAGATGGGATAAAACTGTTCTATGTAATGCACTTGGTTGAATTGATTTAGGTCTCAGCCAAATGCATAACATGTTGATTTTTCTAAGTCATTTTTTAACATGTCTAGGTCTTAGGGTAAATTTCAAAAACCATTTCCACAAATAAAGAAGTGTTTTACCATTAGAAATAAGCTATCATAAAAGCATCTGCCTTATACGCAGGTAAAGCATGTGTGAAGAGCCATTACATGTGTATTTTTACCCACTGTAGGGGAAAGTGCTCCAGGAACTACGGCTGAACAGCATTTGAATGTTCACAAGCATACACGCATATTAGCAGATATAAATATGTGCGGTTATTTTTCCTCCGCTAATTTTTGACGTGAAAGTTTGCACGTACTTTCCATCAATGTGGGCAGTTATAAAATGACCCCTAGACACATGTGACCCAGATGTCACTAAGCTCTTGCATCTGAAGATAAATTTCCTATTTTTATGCCTTCTCAGGGGTAGATCTACTCTGAAAGCAGCACAAGGGGATAAACAGCCATGATTCAGGGCCAGCTCAACCATTAGGCAAGACGAGGTGGTCACCTAGGGCGGCAACGTCTGAGGGGGCGGCAAAGAACAGCAACAATCAGAGCAAACCAATAGGTCCTGACAGCCACACAAACCCAAAAAACTATCAACACATTCCTTTAGCTGCAGGGAGAGTGAACACACACATACTTACAAAGCAAAGTTTAATATTTAAAAGTATGATGTCTGATTATGCATTTTTATTGCTGTGGTAGGGGTGTGTTGGGATGAATATTATCAAAATCTCAGTGAGGGGGAGGCACAAGGCTGAAGCTTTACTTAAGGCGCCCAATTCCCTTGCACTGCACCTGCATGGATTGCTCTAGTTGGCTCCCCAACTGGATCTGCCCAGAAGAGGAGTTCAGTGGGCCCTTTAGGATATTTAAAGCCCAGTTTCTGGAGGAAAAAAGTCATTCTGCTTAATCTTGCCTCCCATAAAGCAGGTTGAGCTGCAGGTCCTCTGTAGGAGGGCCCCTTAGAACCACAGTGATCTTAGACCAAGGAAAACTTGCATGGTTGGCAGGGTGGAGGAGTAACTACCAGTGGAGAGAAAGCTTGTGGAAGCATCTGGACTCAAGGATCCAGAAAAAATAGGAACGATACCACTGGCACTTCCCCAGGATCAATTCCTGCTGCCAAAGACGGTGAGGAGTCAGTGGTGTGGGACCAGAGTCAAGCTGGATGATGAAGCCCATGTGGAGTTAGCACAGCTGGAGGCAGGGAAGAAAGGAATCCTTCAACAAGCCCAAAAAAGTGCTGAAAGGGTACAGGAACGGAAACGTGAGTGAAGGAAGAAGTGTAGAAACAGGTAAGAGAATGTAAGGGGAAACTGCTTATTTAATCCTCATCTTGAGATTGTAAATACGCTTAAATAATTTTGAAGAAACTGTATTGTATAGAGACTGTTTGATGTCAAAATGGTTCAGTAAACTGGAAATTCAGTTAAACCTTCACATGTGCTGTAACTTTAATACTCAACCCCCGTCAAGGTGAGAAGTTCCTAGAAGCCAAATGGGTAGGTATTTAGGGGTTCAGAGAAGAGTATCTTCCCCACATCTTCTAGACCCAAAATACAAAATATTGTTCTGTGGCCCCATGAATCTTCCTCTCTGGACAAGGGGGGGGGGGCGTTCACAGGAAACTGGTCGCCTTATCTTAAAAAGGATATAGCGTTATTAGAAAAGGTACAGAGAAGAGCCACCAAAATGGTAAAGGGGATGGAAGAATACCCCTATGAAGAGAGGCTAAAAAGGTTAGGGCTCTTCAACCTGGAAAAGAGATGGCTGATGGGAAATATGATAGAGGTCTATAAATTAATGAATGGAGTGGAACGGGTAAATGTAGATCAATTGTTTACATCATCAGTATATAGAAAGACCAGGGGACATGCAATGAAGCTACAGGGAAACCTATTTAAGACTAATAAGAGAAAATATTTTTTCACTCAACATGTAATCAAACTCTGTAATTCGTTACTGAAGGATGTAGTAAAAGCTGTTAGTGTAGCTGGGATTAAAAAAGGTTTGGACAAGTTCCTGAAGGAAAGGTCCATAAACCACTATTAAAAGTGACCTGGGATATCACTGCTTGATTCAATACAAACATCGTGGAACCTGTGTCTTTTAGGGAGAGTGCTAGGTACTTCTGACCTAGATTGGCCACTGTTGGAAACAGGATACTGTGCTTGATGGACTTTGGTCTGACCCAGTATGGCATATCTTATGTTCTTATGTTAGGCAAATATTTACCCTATTACTGAAGTGCACTGGAGTTAAGTGGAAGTTTAGCATTATGGCAAAGAGGAATTCTTTTTTTCCCTCTTTATTTCTTCCCTCCCCCATACCTGACAGTATTCCCGGTTGCTACACCTTCACCAGCCCTGAGAGCAGGAAAAAAAGCTTTCCTCTGTTTCTCTGGAAAGGCCAGCAATAGTAGCTGCTGTAGTAGCAATGATCTGCACGCCCTTCTTCCCTCTCCCTGGGACTAAATGCATTACTTCTATGTTATCCTCAACTCTCACTGGCCACATAAAACAAGCAACTCAAAACTCTTATACCGGAGAACTGCAGCCTAAATCCAGGGACTGATTTAGGCGTTGTAGCCAAAAATAGAGAGGAGGCAGTTTGCCAACTACAGGCAACAATTTCCAGTCGGGCATGTTCAAATATATTTTTGTTGTATATTATTTTCTGTACAGAAGAGGCATCTTAAGGCATTAAATAGCCGAGGAGTAAAAAACTACTCCAATAGAAAGGCTTTTGCTGGGGTTCCATCAGCCTTTTGTGACTAAGCCAGGCTCATTACAAGCACTGTCATTTTGTTATGCCAAATTATGGGTAAGAACTATGCATGGTTAAAATGTCAAATCAAGGAAAACACAGATGACCAACAGTGACAGATAAAGGTCCAACTAGTCCTCCCAGTAAAATGGTCTCTTTTTCTGTATTTGTATGAACAAGAAAAAGAGAGTAACTGAAAAGCACTTTGCCTTCCAGCCCGCACAATTATCAGACCATAAAAATGGTCCAATATCCATTGATGGTCAACTTACACCATATTTTCTTATACTACCAAAAAAGTAGATATTTGGGATAACTCATGGAATATTCAGCTCTGTCCCTCGTGTGTTAATTTATCACAATGCACGCAGGTTTGCTGCAATGCCTACTGCATAATAATGAGATGCAAAACAAGCTAGTGCATGCAAAAAACCTCATTACTATGTAAATTGAAAAAACAGCTTGCGTTGAACAGTGTAAGCTGAGTTATTTCTGGAAAAATAATGCCAGCTCAGAGATGGCATTATTTTTCCTCCCAGGTGCATCAGGCCGCTAACACACATCTTAACATCACCTTAAAGGGGCCACTGCAAAAAGAAATTGGCAGGGATCCTCTCCCCCACTTCACTGGAAGCAGTAAGTCCCTCGGAGTTGTGTGCCTCACAACTGAACATTGCCCTCTCATTGAGGCCTGCCGGAAAAACAAACAATTCCATCAACAGAAAAAACATTTGGCGGTGCCCCAACTTCTTCATTCTTCTACTATAGCCTTTCTGCTGACATGGATTTTCAGTTTTGCCAATTGTCTTCCAATTCTCAAAACTACCATTAAACAGTACCACTTTGACAATTAGTCTCACTTGCACAATCTGTTTAGTTTAATAGTATTTCATATATTGCCTTTCGTATTAACACCAAAATGGTTCACAATAATACAAACAATAGGAATGACAGTAACATTAACAAAAATACACAATAACAGTAACTATTCAAGACACGTGTAAACTGTCGGATGTTTTCTGTTCAATGTAAACCGCGCTGATGTCTAATAGTGCGGTATATAAGAATTGTTAATAAATAAATAAATAAAAATAAAGACAACATAGACATCATGAAATACTAAATAGTAAGGGCCCGATATTCATTTGCGACGGCTATGCACCTCTATAGCGTATAGCCATCATCGCTGAACTTTAACCCTGGATATTCAATGCTGGGGTCATATGTGGCCCTAGCATTGAATATCTAGGGTCACCACACAGTCAGAGATGCCACAGAAGCTAACCGGGCAGTGCCGATATTGAGCTGCTGCCCAGTTAGCTTCCATGGGTAAAGATAGGCCAGCTTTTGCTGCTCCTATCTTTACTCTCTGGTCTCTAACTGGGCAGCGGTGCAATATCACCCTCATGAAGATTCCACTCAAAGATCCCCCATACCTCTGTAGGCCCCTTCGGGTCTACCGGAAGAAACTTGTGAAAAATATGTTTAAATCCTCTGCCCAGTGTGCAGCAGTGGCCAAGAAAGCAAATAGAATGCTAGGAATCATAAAGAAAAGAATGTAGAATAGAACCAAGAATATTATAATGCCTCCAGAGAAGATACAGAGAAGAGCCTCCAAAATGATCAAGGGGATGGAAGGATACCGCTATGAGGAAAGGCTTTTCAACTTGGAAACAAGACGGCTGAGGGGAGATATGATAGAGGTCTATAAATTAATGAATGGAATGTAACGGGTAAACACAGATCAGTTGTTTATGCCATCAAAAACTAGAAAGACAGGGAGGTGTTTCAGTGGCTGTGCAGGTGTTGAGGAGGCACAGATGTTTCCCCTGGACAGCCCCAAAGTGATCAGGGTTTGGATAAAGCCAGCTGGGAGCCTTGAGTGAGCCGGGAGGTGTTTCAGCAGCCATGCCAGCATCGAGGAGGCACAGGCATTTCCCTCAGACAGCCCAAAGTGATTGTGGGCTTGGATATTTTCAAGGAGTTCCTAGGCACGTGGCCATGGCATGTCAAAAGAGGCATGTAATGCTCTTTGTGAGCCCCTTTGGAACACAATTGGAGCCTTGAGAAGGGTGAGAGCGAGTCCATGGAAATGGAAACATGTAAAAAGAAAGTGTTCCCTTTAGATGTGGTTATAGGTCCAATGGATAAGCATTTAATTTCTAAAGGAGATACAGATCCGCTAGCAGGTACTGACTTCCTCACTATTCAAGACTCCGGGGTGCGTATTTGAGCTCTTCTGCCTATACCCCTCCTCCATCCCCAAGGTCTATGGACGCTTCTGCTCTAGTGGGCGGTGTTAGCTCTTTATGTCAGAATACCCCTTCTTTAATTGATGCGCCTTATCAGGCAGTGTTGTGGTCGCCTATTCTGAATGTTGGCCAGGAGATTCCTGAGCAGCAGGTGTTCCTGGCCGATATCTGGAAGGTGGTGACCAGCACAGAGCAGACACTAGTCTCGACCGTATCTCGGCTGTGCATGTTCTCTCAAGAGATGGTTGCAAGGCTGAGTGAGGCTGAGGAGTGGGTGAGTTCAGTGAGTGGGAAGGTATCTAAATGTGAACAAACTTGCTCCTCTCTTCAATCAGTACATGCTGCAATGATTAAGGATAATTTAATTATCCATAAGAAACTTGAGAAGCTTGATAATTTCCATCATGCAAATAAAGCACTTTTTTTGAATTTTCCTATGATATCATTACTTTCTCCTGTTGCGGAAATATTTCAGGGAAGCCCTTGCCTTACCTAATGCTGACTCAATTATGCTTTCTAAAGTGCATTATCTCCCGGTGGGTCAGGTCTCTGGGGATGTTATGGATATCTGCGAGGTTTTGCAGCCTGGAGTAGATTTTAACTTGATCCAATTCCTTGAAGACTCCCATGACACCATACCCACTAGGGTTACGTTGCTAGTTATGTTTGTTTCTGTTCAAGATAAAAGTTCTGTATTTAAGAGTTACTTTAAAAACAAGGCTTCAGTGTTCTGTGGGGCAAAGATCCAACTTTTTCCAGACTTATCCAGGGCTACTCAGTTGGGGCAGAAAGTCTTTTTGGCTCTCAAGCCCAGAATTTTAGCTTTGGATGCTTCTATTTTTCTTCACTATCCATATCCTTCAGGCCTATAAATATATATTTGTAGATTCAGCTGAATTGGAGAGTTTCCTGGTTAATAGGGAGAAGCAGTCTGAGGGTGATAGGGATAAAGTGGGTTAGTAGAAAACAGGCTGTGTTTGTTTGAGGGGGTTCTCCCCTGCTTTCTTGTAAGGTTTTTGATTTTCCTGTGTATGGGGTTTTCTCCCCTAGATGTGGTTTAAGTTGATAATTTATGATTGCTGGGTCAGTTTTGATTTTGTATTTTCTTTGTATGCTTTATGATCTTGTTTCTTTTATGCTTCTTTGTAAGAATTGATCAAAAATTTAATACAATTTAAATAAAAGTAGAAAGACTAGGGGAAAGGCAATGAAGCTACAATGTAACCCATTTAAGACTAATAAGAGAAAATATTTTTTCACTCAACACGTAATCAAACTCTGGAATTCGTTACCGGAGGATGTGCTAAAAACTGTTAGTGTAGCTGGGTTTAAAAAAGGTTTGGACAAGTTCCTGGAGGAAAGATCCATAAACCATTATTAAAGAGAACCCGGGAAATCCACTGCTTGCCCCCGGACAAGCATTGCGGAACCTGTGTGCCTTTTGGGAACCTGCCAGGTACTTGTAACCTGGATTGGCCACCGTTGATAACAGGATACTGGGCATGATGGACCTTGGTCTGACCCATTAAGGCATTTCTTATGTTCTTATGTTTTTGGTGGTCTTGAGTGAGTGGTCAGAAGAATTTTCCAGTTGTTCCTGCCCCTTAAAGTACCAGATTCAAAATGGTGCCAATTGACCCCTAGCGGTAGTCTTTTTTGACCCCTGGTGGTAGTACTGTGAGACTACCGCTAGGGGTCAACTGGCACAGTTTTGAACCCAGCGATGAAAGGGGCAGGAGTAACTGGGAATTTCTTCTGCTTGCTGAATTTCTTCTGCTTGCTGATTCTAGACCACCGGGGATTTAATCCAGTAGGCCCAAGGGGGTTTGCAAAATGTGTGGGAGATCTTCGGGGGTCTTTGTTGGAGTGAGATTTCTTCACAGAGGTGGTCTTTGGAGGGTTTCTCATCAGGGGGACTTATTCGCACAGGGGAGATGGTCCATGGGATGGCTTTACAGAGAATGGGGTCTAGACTGGGAGGAGAAGGTCCATGCCAGTTTCTTCTTCTAGGCGCCCCTTTAAAATGGCTCCCCAGGAGCTTCAAACCAGTGGTTTGTAGTTGTTATCATGAGACTTCGGCCTGGCAGAGGGAGGTGATGGCTGCCAGTCATGAAAACTTTAAGGCAGAGAGAAGAGGAGCGAGAGGCAGCAAAGTAAAACATTTTAAAGTAAGTTTGACAGGGAGGGGGGCTTACACCACTATTGGTACTTGATAATTTGGGTTCCTTGAATCCTTCCAGACCAGTCCATATCACTAGGTCTGACACGCCTGCCCAAAGACCGAGACAGAGCAAGAACCACATGATCTAACTTATAAAGGCTTGTGCAGCTCAGGTTTTCCCCAGTATTTGCATTTGACAGCCAGGATTTACCCTCTCAGAGATTCCCCTTCCTTTCCATTCTTCGTCCCCCCCCCCCCCCCCCCCACACACATTTTTTTCTTTGTGGCTTTATGGCTCCCCAGCTTACCTCTGAGGTCCTCCTATGTTTTCCATCCTTATATTCCTTCTTAACTCACCTCTTTGAGGTGGCTTTTGGATCCTGACCTCCGTATCCTCCTGACTACACCCATGTGTGTTTTAAATTACACAAGTCACCTGATTTTTCTGTTGTCTTGAACATATTGTAAGCTCTGTGGGGTATGGACTGTCTTTCCTGTGTCTGTGTACAGCACTGTGTATGCCTAAGAGCACTATGAAAAGGATGTCGTATTAGTAGTAGGGATTTTTAGCCACATTTTGAGGGGTGGGATCCTAAACTGGCCTCCAAAGATTCAAGGAACACAAATTGTCACCACTCTACAGTTCTCTTCTGGTCTGGCTAAGCTTTTCTTTACAAATAAGGATGCTTTGCCCTGGACAAATGCTCTCTAAGACCTTCCAACCCCCGGGCATCACTTATAAATGTAGGTTGAGACAACTGCCCCTTTATTTAGTCTAGATATTGATGACTCTGAGACTCTTCACCCTTCTTTACTCCATCAAACAGGATGAATACCCATTCTGCCTTTCTAAAGGATGCCATGGCACTTAGATAATTCCATAATGCTATCTTGACATCTAACAAATGCAGTATTTTATTGTTGCTGTCTAGGATTTGTATTTTCATTTTAACTGTGCACATTTCCAAATCCAAGCTCAAAGTGGATTAGAAATTTAGATATAATAAGTAAGCCCTAGAGGAAAGGGACTTAGTTGTACTTGTGCCAACAGAAGGTGACACAATTTGCCCAAGTAAACACTATCAGTGGTAGAAATGGGATTTGAACCTGGCTTCCATAAACTAGGGGGAACTATTGCCAGGTAGTTGCAAATAAATAAATACATGAATGAAGGGTCAGAGTACTAGAATCTAGGAGCAAAAGAAAAAACACAAGGTAAAAAAAAAGGAAAGTCTGTGAAATTTCTCTCTCTCTATAGCCAGAATGAAAAACAGGACAATTGTGCATCAAGCTCTTACTTAAATAAGAAAAATGACAATTTCCTAAAAAAAATCTGTCCTGCATAGAGCAGGGCATCTGGGCATTCTACATCAATGAGGAATGCAGAATGGACAGCTGAGGAGCAACCTTATAGATGGAACTCTGAGATAAAGCAGTATATAAAACCCATTAAATAATAAATAAGTAAAGGAGACAGAATCATGATTTTAAAAATGCTCACTTATATTTAGGGCTTCCATTCTTAGATGTCTACAAAATGTAAATATAAGTGATTATCCTACAGTTAATTTGGGATTCTTTGAGGATACAAAAATGGTGTTTATCTGTATTTTTGTGACACCAATATCTACTACTACATACCTTTCCAGGCTGAATCGATTATATATATTTGTGCATCTGAGTTGTTAGCTCAAAAAGGTGCAAAAAAGGAATAGAAGATCCAAGACAAGCAAGAGGGGAAGAGTGAGAGCACTGTGGTTATTGTTAAGTGCCATCGAGTTGGTGTTGACTCATGGCGACCCTCTGGATAGTTGTCCTAAACTGTGTTAGGTCTTCAGTCAGGTGGCTTGTTTACAGACTGCCACTCATAGCTGCTGATATTGTATCGATCCATCTCATTGCTGGCCTTCCTCTTATGTATTGACCTTCTACCTTGCCAATCATGATTTCTTTCTCTAATGATCTCTCTCTTCGCATGATGTGTCCAAAGTATGAAAGTCTTGTCAACTGGGCTTCTGAAGAAATCTTAGATTTGATCTCCTCTAGTACTGACTGGTTTGTTCTTCAGGCTGTCCATGGTATACACAGTAATCATCGCCAGCATCATAATTCAAAGGCATCAATTTTCTTTCTGTATATCTTTTTCACGGTCCAAATTTTGCATCCATATGATGTTAATGAATATATCACGGCTTGAACAAGTTGAATCTTTGTATGGAGAGAGACATCTCTGCTCTTCAGAATCTTGTCTAGGTCCTGCATAGACATTCTGCCAACAGCAATGCATCATCGGATTTCTTGACCTCTTGTCATTTCTTTATTGATAGTTGATCCAAATAGGTTAAAGTTGTCAACTATTTCAATTTCTTCTTCATCAATGATGAACTTATTGTTTTGCCAGTTGTCAGGATCTTTGTCGTCTTTACATTATGGTGCAGGCCCATTTTAAGACTATGTTTCTTGATCTTAAGAAACAAATGTTTCAAATCTTCTTCACTTTCAGACAGTAATATGGTATCATCAACATTGCGAAGGTTGTTGATGAGTCTTCCACCAATCTTCACACCTCAGCTGTCTTCATATAGTCCTGCTTCTCTGATGATTTGTTCTGCATATAAATTAAACAGGTAGGGGGAAAGTATGCAGCCTTGTTGTATACCTTTGCTGATTTTAAACTATTCTGTTTCTCCTTGTTCAATATGACTGTTGCTTCTTGATCAATGTAAAGATTGTGCAAGAGAACGATCAGGTGTTCTGGTATACCCATGCTTCTTAATGTGGCCCAGAGTTTCTCATGATTTACACAGTCAAAAGCCTTGCTGTATTCGATAAAACACATATAGATAGCCTTTTGGTATTCTTTTGTCTATTCAAGGATTCATCACACATCCCCGATTATGCCTGTCATTCCTCACCCTTTCCTGAACCCTGCTTACTCTTCAGGCCGTTCTCATTCCAGGTATGGTTTTAGTCTCTGCTGAATAACTTTCAGTAGAATCTTACTAACATATGGGATCACAGCGTTTGTGCAATAATTTCCACAGTCAGTTGGATCATCTTTCTTGGTACCTGAAACAGCTGTTGGTCTACTTGATCATTATGGTATAATGACTCTGTATATTCTTTCCACCTTTTCTTGATCTTCTCAGCATCATTCATCATGGATCCTCGAGCATCTTGTAACATTCCAATTCAAGGCTGAATTTTTTTCTTTAACACTCGTAGCTTTAGGAAAGCCAATTTTGTTCTTCCTCTAATAGTTTCTGATTCTATTTCCTTGCATGCATTATTGTAGTACTTCTCCTTGTCTTGTCTTGCTCACATTGAAAATCTCCGAGTTCTGCAATTGCCTCTTTTTCTCCTTCTCTGCATTTCTGGGCAATTTTCAGAGTTTCTTCGGTCATCCATTTTGGCCATTTTTGCTTTTTCACCTTTTGTAGACACTTCTCGCTTTCTTCCAACACAACCTTCTTCGTGTCATCCCATAACTCTTCTGGAGCTCTGTCATGTGTATCTAAAGCAGCAAATTGATTTTGCAGGCAGTCTTTAAATTCCAGTGGTATATTCTTAAGGTCATATTTTGCTACATTCATGAGTGGCTTGCTCTTTTTCAACTTTAGCTTGAGTTTGCATACTAGTAGTTGGTGATCTGTACCACAATCAGCTCCAGGTTTTGTCCCTTTGTTGATGTTATAGAGCTTTTCCATTGTTGACTTCCACAGATGTAGTCAATTTGATTTTTGTATAATCCATTGGGTGAAGTCCATGTGTACAGTCGCTGCTTGTATTGCTGGAAGTAGGTATTTGAGATGAATAGATCATTGGTCTTGTAGAATTCTATCAGTCTTTCTCCAGCTTCATTTCTGTTGCCAAGTCCATATTTTCCAACCACTCTGCCGCCTTTTTTGTTGCCTACTTTTGTGTTCCAGTCACCCATGACTATCAGGATATCCTGCTTGCATGTTCTGTCAATTTCCGCTTGTACTTGTTCATATAACTCATCAACTTCATCCTCTTCTGCCGCTGTTGTTGGGGCATATACTTGAATTATAGTTGTGTTGATAAGCATTCCTGGTAGACAAATAGAAATTAAGCGTTCATTGATTGCATTGTATTTCATTACAGTTCTTGCAAGTTTCTTCTTAATTTATTAATGCAACACCATTTCTTCTTTGTCTTTCATTTCCAGCATAGTAAACCATGTGAACATTAGATGCAAATTGCTCGATGCTAGTCCATTTCAGTTCGCTGACACCCAACAGATCGAGTTGTATACTTTCTATTTCATTCTTGACCACCTCCAACTTCCCTTGGTTCATGCTTTGTACATTCCATGTCTCAATATGTAAAATAGCGTTGCAGCTTCTGACTCTCATTTGATGTGCAGCAATAGATGCATGCACTAGCAGTAGTATTTTTCCAGAATTTAACCAGCAAACACATTCTTTTTTTTTTTTTTTGCATTAGAGGTGTTTCATTGGTGCTTATTGGTTAAAATCTAAAACCAGAAGCCCATAATTAAAGCTAGCGTATAACAATGAAACATATTAGGTCGGAAATGCAAGCAAAAAGTCAGACTGGGATATGTAAGTGGACATAAGAGTCCATGATATCTACAATATGAAATACATTGTTAAAGTTTTCTTCTTGGTGGAGTGTTAAAATCTTTACACTTGATGCTGGCTTCTGTTTGATGTTAATTAAAAATTCTTCTGCTGGTCTTTCCCACTGCAAGAGGGAATGCTCCTATTATTTTTAATATTGTCTGGAGACTTAAGTTCTGGAACATTCATTATGATCACCACAGGAGGAATTCCTTGCAGTTCCTTTAGTGTACTCGGCACAGTTGAAGATGACATGGAAATATATATTTGTCTTGTGAGCTCTGAAGTGGAGGAAAGAGCTCCCAATAGACTCAGACTAGAGGATCTTTAGCATTTTTACACAGCAGTTTCCTTGAGTTACAGGGAAATGTGGATTTGGGGTGTGGGTGCTAATGTTTTAGAGGTGGAGAAGAGGGGATAATGAATAGGTTTGTTTTATCTTAAATTTTATATTCTACTTTCTTTTTCATATTGTCTTTGCCTGTAAGTTGCTGGAAATGTCCTTGTAACAGTGTCTGCTAAATATAAATGAATGAGTAATGGAACAAACATCAACTCTATAATTCAAACTGAACTGTTAACATCTAGTATCTAGATTCAGTTTTGCCCATTGACTGTAAACAAGAAGGGCCTAGAATCCCCATCTTTGACTTTCTTTTCTTTTTGTGTTAATATATTTTAACTACTTTTTGAAACAAAAGGTTGACAATTATTTTGCTTATTTTGGGAAAGCAGGCTGATTTACTACAGGTTATATACAAATGAATTCCTGCCGGGAGCAGTTCCTTTGCTGCTTGATGCTGAAAAAAATCATCTGTGTGTGTCTGCCTGCAGCCTGGCATTGAAGTGGTTAACACTGCTCTCCCTAGGGACTTATAAAAACTGTCTCTCTGTAGCGCGCGGCTGGTGGCGTGCACTAAGGGGCGTGTAACAAGGGGCATGTTATGCCCCTTGTGAGCCTCTTAGGAGCACTGGGGAGCATGGGATGGCAGTTTGCTAAGAAAGTGTGTGTTGTTGTATGTAGTAAGTATCTTAAGTATAAGCTATAACACGATGCCTGGGAAGCGGAAAGCGAAAGGCAGCAAGACTGTGTCAGGGCTGGGCCCTATGGACAAACACGTAGTAGTAAAGACTGATGTTTTAGAGCAAGCCAGGTTGCAGTCATTATCATCAGGTGAGGGAGTCTCTTTGAGCTCCCTGGAGTGGACTCCGCCCCCCCCCCCCCCCCCAGCCGATTCTGCAAGACTCTCCTCATGGGGCTGGTCCACTTTCTTTTTCTGGTGGCCTCAGTGATTTGACTCCTTGCCCTACTCCTGTGCAATGTAATTTGGATCAGGTTTGCTCTTCTGTACTGAATTCTACTGTTTCTTTACAGGATGTTTGGCAGGTTGTCTCACGCACTGAGGCCCTTCTTACTACTATAGTACCTCAATTTTGTGAATTTTCCCAGGAGACTACTGCAAAATTTCAACAGGTGGATGCCAGGCTGGAGACCATGGAGAGAAAGGTTTCCGGCCTGGATTCTCACTTTCTTAGATTAGGTTCCGCAGGCTCTTACTTTATTAAGGATAGCCAGCTGATACACCAGAAGATGGGATCTCTAGAGAATACTTTTCGTATTAAGAATTTGCGTTTTATTAATTTTCCTCAGGCTCATTTGTTATCACCAGAGATCCTGTTAAGAAAATATTTTACAGAAATTCTGTTATTACCTGTTGCTAATGAGATTGTGATTTCACGTTTGCTTTATATTCCCGATAAAAGAGTGTGGTCTTCCTTGGAACAGGGGGGGGAGGGAATCCTGGAGATTAGCCCGGAGTGTTCTCTCTCAGCTTTTCTTGAGGATTTGCACGATATTATAACTACTAGAGCTACCTTAGTTGTTTCCCTTTTGAATGATGGTGATAAAGCTTTAATAATGAGTTATTTTCGACATAAAAATGCTATTTTTTGTGGTGGGAAACTTCAGATTTTCCCGGATGTCTCCAGGGCTACCCAAGTCAGAAGGAAGGCTTTTTTGCTTCTTAGGTCTCGGGTACTGGGTCTTTCTGGTACCTTTTATTTAAGATTTTTCTGTACATGTCTTGTTACACTGCTGGGAGTGAAATATGTATTTCTTGACCCTTCTCACTTGGAGAAACTTCTGGTCAGTAAGGAAATGATTGCCCCTGTGGCTGAGGAAGGTTGAGGGGTTTTAGAGACCTTGCTTTTACACGGTCTCTTTTGGAGATTTAGTTTGCAGCTTTTGTGAGGCTATTGTCTCTTGTTAATTGTTGTTCATTGTAAACCGCAACTGATCTATGGAAGTGGCGGTATATAAAACCTGCTAATTAAATTAAATTAAATTGTTTTCCTTTACATTTGTATTTTTCTTTTATTTAGTCATTGCTCCCTTGATGTGGGCCAACTTCCATTTTTTCTTTATTTATTACTTTTTGGGATGCTTTAATGCGTACTTTATGGAGATTTTCCTTTTTCTTTCTGTGTTTTGTTGTTGTATAATTTCAAAACATCAATAAATATAGAATTACAATAACATACAGATTATATAAAACAGGACAAACAATTTTCAGTAGACAAAAAAAAAAAAAAGAATTCCTGCCATATGAGGCAAAAGGATTATTTTACAAACTGGTCACCTAGGCAGGAACGGCACATTGTGCATATATTGTGCCTATTCCATAAAGACAACGTATGGGCTTAGTGTGCTAATATCCCAAGTTTCAAAGTCGAAATGGGCCAAACTAGGGCATTGAACATTAGCTTAAGTGTAGAGTTAGTACAAAGGATGAAAGAACAATCCCCATTTAAATACTGTAGGCGGACAAACGCATTAGATATCTGGGAATAAACCTCACCAATACGAGGCATACGTTTATGAGAACAGACTGAACCATGTCTGTCCTAACACCACAGACAGATGCTGGAGAATGTGAGGCAACAAAGGCACAAGGACTCACATGTGGTGGAAACGTCCCAAAATGAGAGTCTATTGGAGGGTGATTCGGTATAGAATTCAGTATATAATAGGGGCGGACTAGACATGGATGAGGGCATATATCTTCTGAATAAAAAGACTGACTGAGATACATGGAATCAAAAGCTGCTGGCAAGAGTACTTCAGTTAACCTTTCTTTATTAAAAATGTGCAATTCGGAGGAAAATCTTAATTTTGGCAATAGGTTGTATGATGTTATCTGACATATGTGAGCTGTGCATAAGAGCATCTTCATTGTATGTTTGTAATATGAACACATTGGGAAAAAAAATAAAGGCAATATTTGTGTCTATGCACCAGAGAAAGTAGGTACACGCATCTACTCCTGCTCCAACGCAGGTATAAATGTATAAGTGTATTTGCTGATACGAATAAGCACATATGTGCACATTTGATAACATACACACTTAAGTGTCAATCCCGCCCCAACTCTTCCTATTCCCTCTCCCCCTGAATACCTACCCATATATCAAACAAAAGTATGCACCACACAGGGGCAGCTCAAGGCAATCTGCTGCCTGAGGTGAGGGATGAGATGGTGCCCCACCCCCGTGGATCTTTTTCAAAACTCCAGTCAGGGACTGAACCAAACCAAACCAAAAAGCTGATTAGATAATGTGGAGCAAATGCAAAATGTTCGCACACCAAGGAACTAAAAGAAAGAGCGAGAACCACAGCAGTTTATAACTCCAAATTATAATTCATTTGTATTTTATTGTTATAAACTGTGTTATGGTGCTTGTTTTTTCTTTTTGAACAGACTCGTATATTTTGCATTCACAGAACACCCTCCTCAACAAGGTACAGAGCAGAGGTAGGACATTCATCCACAGAACTTAATATATTAAAAAAAAATCTGATTCTGGTCATCTCACCAACAACAAACATTCTCCAGTACCAGGCATATTGGGAACTAATATAAAACCATACTAAAGTCACTGAAGATCTGCAAGGCCAAATCTACTATACCATACCAGCATACACTTCCAAAACTCATATAATAAGGGGCCTACCCAGAAAAAAAGCAGCACTATAAACACTGCAATGGGCCCCAAAACATCCATACACCTATTTGAAAAGCTGTACATGTCAAATTACTACAGTACAGATCCCTACATACAAACACCATGATAACAGAACACCTGGCCTTGGTCACAGTCTCAGAACACAGACCCTCACCAAATACAGAATAAGTGACCACAACCTAAAGCAAAAATAAAAATATGTAGACAAAAATTTAAATGAAACCCCAAAACTCCAGACTCCTTATGCGGCGCCACATTAAATAAGAGATGCAGTTCCCCATACTGTGCAAAATATAGATAGCACAAAGTCCAATCACTAAATTGAAAATAAAATTATTTTTTCTACCTTTGTTGTCTGACGATTTTTGATCATGCTAGTCCGGATCTGAGGTTCTGTTTTCCTCTGTCTTCTCTTAGCTATTTTTCTATGGTCTATAATCCATCTGCCATTTCTTGTCTCTCCTTTTGCTTTCTTCATTTTTTTCCATCAGTATTTTTCCAGTCCCAGTAACTCTCCCCAGTATCAGCATCCTTTACAGCCTCCCCTCCCAGTACCTTTCAGTGCCAACCCCCTTGCATTCCTAGTACCGCCACTAATGTCTATTCCCTTCCATTCCCCCTCCTTCCCCACTGTCCAGCCCCTTCTAGTCAAAATACTATCCCAGGTATTAGCGAACTTCCAGTCCCAGTGCCCGCTCCCATGTCAGTTCCCTTCCAGTCACCCTCTCCTCTGTCCATCTGCCATCCCAAGCTCCCTTCCAGTCCCCACCTTCCCTCCAGTCCGCTCCTTCCCCTCTTTTCCGCTCCCTTCCAACCCCCATGTCAGCTCCCACCTTCCCCCGTCAGTTCTCTTTCAACCCCCGTCCTATTACCCAGCCACCATCCAGCCCCCCATCCCCAAGTGTCTGCTCCCTTCCAGCTCCCCCCCGTGTCTGCTCACTTCCAGCTCTCCCGTATATCTTCTCCCTTCCAGCTCCCCCCACCATGTCTGCTCTGCTCCCTTCCAGCTCCCCCCATTTCTGCTCCCTTCTAGCCCCCCATCTGCTCCCTTCCAGTTCCCCCCCATGTCTGCTCCCTTCCAGCTCCCCCCCAATGTCTGCTCCCTTCCAGCTCTCCCATATATCTTCTTCCTTCCAGCTCCCTCCATGTCTGCTCTGCTCCCTTCCAGCTCTCCCCATTTCTGCTCCCTACCAGCTCCCCCATGTCTGCTCCCTTTCAGCTCCCCATGTCTGCTCCCTTTCAGCTCCCCCCATGTCTGCTCCCGTCCAGCTCTCCCGGGTGTCTTCTCCCTTCCAGCTCCCCCCTATGTCTGCTCTGCTCTGTTCCGGCTCCCACCCCCCCCCCCCCACCCCCCGTTTCTGCTCTGTTCCTTCCAGCTTCCCCCCGTTTCTGCTCCTTTCCAGCCTCCCCTGTCTGCTCCCTTCCCGCTCCCCCCCCCCCCCACATGTCTGTTCCATTCTGGTGCCTTTCTCCCCCCACCCTCACTGATTCATTCTTTAAAAAAAAGAAAGTAGCCGCAGGAACATTTCTCTGTTCCCGCTGCTCTGCTAATTTTTAAACTGCTGGGTCGTGGAGTTTCTAAAGGCAAGAATAAGCATTTCCTGTAAGAAACAGCCTTCCCCCCGTCTCCTTCGTTCAGCACATGGTTATCGTCTCTTTCTTCCCGCCCCATCCTCAGCTCACCTAGAAACAACACGTCATTCCGCTTTTTACTTTTTAGTCCCAGCCCTATGGAACTCACTTCTGGTTACTCTCCGTACTGAACTATCTTTTCAAAAACAAGCCTTCGACCTCCTAGACCCCTAAGACCAGCCTCTCTACCAGCATCTCTTTTGACTTATTTCTTTCCTGCTCATCTGTCTTTCTCCGCCTCTCCCTGTCCTGTCTGAATAATGGTGTTCTTTTCCTTTTCTCCTTTTATTGATTATATTGTACACCACCCTGACGCACTTGCTTGGGTGGTATATCAAGCAATCATTAAAGATAAAGATAAAGATTATATCATCGGCATAGAGATGATAGCTAATGTTGTGTTTTTTGAAGATATCGCATATTGGCTGTAGGAAGATATTAAATAATAGGGCGGATAGGGAGGAACCTTGGAGGATGCCCTGTTTCTGTTTGAAGATTGAGGATGATGCTTGGTCAATTCGAACCTGTTGTGTTTGGTTGGTGAGATAGGACGTAAACCACTGAATGACTGTCCCTTGCAAACCAATTTGTTTTAGTCTTCTTATAAGCAGTTTGTGATCTATGCTGTCGAAAGTTGAGGCGATGTCTATAAAGATTAGGATAAATGCCTGTTTAGCGGAATCTAAGCCACGAATTACGTACTTTGTCTAGGAAGGATAACATCAGAGTCTCAACACTGTGATGGGGTCTAAACCCATGTTGATGTTCATCCAGTGGTGCGTTAAGGTCAATGAAATCCTGCAGCTGTAACTGAACAACTTTTTCTATGACCTTTGCTAGGAATGGCAAGTTTGAGATGGGCCTATATGAACTGGGGAGGTTTTTGTCAGCAGTTGAAGATTTTAATATTGGACAGATTGTTGCCTGCTTTAAAACAGAAGGCATGCATCTGCTTTAACACAGAAGACTAGTTCACTATCTTGAGGATGGCTTGGGAGAATTCATCTTTAGTTGTTGTTGGAGTGGAGGAGTGGCCTAGTGGTTGGGGCAAGGTACTTCAGGCCAGAAGGTCAGGGGTTCAAATCCCACTAGAGGACAGCAACCTTGGGCCGGAAGGACTGGGGTTTCTAGTCTCACAGGTGCTCCTTGTGGTCTTGGGCAAGCCACTTAACCCTCCATAGCCCATGTTCCCTGTAAAATAATTATCTCCAAGTTATAATGCCCTGTTCAATGTAATTTCAGTTTGTTCAATGTAAACCGCACTGATGCAAAATAGCATGGTATATAAGAGAATGTAAATAAATAAATAATAGGGCAGGGGTCACACTAGGTGATGTGGTCATGTCGACGGTAGTTATTATGTTTTTGAGGTGTTTTTTGTCAATAAGGTAGAACGTTGACCATGTATTGTGGCCGGGGGGTTGGAGTTATTGGGTGGTGGGCTAGGTGGGTAGAGGGGGTTATTATTATGGGTCGGGAGGCTAAGTTTATCTATGTAGAAATTTGCTAGTAGTTTAGGGTGGTTAATTATCTTATCTTCCTCAGGTGTGGGTATCCTTGTTAATGATTTCACGATTGAAAATAGTTCCCTCGACCTATTGAGGGATTTTGTGAGTAGTTCAGCGTGGTATTCTTTTTTCCTTTTATTTATGGCCTCTTTGTAAGTTTTTAGTGTAAGCATGTATTGTTTGCTGTCATTTTCTGACCTTGTGCATCTCCATTTGTGTTCTATTAGGCGTAGTTTTCACTTTAATAGCCTTAATTCAGTTGTGTACCAATTTTTAGTGGTTTTCTGGTTTGTGTTTCTGGCTGTGTTTGGGGCTAGGGAATCATTAGCTACGACTGTGTTCCAGTTCTGAATGGTGTAATCAAGGTCGGTGAGGGCACTATCGATATGTGGGAGGGTATTATTTAGGAATGAATCTTTATCAAAAGCTTTGTATTTACTATGGAATGTTGGTGTTTCATTATTCATATTTAGGGAGGGTAATGTAGGTAACATACATTCTAAGAGGAAATGGTCTGTCCATGGTAGAGGGGTGGCTGTTGGACTGGAGTAAAGTATGTCTTGTATAATGTTGTTTTGGAGGAAAATGAGGTCTAGAATATTCGGGTTTTATGCATTGGGAACTGAACTACTTGTTTGAAACCAATATCAGACATGGCATTTAGGAAGTGAGAAGAGTGTGTGCTATCTAGTGTTGGGATACTGAAGTCTCCAAGGATGATATGTGATAAGTACAAATTCTTCCCTAACTCCATGTTTGAGAGCACTTCCTCAAATAGCGGGTAAAGTTAAGCATATAAAGGCTGTACACACGCCAGTTTACCAGCATACTGGCTGGACAATTTTGCAACAGGCCATTTCTGCAGGTAAAGCAATTTTGAAAGAAATGGGCATTTAGAAAACTGCCCATCCTATGTATGGGTTAAAGTAGGCATGTAGGTTCATCACACATTTAAGGGTATGTTTACTAAAGCGTGCTAGGAGTTTGCATGTATCGAGCATTTGGGGTAGAATTCAAGGTTTGGTACATGCAAAAGTCATGCACTACCTGATAGGGGTGTATACAGCATGGTCCCAGCAGATAGCACACTGATTCAGACTCTAACACATGCCAATGACAATGCAAATGGACTTAATGCCACCCACATGCCAGCCCGTCCACTAGGCAAGCTAGGCAGCCGCTGCTTTTGGAAATACTGCCACTGCCCGCCTCCCCCTCCCGTGATGGAATCAGCAGAAGCTGGGGGAGCGGTGTCAGCAGGGGGAGGGGGGGGCAGTGAAGCCAGGGTTTCTCCCTAGGGCGGCAGAAACCCTTGAGGTGTCATTAATGTTGTGGTTAGTGTAGATGTTGTCACCCTTATGCCAACTCATAACTGCGATGTGCAGACACACCTGTGTTCTGCCCCTACCCCACCATTTCCCTCCCCATTACATAGTAAACAGACAGTGCGGAATTAAAACCACGCTGTCTGTTTAGCACACATGCTAATTCTTACTGCAGGCCATTTGCATGCGATGAAGCCCATGTTAACAGCTTGGAAATATGGGGAGATGTTGGGAAGGAGATTGGAAACTCAGTTTTCAAATATATGTGTATTTTTAACCTAAAATGCACCCACACAACTTAGCAGAGGTAAATGTGTGTAGATAATTTTTCTTAGGCAATTTTCAAAGTGAAAATATGTACATACTTTCACTTAGAAAATTAGGGCAAATTTCATTGTCATAAAATACCTACAGACTTTGCACTTGATTCTTGATATGCCATACTGGGTCAGACCAAGGTCCATCAAGCACAGTATCCCATTTCCAATAGTGGCCAATCTAGGCCACAAGTACCTGTCAGATTCCCAAAAAGGTACACAGATTCCATGTTGCTCATCCCGGTATGATCAATAGATGAGCGTAATAATGGTTTATGGACTTTTCCTTCAGGAACTTCTCCAAACCTTTTTTAAACACAGCTACACTAACAGCTTTTACTACTTTCTCCAGTAATGAATTCCAGAGTTTGATTACGCATTGATGGAAAAAATATTTGCTCCTATTAGTCTTAAACTGGCTACATTGTAGCTTCATTGTGTGTCCCCTAGTCTTTCTACTTTTTGAAGGAGTAAACAACCGATCCATGTTGACCCTTTCTACTCCATTTATTTTTATAAACCTCAATCCAACACTTATCTGACCATTCTCAAAACTATCCTTCAAATGGGTGCCCAACAAAACAGGAGGCAATGGGGTTATTTTAGAAGCATATGCATGTAAATACAATTTCAGAAACCTGCCATCTACACATGGATATCCACAGCACGTAGATATTTAAAGGGGACGTGCATGGAGGTGTGGTTCGGGAGTGGCTTGGGCAGTCCAATAACCTACACGAGTGTTCCCCACTTTACAAAGGGAATCCGTGTATATGTCTAAAAATGTCCACGTCGGAATTTACACCTGCTCTAAGTCACCAGAAGATTTTTCAAATGTGTTGTTTCTAAAATGAAAACTAACAAAAATCGCAGGCCCAGTACTTAATTGGCAGTGCTTATATGTGCGGGTTTGCAAAACGGCGCGACTACATGTGGAAGATGTTGAACCTGGAAGTGCAAAATGGCCACTTCCACGTGGAAGCTGCTGTGTTGCTTGCAGTCAGTTTTCCCGCTTGCAGATTTGTAAAACGGCTCTTCTGACTGCATAAGGTGCTAAATGCCCATGCACTCCTGCACATCCTTATACGTAGTTTACAAAAAGCTCCACGTTCGGAAAAGCTTTTTGCTAAATACTGCCAGGACCGAGCGTGTTTTAAACTTTACATCTCAATTCCGATCTCTATAGGCTGTGTAAAATGGAACTTCACATGACCGGCAAATTTGCATCAAGTGTTACAGGCAGGGCTTGCACTCAGGTCTCCTGGTTCCGAGCCCATCGCTCTAGCACAGTGGTTCTCAACCCGGTCCTCGAGACACATCTAGCCAGCCAGGATTTCAGGATAACCACAATGAGGCAGACTTACGTGCACTACCTCCACTGCATGCAAATCTCTCTCATGCATATGCATTGTGCTTATTCTGAAAACCTGACTAGCTAGGGGTGTCTCAAGGACCGGGTTGAGAATCTCTGCTCTAACAATATGGCCACTTCTGCTCCCCCTGATTTTACTGCATTCAATTTGAACCTTTCGATTAAGATTTGGATTCCTACAGTGCTCTTCACCAATTTATTTATTTATTTAACAGTTTTTATATACTGCACTATTCATCATCAGCGCGGTTTACATTTTAACAACTTTGTACTTGAGCATAAAACATAAAACATATGTCAATGATTCCAAGAACCCAGAGCAGTTTATAACATAAGTCAAATTACACTGGAAAAAGCATAATATGGATTAGTGGAATGCTTGGATGGGGTTCCGATAAAGTCCAACACAACATACCACCATTTACTTAGGTTCAGGAGGCGGGAACTGGTAAAGCTGAAGCAGTCTTCAAAAGCACACATCTGCTCACTTATTCACTGCAGGCCATTCACATCATTTAAAATGAACACATCAGAGAACATCTTCATTTTCTCTTTCTGTGGTCAATATACAGATAGATTTTGTGTTGTGCAAGAACCAGA
The DNA here is from genome assembly GCA_033557465.1 of Ichthyophis bannanicus. Lineage (NCBI taxonomy): Eukaryota > Metazoa > Chordata > Amphibia > Gymnophiona > Ichthyophiidae > Ichthyophis > Ichthyophis bannanicus. The sequence goes on along the minus strand of CM066033.1, from coordinate 122,838,314 downwards.
ACTATAACATAAACCACCCTCTCCCTTGGAATGAAATACATATCAGAGCAAAGAAAGGAGAGTGTGATAATTCAAATTTAAATTCCAGCCTCTTGCAAATTATAAAGAATTTACATCATAAAACCATACTAATTATTAAAGAAGATGCGCTATCAGTGTTTGCCTGTGTTAAACAACATCATAACCACTCCTAAGTACAGCAGCAAAAAAATAGTAAAAGTAATGTAGACGATAAACACACAGTACGAATGCAGAGTATTTTGTTTACCTTTCACATTGATCTCCGCTTCATTGGAGGCAGTAAGTCCCTTGGAGTTGTGTGCCTCACAGCTGAATATTGCCCTCTCATTGAGGCCTGTCAGAGAAACAAACATTTCCATCAACAAAAAAAACATTTGGTGGTATCTCAAATTCTTCATTCTTCTACTATAGCAAAACTATCATTAAACAGTACCACTTTGACAATTAGTCTCACTTTCGCAATCTGTTTAGTTTAATAGTATTTCATATACTGACTTTTGTATGAACACCAAAATGGTTTACAATAATATAAACAATAAGAATGACAGTAACATTAACAAAAATACACAATAACAATAACTATTCAAGACATCATGAAATACTAAATATTAGGGGCTTGATATTCATTTGCGATGGCTATGCGCTTCTATAGCTGATAGCCATCGCCGCCAAACTTAAACCCTGGATATTCAGTTCCAGGCAAAGAAGAAAAAGCAGGACAGCAGACCCCATGGAAAGTAAACTTTAATTCAAAGCAAGGAGATCAGCCCGACACGTGTATCAGCCAGGAGGCCTCCTTCAGGGGGCTGAGATCTCTAGAATAAATAACATGGATAAAAGCATTATCTTTTTATTGTAGTTATACACACATATAGTTGAACCCTTCTCACAACCATTCTGGACATACTCCATATAGGCCTCAATAAGAAAAAACAAGGCTTCATCCTCACATTTATGGACATCGCCTCAGCTTTCGACACTGTCAACCACAACCTTCTGCTTACCCAACTCTATCAAAAAGGCGTAAGAAACTTAGCCTTAGACTAGTCAAATCCTACTTATCTGACCGACAACAAGAAGTCCGAATAGACAACCAAGAATCCAGGCCTTTCCAACAAACACAAGGGGTCCCCCAAGGATCTTCCCTCTCATCCCTACTCTAACATCTACATACAGCCAATCTGTGATATCATCCAATCATTCAACATACTCTACCACATCTACGCCGACGATGTGTTACTATACACGCCATTTAACACTGATAAATCAGACTACTCGACCATAACTGAATGCTTCAACACAGTCTCAGACTGGCTCATGACACGCAACCTGAAGGTCAACACCAATAAGACTGAGGTCTTATTCATATCCAAAGACCCCACATTTACCTCACCGCCCTCCCTCAAAGTGAAAGACTTCAACCTCACAACCAAGCAAGAGGTCCGCTATCTGGGAGTAACAATCAACCAACGCCTGTCATGGGAGACCCACACTCAAAATCTCCAAGACAGTCTACCATAAACTAAGAACCCTATGGCACTTATGCCCTCTACTCGAAACCTCAGACTTCCGCTCGGTGGCACAAGCTCTCATCCTCTCTCATCTGGACTATTCCAACATTATCCTGCATGGTATGCTGAAGCATACCCTCCAGCTACTGCAACTCGCCATGAACACAGCTGCCCGCACAATCCTAGCTGCATCCAGATACGACCAAATCACCCCCATTCTAATTCAGCTTCATTGGCTCCCCATAGCAAGTAGCCTGACCTACAAAGCAATGCTACTCACTTTCAAGGCCATGCATACAATGTCGGCAACCTCGCTTTCAGAACTGATACAAAGAACGCCGGAGACCAGGACCAGGAGAACGAGTATGGTAAACTTGCTCATGACCCCATCAACAGTAAGGACCTCTGCCCAGTCAACCAAGAACCGCTCCTTTTCCCTATTTGCACCAACACAATGGAATGCTCTACCTTCAACGATATGTGCTATCCCGGATCTTACAACTTTTAAGAAGGCATTGAAGACTCATCTCTTCCAACTAACGTACAACTACCTACCCTAGACCAGACACACAAATGAAAACAGCTGACGGCACACGACTTTAAATATGTGCCATCGTATAATACTGCAACCTCGTCTCACCCTGTTCTACATAAGAACATAAGATATGCCATACTGGGTCAGACCAAGGTCCATCAAGCCCAGTATCCTGTTTCCAACAGTGGCCAATCTAGGTCATACGTACCTAGCAGTTTCCCCAAAAGACACAGGTTCCACAATGCTTGTACTGGGACAAGCATTGATATCCTGGGTCCCTTCTTAATAATGGTTTATGGACCTTTCCTCCAGGAACTTGTCCAAGCCTTTTTTAAACCCAGCTACACTAACAGCCTTTACTACATCCTCCGGTAACAAATTCCAGAGTTTGATTACACGTTGAGTGAAAAAATATTTTCTTTTATTAGTCTTAAATAGTTTACCCTGTAGCTTCATTGCATGTCCCCTAGTCTTTCTATATTCTGATAGCGTAAACAATCGATCTACGTTTACCCGTTCCACTCCGTTCATTAATTTATAGACTTCTATCATATCTCCCCTCAGCCGTCTCTTTTCCAGGTTAAAGAGCCCTAATCTTTTTAGCCTTTCTTCATAGGGGTATCCTTCCATCCCTTTTACCATTTTGGTGGCTCTTTTCTGAACCTTTTCTAATAACGCTATATCCTTTTTAAAATATGACGACCAGAATTGCACACAATATTCAAGGTGCGGTCTCACCATGGAACGATATAGAGGCATTATAATATCCTTATTATTTTCCATTCCTTTCCTTATCATACCTAGCATTCTATTTGCTCTCTTGGCTGCCGCTGCACACTGGGCCGAGGTTTTTACACTGTCTCACCCCTGTTTTACCCATGTTTGCACCCTCTAGGATTGTCTTGATTAGATTGTGAGCTCTGATGAGCAGGGACTGTCTCTTGTTTGTTCTTATGTAAACCGCGCTGATTTTAAATAGTGCGGTATATAAAACCAAATAAATTAATATACATTATTTATAATTTATATTGGCTTTAATGGAATTGTTATGCCCTACATTTTTAGTTACCTGTTTTAATGGATAAAAGCACTATTTTTACACTTTTGTCATACATACTATATATATACATATTATTTATAATTTATGTTGGTTTTAAGTTTCATATATGATTAATGTTTTATGTTTGTAAATATGGGTGCTATATTCATCTTTATATACTTTTACCTGTATTTCAACATATTATATATGTTGTTTACATTTTTACTGAATTTTAATTATATTATTTATTCTAGAGATCTCAGTTGCTTCCATGGTGGTCTGCTGTACTGCTTTTTCTTGTGTGTCTGGTGTCACTGCAGGAGGGCTGCTTTCCTTGTTTCCTATTCAATGCCAGGGTCATAATGCGGCCTCCACATTGAATATCCGGAATCACCAACAGCCAAAGAAGCTGCAGAAACTAACTGGGCAGGGGCAATATTAAGCCATATCCGGCCACCAGCATTGAATATCCGGGGTTAGTGTTCAGCGGCGGAGGCTATACGCTTTACAAGCCCTAGCCACCGCTGCTGAATATTGGGCCCTGTATCTTTGGCAGAACAGGCAGCAGTGGTAGTGGAAGAGCACCTGCTGTTGGGCATGGAGAGTAGATGATCTGTATCAGCATTTTACTGCCAATTGCTGATGACTCCCAGATATACCTCTCTGCACCAGAAATCTCTCCAAGCCCCAATCTCAGCTTCCATGTCTAACACTGCCGCCTGGATGCCCCACTGCCATCTAAAACTGAACATCGCCAAGAGAGGCGTCTTATCTTTCACTCTAAATTCTCCTGCCCCCTTCCTCCTTTCCCTGTTTCTGTGGATAGTACTGCCACCCTCCCTATCTCCTCGGCTCATAACTTTGGGGTCATCTTTGATTTCTCTCTATCTCTGCTCATATCTAACAGAGAGCTAAAAGTTATCATTTCTTTCTCAATAGCATCAGCAAAATTTGTCCCTTCCTTTCTAAATACTCTACCAAGACCCTTATCCATTTTTGCATCACCTCCTGCTTAGACTATTGTGACCTGCTTCTCAGCGGCCTCCAAATAAACCATCTCTCTCCCCTTCAGTTGATGCAAAACTCAGCTGCACAACTGATCAGCCAGTGTCACTATGCTCACATAATTCCTCTTCTCAAATCACGTCATTGGCTCCCTATCTGTTTATGCATACAGTTCAAACTTCTACTGACCTACAAAGTACATTTATTCTTCAGTTCCTCCTTACCTCTCCTTTCTTATCTCTCCCTACACTCCTCCTCGGGAACACTGCTCATCAGGTAAATCACTTTTGTGTCCTTCTCCCTCCACTGCCAACTTCAGACTCTGTTCCTTCCACTTTGCCGCGCTATATGCCTTGAATAGATTTCCTGAGTCGGTGTGTCAGGCTCCATCTCTGGTCCTATTAAATTCCAGGCTAAAAACCCATCTCTTCGAGGCTGCTTTTGGATCCTAACCCCATTATTCTCCTGTTTAAGACCCATGTGTTTTTTTACTCATTTCCTTTAAAAGAAATATCCTAATCCCTTGTTTATTCTGTTTGGCTGCCATGAATTGATTGCAAGCTCTGTAGAGCAGGGACTATCTCTTATATGTATGTATATAGCACCAGGTAGGCTTAGTAGCATGATAAGCAGCAGTAGTCATAGACCTGTTCTAGGGCTAGAGAGAAGTGATCTTAAATTGAGGCTCTGGCTTACGTCCACATCAATCCCATGCCATGGGTTTCTAAAGTCCAATCCCCTTCCAGCTCACACATGCCTCTCCTTGAACAGGCCTTTAAAGGCTTCCAACCTAGTTTGCATTGTTGGAACAGAATTCTCAGGGAGGGCAACAATCAAGCCAAAGCATTAACTAGGTGATCCTGGATCTGGAGGTAGACACTAGCTGCTAACATCTGTCATTTTCCCTACCATATCAGCAGAGAAGAGGTATAGCACAGTTACTTACCTGTAACAGGTGATCTCTGGGAACAGCAGGAATTAGTCCTCACATATGGGTACATCGGTACCGACGGAGCCTGCGCGGGAAAGCTCCCCAGCTTCCCAGAAGGAAGCTTTTGGGGCCTCCCACTGCACATGCGCGCTGCCTTCCCGCCTTCCTGACCAGCTCTCCTCAGTTCGAGTTTATAGCTGAGACAATAGAGAGAGGAAAGGAAGATAGATAGAGGATACAACTCCTAGGGGAGGTGGGTGGGTTGTGAGGACTAATTCCTGCTGTTCCCAGAGATCACCTGTTACAGGTAAGTAACTGTGCTATCTCCAGGAACAAGCAGGAATAAGTCCTCACATATGGGGACTCCCTAGCTGAGATGCCTGGGAGATCCCGTTCCAAGGGTTCGCCATCTTCGTATGGATCTCAGGCATCCATTCTGGGAAGGTGGGCAGGAGTTGTTCAAGTATGGAACAGGTGTTTGAGGACAGCCTGACCAAACAAGGCATCCCGGCGGGAGTCCATGTCCAAACAGTAATGGGCTGTGAAGGTATGAACCGAGGCCCAGGTGGCGGCTCGACAGATCTGATCAATGGATACAGAGTGAAGATGAGCCATAGAAGTGGCCATGGCTCTCACATTGTGAGCTGTTACATGGCCTTCCAGAGGAATATTTTTACTCTGGTAAGCAAAGGAAATACACTGAGCAATCCAATTGGAAAGTGTACGTTTGGAGACTGGAAGTCCCAAATGAGAAGGATCAAAAGCCACGAAAAGCTGAGAAGACTTTTGATGTGGCTGAGTCCTGTTGAGGTAAAAGGCAAGAGCTCTTTTACAATCTAAAGTATGAAGGTTCCTCTCTGCACTGGATGCATGAGGAGCTGGAAAAAAGACAGGTAGATATACCTCCTGATTAAGATGAAAAGGCGAGACCACTTTGGGCATAAAGTGGGGATTCGTCCTAAGGACCACCTTATCATGATGAAACCTGGTATAAGGTGGATGAGCCCACCAAGGCTTGTAGTTCACTGATGCGGCGAGCCGAAGTGACTGCAATAAGGAAAAGGACCTTCCAGGAAAGAAATTTCAAGGAGGTAGAAACCAACGGTTCAAAAGGTGGCTTCATAAGCTGACCCAGAACTAGGTTCAAGTCCCATGCTACCGGAGGAGGTCGGATGGGAGGCTTAGTTAGAGTCAGGCCTCTCATGAACCTTGCAATAAGAGGGTGAGAGGAGACAGGTTGTCCATTTATAGGTTTTAAAGATGCTGCAATAGCACTCAAATGGACTCTTACTGAATTCGTCTTAAGGCCTGCATTAGAAATATGCAGGAGATAGTCTAGTAGAGAATTCAAAGGAAGTGCTAGAGGGTCAAGACCCTGTTGAGCACACCAAATGGAAAAGCGTTTCCATTTGAAAGCATAGGAACGCCTCGTGGAGGGTTTCCTAGAGGCATGAAGGATATCTTTCACTGGTTGAGAAAGATTGAAGTCATGAAGGCTTAGGCCTTCAGTAACCAAGCTCTGAGGTGTAGGGAATTGGGGTTTGGGTGCCACAAAGTCCCCTCCTCCTGAGACAGAAGGTCTGGCGCAGCTCCCAGGTCCAGAGGGGGTCCCTGGGAGAGATGCAGAAGTAGAGGGAACCACACTTGGCGTGGCCAGCATGGAGCTATGAGGATCATCGACCCGTGATCCCTCTGGAGTTTGAACAGAGTCTTGGGAATCAAAGGAATGGGTGGAAAGGCATATAGGAATTCCTGACCCCAATGCAGGAGAAAGGCGTCGTTGGCCTGAGCTCCCTGACATGGAGTCCTGGAACAGAACCAGGGAAGTTTGGCATTCCACGGACTTGCAAAGAGGTCTATGTCCGGGGTTCCCCATTCCTGAAAGATTCTGCCTATCTGGTCCATATGTAGGGACCATTCGTGTGGAAACAGAACTCGACTGAGTCTGTCTGCCCGAGAGTTTTGAACCCCTGGAAGATAGACTGCCAGAAGATGAATTTGATGCTCTCTGGCGAAGGCCCATAATCTGAGAGCTTCGTTGCAAAGCGACAGAGAGCCTGTCCCTCCTTGTTTGTTTATGTAGAACATGGCCACCTGATTGTCCTGTCTGAACTAGGACGGTCAGGTTGACAAGGAGGGTATGGAAGACTTTGAGGGCAAAGAAGATTGCTCGCAGTTCCAGGAGGTTGATGTGAAGGGTGGTCTCCTGTGGAGACCAAGTACCCTGAGTGGAGAGGTGTTGAAGATGGGCTCCCCACCCTGTTTGGGAGGCATCTGTTGTGAGGGTTGCTTGGGGCAACAAAGGTTGGAAGGGGGCCCCCAACAACAGATTCTTGGTGGACATCCACCATTGGAGGGACCAAAACAGACGCTTTGAGGTGAGTATTTGGTCGGAGAGCGCTCCTGATGCTTGAGTCCACTGGGTGGCCAAGGTCCATTGAGCTGCTCTCATATGAAGACGAGCGTAGGGCACCACGTGTACCGTGGAGGCCATGTGGCCCAGAAGTCGCAGCATTTCTCTGGCTGTCAAGTGACTGCTGGACTGAGCTTGGGAGGCCAAGCACACCAGACGTTGGCCCCGGACTTGAGGTAGGTAGGCCCTTGCAGTGGTGGTGTCCAACTGGGCCCCTATGAATTCCAGAGACTGAGTAGGGGTAAGTTGAGACTTGGGAAGGTTTACCACCAGTCCCAGATACTGCAGAAGGTGCCTTGTGCGGTCCAGGGAAATCTGGGCCTCTGACTGAGATGGAGCTCGGATGAGCCAGTCGTCCAGATATGGGAATACAAAAATTCCCAGACCTCTTAGAAATGCGGCAACAACTGCCATGCATTTGGTGAACACTCTTGGAGCAGAGGCTAGACCGAAGGGAAGTACTCTGTACTGGAAATGTTTTCCCTGAAACAGAAATCTTAGATATTTTCTGTGGGATGGGTGGATGAGTATATGTGTGTACGCATCCTTGAGATCTAGAGAACAAAGCCAATCCTGACTCTGAAGGTATGGAAGGAGAATGCCTAGAGAAAGCATTTTGAATTTCTCCTTGTACAGAAATTTGTTCAATTCTCTCAGATGTAGGATAGGTCTGAATCCCCCTGTCTTCTTTGGTATGAGAAAATAAGGGGAGTAGAATCCTGTCCCTTGTTGAAGAAGAGGAACCTCTTCTATTGCCCCTTGGGCAAGGAGAGAAGAGACTTCCTGATCCAACAGGCCTAGGAGAGATGGGGGAGAATTGAAGTGCCTCACCATGGTATGTGGAGGAAGGTTGGAAAAATGAAGTTTGTAGCCCTCTCTGATGATAGAGAGGGTCCATTGCTCTGATGTAATTTGCCCCCATCTGGGAGCAAAGTGAGCTAACCTTCCGGGAATGGTGAGGGGCTCTGGTTGTTCTAGAGCCAGAAATGTTAAGTTATCTAGGGGCAAGTCAAAACCCCTGAGGGGGTTGAGCCTGCTGAGGAGTGGCAGACGCTGCAGGCTTTGACCTTGCCTGTTTAGGTTGCTGACGTTTAGCAGCAAAGCGAGGCTGAGAAGATTGTTGGCCAGTATTTGTGGAAAATCTGGCCTTCTTGTAGTAAGGCCTCTTGAAAGACTTTTTCTTGGCAGGAGTAGAGGTAGACTTAGAAAGTCTATCCAATGTAGCATTTTCTGCGTCCATTTGAGTGGCTTTAATTTGCCAGTCTTTACCAAATAAGTTCTCACCTGTACAGGGCAGATTCCGTAAGCCATCCAGGACCCAGGGTTCTAGGTCAGAGGCCTGGAGCCAAGCAAGTCGTCGGGCTGCAATGGCAATGCCCGAAGCTCTACCGGCACCTTCAAAGGAATCAAAGGCTGCTCTGTTGGAGAACTTAGAAACATCTAGAAGCTGTTTCACCAGAGAAATGAACTCCTCCTTTCTATCCTCAGGGATAAAGGAGGCAAAATGCCGTATCTTTAGGGCAAGTTCCCTAAGAAACATGCCCATATACAGACTGTAAGAATTAATCCTGGCTATAAGCATACTAGCCTGGAAACTTTTCCTGCCAAAAGAGTCTAGGGTCTTACATTCTCGCTCTGGAGGGGTAGAAGAGTGCCTTTTGGTGCTCTTAATCTTTTTCAGCGCAGACTTCACCACAATGGAATGGTGAGGCAGCTGAGTCTTTTGAAATCCAGGAGAAGGAGGGACACGGTACATGGTGTCCAACCTACGAGAGTAAGGAGACAACGTTAGAGGAGCCTCCCATAAGTCCATCAAGTGTTCTTGAAGGATTTCATGGATAGGCAGGGTGACTGCCTCTTTAGGAACCTTAGGGTATCCTAAAATATCCAATTTCTTTGACCTAGGTTCTTTTTCAGAGGATGTGGTAATAGAAAGTCCTTTAGCTAGCTCTATAATGAAGTCTTGAAAGGACAAATCCTCTGGTGGAGACATTCTCCTCTTTGGGGAAGAGGGGTCTTCCTGAAGAACTAGAGACAGCTCATCAGAGTCCTCAGAGGAGTCAAATCCTCAGAAGAATCAGAGTATTCTCTATTTGCTTCCAACGCACGATACGCATACCGATCGGTATCGACATCGGGCGTACCGGGTATGGGATCGGTATCGGGTGAAAACCCGGATCCGGCATGCGGAACCGATCTGCGTTTGGAAGTGGATGGTCTCGGTTCCGGTATGGGAGACGATACCGGAACCGGACCCGGTACCTCTGAACGCGGTACCGAGGGCGTCGCAGCATTAATAAAAGCCAGCATGGCTTGCTGCATAGTCTGAACAGTATTGCTCATAGACGCCACTGCTGCCTGGATGTCGGTACCGGTATGGGCCAGTACCCCAGAGCAGTCCAAAAGGTGATCAGTCGAGGCCGTGCCATCGATGTCAACCTGTAACCCCATAGATGGTGCTTTGGAAGTCAGAGCTTCCCGCCGGGGTTGTTTGGCTGGGGCATGGTCCTCAGATTCAAAATTGAGAGCCTCTCGATGCTTTGAAGGAGATTTGCTCTTTGAGGACCTGCCCGAAGAAGGTTTGGTTACCTGAGATCCATCCGGAGAGGAAGACCTGGATGACTGTGATGCTGGATTATCTGAAGCAAACAGCACATGGAATTTGTTGGCCCGGTTCTGCAAACCACGTTTAGACATCTGGGAGCAGGATGGGCAGTCCGGAATGGAGTGGTCAGGTCCCAAACATTTAAGACACCATTCATGGGTGTCTGTGACAGAAATAACAGCACTACACTTGGTACACTTCTTAAAACCAGGGGCTGGTTTCTCCATGAGGAGAATTTGTGTAGGCCTGAGGCCTAACCGAAGTCACCAAGTTGTGCAAGATAAAGATTTTTTTTTTTTTTTTTTAAAGAAAAGAAAAGAGAGACCGGCGGTACCGGTTTCGGTATGGGGAAGGCAGGTACGCGGTCTAAAGAAACAAACTAAAACAATAATTTCTTCAGCGGTGACAGGAACACGACCTGCTGGCTCCGCGGAAAAAGAGAAACTGAGGAGAGCTGGTCAGGAAGGCGGGAAGGCAGCGCGCATGTGCAGTGGGAGACCCCAAAAGCTTCCTTCTGGGAAGCTGGGGAGCTTTCCCGCGCAGGCTCCATCGGTACCGACGTACCCATATGTGAGGACTTATTCCTGCTTGTTCCTGGAGATAATGAGATACACAAGACTACTCCCTCCATCATAAGGTGCCTTAAAGTACAAGCCTCTAAGAGCTGCAAAGGTACTATTTAGCTACCATCCAATGGACATCAACCCTCAACAAGAGAAGGGTCCCCATGCCCCCCCTCCATTTTATGCAAATCTCTCTCATGCATATTTGTTGTGGATATTCTGAAAACCCGACTGGCTGGGGAGCCCCCAGGACAGGTTTGGAAACCTCTGGCATATGGTATTTATTTCATTTGCACATCTTTTTAAAAACATGCCATCGTGGTGTGCTTTGAATTTATCTTTAAGACAAAATTACAAGTTATAAAATGGAAAAGACTCCGCAGTATTGCACATACTACACTGTAATGTTCTACTGTAGCTTTGCTATTTAACAGGCATTTAAATTATCTTTAACTTTACAAAATATCAGCACATCCTTAGCTTGACTATAGTGGTTACTTTTGTCTTTCACAGAAACTCTATATACTAGAATATTTTCCCTAGATTAGGCAAAGCATTTTCTAGTACTCTTCAAACCCAATATCCTGGAAAGAACAACAGGATTACGTATTCCAAACCAAAATATCACATGATGGACTTCTGAGACTTATAAATGCTGCAGCATTTCAACAACAGAGTGTAGGTTTATAGGCTTGTAGTATTTTTAAACATGCGGGCTTCTGCTGCATGACAAACAGCCATTTTCAGTAAATTATAGTGACAGCAATGAATATATAAAGTGCAATGTATAAATAACATATCGAATGGAAACTAAACACACAGAGAAAAAAAAGGGACGCAAAGATTTACACATTGGGAAAACTCTGCCACAGCATAAAACAAACATACATTTTCTAACTTTTACTACCCTGTAAGTCCCATTGGCAGGGCCGGCCCGTCCATTGAGCAAGAATGTTTTTTGCACAGGGCCCCGCGTTTCAGGGGGCCCCGCGCAAAGAACATTCTGCTTTTTTTTTTTAATTACATTTAAAAAAAAAACCTGTCTCTGGCTGCTGCCGCGTCCGTCGCAGCAGCGGCAGAATGGCGTGTCCCGCGGGGCCCCTTCTCCTCGTCGAGCCCTCTGCAAGGGCTTTCAGATTCGCGAAGGGAGAGTGCTCCCTCGCGTCTCTGTAAAGCCCGCAGGGGCTAATGGGAAATTTCCCATCTGCCCCTTTAGACGCGAGGGGCTGATGGGAAAGTTCCCATTAGCCCCTGCGGGCTTTACAGAGACGCGAGGGAGCACTCTCCCTTCGCGAATCTGAAAGCCCTTGCAGAGGGCTCGACGAGGAGAGGGGGCCCCGCGGGACACGCCATTCTGCCGCTGCTGCGACGGACGCGGCAGCGGCAGCAGCTAGAGCCAGGTTTTTTTTTTTTTTTTTTTAATTTGCCGGAAGGGAAGGGAAGGGAAGGGGGGGGGCTGATGGAGGCTGTCTGGAAATGGGGTGATGGGGGGTTAGGACTGGAAATGTGCAAGGGGGGGGGTTAGGACTGGAAATGTGCAAGGGGGGGGGTTAGGACTGGAAATGTGCAGGGGGGGGGTTAGGACTGGAAATGTGCAAGGGGGGGGTTAGGACTGAAAATGTGCAAGGGGGGGAGTTAGGACTGGAAATGTGCAAGGGGGGGGTTAGGACTGGAAATGTGCAAGGGGGGGTTAGGACTGGAAATGGGCTGGAGGGGGGGTTAAGACTGCTAATGGGCTGGGGCTGATGGAGGCTGACTGGAAATGGGCTGGGGGGGGGTTAGGACTAGAAATGGGCTGGGGGGGTTAATACTGCTAATGGGCTGGGGCTGATGGAGGCTGACTGGAAATGGGCTGGGGGGGGGGTTAGGACTGGAAATGGGCTAGGGGGGTTAAGACTGCTAATGGGCTGGGGCTGATGGAGGCTGACTGGAAATGGGCTGGGGGGGTTTAGGACTGGAAATGGGCTGGGGGGGGTAAGACTGGTAATGGGCTGGGGGCTGATGGAGGCTGTCTGGAAATGGGGTGATGGGGGGTTAGGACTGGAAATGGGCTGGGGGGGTTAAGACTGGTAATGGGCTGGGGGTTGATGGAGGCTGACTGGAAATGGGGTGATGGGGGGTTAGGACTGGAAATGGGCTGGGGGGGGTTAAGACTGGTAATGGGCTGTGGGCTGATGGGGGCTGTCTGGAAATAGGGTGATGGGGGGTTAGGATTGCTAATGGGCTATGGGGGGGGGTTTAGGACTGCTAAGGGGCTATGGGGGCGCTAGGACAGGAAAAGGGCTGATGGGGAGGGGTTAGGACTTGAGGTGGGCTGATGTGGTTAGGACTAGTAATGGGCTGTGGGCTGATGGGGGGGTTAGGACTGGCAATGGGCTATGGGGGGCTGACTGGAAATGGGCTGATGGGGTTAAGACTGGAAGTGGGCTGATGGGGGGTTAGGACTGGTAATGGGTTATAGGGGGGGCTTAAACTGAAAATGGGTTGATGGGGGCTAGGACTGGTAATGGGTTGGGGATTGCTATGACTGGAAATGGACTGAGTGGACGGGGAGGCTTGAACTGCAAATAGCTGATGGGGAGGGAGCTTGGAATGGAAATGGGCTGTGAGGGAAGGGAGCTAGAACCGAAAATGGGCTGATGGAGCAGCTAGGATAGGACTGGAAATGGGCTGTTGGGGGGAGCTAAGATTGGAAATGGGCTGTGGTGGGGGCTTGAATTGAAATGGACTCATGGAGGGGCTAGAACTGGAAGTAGGCTCATGGGGGGGCTTGGACTGGAATTGGGCTGAGTGGAGGGGAGCTAGGATTTGACATGGGCTGATGGTGGTGCTAGGAAATGACTAGAAATGGGCTGATGGGGGGCTAGGATTGGAAATGAGCTGATGAAGGGACTCAGACTGAAAATGGATGGGGGAGCTAGGACTGGAAATGGGTTGATGGGGGCTAGGACTGGAAATGGGCTGATGCAGGGACTAGAAGGGAATGGATGCTGGGTGAGACTGGAACTAGAAGGGAGCTGATGTTGGGGGAGGATTAGAATGGGATGGGGCTGGGAGAGTAAAATGGAGAGGGGAAAAATATTTTGTGTGGGAGGGATGAAAATCTACAATTGGCCGGGTATTGGGAGAGTAAGTGGGGATTGAGGATGGAGGGGTAAAATTTGTGTGGATGAAATAAGAATGAGGAAAGAGCAAAAGGATAAAGATTAGTATGTTAAAGCAGATGTAGAGAGAGAGGATGGAAAGAAAACTAGAAGAGAGAAGAAAGGACAAATGGACAGCAGACGATGGAGAGTTAGCAGAAAACATGAAGAAACCAGAAGAAAGTGGCTGGAGCAATTGCAACTGAAAAAAATGCACAAAAGGTAGAAATATATCTCTTTATTTTGAATTTATTAACTGGAATATGAAAGCTCTGGGAAATGTGCATCATTAACGTCTGCGCTTTGTTTGGTACAAGAGGAAATTGATTTATAGTTTTATTTCTACAGTGTTGTTGTACATTCCAAGTTTGGCTTTTGGGGTTCCCAGTTTAATTATTGCCTTCCTGTTTCTAAATTGCGATTCCTTGTTTGGTGATGGTCTATGTTCTGCATGTGTAACTGAGCTGAGGTATTCTGTTTATGTAATTCCTATTTGACATTGCCACTTGTTCTCTTTCCCCAGTATTCTCTGAAATGTACTGGTTTAATATTTGCAGTGTTTCCTTTTGATAGGTAGGGTCTGGTGCTTTGTGAGTCCTGGTAATGCTGTCAGGATACAGCGGGTTTGCTATGGGTTCTAAATGGGCAGCGTTTGTAGTAGTTCCTAATGTGCCTGGCGGTTGGCACTGGATTATAGTAATGTAGAAATCTTTTAGTCTTTCTTTATCCATACACTCATTAAGAGACATGTTTACTAAAAGTTAGTGTATGGTAACATTATGCAAATATTTATGCAAATAAGGACACTTATGCAAATGAGGCCCCGCACCGAGTCTCCGCACATGGCCCCGCACCCCCCTTGGGCCGCCCCTGCCCATTGGCATTACTTAGGAAGAGTCCTAACTTGTCAGGTCTCAGAAATTAGGAAGGGTTAGGCCAAGCTAGTAGCTGAATGGAAAGACCATAGCAAACCTCTGCAGTGTTCTGCAAAGATATCATTGTCGCTGTGAAGGGACCAGGTTAATAACAACTACTCTATCCTTCTGTTGTGTTTTCCCCTGGGAGCATTCAAGGCATGTAATAATAATATAATAAAACAGTATTGTAAAATTATAAAAATAATAGTACAACAAACAATACAGCGGAAGCAATGACCCAACATGAATAACTGCACAAATAGGGGTGACCTGCATGGAGCGGTGGGTACACCCCTAAACAAAGGCATGGGAAGGGGTGACCTGCATGGAGTGACAGGTGCACCTACTCTTGCCACCTTGCTGGCAGACTAGATGGACCATGACGGTCTTTATCTACCATCATATACTATGGGCCTGATTTTCGAAGCCCTAGGCACATGCTACATGTGTAAAAGCCAGCCTTACCTGTGTAAAACCGCCATAACCATGTAAACCAGATATTCAACAAGGCAGCTTGAATCGTTAAGGACCAGCTACCTGCACAGTGCCAGGCACCGAGGAATGGGGGCATGCTGCCGTGAAACCCGTGTAAAGTGGATTTCTGAAACCCGTGTGCGCCAACATTGGATGTCACTAACTGCGTAAGCCTAAACAACGTCTCCTAGCACATATGACCACTGATGATGATCAGCAAACCCATGTGGTGGCAGAACAGTGCATAATAGAATGAGGGGAGCATGTGCAGGCCTGTACCCTAACCGTGCAGACATAAAGTGACGCTGGGCAGGCAGAAAAGCCATGAGGGCCATGCACATGGTGTTCCAGAAGTGGAGACGTGCCCACCATGCCTGGGCACAGCGGAGAATATGGCAGGCAGTGTGTACCCATCCGTAGGCTGTAGCCCAGCACCTGAGATTCATGTCCCATGCCCCACATGTACACAGGCCCAGGGTGAGCTGCCTGCAATTGATGGAGGAAGTCTACCAGAGATACAGACTGGATGGAGCAACGAAAACTAAGTTGTACAGCATTCTCAGTGTGGACCTGGAGCCCTCCACTTCTAGAAGCCAGGCCCTGCCAGTGGCCATGACAGTGACCACCGTTCGGGGATATCTTGCAACCGGCAGCTTCCAGCATGTGATGGGGCAACTGTCGGAATCACGCAGTCTACTGCCAGTCACTGCATAAGTAACTTCACCAGGGCCCTGCTGCGGAGGATGCGCCACCTCATAGCCTTCTTCTGGACACAGCAGATGCAGCAGGAGACCATGCAGGCATTCTACAAAGTCGCTGGGTTCCCATCGGTGCTTGGAAGTATAGACTGCACCCACATTGCACTGCGGGCACCATGGCTGAAGCAGATGGCATACCGGAACAGGCATGGGTACACTTCGATGAACATGCAGGTCATTGTGGATTCCAACATGACCTTCACTGATGTGTGTGCCTGCTACCCGGGCCACGATGCATTTGTCCTCGCCCAGTCCAACATGGGATAGGCAGCAGCCGGGAATCAGCTCAGAGATGCGTAGCTGCTAGGTAAGTGTGCAAATGTGTGAGCCCCAGGAGAGACCCAGAACATATGCTTGCTGTAGTATGTTGCTATGTGTAATGCAAACAGGTGGTGATATATGTGTTGTGTACATATCACAACACATGAGAACCACTGCGTGCACACGCTCTGCTGTTCCACAGAGCCATGCGCATGCACAGTATCCGGCAGGACCTGCAAGCTGTGGAAAAGGTAAGGGAGGCGGAGTGCAAGGAATGGCGGGATCACAGATTGTGCATGGAGCACCACATGGAGGGGCACCTGCAATTGCTGAGGGAGATGGCAGCATACCAGGCATCGATCGCTGGTTCCCTGCACAGTTTGGTGGGCCTCATGCAGGCGCAGGGAGTGGGTGCTGGGGCTGCCAGCACACCAGCGCAGCCACCTGGTAGCCCTGATCCATGCCCATCAGCCTGCCCTGCTGGGGAGGTGACAACACTGCCAGCATATCATCGGACATCACTCCACTGCATCGCAGTGCACATGTCAGCAAGCATCCATGGCTGGTGGAGAGCCCAGGGGCAGGGGACACAAGTGGAGGGAAATAAAGTATCACTCTGCACATATAGCGTAGGATTGTGCACTTTATTAGTGATTGTGTGTGTCCTATCCTGGTGCTGGTGTGGGGCAGTCATCTTAGAAATTGTCACACATCATCCGTGCACGGTGGGCAGTGCCCTGACCTGCTTCTGGCTCCTAGAGTCTGCACCATCACCATCTGCTGCCTCTGCAGCCTCCCACTCCTCCACAAACACTGGCTCTGGGTCTGGCAATCCATGCATCTGTACTAGGTTGTGGAGTATGCAGCACGATGCAAATATCTGGCATATATGCTCGGGGCTGAGGAGGAGGAGTTCCCCACCACTCCTGTTGAAGCACTGGAAGCAGCTCTTCAGCACCCCTATTGCATGCTCCACAACAGCCCGGGACTGCTGATGGGTGCCATTGTACCACTCCTCCTGCCGGCTCATGGGATGGCACAGTGGGGTCAGCAGCTAGGCCCTCAGGGGATATCCACGGTCACCTGTGGGGGCAATGTGAGATGTGCACATGAGCATGGGGCATACGTTGAGTATAGTCTATGGGCTGCTATGGACAGCACACCATCTACAAGCAGGACAGGGTATAATATCTACCAGTCAGTGACACTGTGGCAATGAGATGACACCAACATATGGCTTATGCGACAATCAGGCATTTGGAGAGGGGCAATGGGTGATGGTGACGTGGGCTGGCCTGTTGGAAGGGGGGGGGCAAAGGCATGACACAGGGATGTGGTTGGGAGGTCTGTGGGCTGGGATGGGACAGACATGGATGTGCCCTAAACAAACTACTGCCATGTGGCTGCACTACATGGTGCCAACCTGTGTTCTTCCGCATTCCACATGTTGGTGCGTGCTGCCTGCTTTCAGCCACAGGGCTTCCCCTGATTGTCACCACGATGTGCATTATGTGCTGTCATGATGCCACCCAAGCCATGGGGCACCCCTACTCATCCTCCTGTGTGTCTGTGGTGGAGCTGTCAAAGTCTGCAACCCCTGAGATGGCAACCATCTCCACAAACTGTAGCACTTGTTCCTCCAGAGGGGCGAGTGTGCTGCTGCGCAGGCAGCAGCCTGCTGTTGCTAGCCCTCTTCTCCTTTGCTGCCTGCCATACCATCTGCCACTTCCCTGTTGTGGTGGTGGATGGCATTGACCTTCCTGACGAGGTCATGCCATGCTGTAAGCAGGCTGCTCGCATCCTCTGACACACAGAGGGCAGCATGATGCTTCAGGACAAGTCCCAGGGCCATAGTGGTCTCGGAGGGCGTGAAATTCGCCTTCTGTGTTTGCTTTGCCGCTCTCGGCACCATGTCTGCCATTGTATAACTCACACACTATGGTGATTTTAGGCTACTCACGTAGGTCCTTTTACACATACACAGTTATGACGTGCATTGGTGCCATGCTCCATCCAAAGGCAAATCTGGTACCCACGTAGCTTCCTGAGCACTGATGTTTTGAAAATCTGCATGACAGCTAGCTGCTGTAGGGCACCATAGTTGCACAGCACTGTGTGACGGCAACATATGCATGCTTGGTCACCCAGAGTGGAATACCCGGGTGGGTCAGATAGCACAGTATATGAGCATGGCCACTGTAGCATGCAGACAGGCACATGACATCACTCTGACCATGTGCCTCTGTTGGGCAGGGGGCACCCTACATGTGTAGCACTGCTGTGCCACACATGCTGCATGCAGCCCATTCTGCATGGGTATGGCATAAAGGCGCTACCCGTGCAGAGTTGTGCCCATGCCCTTCTGTGCAGGTATGGCACAGAGATGCCACCCATGCAGAGCTGTGCCTGCGCCCTTCTGTGTAGGTATGTCACAGAAGTGCCACCCATGCAGAGCTGTGCCCATGCTCTTCTGCGTGTGTGCCTCAGTGCCATTCCTACACACACAGATATGCCCACAGGGCATACACCCCATGCCCATAAACCCTAAACCCCCTCCCCCAGTCCCCCGCATTACTCACACAGACATGCCACCGTGCCCCACAAAATGGACAACACAGCGTAAAAATGGAACTGTTCATTAACAAACCTGTCACAACTGTTACATTGGTGGCAAGAGCAGCATACAATCAACAGCGGTACATACCGCAGACTACCCAATTATGGCCCATGGGATGGCCTATGGTGCAGGAGGACCCTGCTTGTGCCCTCTTACTGCACTGGTGAGGACACCCATGTGCTCTGTGATGGTCCATGCTGTGGTGCACACCTACTCACTGAGGAGTTCCACCCCTGTCTCCAGGGTGGCCAGAGCCCAGTCACTGGATGGACGAGGGGGTGGTGGCACAGAGGGGCCTGATGCGACATGGCTTGGCATGCCCATGGGTTCTGGGGTGGCTGTGGGGGCCCCCAGCTGCTCAGGGTGGACCACCGCTCTGCTGTCTGTTGCGCCTGGCCCATGCTGAGCCATGTGGCAGGCACATGGCCCCCTGGTAGTGATGTGAGCGGGCATGGCTGTGGGGCACAGCGATGGGGTGCAGCACGTCTGGGCCTCCCACCATGTGCCTGCTGGCTGTGCGCTGCACCACACCACCATACCTGGGGCACTTGGAGGGTGGTTCCTGCATCCCCCCTGCTATCTCCTGTGATTCCTCCCTCTGACTCCCTTCCCTGCCCCTGGCCCTCCTCCTCCTCCTCTGACCCCCTGCCCTGCCCCGGCCCTCCAGTCCCTCCCCCTTCTCCTCTGACTCTCTACCCTGCCGCTGTCCCTCTGATCCCTCCCCCTCCTCCTCTGACTCCCCGCCCTGCCCCTGGCCCTCCGGTCCCTCCCCCTTCTCCTCTGACTCTCTACCCTGCCCCTGGCCCTCCAGTCCCTCCCCCTTCTCCTCTGACTCTCTACCCTGCTCCTGGCCCTCCGATCCCTCCCCCTCCTCCTCTGACTCACTGCCCTGCCCCTGGCGTTCCGATCCCTCCACCTCCTCCTCTGATTCACTGCCCTGCCCCTGGACCTTCAATCCCTCCTCCTCTGACTCCATATCCCGCTGCTTTGCTGTGGCCCCGTCACTGCCCTTCCCCTCCATTGTGCTGTCCTCCAATGCAGTGTCGCTGGACTCCTCATCCTCATCACTGCTGGAGGTACTTCTGGTCTCTGCACCCCTGGTTGGCTCTTCTGGTGCTGCACTGCTACTCCTGGGTGGTGGATGTGGTGGGTCAGTGGTGCAGCACCAGAAATCAGCTGTGGGGGAAGAGGAGGGGGGTTATTAGTCCACACAGGCATGGCCCTGGAGTGGGACTGGCGCACCTCCAGGGGGTCCACACATGCAGTGCATAACCCACCTTTAGGTCATGGGGGCATGCCACTTCCACAGTGCACACTCCATGCCCTCCCCTTTGCCCGCCTCCAGCTAGATTTGTTGAGACCCTCTTTACCTGCACAGCCAGAGTTGGATACCCTCCATAATGCTGAAGACAGCCACAGGTTGCACCCCCCTGGGTATAGCACCCCCTTGGGCCAAAGCACGGATCAGGCAAGGGTCTCACTCTCATCAGGCTGAAATTCACAGTCCTCCTAGTAAAAAAGGACTTAGAGTATAGGGTAGCAAATGGAAATTTAGTAAGGAAGATCCTACAGTCAGGAAGTTGGCTCATAGCCATTTGCTTGGAGGACATTTAGAGAAAGAGAAAACTCATGAGCAAATATTAGCCTAATACTATTGGCCTAGGCTGTATAAGGAAGTACAGCTTTATTGTCAGTCCTGCCCCCCTTTTCAATTAACTAAGCCTGCCAGGGTCTGACCTGCTCCTTTAATATCAATGTCTATTATGAAAACAACATTTGAAATGGTTGCCATGGATTTTGTAGGACCACCTGTGGCAAATGATACATACTCATTATTCTGGACTGCAATGCTATGTGTGCCTTTGAGTCAGTCCTGACTCCTGGTGACCCAGAAGCTCCTGGGTTTTCTTGGCAGTGTCACTGGAAGTAGATTGCCAGGCCTTTCTTCTGAGGCAATGGAGGGTTAAGTGACTTGCCCAAGGCCACAAGGAGTGCTAGTGGGAATTGAACCCTGGGTGCTTGGTTACCAAGCCAGTGTTCTAACCACTATGCTACTCCTCCACTCCTAAATTATGTTACCTGATATCCAGAAGTTGCACCATTGTGCAATATGAAGACCACAGTAATAGCAACTGCCCTGATAGAGATCATCTCATGGGTTGGTTTGCCTAAGGAGGTATTAACGGACCAAGGCTAGTTTATGTACTGTTAAAAGTGAAAACTCTTCATACTTCAGTATATTATCCATAGATGGATGGGCTTGTTGAATGCTTCAAGGAGATGTTGAGGAGGTTTGTCACCAAAGATGGCAAGAACTGGGATTTCTTGCTGCCATATGTACAATTGCCATCCAAGAAGTCCCCAAGAACTCAATTGGTTTCTCCCTGTTTGAATTTCTTTATGCGAGAAGATCCAAAGGAATCCTGTATGTTGTCCGAGACTTAGGAAGAGGTGCAAAGCGCAGGACAGAACCTGGTTATTTATGTCTTTTGAATGCAAGTGGCTGAAGAAAACTGGAGAAGTCACCAGGCTGTGTAGAAAAAGCTCAAGCCACATAAGCTCAGGAATATAATCTCTCTATGTCCCATGGGTCTTCATACTGGGAAACTGAATTCTGGTACTACTACCATCATCAGACAGCAAGTTCCTCTGTCAGTGGCAAGACCTTTATGAGGTTACTAAGAAGGTGGAGCTTCTCAAATACACAGTAATCCAACTGGACAAGGGAAAAAAAAACTCAGATCTTCCAAGTGAACCTCCTGAAGAAGTGGGTTACCACAATCTCAGCTCTAGTTTATAAGTTCCATTGAACCCAGAGCCACTACATGTCCCATTCAGCGAACAGCTATCTGCTATACAGAAGACCAATCAAGAACAACTGGTGAACCAAAATTCTGATATCTTTGCCAATATTCTTGGAAGAACTTATCAAGTTTATCATGATATCATCAGAGACCCAGGAGTAGTTGTTCAGCAGTGACAGTACTATATTCTAGAGGTCCAAGAGCAAGCAGTGGCCTCAGTAGCAAGGGAGAGGGTTAAACTCAGCAGTAATTTGTCATCTCCCAATATACTTTTTCCTAATCTGGATAGAAATCTCCACTTTTGTATTGACTTCAGAAAGGTTAACGAAGTCTCCAAGCTTGAAGTCTACCCAATGCCTCATGTGGGTGAACTGATTGAGAAGATGGGGGCAGCCCAGTACATCTCTAGACTGGAACTAAGGGGTATTGGTACAGTAAGTGTCCCTCACTCCAACCACTAAAGAGAAGACAGCCTTTTTCATTCCTGAAGGGCTGCTCCAGTTCACTATGCTGCCTCCTGGAAGATATGCAATGGTTTACCTTGATGACATAGTGATTTATATCATTGAACAGAAGACTCATTTAAAACAAATACAAGCTGTCCTTACAAGTATGAGAAGGTGGGCTTGACTGTGAATCTAAAGAAATGCTTCCTGGAAAAACAAGTCCATTACCATGATTATTCCACAGGGAAGGGGCAAGTTCATACACAGACACAGACAACAGAAGCCATTGTGTGGGTGCCCATTCCTCAGCCAAATAAACAGCTTAAAGTCTTCCTAGGGCTTGTCAGTTATTACCAATGCGTCACCTCAAACTTTGCAAAGAAATTGAAACTATTAACCTGTCTGTGACAGAAGGTAACACCAGCAAAGATTTCTTAATAAATAAAAAAATGGAAGAAAGTCCTTTGCTAAGAACTGATTCTGTTGAGCCCTGACTTCAATCAGCCCTTCTTTGTACAGGCAGACATCTCAGATGTA
Organism: Ichthyophis bannanicus; assembly: GCA_033557465.1. Lineage (NCBI taxonomy): Eukaryota > Metazoa > Chordata > Amphibia > Gymnophiona > Ichthyophiidae > Ichthyophis > Ichthyophis bannanicus. Next base: position 122,815,734 of record CM066033.1, on the reverse strand, counting down.
GGCCTTGGATCAATTTGGGCCAGGAGAATGAGGCCAGGAGCACCTATTGGCCATTATAAAGCAGAAGCTATTTCTTTGGGGGAAAAATTATGCAGCGATTGGGAAAGAGCACCTGGCGATAAAATGGGCACTGGAGACATTCTAGTATATTACTTGTTGAGGTGCAGGTTTACTTTGATAACTGAGCAGCAACCATTTAGAGGGATCACTTGAAACAAGGAAACAAATACAGGATCATGTGCAGGGCCAGCCCATCCACTAGCTGGGATAGGCAGCTGCCTAGGGCAGCAGACCTCTGTGGGCGACATGGAACATGGCCTGCTGCTTCTGACCTCGCGAAGTTGGGGGGGAGCAGTGCGGCTCAGCACAGGAGGGAGGGTGGTGTGGCTCAGCATGAGGGGGGTGGTGACATGGCTGAGGCTGCTGCCTGGGGTGGCAGAAACCTTTGGACCAGCCCTGAACATGCAACGGTTCCTTAGCTTAGAGCTCTTCACTTATAATTTACAGTACATCACAGGGCAGGCAAAGAACATCAAAACATTGACTTCTCTTCCCATGAAGGGGCCACAGCAGAGGGAGGTGTTCAACCTAAGATTGTTGAGCTTAGGAGTGGGTGAGTAAAGGGGCATATACAAAATGTCCCCAGGTCTGCTTAAGAAATGAAATGCCGGTCCATGTTAAAAGAGGTGGAGCAAGAGAATTGGGAGTAACAGACAGGGTCTAGGTAGAAAATGTAAAATCTCCAAGCTCAGAATGAGGAAGGAAGCCTGGACAAGGAAGAGATAGGACTAAGGGAGTACCTTTGTACCCAGCTGGTGTACCACTAGAATGCCTGCAACTGGCAAACCAGGTGCTTTCTTTGTTTATAAGAATTAAGGGTCTGATTTTTGAAGGCATTTACATGGGTAATGGCCCTAGTTACCCATGTAAATGCTTTATCCGGGATTTTCGAAAGGCACCTGCATGGGTAGTGCCCTGCGAAAATCCCAGATATGTCCCTAACGTGCCCGGATGCTGTACGGTTAGCGTCGGGGCATGTTAGGGGCGTTCGGGGCAGAGCGGAGACCGAAGAAAGGGATAAATGGATAGCACTGATTTTCAATGCTACCCGCTTAGCCCTCTGTGCCTTAAAGATAGGCGAGCTTTTTCCTCGCCTATCTTTCAGGTGTAGGGGCTAAGCGGGTAGCATTGAAAATCAGTGCTACATGGCTAGCTCCTGCGGCTTCCAGGTTGTGTGGTGGGACACGAATTTTCATTGCCGGGGCCACATATGACCCCAGCATTGATGATCCGGGTTAGACGGATGGCGGATGGGCTATGTGCCGATGCGCATAGCACCACCCAGATGAAAATCGTGCTCTTAAGGCATATTTTTGGTTGACCTGAGGTTCAGCTGGTCATTTGCTGTATAAAGTAACTCCTCGCTTGCTCAGAACCTGATTGCTTCCCTAGATGAACTAAACATGACCTCCATAGTAATGTGTAATGTAGCCAACGGGGATCTACTGATATATCTTAAGGAGAATCCCTCAGTGAGTTGCTGAAATGCATACAAAGACTGAAGGCCAACGAACCACTTCCTCATAAAAAAGGTTAATTCTTTAACAGTTACTGGTGGTTCAGCAAATAAAAATGCATTTTCAACAAAAATACTTAAAGAAACAAAAATGAAAACTGTGGACATTTCAAAAACCCAGCCAGAGGATCAGCATAACATTTGTGGTAGGAAACACACACCAGGGGATTATGAAGTGTTTTGAAAAGATCTAGACAAGGTTTACTTTCTGTGTTGTTTCTTTTTTAAAGAAAATTTATCATCCTTTCATCATGCTGCATTAAATCTTGGAGTATGTAACAATTTATAAAGCCAGAATTTCCTTTGAACTGCCTCATTAGAAAAACCATGTATGCAGGCGACACCGCTGATGACCACATAAGTGCTTTTGACTATTCAGCTCCAGATCTCACTATGAGAATGACCTTTGCATATGGGCATCTTTTCAATACTATAAACAATTTCTATCCAGGCCACAGCTATAAAATGAATTTGCTCTGCTGGAAAGCTGAAAACAAAGGAAGCAGCAGAAATTGAAGGCATATGTGTCTTGAAAAAATAAGTGGAGGGCAATTCCATACTGTGCATGTCCGGCCCATCCGGACATCCAAAAAATGGATGGAGCACAGTGGCACCTGATTTTGCAATTGCGGGAGCTATATGTTCCCGTGGCTACAGAATCAGGTCGCCTGGATGGGCCAGAGTGCACAGTATGCTGTGCAAGAGACATACAGCATGCTGCCTGTCTCCACCACCCAGTGCTCCTGCTGGTGTGCCAGTGTCATGGCATCCCATTGCCATGGCACCGGGACGCCCAGCAGGAGCAAGCAAGGCCCAACAGCACAGCAAAGTTCTTTTCCCCACCGCCTGACCCTTGGTGCGATTTGCCAGGGCCAGGATTGGGAGGTGGGGACGCACCTGCACCTGCTCCATGTGGTTGTAGGGGCTGCCTGGCCCGATCACTGCTGCTCCCAGGACTTATTCCACCTCCTGGCCCCATCCAGCGCTCCCCACACAACAGCTCTGTGCATGCAGGGAGCACTGGCAGCTGAATACGGTCCCAGCGAATAGCAGGGGTTGTACATCCAACCCAGACGTACAATCCCACTATTCGCTGGTCAGAATCTACCCCGTAGCTTTTAGCAATAGAATAAACATCAGATTACACAGATTGTTTTTAAAAGTTTATCTTAAAATGCACCCACAAGAGCTTTTAATTATCACGGCAACATATGCACTTTGGTTTCATTACGCCGTTAAAACTTCAAAATCTCTTCAGATTTCATCAACTGCTGCAACAATATTGCTAAAGTCAAGTGAGCAAACTGCAGCAAAAAAGTATGTTGAAAATAATTTATTTATGATTTGGCTCACACCTTTCTGGTAGTAGTTAAAAATGAGCTACATTCAGGTACAATAGGACTTACAATCTTAATTTAGGCAATGGAAGGTTAAGTGACTTGCCCAAGGCCACAAGGTGTATAACTGGCTCCCATCACTGCTCTAACCACTAAGCTACTCCTCTACTCCCACTCTGCTGAGTAGATTTTGTGGATGGCATGTTCTATTCTGAGCTGCTTTGCTCTGGCATTCCTTAAATAAAATGCAAAATATTAAGAATGTAAGAAATTATTGTTCTGACCTCTCTCTCCCTGCCCGTCCTGTTCTGGCAGCAGCACGTGAAAAAAAGTAAATCACAGCAGTAATGTTAAGCCAGTGCCTGGGACATTCTTGGATTGCTGCCTACAAAAGCAGTAAGCCAAGAAAGGTTTTGTTCAGAGTCTGAACAACTCAACCAAAAAGAAAGTCACACAGAGCTTTCGAAAAAGAACAGGATGCAAAGAGGCTTAAAAAGGCTGCTGACAATTCAACAGGAAATTTGAAATGAAATCACATTCTTCTTTAGTATTTAGTTAGGAACACTTTCAAGTGATGCTATTTAGCAATCTACAATGTTGCTTTCAAGAAAAGAAAAAGTAGGGAAACATGCAGAGCATGGCTCGTGGCATTCTTTGCAAACCTTCTGTGCACATGCGTGGCTGTGTGTTGTCTGTGTATGTGTCCCTGAGCTGGAGGTGAACAGGGAAGGATGGTTTCAGTGAAGCAACTCCCAAATATTCCTTTAGTATGGAAAGAACAATAAAATGAAACCATTATATGTCACTGCCAAAAGATTTCAAAGGATGGATTTTATAGTTTAACCACAGGGTGCCTCTGTCCCATGCCAATGGGCACTGCCGTGTTTCGCACCACTAGTTCACAGTATACATAACAAATCAGTAGCAAGCTACATAGTTGAGTTACTAGTTCTCACCATACATAGCAACCATGAAGAAAACGATACGGTTCAGTCACTAGATTTTGTGGTAGAATTTACAACAAAGAAACTAAAATATACATCTGAATCATTAACAGCCAGTGCATCAGGGAAAGGACTGTGGCAGCAGTTGAGGGGTGGGAGGGTGGTACATGATGAAAGCATAAGGAGCATGCCTCATAGAATTATTACCAGTTCCTCTGAGCGTCTGTTCTATGTATGGCCATGTTCTGTATGTGTGTTTCGGTGGCTGTGTTTTGTTTTTGTCTGGGTATGTATGTGTTTGTGACCGGAAGAGTGGACAAGAGGGAAGAAGTGGTTTGAAAGGAGCAATATTCTAACTGCTCTGTATCAGTGTATTAGCATTTTTATAATGCAGAAGCTAGAAATGCTTCTCCCAGAGAAACGCACTGGGCTACTCTTTTTATGGACTACTTCTTTGGAACCTCCATCCTGAATTGGCACATTTCTTAACTTGATGTCTTCTCACTCATTTTTCCTCCATCCCAAATTTGATTCCATTCCAATAAATTTTTGGAGCATTATTTTGCCCCCAGACAGCCATTCTCAACCCCTTATGTATAATTTCTTTCTAAACAAGTGGGACAATATATCTAGCCATTAGATGTCACTATCAATTAGAAAGATTTCAAATGAGGCATTCAAAATCAAAACTACAGAATACCACTCAAGCAATGCATCAAGTATTGCCGTGCTTTTCTACCACTAGGAGCCATACATTCAGCAACCAGTAGCCAACTACATCAGAGATTCCCCCAGTCTCTCTGTCTCCCCCAATCACTCCCCAACAGTTTCAGTCTCTTCCTCTCTCCCTCCCCCATCCTGTTCCCTTCAGTCTCTTTCTCTCTCCGTCTCCCTCTCTCCCTCCCCTACCAATCTCTCTCTTCCTTAGAGCCAGTTCACCCCTTTCTCTTTTTTCTCTTTTCTGTGTCCTTAGGACCCACGGTAATGGTTTCATGGATCCCCAGGGGTCTGTGGACCACAAGTTGGGAAATGAACCACATATTTCAGTCACCAGATGTCATCAAACACAGTGACTACTAGGAAAGCTGTATAGCTCAGTCAGTAGATTTCACAGTAGAATTTACAAAAAAAATGAAATACACATTTTATTATTACTATTCATTTATAGAGTGCTACAAGACGTACAGAGCACTGTACAAACATGCAAGTAGACAGTCCCTTCTCATGGAGCTTATAATCTAGGTAAGACAAGACAGACAGTACAATACAATACAAAAGAAGTAAGGGTACAATATGGAGAGGAAACACAAGGGAGAGGGACTAGGATCCAAAGGCGGCCTCAAAGAAGTAAGTTTGGAACATGGACATGAAGAGGGAGAGAGAGGAGACTTGATATAAGGACATAGGAAGCATGTTCCATGTAAAAGGAGCAGCAAGGTGAAAGGAACGAAGTCTGGAGTTGGCACAAGAAGAGAAGGTTGCAGAGAGAAGGAAACCAGAAGAGGAACAGAGTTCACGAGGAGGAGTGTAGAGAGAGAGGAGAGAAGAGAGGTAAGGAGATGCAAGAGAGTGAATGCATTTATAGGTCAGGAGAAGTGGTTTGAAATGGATACAAAAGCGGAAGGGAAGCCAGTGAAAAGATTTTAAAAGAGGGGTTATGTGAGTGTAACGGGGCTGGTGGAAATTTAACCATGCTGCAGAGTTTTGAATAGATCGAAGAGAGAAGAGATGGCACTGAGGTAGACCAGCAAGGAGGTTGTTGCAGTAGTCAAGACAGGAGGTAACTAGAGAGTGAAGAAGAGTTTTAGTAGTGTGTTCACAGAGAAAAGGACGAATCTTATTAATGTTAAAAGAAAAAAGCAACAGGTTTTAGCAGTCTGTTGAATATGTGAGGAGAATGAAAAGGAGGAGTCAAAAATGACCCCAAGGATATGGGCTGAGGAAGCAGATAAAAGAAGAGTATTATCAACAGTGATGGAGAAAGGAGGAAGGAGGGAGGATGGTTTAGGAGGAAATATAAGTTCAGTTTTAGCCTTGTTCAATGTCAGCCGGCAGTGAGACATCCAGGCAGTGATATCAGACAAACAAACAGAGATATGAGCTTGGAGTGTAGGAGAAATGTCATGTGAAGATAGATAGACTTGTGTGTCATCCACATAGAAATGATACTGAAAGCCACGGGAAGAGATGAGGGTACTAAGGGACTGAGTATAGCGTGAGAAAATAAGAGGTCCAAGGACAGACCCTAGGGGTAAAGCAACTGGGAGAGGGATGGCAGAAGAGGAGGAAAGCATAGTTACTCAACTGTAACAGATGTTCTACAGGGACAACAGGAATCAGTCCTCACATATGGGTTACGTCAGTGCCAACGGAGCCCGCATGGAAGCATCTCCCCTGCTTTCAAAGAAAGCCTTTGGGAGATGCACCACGCATGCGTGGTCCACTTCCCGCCCAAGGGTGCCATCTTGCCTCAGTCAAATGATATAGCTAAAATGGCAAAAATAACATATGGTAAAGAAGCAATTCCAAGGGGAGGAGGGAGGGTTATGAGGACTGATTTCTGCTGTCCCCAGAGAACACCTGTTACAGGTGAGTAACTATGCTTTCTCTGAGAACAAGCAGGAAGTCAGTCCTCACATATGGGATTCCCCAGCTACACGCTACCGAAAACCTGTAAAAACGCTACAGCGACCTGTAAGGGTGAGCCATGATCAGCAGCAGATGAATCCCTATAGAGAGACTCTCGCAAGACCCAGGTGTCCAGCTGGGAACCAGCATTCCGGTAGCCTGAACACAGAAGAGTCGGAGGGCAGGAGATGCCTACACTCTGAAGAGATTATAGAGAACGGCCTGGCCGAAGGCACTGTCCTGTCGGGACTCCCTCTCCAGGCAGTAGTGAGCTGCGAAGATATGGACTGAAGACTAGATGGCAGCCTGGCAGATTTCCATCATGGGGACGGAACGCAGATTTGTCACTGAAGTAGCCATGGCCCTGACGCAGTGTGCCGTGACCCTCTGGTCCAATGAAATCCATGCCTGCTCGTAGGCAGGAGTAAGGCAGTCCGCTACCCAAGTGGACACTTCGCTTAGTCACTGGGAGCCCCAGGCAGCTGGGGTCATAGGATATTAAAAGCTGTGGTGCTTTGAGGTGGCCCTAAATCCATTGTAGGTAAAAGGGCAGGGCTCTCTTACAATCCAGTTTGTGGAGTATGATTTCCGCCCTAAGAGCGCGAGGCCTCGGAAAAAGGTGGGGAGTACCACCTCCTGGTTGAGGTGAAATGGGGATGCCACCTTCGGCAGAAACTTGGGGTGTGTGCGGAGCACCACCCTGTTCCTGTAGAACCTCACGTAGGGCAGTTTAGCCATCAGAACCTACAGCTTGCTGATATAAGTGCTACCAGGAAGACGACCTTTCAGGACAGATACCGGAGGTGGCAGGTAGCCAGAGGCTCAAACGGAGGCTTAGTGAACTTCAAGAGCATCACATTGAGATCCCACTCTGTCGCTGGAGGGCAAACGGGGGGTTTGGATAACATGAGACCCCACAGGAATCGGGACACAAGGGGCTGAGCCAAGAGGGATTTTCCCTCAATTAAATGGTGATGCGCTGCGATGGAGCTCAGGTGTACTCTGACCGAATTGAACTTCAGTCCAACCTGCCATAGGTGAAGCAGGTACTGAAGTACTACATATACTGAGCAGGAGAACAGGTTTGCCCACCTTTCTGTGCACCACACAGAGAATTTGCGCCACTTGAAGGCATACGCCCTTCTTGTGGAGGCTTTATGAGAGGCCAGAAGAATTTCTTCCATGTCCCATGGGAGGTTGAAAGGTGCTACTGCTACCCTTTCAGCAACCAAGCCATGAGGGAGAGGGACCCCAGTTTGGGGTGTAGAAGAGAGCCCTACTCCTGTGAGAGTAGCCCTGGGACTCGGCCCAGGGGAATTGGCGACACCGCTGATAGGGAGAGGAGCAGTGAGAACCAGGGCTGCCTGGTCCACTGAGGTGCTATCAGCATTAGTGATACTCTGTCACGCTGGATCTTTAATAGTGTCTTGGCTACCAGCGGTGTCGGTGGGAAGGCATACAGGAGGCCTTCCGTCCACGGGATGAGGAATGCATCCGCTGCCACTCGGGATGGATGCGGCTGGCAGGAGCAGAATCTGGGCAACTGCATGTTGTCTGAACTGGCAAACAGGTCCATCAAGGGAACACCCCAGAGATGAAACAGCCGGGAAGCTACTACTGGAGCCAGGCGCCACTTGTGCGGCTGGAGGACCCTGCTCAGCTTGTCCATCAGGGCATTTTCCTGGCCTGAGAGATACACTGCCCTTAGGAGCGTTCCTCTGCATTCAGCATAGGAGCAGAGGGCTACCGCCTCCGGCAGAGGGGTATAACCCTGTTACCCCCTGTTTTGTTCACGTAGAATATTGTGATCTGAATGTTGTTCTGGATCAGCATCGAGTGGTGCTGGAGCTGGTGGTGGAAGGCTCGGAGAGCTAGGTATATTGCCCAGAGCTCTGCCAGGTTGATATGCATCCAAGATTCCCTCTGGGACCAGCAGCCTTGAGTCTGGAGGCTCCCGCAATGCGCTCTCCAGCCCATTAGAGAGCTATCCATGGTGAAGACCTTCTAGGGAATGAGTGCCTGGAAGGGCATCCCAACCTGAAGGTGAAGTGGAATCTGCCACCATCTAAGAGAGTCCACCAGCTGATGGGTCCCTTTCACTCTGTCCCTGAGCCTGACTGTGGCTTCTATCCACTGAGAGTGGAGGCACCACTAGCTGCCCTCATGTGTAGGTGGGCATATGGGGTCATGTGGACCGTGGAGACCATGTGTCCCAACAGGTGGAGTAGGAGCCGGGCAGGTAGCGTCCGATGTCGGTGTATCTCTGCAGCTAGCTCTCTGAGGCATTCTGACCTCTCCTGAGGGAGGAAGGCTTTTGCCTGGAGGGTATCTTGTTGCGCTCCTATGAACTCTAGGCACTAGGCTGGAGTGAGATGTGACTTGGGGCACTTTATGACGAACCCCAGGTGCTGCAGGGTGTTGATGGTGTGCCCGGTGGCGCATTGTGCTCTGCAGCCATGTCACCCTTTATGAGCCAGTCATCCAGATAAGTGAAGACAAAGGCCTCTTGTAGCCGAAGGTGGGCTGCAACCACAGCAAGGCACTTTATGAAGACCCTTGGTGATGAGGCCAGACTGAAGGGCAGCACCCTGTATTGGTAATGCTGTCCTCCTACCACGAACCAGAGGTATTTTCTGTGGCTGGGATGAATTAGGATGTGAGTGTAGGCATCCTTTAGGTCTAAGGAGCATAGCCAATCTCCTTGCTGGAGGAATGGTAATAATGTCTCAAGGGAGAGCATCTTGAACTTTTCCTTGACCAGGAACCTGTTGAGCTCTTGCAGATCCAGGATGGGCCTGAGGCTCCCTGTCCTCTTGGGGATGTGGAAATAATTGGAGTAGAAGCTTGTGCCCCAGAGATGTTTTAACACTGGCTCCACTGCTTTGTCATTTATTAGGCCTGCTAGCTCGGTGAGGAGTGGGTTCTGGTGAAGGAGAGGCCTGGTGGGTTCTCCCAGGAAATACGAGGGTGGCGCCCGCTGTAGGTGGAGGTGGTAGCCCTCCTTGACCACTTGTAGCACCCAGGTGTTGGTGATGATGGCTGTCCACCTGTGGGCAAACCAGGCTAGGTGCCCCCTGTGGGCAGTAGGGGACCCCCTGGGGGTGGAGAGGTCACGCCCAGGAAGTCAAAAGCTCCCCCCAGGCTGGGCAGGAGCCAGCGCCTGGGACTTTGGAGCCTTTTGTTTTCTGGGACAATGTCCCTGGCCTTTTTGTTGCTGGCCCTGTTGAGGGGTCAGGAAGGCCTGGATGTGCGATGTACCACTAATTGGAAAGAAGAGCTTTTTCCCCAGGGCTTTCTTCCAGGGTTGCATTGAGGTCTTCTTGGAGAGCCTGACTCTCGTCATGAACTCGGTCTCTATCTCTGCTACCTTATCCGCTATGGGATTCCCGAATAGGTATTCCTCTATGCAGGGGACATTAATCAATTTGTCCTGCACCCATTGTTCCAGGTCGGATGACTGCAGCCATATTTGGCATCATGCCCTGATGAATGCGGTGGCCACCCTGGCTGATAACTCGAAGCCATCGTAGGCTGCTTGGTTCAAAAACTTTGAGCATTCTTTTACTGCCAAGGTCAAGGTCTTAAACCTCTGTAGGGGTTCCCCCTTCGAGGCCTACCAAGAATCCACCAGGCTCCTTCAATAGTTTCTTCAGATCTCCAGGAACAGACAGGAATGTAGTCTTCACATATGAGTGACGTTGGTACCGATGGAGCCCACGCGGGAACGCTCGCCAGTGTCCAATTGGAAAGCTTTTGGGAGAACTCCACTGCGCCTGCACGACTGCCTTTCCACCTTCCACCCTCTGCCTTCCCATTGACACCGGCACCGTCGAAGACATCGCTGGTATCCTTATTCTTTTCTTTTCCTTCTTTCTTTATCTTCTTTAAAAACAAAAAACTCTTGGTGTTCATGCCCTTTTTAAGCCTTAAGCCTACCATACCCTTCACATCCTTGAAGGTATGGAGAAACCAACTAGTGGTTTTAAAAAATGTTCAAATTGTGCCAGCACCATTTCGGCGACTGACACACATGACTGGTGTTTAAAATGCCTCGGCCCAGACCACCAGCCAAAAGACTGTTCCCTCTCTCAGAAAATGACACAGAGAGGCCTACAAAACCAGGCTTCTAAATTTGGAGCACTCTTTGCTTTGGACGCGGTATCGATGGCATTCACTTCCTCGATGGCCTCATCATACTCCCATGACCTCAGGTATCTTCGAAGTCTAAGCACAAGGCTGCATCAAAGTCTGATAATACCTCTAGGGGAAGATCTCATTCAAAACATCAAGACCCCTCGGGTGTTGCCTCAGAAGCAGATTGGCCTGCTAAACAGCCCCAGCGGGAGACCCTGTCCTCCAAAGCCATCAAGGGGCCCCAGGATTCTCCCAAGGCCTCGACTTCCGGAGATCTACTGGTATCATGCTCTGGGATAGTAGTGCAATCACCCGTCACCGACGCCCAAGCATGGGCAATCTCGATAGACCACTGCATACTGGCCATTGAACGGAGCTTAGCAGCCCTCGTTGCAGCCTCGGTACCGATAAAACCCTTGGCTACAGGAACCGACCCATTGATACCGGTTACGGTACCAACATTACCGGTTCCAGGCACAACATCAGGGCTGCTGCAGATGGTGTTGGCATCGCTCCCACCCATGCCATCCCTTGAAACTCTTACTGATACTGGTGCCAAACCTAAAAGGCTCACTGAAGTCGATTCCTCAAAGCATTGGTACTGGCATCTAGCTTCCAGCGAATATTGGACTCATCGATACTTTGAGTCCTCCGATTCTGATTCCCCAGTTTCGGATGCAGAGTCACTCAACTCTTGGGAGCCCCAGGACCTACCTTCAGACCCTTTCCCGCCTCAACAATGATGCATGTCACCTCCAGAAGACATGTACTTCCAGGAATTCATTCGAGACCTAGCCAAGGCTCTCTCTATCACAGTAACATCAGAGAAGGAAACAAGGGTGGAGGAATTACAGATACTCCAGTACCCAACAGCACCCAGAGAGGCAGCCTCCTTACCAGTGCACCGCATCCTTCATGACGTTATGATCCAGATGTGGGAGACGCCTCTCACAGTCTCACCTCAAAGTCAACGTCTCAATACCATGTATCGGGTACCGGAGTGTCCTGGCTTCCAAAAGCTGCAGCTTCCCCAGCACTCCATGGTGGTTGAATTGCCAATGCACAGAATCAAAAGCTCACTCCTCTAACCCTTTAGGTAGAGAATCGAGAACTCTCAATGCCATTGGGCGTCGATGCTTCCAAGCATCCATGCTCTTGGCTAGGATTAACTCCTATATCCTCTACATAGGAATGTTCCTGAAAGAGATCTCCAGGGATCTCGAGGCCTTTGCCTCTCTCCTCCCAGATGACGAAGGGGCAGATTATCTCACCCTAATTAAGCATAGCCAAAATGTCTCGAAGTTTGTCAATAGGGCTACCTTTGATGCTTTTGAATGCACAAGTAGAGCCTCAGCAATATGCATTGGTACACATCGAATTGCATGGCTTCAGGCCTCAGATCTTGAACAATGGGTTCAAGATAAGCTGGGCAACAAACCTTGCACAGGGGAAAACCTCTTTGGTAAAGACTGGCACGATAAGGCCTCTCAATTAGAGTCAGAAAACACTACTCAAAAAAGACTGTCCAGAGTAACAGCTGACCCTGCTAGGAAAAAGACACCTGCAAAGAAGTCTTTCTACAATAATAATAAGAAATTTTTTCTCTTCTTATCCTTCTGCTTCTCAGTACCAGGGTCAGGCCTCACAGAAAAGACAGCAGCCTCCTAAGCAACAAAATAAGCCACAGTTGGCTAAATCTCAACCAGCTCCGCAGCCACAGTCTGCACCTGGTTTTTGACTCTTTCCTAGAGAACATTGCCAACACTGCCTCTGGAGGATCCCCACCCTCTCCCCATAGCAGACAGACTATGCCACTACGCCCACAGATAGCACCTCATCACCTCAGAGCAGTGGACATAGTCCAGGAAGGGTACTGACTTCATCAACAAACTTTGCCCCCCTCCACTTTCATGGGGGAATATCAAACGCAACCCCCACTCACTGCTCTCCTACAGGATGACGTGTCCTCTCTTCTGTCTCGGGGTGCTATAGAAAATGTCCCAACATCCCAACAGGGGATAGACTTCTACTCTCCGTACTTTCTCATTCCGAAGAAAACCGGAGAGTATAGGCCCATTCTGGACCTCAGAAACTTCAACAAGTTTCTAGTCCACAAAAAGTTCAAGATGATCTCTCTCGGGATTTTTCTTCCCTACCTCCAGAGTCAGGATTGGCTCTGTTCTCTAGATCTAAAAGAAGAATACATACAAATCCTCATCCATCCATTCAAGGAAAACATTAATACAGAGTCTTTCCATTCGGACTCACCTCTGCCCCAAGAGTCTTCACAAAGTGCATGGCGGTTGTAGCCACTTATTTAAGATCTCTGGAGATATTCATCTTCCCTTACTTAGACGACTGGCTAATAAAAGCAGACTCCTCCCAAGATGTACTGCTTTCCTTACATCGTACCATCACAGTACTACAACACTTGGGATTTGTGATAAACTTCCCAAAATCCCATCTCAATCCAACTCAAAAACTAGAGTTCATCAGAGCCCTACTAGACACTCAATGGTCCAGGGCATTTCTGCCCCAGCTTCGTTGTGTCCGTCTAGTCAAACTAGCATCCCAGACGCTCCTACGAGACCATCTGACTGCCTGAGAGATGCTACAGCTCCTGGGACACATGGCCTCTACAGTATGTGCCGTTCCATATGCCCGACTACATATTTTGACAGACCAGTGGACTCTAGCCTTCCAGTGGAAGCAGGCCTTGGGCCTTCTACAGGACGGGATCCAAGTCACTGCCCAACTAACCACATCCTTTCAGTGGTGGTGCTCTCCAGAAAATCTGCTCATAGGGTCACCTTTTCATATATCTCCACTTCAATGTACCCTGATGACAGATGCCTCCAAACTGGGTTGGGGAGCCCATCTGGGCAACCTGACTAAACAGGGGCTCTGGACACTGCAAGAGTCACAACTCCACATCAGTCTCCTGGAATTTCATGCTATCTCGAATGCCCTCCGGGTATTTCAACATCACCTCAGAGCAAAACAAGTCCTAGTCAGAACGGACAATCAGGTTGCCATGTTCTATGTGAACAAGCAGGGAGGAACAGGCTCTTGGGCCCTCTGTGAGGAGGCACTGCTCCTGTGGTCCTTTGCCATTGCTCATCAAATACACCTCCAAGCAATGTACCTCCCGGGGCAGTTCAATGTCTTGGCAGACAGACTAAGTCGCTTCCTTCTTCCCCAAGAATGGTCTCTCCATCCAGACACAACCTCCTACATCTTCCAGAACTGGGGAACTCCAGACATAGATCTGTCGACAATTCCGCAAAATGCTATGCTTCCTCACTTTTGTGCAAGAACTCAGACATCCACCAACTAACAGATGGATGCTTTCAACCTACACTGGGGCCAGGGTCTGCTTTATGCTTTCCCTCCTATACCCCTCATTCCCAAGATGCTTTTCAAGCTTCAGTCCGATAAGGGCTCCATGATTCTCATAGCCCCTCACTGGCCGCAACAACCGTGGTTTCCACTGCTACTATGTTTGACTCAGACTCATCCTCTGTGATTGGGATATGCGCCAGATCTCCTCTCCCAGGATGACAGCTCACTACTACATCCCAATCTCTCCGCCTCACAGCTTGGCTGCTGAGAGCATAGATTTACAAGGCTTTGACCTTACTCAAGAGATTAAGGACATCCTTTTGTCTTCTAGAAAGCCCTCCACTAGATGTTCATATGCTTTTAAGTGGCACAGATTCTCTGTCTGGTGTTCCCAGAAAGATCTCAATCCCTTTACTGCTCCAGTGGAGTCACTTCTCCAGTATCTCTTCCACCTGTCTCAACAGGTCTAAAGACAAACTCAGTGAGAGTCCACCTCAGTGCCATTGCAGCCTCTCACCACCTACTAGATGAACAGCCCATCTTCATGCAACCACTAGTAGAGCATTTCATGAGAGGTCTCCTACTGTCCAAATCGCCCATTAAGCCACCTCCGGTAGCTTGGGACCTCAATATCATTCTAGCGCAGCTTCTCAAGCCACTCTTTGAACCATTAGCCACAATCTCAAGTTCCTCTCTTGGAAGGTAATCTTCTTGGAAGGTAATCCTCTCTTGGAAGGTAATCTTCAGCTAGCCGCATTAGTGAGCTTCAGGTGACGGATTCGTCCCTATAACTGCTTCCACCATGACAATGTAGTCCTTCGGACTCACCCACACTTTATGCCAAAGGTGGCGTCTCCCTTCCATTTAAACCAGTCAATTTACATTCCAGTTTTCTTTCCTAAACCGCATGCATCAAGAGAGGAAGCAACTCTGCACACTCTTGACTGCAAATGTGCCTTGGTTTTCTATCTCCAGAGGACTCGAGATCATTGTAGAGCCTCACAGTCGTTTAACTCATTTGACCCTGGGATTATTTGTTTTTAAGCATACGCTCTCCAGAAGGATAGTGGACTGCATTTCATTTGCCTATGACAAAGCAGGACTTTCCCTGGAAGGGCATGTCACTGCTCACAACATTCATGCCACTGCTCACAACGTTCAATAGACATCGACGAAATTTTCAAAGCAGCAACTTGGTCTTCCGTCCATACCCTTGCTGCCCATTATTGTCTGGACAAGGACTCCTATCGGGATGCCATATTTGGTCAAGCTGTACTCCAGCACCTCTTTCAGACTTAGATGCAACTCATACCCTCCATCCTGGACTTTGACGATACCGGAAATCCATGTGGGATCCATGAACTCATCATGCCTACTCCAAGGCAATCCTCTACCGATTCTGAGGACACTTCATCTGGCATCTGGGAGCTAGGGAGTCCCATATGAGAAGACAACATTCCTGCTTGTTCCTGGAGATAGTGTAGTTACTCACCTGTAACAGGTGATCTCTGGGAACAGCAGGAATTTAGTCTTCATAACCCGCCCTCCTCCCCTAGGAGTTATAGGGTTTCATTTGCTCTCTTTTCTCAGCTACAATCTCAACTGAAGAGAGTGAGTTGGGAAGGTGGTAAAGCAGTTACACAGGCAGAGGAATGCTCCCAAAAGCTTTCCAATGTGACATTGGAGAGTGTTCCCACGCGGGCTCTGTCGGTACTGATGTCACCCATATGTGAAGACTAAATTCCTACTGTTCCCGGAGATCACCTGTTACAGGTGAGTAAGTATGCTGTACATGCCGATATAGAGCTGGTAGGACTGGATCCGGTACATTAGCATCGAGCCCTGAAAGGCCTTCAGCTGCGGGCATCAAGGGTTCAGGCCTCCCTGCCGAGTGGTACCAACAAATGAGTTTTTTGGATTTTAAGCCAGTGCATGGCCGACTCCATAACCATGGAGTTGTGGGGAAGATGGGTCTTTTGGAGCCCAGGGCTTCAGCGTACCCAGTACATGGCATCAATGTGCCTACTAACGATTAGTACCAACACTGGTGTTTACCACATCTGGAGGAGGAGGCGGTCAAGGATCGGGGGCACCAGGACTATAAGGGTTTCCTTCGGGGGTGCCTTGTATTGGAGTATTTCCAATTCCTTGGTGCATAGGTCCTCCTCAGCCTTGATCGCAATAGTGAGAGCCTTGGCCATGTCGCACACTAAATCAAGGAACGGAATGTCCTTGGGCAGGGAACGGCGTCAGGTCATCATGGGAGAAGGGTCCGAGGGCACGTCTCGGTGTCGCCTTGTATCCGTGGACTCTTCATCCTCGGTCTCCCATTCGGACTCGAAGTCCAAGTACGAGTCCGATGCTGCGCGATCACCTCAGTTGAGGACCACTCCCAGTGGTCTGCAATCTCCGGAGGATCAGCAGTCCAAGCTGTGAGCACTTGCCGGGGAGGATTGGTGCACTGAGGAATGTGATTGGGACCTCATCCAGGGCCAAGAGTTCTCTTGAGCTCTGTGGCACTCAAGCACCGGCTCGACATCAAGGGAAGCCCTCAATATTGCCCGGCTTGATGTCACCCGCTGCATAGCCACTAGGGCAGATATACTGCTCTCTAGAGCTGCCATTCTGGTTTCCATATCAGTTGGCTCTACAACCTTCAACACGGGCACCAAAGACTTCGGGCCCAACGTCGTACTGTTGAGGGTGAGTCCTCAATGAAGATGGCCTCGGAGGTCTGAGGCCTGTCGGCGGGTGCCGATGACTCCTTATGGGGCAGCTTGGAAGGCCGCTCCTGCCCCAACTTCTTGGACTCACATCTGGGACTGCGGGTCTAGGGGGTGGAATTTCCCCTTCTTCCCTGATCCGTCCTCTGAGGCAGTCTTTCTTCTTGTACTCCACCTCAGGGGATTTCTGCTCAGAGGAACCGTGGCTGCAGGACTCCGAAGAGGCTTGGGCTTCACACGGCACCGAGGTATCAGAGGGGGCCCTGGAGCGTGGTGTCAGTGTAGATTCCAGCGCAGAGTCGGACTTCTGAAAACATTTTTCCTGCTGCTGACGGTGACACTTTAAGGCCTTTGAGGTCGTGGTTCTGCACAGTTGGAGTCGTTATGCTCTGGGCCGAGGCATCGGAGGCAGTAGTCGTGTGGGTCAGTGAGTGACATTATTTTGCCACACCAGTCACACTTTTTGAAGCCACTGGAGGCCATCAGAAAAGGGGGTACCTGCCATCTGGCAGGGGTCTGAGACCTTTGGCTGAAAAAGGACAAGAACACCGGTCAAGGGACACCTGAATAAAAAAGTGAAAAAAAAGAATGGACGAACCCGAGGAGCGATGCCAAGACAAGCTGGCTTGGGGGTGGGAAGGAAACGATATGCAAACCAGACAAAACTTAACAATAAAAATCTGACTTTTTCCGGGGAAAACTGGACTATGTCTGATAGGCTCCAGGAAAAAAGGAGACTGAGGCAAGATGGCACCCTAGGTCTTGAAGTGGACCACGCATGCGTGGTGCATCTCCCAATGGCTTTCTATGAAAGCTTGGGAGATGCTTCTGTGCAGGCTCCATCAGCGCCGAAATCACCCATATGTGAGGACTGACTTCCTGCCTGTTCCTAGAGAATCACCTGAACAAACACTAAAGGAGCAACTGGCGAGATAAGAAGTGAACCAAGAAAGCACAGAGCCTCTGAAACCAAGAGAAGATAATGTGTCAAGGAGAGAGTGATAATGTGATAATGTGTCAAGGAGAGAGCAGAAAGAATAAGAACTGAGTAAAGGCCTTTGGACTTGGCCAGGAACAAGTCACTGGAGAACGTTTCAAAAACCGTTTCAGTGGAATGAAGAGGACGAAAGCCAGACTGGAGTAGATCAAGGAGAGAGTGAGAGGAGAGAAATTCGAGGAAGTGACGGAGAACTGCACGTTCAAGAAGTTTGGAAATAAAGGGGAGGAGGGAGATGGAGCGATAATTGGAGGGAGCAGTAGGGTTAAGAGAGGGTTTTTTGAGATGAGGAATGATCAAAGCATGCTTGAATGCAGCAGGAAAAGTGCCAGTGTTGAGTGAAAGATTGACAATATGAGAAATGGAAGGGATAACGGATGAGCAGATGGAGTTGAGGAGATTAGAGGGGATAGGATTAGAAGAGCAGATAGTTACTTTAGAGGAGGAAAGAAGACTGGAGGTTTCCTCATCAGAGATAATTGAAAAGGATGAAAGGGTGGGGACAATTGTTGTGAAAGATTGAAACTGGTGTGGGGAAAGAGGAGGTGAAGAAGAATTAGGGAATTGAAGAGTAATCTTATTGACTTTATTGTGGAAATAATTGGCCAAGGATTGGGCAGAGAGAGAAGGAGGAATTGGAGAAGGAGGGGCCTTAATAAATGAATTTAGAGTAGCGAAGAGATGACGTGGGTTAAAGGCCAAACAATCAGATGAATAAAATAGTTTTGCTTAGTGAGTGCAATGGCAGACTGGAAAGAAGTAAGCATGAATTTAAAGTGAAGGAAATCAGAAAGCAAGTGGGAGTTAAGCCATGTGCATTCAGCTGAGTGGGCACAGGAGTGTAGGTGGTGGGTAGTAGAAGACAGCCAGAGCTGAGGTGAAGTACGTCTCACAGGACATACTAATGGCAAAAAAGGGTATCCAGACTGGAGGAGAGAGCAGTGTTTTAGGAAAACATGGCCTCATCAACAGACTTAGAGGACAAAGTGGAAAAAAGAAGAGAAGAGACAATAGTTGAAAGACTCAGTGGATCGATAGCATGAAGATTCCTAAAAATAACGGAGGAGATAGGGCGAGAATGAGCTGGGGAGTGATGAAAAGCAAAACTTATGAGGTGATGGTCTGATAATGGAAGAACTAAGGTGTGGAAATTAAGAGCCAGCCAAACACAAAAAGGGGTTACGTGGTAAGAACAACATGTGAAGCAAACCTCATGGAATTATTTTCAGTCCCTCTGAATGTGTGTGTGTGTATACCTTTTGTTTATGTGTCCATGACATCTGCATATGAGCACAGTATGTGTGTTTATGAGGGCATATATGCATTTGGGGAGGTGTGTGTGCATGTGTGCATAAGATTTTTGTGCTTGTTTAGATTCATCAGAATATACCCATTTGGTTAGTCTTTGGAAACTGAAACATTTGTTCATTCTTTAGATCATCCCCATTCAAATCTATGGGGAAGCTGCTTTGCATGCAAGCCAGGTTTGCCATCTGTTTTTCAATCAAACCTTCTTGAAACTTGATGGCAGGCATCTGCAATAGCAATACAAGCCATCAAGAGTGTCACAAACACCCCAGGGACACCACCAAAGGGACAAAGAGTAAGTACAGCGGCAGGATGAGTGCTAGAAGCCACCATCAGAAAAGCAAAGAAGCACCTCACATAGGGTATAGATGGCAAAGCAGCACCACAATTGCTGCAAGCATGCCAAGGCACTTTGAGAACAGTAAAATGGTAAGGAAACCAGCACAGCATCCATATCTCTGCAAAGCCCTAAATTCTGTCAGAAAGACCAGTACAGCACAGCACAGCACACAGATTGGCTGCTGTTGTTAAGTGCCATCGAGTCAGAGTCGACTCATGGCGACCCTCTGAATAGCTACCCTAAATTGTGTTCGGTCTTCAGTCAGGCGGCTCATTGTTGACAGACTGGTTCCCGTAGCTGCTGTTATTGTATTGATCCATCTCATTGCTGGCCTTCCTCTTTTGCGTTGACCTTCTATCTTCCAAGCATTATGTCCTTCTCTAATGATCTGTCCAAAGTATGAAAGTCAAAGCCTTGTCATCTGAGCTTCTAAAGAAAGTTTAGGTTTGAACTCCTCTAGTACTGACTGGTTTGTTCTTTGGGCAGTCCATGGTATACACAGTATTCGCCGCCAGCACCATAATTCAAAGGCATCAATTTTCTTCCTGTCTATCTTTTTCACTGTCCAGCTTTCGCATCCATATGATGTTATTGAAAATACCATGGCTTGAACAAGTCAAATCTTTGAATGAAGAGAGACATCTCTGCTCTTGAGAATCTTATCTAGGTCTTTCATAGCCATTCTGCCAAGAGCAATGCGTCGTCTGATTTCTTGACTGCTTCTTGCTTCTTTATTGATAGTTGATCCAAGTAAGTTAAAGTTTTCCACGATTTCAATTTCTTCTCCTTCAACGATGAACCTGTTGATTATGCCAGTTGTCATGATCTTTGTCTTCTTTACATTAATGTGCAGGCCCATTTTGAGACTATGTTCTTTGATTGTGAGAAGCAAATGTTTCAGATCATCTTCACTTTCAGCCAGTAATGTGGTATCATCAGCATAGCGAAGGTTGTTGATGAGTCTTCTACCAATCTTCACACCTCTGTTGTCTTCATACAATCCTGCTTCTCTGAAGATTTGTTCTGCATATAAATTAAACAGGTAGGGGGAAAGTATGCAGCTTTGTCTTACACTTTTGCTTATTTTAAACCATTCTGTTTCTCCTTGTTCTGTTCGAACTGTTGCTTCTTGATCAATGTACAGATTGCGCAAGAGTACAATCAGGTGTTCTGGTATACCCATGATTCTTAATGTGGCCCAGATTTTCTCAAGGTTTACACAGTCAAAAGCCTTGCTATAGTCGATAAAGCACAAATAGATATCCTTTTGGTAGTCTTTAGTCTTTTCAAGAATCCATCTCACATCCGCAATGATATCTCTCGTTCCTCGCCCTTTCCTGAACCCTGCTTGCACTTCAGGTAGTTCTTGTTCCAGGTATGGTTGAAGTCTCTTTTGAATAATCTTCAGTAGAATCTTGTTGGCATGTGAGATCAGAGCGATTGTGCGATATTTTCCACAGTCAGTTGGATCACCTTTCTTTAGTATTGGTATAAACACAGATATTTTCCAGTCAGTTGGCCATGATGTTGTCTTCTATATTTCTTGGCAGAGCCATGTAAGTACGGTAACAGCTGCATCAGATTGCTGTAATACTTCTATGGGAATGCTATCAATGCCTGGTGCTTTGTTCTTTGATAAGGCTTTCAATGCTGCTTCAACTTCTTCTTTCATCACCAATGGTTCCCGATCATAAGGTTACAGGTTGAAACGGCTGTTGGTCCACTTGATCTTTATCATATAAAAACTCAGTATATTCCTTCCACCTTATCTTGATCTTGTCAGCAGCATTCAACATAGAACCTTGAGCATCTTTTAACATTCCAATTTGAAGCTGGAACTTTTTCTTTAACTCTCGTAGGTTTAGGAAAGCCGATCTTGTTCTTCCTCTAATAGTTTCTGCTTCTATTTCCTTGCATGCGTCGTGGTAGTACTTTTCCTTGTCCTGTCTTGCTGCACGTTGGAAATCTCTGTTGAGTTCTGTGATTGTCTTTCTTTCTTCTCTGGCTTTAGCTTCTCTGTGTTTCTGGGCAATTTTCAAAGTTTCTTCGGTCATCCATTTCGGCCGTTTTTTCTTTTTCACCTTTTGTAGAGACTTCTCGCTTTCTTCCAACACAACCTTCTTGATGTCATTGCATAACTCTTCTGGAGCTCTGTCATTTGTATCTAAAGCAGTTAATCGATTTTTCAGGTAGTCTTTAAATTCCAGTGGTATATTCTCAAGGTCATATTTTGCTGCATTCATGAGTAGTTTGCTCTTTTTCAACTTTAGCTGGAGTTTGCATACTAGTAGTTGATGATCTGTACCACAGTCAGCTCCAGGTTTTGTCTTTGTTGATGTTATAGAGCTTTTCCATTGTTGACTTCCACAGATGTAGTCAATTTGATTTTTATACAATCCATTGGGTGAAGTCCATGTGTACAGTCGCCGCTTGTGTTGCTGGAAGAAGGTGTTTGAGATGAATAGATCATTGGTCTTGCAGAATTCTATCAGTCTTTCTCCAGCTTCATTTCTGTTGCCAAGTCCATATTTTTCAACTACTTTGCCTTCTTCTTTGTTACCAACTTTTGCGTTCCAGTCACCCATGATATCCTTTTTGCATGTTCTGCCAATTTAAGCTTGTACTTGTTCATAGAACTCTTCAATTTCATTCTCTTCTGCAGCTGTTGTTGGGGCATATACTTGAATTATAGTTGTGTTGATAGGCATTCCTCTTAGACAAATAGAGATTAAGCGTTCGCTGACTGCATTGTATTTCATTACAGTTCTTGCAAGTTTCTTCTTTATTATAAATGCAACACCATTTCTTCTTTGTCTTTCATTTCCAGCATAGTAGACCATATGATCATCTGATGCAAAGTGCCCGATGCCAGTCCATTTCAGTTCGCTGATACCCAACAGATCACGTTGTACACGTTCCATTTCATTCTTGACCACCTCCAACTTCCCTTGGTTCATGCTTTGTACGTTCTATGTTCCAATGTGTAAGACATCTTTACAGCTTCTGACTCTCATTTCATGCACAGCTACATCAGCAGTCAGACGTCCCGAGGTCTTTGATCCAACCACATCATAAATGCTGGCTTTACTCTGAAAAGTCTTCAGTTCTTCCCCAGTAGCTAGTTGAGTGCCTTCCGACCTGGGGGTCTCATCTTTCAGCACTATAGCACAATTTGTTTTGTTGTAACTATCCATTGGGTTTTCATGGCAAGATACAGAAGTAAATTGCCTGGCCTTTCTTCCGCGCAGTTTGTTTGGTGTTGTTGCCGTTGTCACAGAAATGTGATCCTCTGCCATCAACACTATCCCATTCTGCTGCTGCCCAGATGGGTGGTTTGTCTTGGTGTAGTACCTCAGCTGAGACCTGCCCATCTTGGGAGACCCTGCCAGTAGTTAAACTACCGATAGTTTAGCTCTCAGCATCACTGATGCACACAAGCCCTCACAGCACGACAAGTTGCAAACCAACTGAGGGCCAGATTGGCTAGGAGACTCTAAATTATGCTAGGAGGCCCACATAGCACAGCACTCACATTGACTGGAAGGCTCTGAAACAGCAGAGGAGAGCCAACACAAGAGCAGAAGAGGTGGCACAAGCCCAAGCTACAGGATTAGAGTGAGTTCAGCTAAATTGTGTGCCCGAACGTTAGAGTCCTAGCACTGAAGATGTTGGTACCACCACTGGAACATTTAAAGAGGAAGATCCCCCCAGGATGGAAGAAGCATTCATGGAGTGCACTCCAGTCATTCTGAGCAATAATCTAAGAATTTCTTAGTTGATGACTCGACAAGTAGAGTTTCTTATTCAGTAATAGAGGATGGTGGATGTGAGAGCAATCTGTCATCCCATGATAGCTATCAGGCTGACTAGGGGAGTGTCCCCTTCCTTCATCAGTGCTACATGCTCAGCCCTCCTGATAAAAATACCATTCTTTGGTCAAGGGCACTGTTCCCTCTAAGCTGTGCTTGTGTGCGCGCGCACACACCTCACCGAGCAAGCGCACATACTTTACAACAGAGCGCACAAAAAGTACGGTTCTGATTATGATAGAAAACAACACAGACGTCGTAAAATTTAAAAGTTGTTGTGTATTTATGGTTTTCACAAGTTCTACAATATTTTCTAGTGCAATCAATGTGGTGTACATACTGTATGCTGACGTGTAGTCAAATTTTAAATTATATAACTCCGAGTGTCGTTATGTGGTGCACAAAAATTTAACTTTCCTTCAAAAGCTGCACAGCTGATATTTTATGCGCACACAGCCTACAGAAAATTAGAGGGAACATTGGTCAAGGGTATAATATTAGCAGCTCTCCTCTGCTACAGCCTCCAAAGAATATGACCATGGAAATTTGAAAAGAACTCTGTAGAGAGAGCTCAAGGTTTGTCAACAGTGGTAGGTGGTAGTATCCTCCAACCATGCTGAGTTCAGTTTCTCCCAAACTCAGGTTGTTAAGAACTGCATGTCAAAGCTGGTAGCAGAACAGAGGTATCAAATGACAAGCCTAAGGCACCTAAAAAACTGCAAAGCAGGAGGATGAGGCAGAGTGGCCCAGGAGAAGCTGAAGCACACTGGCTCACAGAGCCATGCAGCTAGAAGAGTGGCGACAAATTGGCCTGACATTTAAGGAGAGTAAAAGACACACAATGACAAGCTCAAGCAGTGCATCCACAAAGATGAAAGCAGGAGGACAACTACTATTACTACTACTACTAATCATTTGTATAGCGCTACAAGTTATATGCAGCACTGTACATATAGATGTAAGACACAGTCCATGTTCATCAGAGCTTGATAAGATTGTAAGATTGTGTCTAACGTTGATGACAAAACATACAGCGTGATTCCATAACATGCATGTCCAGCCCAGGGACACGTCTAAATAAAAACCAGACCCCACTTGACCCTAAATCCATATGCGCAGGTCTGGACATGCCCGCAGGTCCAGAATCGGGGACATAGATGTGTTCGGTGCAGCACATATAACCCTGGCATACCGGTATACGTAGCAAGTGACATGGATGTCCTTGCCCTTGGCAAATTCTGAGAAGATGTACGGCTCTGTTACTGCCCATCTCCATGCAGCCATGCCATCTCAGTTAAAACTTGCATCCCTGAAGCTGCTCCCCACAATGATGGTGTGGTGCTCATGCCAACTACCAATGAAAATGGATGATACAGATGTGCTGATGTAAGTTAATCCTTTGCATGACCAGGACACTGCAAAGTGATCTCTGTGCACTCAGAGACGTTACAACAGCAAGTAGAAAGTGATATGATTGTCCTGACATACTGTGCAGCATAACATACATGGCAGTAGGTGAACATTTTGTGCTTACATTAGTCATCTCTGACCACAGTCTGTACAATGCTATTTATGGACCAGAAGAAATCAGAAATGGCCCTCTACAGCTAAATGTCAGAGCATATCCCTGACATTAAATGGGGACCCTCAGATTCAGTTCATGCACCAGTGCAAACAGCACTACCAGATGCCCAAGGGCACCAGCATCTGTCTATACAAATGTGCACATTCATGAGACCACTGATGGTGCTGTGTGCCCTGTTGCATGCACTCATTCTGAGGATCCCTTATCGCTGACAGGGATATGCTTTGACATTCAGCCATAGAGACCCCCTTCTGCTGTATCCTGGCCCATCATAGTAGCAACTGGTCATGCTGGGGTCAGCCCTATGGACCATGTACTGGCCAGGCACTGATGTCCCCCCAAATTTGTAGTTGAACACCACGTCCCCCCATGCATCCCTCTAACCACACAGACACGCAGTCACACAAAACATACATCTGTAGTAGAGATGCCCTGCACCTCTAGAAAACAGCTGGTATAACATGATGGCATGGGGTGCCAGGACTACTATTTATTTATTTATTTATTTAGCTGTATTTATATTCCGCTTTTCACTGGGTCAAAGCGGTCAATTGGGGGATACATTTAACACGAGGGGATATGACACACATACGTTAATACTTACAGGGAACATGGGCAATGGAGGGTTAAGTGGCTTGCCCAAGACCACAAGGAGTGCCTATAGGACTAGAAATCCCAGTCCCTCCGGCCTGAGATTGCTGTCCCCAGGTGGGACTTGAACCCCCGGCCCTCTGGCCTGAAGTACCTTGCCCTAACCACTAGACCACTCCACCCATTACTAACCTGATCTGCGTTTCTCACCCACACATGCATCCATCCTATACCCAACCACATACAATCCCTATATCAACAGTGCCACTTCTCAGATGACAGGAATTATTAGGGTGCCCTAGATCATCTCCTCTAGCTCACACAACAATTGTCAGCATAGCCGGAATAATCACCACTGCACCTCTGAATTTTTCTGTAGGGGGTTTAGTAATATATGTCTTTACCATACAACCTTCCCCCACCTCTGCATTCTGTTCTTTACAACTGCATCTTGTGATCTTCCAGACTGCAGACACACCGGTTTAAAACATCTTTGTCACAGAAATTCATCTCTATGGGATGCACTGCAGATCAGAGCAGAAATGTTTCTAAGTCCTGGTCTTAGTCCACGTGGAGTTTCATGGGAAATACGCAGAACATACATGGGCCTTTCCTGAATACGCATGCCCCCATTCCATCCCCTCCCGCCCATGTTCTAAGATCCCTGTGCTAGCACTGTGTATATGCAGGGCACAGGTGTTTCAGAATATGGTCATAGATGTTTTTGCTAGAAAAATTTCTATGCTGCACATCCTGTTCCAGAATGACCCCCATAGTGAAACTGAAGGCTAGAGTATGGTAAGATGCACATAAGTAGTGGACAAGAGAGTGAGGAACATCAAGATCCAAAAGCAGCTTCAAAGAGGTGGGTTTTTAGCCTGGATTTGAATAGGGCTAGAGAAGGGGCTCGATGCACAGACTCAGGTAGTTTGTTCCAGGCATATGGAGCAGTAAGATGGAATGAATGAAGTCTAGAGTCGGCAGTGGCAGAGAACACAGATAAAAGGGATCTTCCAGAGGAGCAGAGTTCCCGAGGAGGGGTGTAGAATGAGATAAGAGAGGAAAGGTAGTGAGGAGCCGCAGAATGAATGCACTTGTAGGTCAGTAGAAGTTTAAACTGAATGTGGAAAATGATAGGGAGCCAGTGAAGTGACTTCAGAAGAAGAGTTACATGAGCATAGCAACACTGGCGGAAGACAGGCCATGCAGCTGAGTTTTGAACAAATTGAAGGCGAGAGAGATGATTCTGAGGGAGATCAGCAAGCAGCAGGTTACAATAGTCAAGGCAGGAGGTGACTAGTGAGTAGATAAGGGTCTTAATAGTGCGAGTAGAAAGGAAGGAACGAAGTTTGCTGACGTTATAGAAAAAGAAGCAGCAGGTTTTAGTCATCTGTTGGATGTGCCCAGAGAAAGAAAGAGTAGAGTCAAAGATGACCCCAAGGTTGCAAGCTGAGGAAATGGGGATGAATGTAGTATCATCCACAGAAGTAGAGAAGGGAGAAAGCGGGGAGGTGGGTTTAGGAGGAAGATGAGGAGCTCAGTTTTGGCCATGTTCAATTTCAGATAGCGGTGAGACATCTAGGCAGCAATGTCAGATAAGCAGGCAAAGATCCAAAATTGCTGGAGAGATTTCAGGCACAGGAAGGTAGATCTGAGAGTCATCAGCATAAAGATGGTACTGAAAACCATGGGAGGAAATAAGTGCACCAAGGGACTGAGTGTAGAAAGAGAAAAGCAGAGGTCCCAAGACAAAGCCCTGAGATACACCAACAATGTTCCCTCTAATTTTCTGTAGGCTGTGTGCGCATAAAATATCAGCTGTGCAGCTTTTGAAGGAAGGTTACATTTTTGTGCGCCACATAACGACACTCGGAGTTATATACTTTAAAATTTGACTACACGTCAGAATACAGTATGTACACCACATTGATTGCACTAGAAAATATTGTAGAACTTGTGAAAACTGTAAATACACAACACCTTTAAAATTTTAAGACATATGTGTTGTTTTCTATCAGAATCAGAACCGTAATTTTTGTGCGCTCTGTTGTAAAGTATGTGCGCTCACTTGGCAAGGTGTGTGCGCGCGCACACGCACACAGCTTAAAGGGAACAGTGTACACCAACTGAAGCGGGATGGCAGTAGAGGAGGATCCACCAGAACATACACTAAAAGTGTGCTGGGAGAGATAAGAAGAAATCTAGGACAGAACAGTGCCCTTAAATACAAGCAAGGACAGGGTACTGAGGAGAAGGTGGTGATCAACAGTGTCAAAGGCAGCAGAAAGGTCACAAAGGATGAGGATCGAGTAAAGGCCCTTGGATTTGGCAAGGAACAAGTCGCTGGAGACTTTGCCATGAGCCAGAGCAATGAGGACATAGAGGCAGAGAGCCACTGTATCCCTAAAACAAAGAGAGCCAGTACAGTTCAACATGGGAGTCATCTGCTGGACCTTGATTGTTCCATTTGCACTGAGCGTTTGTCCCCACACATTCAAAAATGAAATAAGGGCAGATCAAGAAGGAAGATGGCTGCCACAGGAGAATCTATATCCCTGATCCAAAGAGAAGAAAAATCTAGACCAGTAACAGAGCTGGTCCTTGGACAAGCATTCAACAAAAGCAACAGGTGGCAGTCCTGTAGGAAGGCTTCATCCAGATGTTCAGCATTAAAATGCTTAGGATGAAAGCATATTTTGTTTCAGGCTGTGCCAGTTTCTTCTGTCAGGCTTTGCCAGATGTGATGGATCCCCAGGGATTTATTTTTCCCGAGACTGTCTAGAAGTATGTGGATCACATCTGACCAGATGAATCCAAGATTATGGGCTTGGTTTGGCTCAACAGCAGCAGTAGCAGAGATTCTCAGGTATATGCCATGCTGTACTCATACCTAAACAACAAGTAGAGATACAGTACTATGAACAGCAATGAAGGTGTATATGATACAGTACATCTACCAGCCTTCCAACCAGTCCCATCTAAAAACTGTGCTTGCTTGGGGGCCTAGGACTTGAAGTGACACACAGCAGCCTGTTACTGGCACTCATCCTTCTACAGATTTCCTTCTTGGCTCCTGCTGCAGAGTGTGGGGTCTGATATGCTGAGAAAGAGAAAAATTATCATATTTCAAGAGCAGACCTTGAGGAAACATCACCTCCTGCCCAGGATTCCCAAAACAGTAGACCAAACAGCTGTCCCACCCCATACTGGGCTCTGTTCTGGTACAATTTCTTCTAGAACAGAGACAGTCTATGAACTCTCTATCCTCTTTTTATGTTCATGTTCACGTTCATGTTTCACGCTTCTTTATTTGATATACCCCATATCGCAGCCATCTACAGCAAGTGGTTTACAAAATAAAAATAATAAGGGACATTAACAAAGGCGTGTACTTAGGGAGGTATGAAAGGGCTACTAATATAATATGTAAACTACGACCAACAGATACGATAGGAAAGGATTCATAAGGAGGGGAGGAACTAGTGTGCTACAGCATCCACCTAACCACAGCGATCATGTACTAATGGGCAGGCCCAAGGCATCAAGAAGAGCTTGAATACATAGTGCATTTTCAGAGCACCATAAACTTCTTAAAAGAAGATCTGAATCAGATTTCAGCGGGTTGAGCATTCCAAAAAGTGGGAGCCATTACTTAAAAGCAAGAAGTCCGGGCACGTTTCAGATCTTGAAGGGGATACACTCAGGAGTAATATGCAAAAATATTTCTTTACAGAAAGAGTGGTAGATGTATGGAATAGTCTCCCAGTGGAGGTAGAAGAGATGAGGACAGTATGTGGGTCATTCTGAACAGCGAATAGGGAGGATATATGTCTGGTTTGGATGTACAACCCCCGCTATTCACTGTGTGCCTATTCTGCCCCAAAGGCTTCCTGCATGTACAGGTCTTTGTGTGGGGAGCTCCGGATGGGGGCGGGAGGGGGCAGTAACAGGGTGGAGGGTGGGCGGAGCGGGGTGCACAGTCTGGACATACAGGGCCTATTATGGTCATGGCTCTGAACATCTGGCTAGAGGCAGATGGATGTGGGACTTATTCCACCTTGGAGGTGGAATAAGTCCCATAGATGGCAGCGCTCCGGCCAGGAAGGACTTCCCAAAGCAGGAAGCAGCATGAGGTGAGGCCCCTCCACCCAATCCTGGCCCTGGCAGACCTCGCTGAGGGTCGGGTAGTAGGGAAAGGACACTGTCAGGTATGTCAGGCTTTTCAGCGCTCCTGCATGGTGTCCCGGTGCCGTGGCGACAAGGCGCCACAGTACCGGGGCTCCAGCAGGAGCATAGGGAGGCCTAGCCAGGGAAATAGATAGATGTCCAGCATTGTGGAATCAGGGCACATCCAGCCTGTCTAAGTGCTTGATTCTGCATCCATGGGAATATCTAGCTCCCGCAGGTGCAGAATCAGGTGCACTTTCAGGCTGTCCATTTTTTGGACATCCAGACAGCCCGGACGTGCCCTGATCAGAATCGGCCTCTATCTGAATTCAAGAAAGCATGGGACACAGATCTCTAAAGAAAAAAAGGACTATCAAGGCTGGCCCAAGGGCTTTAGCCGCCCTAGGCAGGTCTACTGTGCAGCTCCCCCCCCCCCCATTCATCTCACCTGGGAGAAGGGGAGGCAGACCTTAAAGATGCCTGAGGACGGCATGGTGGTGATCTGTGATCCCCGTTATCCCCTCCCCAAAATATTTTCAATCAGCATCCGCTTCATCAACGCAGCCAGTTTTAAAGTGCTGCATGCATGTGCTCTCATGGCCTGCCGCTCCTGACCCCTGCCCTTCCGACGCAACTTCTAGCTCCTTCTGACAGCAAGTTGTGTCTGAAGGGGCAGGAGCAGTAGGCTGTGATGGCACGTGCACGCGGCACTTTAAAGCTAGCCACATTGCTGAAGCGGATGCCAATAGAAAGTATTTTGGGAAAAAGATGGTCTCGTGGGTCAAGGGTCACTGTGCTGCTCTCTGGGACCTGCTGCCCTAGGCAGCTGCCTAGTTTGCCTAGTGGGCGGGCTGCCCCTGGAGACTACAGTAGTTGATATGGTAGGGCAAACTAGATAGGCCATATGGTCTTTTTCTGCTGTAATGTTTCTATGTTTCTAGGATGGCTGGATTGGGTATAACTGAAGTTATGTTAAGTGGGCTATCTTGTATTAATATTGTAAATCACCTCAATAAATCAATCAATAAATGCATACATAAAAGATAAAACCAGGAAGAACAGCTAGCTTTTCTCCCTGTCACAAGTGTGTGATGGAAAGGCCCCAAAGAACGCAATCCTGTGATGCTCCCAAATAACCCAGTAGTATGGTGAGAGTCACATTCAGGTACAGTAGGTATTTCCCTGTCCTTGGAAGGCCTACAGTCTCACCTGAGGCAAGTGACTTGCCAAAGGCCACAAGGAGTGTCTGTGGGATTTGAATTCTGGCTTCACTGATTCCTATCAAATATCAAATACAAGCGAAAAAAGGGATCAACAAACAATATAAAAAATTATTTAATTGAGCCCAAAATATATAGGACCCGATATTCCAACCCTTAGGTGGAAGTAAAGTGGCAAAAAAGCAGTGTTACCTGTGTAAGTGACGCATATCCGGGTATTTGGAATCTTCAATCAGCTCCCAACGGACAATATTAGTGCAGTGCGCAAGGTGGTAAATGGATATGCAACATACCTGGTTAGCAAAGATATTAAGCGGCATGCAGCGCTGAGCCGAATGCCATAAACCGCATCATTTTAAGCCAGGTTTTTGGGCGCATTTGGCCTGGTGATATGGTAGTACACATCGCACTGAGTATCGGCAAAATAGATATCAGCTGTAACCCTGGACAGGAGCTGCCCATGCAATGTAGTGCCTGCACGTACTGCAATGGAGATGGAGATGCCACTAATGCACCAGGAGACAGAGGCGGCGGCACAATGTGCAGCAGCGACAGCAGCCACCGACTCAGTGCGAGAGGCGCACATACCATACTCCATGGATATACAGACTGAGGGTAATGTACCTGCAACTGTTGGAGGAGGCGGCGTACCAATGCTACTGGCTGCAGAGTGACACCATAACAGAGCTATGTGGGATGCTGGGCAGGGGGAGAGAGCCAGCTACCACCCGAAGCCACACACTGCCAGTGGCTCTGAAGGTGACCACTGCTTTTGGGTTACTGGCCACAGGAAGCTTCTAGCATGTGATGGATGCAACCACTGGCATCACCCACTCTGCCACATGCCACTGTTTTGATGCCTTCACCACTGCCCTGATGAGAAGGATGCAGACCTACATCACCTTCCCCTCCATGCCTGAGCAGACAGGAGACTATGCAGCATTTTATGATATAGCTGGCTTCCCATCTGTCATTGGTATCATTGACTGCACACGTGTTGCACTGAGGGCACTGGGTCAGGACCAGAGAGCATTCCGAAACCGCCCTAATTACATCTCCATGAATATGCAATGGTAGTCAATGGCCACATGCTCATCACTGATGTATGTGCCTGTTTCCCAGGCTCCTGCCACGATGCCTCCATCCTGTTGCAGTCTGGCCTGGGACAAGCAGCAGCCACAGGATACCTTGCTTGGTAAGTGGACACAGCTGTGAGCAAATATGATAGAACTGTGAATCATGCAACTATGTATGGAGGCATCCCAGAATGGGAGATAGTAGAATGGGCACCTGCTTTTATTTATTTAGCTGTATTTATATACCGCCTTTCACCGGGTCAAGGCGGTTTAC
Source organism: Ichthyophis bannanicus (assembly GCA_033557465.1). Lineage (NCBI taxonomy): Eukaryota > Metazoa > Chordata > Amphibia > Gymnophiona > Ichthyophiidae > Ichthyophis > Ichthyophis bannanicus. Next base: position 122,783,683 of record CM066033.1, on the reverse strand, counting down.
AGTGAACAACAAGTGATTGTACATTAAAACAATAGATACAAGAGTAAAGTGGGAGTAGGAGTTTAAACTATATACAACATGCAACTGATAACTTATGGGGTCATCACAATATACAGATGTGGGCTATTCGCAGAGACAGTCTTTTTGGTATATTTCTTCCGGGGAGAGGTTATGTGGTGAGGCCGAAATGTTCTGTGAAAAGGTGTGTCTTCAGGTGTTGCCTGAAAGTGGTGAGATCTGTGATGTTTCTTAGCTGATCCGGTAGGGTGTTCTATGTCATTGGTGCGTATAGTTGGAAGTCACAGTTATATGCTTGCTGGCTGGATTTGGTTTTGTTGTGTGGGATGATGAGGGTATGCAGGTCCATCTTGATCTGTGTGGTAGAGGGGTCTGAAGTAGATGTGGAGGTGCACTGGGGGGTCAGAGTGGATTGCTTTGTGCATTAGGATGATTGTTTTGTACTTAATACAGCTCTGCAGTGGGAGCTAGTGGAGTTGCTTTAGTATAGGTGCGATGTGGTTCAGTCTTGTGGCTGCTTGTATGGTCCTTGTGGTTGAATGAAGAGTTGTTTGCAGGGGCAGGAGCGTGGATTTCAGTAGTTCTTGGTAGACAGCATTGCAGTAATCAATGTGAGGTATCACAGGCGCTTGTAGAACAGAACGGAAATCTGTGGGATCAAAGAGTGGTCGGAGGCGTTGCAGTGTCTTTGCTTTGTAGTATATGGTCCGGAAGGTTTTGTTAATGTGTGCTTTGAATATGAGGTGTTGATTTAGGGTGATTCCAAGGTACCTGACTTCGGTCTGGGTTTGGATCAGCGTGTTGTTCAGTATTATTGTTGAGGGGGTGGTGTGGTGAAGTTAGTGTCCCTTGTTATGAAGAGAGCCTCCATTTTGCTTTAGTTAATTTGCAGGTTATTGTCTTTTAGCCAATTGGACACATCACAGAAACATTCCTGGTGTGCAGAGAGTGAGGGATGGTTTGTGTCAATTGGTCCATAGATTATGATATAGTTGGCATAAACATGGTTTTTGAGGTTATGTGATCTTATGAGTGTGCAGAGCGGTTGAAGGTAGAGGTTGAATAGGAGAGTGGATAGGGTGGATCCCTGGGGTACTCCTTGCATCTGTTTGTATTGGATGGAGGTGCTCTGGCTGATCTTTTTTTGTTGGCGATGATCAATGAGCTAGGATGTAAACCATTTGAGGACTGTGCCTTGAATTCCATTGGATTGAAGACGTTGCAATAGGATGCAGTGGTTCACAGTGTCAAATGCTGAGGAAATGTCTAAGAAGATTAGTAGGAAGCCTTGGTTGATGCGCTGTATTCCTTGAATTAGTGTATTTATCAGGGTGGTTAGCAGTGTCTCCACTCCATAGTTTGGCTGGAATCTGTGTTGTTGTGGGTCTAGGAGATTTTGTCTGTCAATGTGATTTTGCAGTTGGCGTTGGATGATTTTTTTCTATGATCTTGGCTGTAGATGGTAGGCTAGTGATGGGTCTGTAGGATTTTGGGTTAGCAGGGTCCAGAGTTTGTTTTTTCAGTGTTGGTCATATGGAGAATGTTTTTAGGCATGTGGGCATGGTGCCTTGTTGTAGTATCAGTTGTGTGATTTTGTGTGAGCATGCTGCTTAGTTCCTTCTTGGTCTCCTTGATCCATGGGACCAGGCAGGGATCCAGTGATGAGGTTGTTGTGTTTAGGGATGATATAATGTTTTCAATTTGTTCTTTAGTGACGTTGGTGAAGGAGCTCCAGGTGTCTGGGTGGTCAGCTACATCAGAGGAGGGGTGGGGGGGTTCTGGTTGGGGATGCAGTTGTTTGTAGTGTTGAGCCAGTTGATGTGGGTGAGTGTGATGTCCTGGTTTTTGTTGGTTGATGGTTTTGACAGCTGTTTTATGATGGCGAAAAGTTCTCTTGGTCAGTTGATTGCAGAGTTGAGTAGTATGATATAGTATTGTCATTCCACCATGTCGGTTTTAGTGCGCTAGTCATTCAGACATTGTAGGTAGTGGAGTCTGTCTTTGTTGCTTTTTGTTTTATGCCATTTCCATTCGTGTTTTCAGAGTTGTTGTTTCAAGTTGCAGAGGGGAGGTATGTACCACTCATTTTTGGGTTGTTTCTTGTGTGGAGGTGTGTTGGCATTTGTTGTGCTGTTCATGATGGCTGCCTTTCTTATGACAGTATTCCAGTTTTTGATGAGGACTTGGGGATCAGTGGAGACTTCAAGAAGTTGTGGGAGGGTGTCTTGAATTAAGTTGTCCTTGTTAAAAGGTTTAAATCTTCTTATTACTGGATGCTGGGTGTGGCTTTTGCTGCAGCTGTTCTGTGGAAGGAAGAAGATGATGAGTGTATGATCCATCCACAGTACTGGGCGTGCATGAATGGAGTGTGGGAGGCCTGAGTGGGTTGTATTGTCATTGATGAAAATTAGATCTAGGGTATTTCCTTTATCGTGAGTGGAGGTCTTTATGAATTGTGTTATCTGATGCGCCCCAACACAGGTGCATAGTCAGATGGAAGAACTGAGAGGCCAGGATGAAAGGCTGCACATTAGTGATGCAGACACAGGGGGAACACATCTGAACCATAGGAGGGAACCCCAATGGAGAAAAGCAGGCCAGATGTGGCAAAGCCTCAGAATGTGCTGAAGAGGTGCATCCTGGAGATACAGCAAGAGGCTGAACAACAGCGAAACAATGACATACTGCACAGGACTCTATAAGAAATGTCACCAGAATGCACTCATGTCCCTGCCATGTGAAAGGCACCATAAATATGTCCACCACCCACCCATCCCTCCAGCCCCAACACACCTGGCACAGTTGCTGTACTGATGTGTGCCTGTCCACCTGCTCCCACAGGTGACCATGGATACCCTCTCTGACCATGGCTACCGACACCTGTGTGCCGCCCCCAAACCCCACAAGAGGAGAAATACAACCAGACACACCAGAGGACCAGAGCAGTGGTGGAATGGGCAAATGGGGTCCTCAAAAGATGATAACAATGCCTAGACCGCAGCGGGGGTGAGTTGCTGTACAGTCCTAAATGCGTGTGCAGGATCTTCACAGCTTGCTACTTCCTATATAACCTTGCTATGCTGTGAGACATCCTCATCCCTGAAGGTAAAGTGATAGAGGGGACAGATACTGCAGAAGTTGCAGAAGAGGAAGGGGCATAGAGGGAGAACCAACAGCAGATGGCATTAGCACTCGCCACCAGAAACAGACTCATCTGTGAAACCTTCTAGAGTAAGTACTGTCATATTTATTACAGTGCAGTCAGACATTACATAAATAGTGCCTTCTTACCATCCCCACCACCCAGCTCGTGATCAGGCCCTGCCCATTTCCCCACCCAGGCACTACGTCACAACGGCACAGTCTTGGAGGCATTCCTAGCCATGACCTCGCCCTTCCCTTTGATGGAGCCTGTTTCAGGCACCTTGTCAGCCTCTGATGCTGCTGCAGGGTGCCCTTCTTGAAGGACATCTGCATCCTGTCCCTGGTGGGAGGCCAACAACTGGTGACAGGCGCTTGACATGGAGGCCATGTAGGCTGCCATCTCCATGAGGAGCCGAATCTGTGCTTCTGCTCCCTCATGTGGTAGTCCAGCAGCATCTGATTGCTTGCCTGCAGTTCCTGGAGGATGGCATGCAACTTATGGTGGATGCCCTCTGTGCATTCCAGCAAATGCGAGCCCTCCCTGAGCATCTGTTTGTCCACCTCATTTGCCTCAATATCTCCCAGGTTCCAGATCCCTGCTGGTCAAATGGGGGTTGTCTGAGGTTCTGGTGCTGCAGGAGTACTGGAACCACCACTCCCTGGTTGGAAGCCATCGGCTTAAGCCACTGTGGGCTGCGATGGTCCTTGCTCTGTAGGAGAGCAAGAGTTACACAGGTCAGGCCTCAGCACTAGCCAATGGAACAGGGGAGGGTATGCACTGAGTGTGCACCAGCCCTGATAAAAGAGGGGCCAGTGGCCCCAGTGCAGCTCCTTGCTACTGTGGCCATATCCCAAGTTTACTGCTAATGCTCAGCATAGTACTTGCATTGTGACAAAGAAAGTTTCCTTCTGGAGTTCATAAGATGTAGCATGTATGGGTAGTTTGTCAAGATGTGCTTGGAAATTCTTCTTTATCAAGCCTGGGAAATATTTTTGTATCTTTCTACTACATTTTCTTGGTCTCTGACTGCATTTCTTGGTATTTCTTCTGTCTCTCCTCGCGATTCACAGAATAATCACTTGGGACCGATACCTCTATTATCAATGCCGTTCTGGTGTTTTTCTCCTCTACTACTATGTCAGGTTTTCTTGCATCTAATGAGGGCACAGCCATTGCCAATAGCAGAGCCCAGACAGGCATAGCATGATCACTGGCTAGTCTGTACTACAGCATCAGGAGCCCATGCGACCTACATGAGCACCCATGTGCCCCTCCCCATGCTGTTTGCCTGCTCCCATCCCATTACCCATTCTGTAGACATTCCACAATGGTACGATACTGCATACATCAGCATGCATGTTACCCTGGGCCTGTGTCCAGTCTCCAACACGCACAGTCCATGCTCTCACCTGTGTTGCACTACACCCACAATCAGGTACATGTGTGGCAATGCACCCACCCACATGTGCAGGTCCCATCACCAGATTGTACGTGCACCCTGGCTTATAGTATGCTCTGTTCTCATACCTCCCCAGCCCGCACTACATGATGTCCCTCAGCCTTGACACCATGGGACTGATTTTATTTATTATTTATTTATTACATTCTCTTATATACCGTGCTATTCTGCATCAGTGCGGTTTACATTGAACAAACTGATATTACATTGAACAGGGCATTATAACTTGGAGATAACTATTTTACAGGGAACATGGACTATGGAGGGTTAAGTGGCTTGCCCAAGACCACAAGGAGCACCTGTGGGACTAGAAACCCCAGTCCTTCCGGCCCAAGGTTGCTGTCCTCTAGTGGGATTTGAACCCCCGACCTTCCGGCCTGAAGTACCTTGCCCCAACCACTAGGCCACTCCTCCACTCCTTGCCATCGTCTTGGCCTGTATCCTCAACATACCATTTGTTCACACTCATGCCCCAACACTGGCTTCCTCCTCATCATTATCAGTTTCATCATCAGCTACAGGGTAACCTATTTAAGACTAATAAGAGAAAATATTTTTTCACTCAATGTGTAATCAAACTCTGTAATTCATTACCGGAGGATGTAGTAAAAGCTGTTAGTGCAGCTGGGTTTAAAAAAGGTTTTGACAAGTTCCTGGTGGAAAAGTCCAATAAACCATTATTAAAGGGGACCCGGGATATCCACTGTTTGCCCCAATACAAGCATTGTGGAATCTATGTCTTTTAGGGAAACTGCTAGGTACTTGTGGCTTAGATTGGCCACTGTTGGAAACAGGATACTGGGTTTGATGGACCTTGGTCTGACCCAGTACGGCATATCTTATGTTCTTTCTCCTCCCTCTCTTCAGCTGCCTCCTCCTGCTCTGCCTCTGCCTCCTCCTTCTCTTCCTCCTCATTCTAGACCTCCTCCACTTTCTCCTCCTCTTCCTCTGATGCCACCTCTGGGGCCTCCTCAGTGGCCTTATCCTTCTCCTACCTCTCGGAGACACTTGCTGCTGGGGGGGAGGGGTTCAGGTGTGGTGGTGGTGCTGGGAATGAGGCTGGAGCTGGAGCTTGCTGCCCCCAAGGATGCTCTTGCAGGTGATGGTGTATCTGGCTAGGCTGGGGAGGTTGCCTGTCTGCTTCCCTCAGCCCTTCTCCTTGACTTCTCTGACTGTGAAGAGAGGGATAGTGAGCCATAAAATGGGTATAACATAGGGATTACAGGAGATGGACAGAGCTGGCAAACTGGTACACATAACAGCAACAGTGCATGGGGCAGCAACATATCCACACATGCTAAGCTAGCAACATATCTGCAGTTATCCAGAAGCTGAGGCATTATTTGCTGATTTTCCTAGGGGGATGTGTACCATGTCTTGTGGCTGATTTACCTGTGGCTGTTGCCACCTCCTCCCTGAGGCACTGGATGAGCTCAGGCCTCTGTGTCACATGATCCTAAAACAGCACTGCAGTGCCTTAAGAGTCCAGTGCACACCAAAGTCACTATGGGAGAAAGGTATGTGATCAGAGCTGCGCTCTTTGGTGCCCACATTGACCCTCCACTACTACAACTTACACAGCTGTTCCCAGGATATCTGTCTACCCTTGTAGGATTGGCATGTGTGTCCAGTCACAGTGGGGATTTCAACATATGTGTCACAACATTGAAGTCTGTGTACCCTCTACCAGGGTTTCCCAAAAGCTCTGTGTACAACTAGTGTGATGGTACTGCTCCCTAACCAGGCCATCTACAGATTTTTCACACTGCATCCCAAACCTGAGACAGGAGTGTGGATACTGGTCCCTTGCAGGGCATATGTTGCTGTGTGTATGGACCTCTAGTGTATGCCACTGCATGTGGGGCTTCATGGCCACTACCTGGGTGCTCTCACTATCATCTCCACATCACCTTTATCCCGTCCCAGTCCTCAGGGCATCAGCACATTGTGGCTGCCAGCTTGACTCTGCATATGCTACCTCACATACCTGTCTTTCACCTCTGGATCCCCGTAGGGCCATCTCCGTTCTGCAGCTACCCTCTTACTGCCCCTTTCAAACGCCCTCAATGCCCCTACTCCATGCTCTGTGTCTCCACTTTCACTACTATATCTTTTCATCACTTTTCCTACCCCACACTCCATTCTGTCCCATCTCTTCTCATCCATACCTTTTATACCATCCCCCTCACTGTGCTACCCAGCCCCTCCTCCTCCCTCTTCCAATCTCCCTAACCCCCTTGTCCTCCCTATCTCGTCCCCATCCATTCTGCACCTCCTTCATGAGGCCTTGATTTATGTGTTCTAGCTCTGGAACATGTGGTGATATGTGGGGAACATGGACTTAGTTGACACCATACTGGGGAATGGCTACGTGCAGGTGCTGTAACTCCCAGTCCTGTGCAGGCAAAAGGGGCATATCCTACAGCTGTGCAAGCAACCAACATCTGCAACATGATTTCCTTGCTGTTTGCTTATGTTTTCTCTGAATGTTCATAGACAGCAGCATTATACACTCATCGTGTCTGGACAGTTGCACCAGGCCACAGGACAACAGGTAAAAATAACAGTGGTGATGCCCCCACAATATGCAAAAGCTGGAACTGCCCCAAACAAACATGACCAACACAAGGAATGGGTGTGCAAGTTTGATTCCCCTGCTCTTGGTTTTGCTTTTGCACAACAATTCCCCTGTGTGTTCTTGAACCTGTAACCCATGCATTTGCAGGATGTCTTCTAACAGAGGGAGTTACTGCATCTTCTTGTGTGCTGTCTGCAGCTGCATACTATTCTAGGATGGAGCCCCCAGGCATCCTGGGATAGCAGGGAAGTTTATTTTTAACTATGAAACCTGGCAGGTCAGTGGCCTAAAGCATGCCAATGACTACAGTGACTGCCATGGAGCATCCCCACTGTTTGCATGTGCATTCCCACAGCCAGGTCTGTGCCAGGTGCTCACTTCTGACCTACTGTTTTGTTGATCCCCCCTCTCCTCCTTGGAGCTCAACCTCCCATGGGCTACTCACCTGCGCAGGCGGAGCTGGATCTCCCTCCAAATGACGATGGCCAGATGCAGGTTGGCCCTGCGGTGGCCTCTGGGGTAAACCACCCCCTCCCATCTGAGCACCATTCTGGCCAGGGCCTAGGCCTCTGCAGGGCTAAAGTTGCCTGCTCTCCTTGCCACCATGCTGCTGCTGTGTATCTGCCCAGCCAGAGTAGGCTCCTGCATGTCCAGTATGCATTCGCACATGCAATATCAAAACTGATCAAGAGGTCTATGGTGCAGGACTCTAGTACATCCAGCTATCCTCTGGTGGCACTTCCAGGTATGATGGGATATTGCTCTTGCCCTCCTTTCCATCACTGCGCCCTGCACTTCCTATATGTGCATTTTGCATGTACCTCTGTATTACACAGATATGTTGAATATTGGCACTCAAATCCCATCTGTGTACCTAGATTTGGCTTCCTGCAGAGGATCTCCCATATCCGCTCATTTTCTATCTTTGCCTGCATGTCCGGCAGCTAACTCGCAATTCATGCCTTTTTCTGTGCAGGTTTCTTTAGCTGGTTATCAGCTCCTTCCGCGCTTCTTGCAATATCGGGCTCATAGATCTCAAATCTCTTATCTTACTTTTTATGGTGCAAAAATACCCATAATGCAAACAATTATTTTTTTTGTCAGACTACAGTAAAAGGATCATGAAAGTAAAGATTCAAATGATCACTAATTAGCAGTCCTTATTACTAATACAATTTTTGTTCTGTAACATTTAAGACAAGATAAAGGACATTAGACATAGAAGCTCCCAAATTAAACCAGCAGTCTATAGGCAAAAATCATGGAAATTCTTTCCTGAACTCCAATGTAGGCTGTGGACTCTACATTTGGGATGTGGTTTCTGAATGATAACACACTATTTTTTGAGGTGGTGCCCGATTTAAAATGCTTATTTTTAGCACAAAGCACTGTTTTGTCTTTAAAAGGCTACAACCTCCAGGAGCCATCTACCATTTTACCTGGGATGGTCAACACAGAAGGAGACGAATGAAGATCCAAGTTCACCCTTCTGCTGTTCTGGAACCAGTATATCTGCACGGGCCCTGGGGGCCCCACTGCCTCGCAAGTGAGATTGAATGGAACATTTTTGCTGACATTCAGCCTCTCTGGCTGCCGAATGAAGTGTGGGAGTCCTGCAAGAGAGGTAATGTAAATTAATAAAGTATAAAAATGAATATGTATTTCAATGAGAATCAAGTCCTGCTGAAGGACAGGGCAACAGGCAGCTACTATGAAATTCTCTGTTCCTCAAGAAAATCTGTTTTTGCTACCCAAAACAAAGAAACAACTTCCACATCAATAAAATATTGTATTTTTACTAGCAATTTATTGGAGATTAATGTACTTTTTCTGTTGCCCCTCCGAGCAACACACATATATTAACACAATTCAACCTTCAACTACCTGTAAACAGGAAAAATCTGGGATTTGTGTCGCACATTTTATCCAAAGAGGATCCCAAAATGTTTTATAATTTAATACCTCAGAAACTTGCATACAGCCACTTGTGGGATGGAAGGCCTAGCAATTCATTTACAGCATTACAACTTCCCATGGAAAGCAGAGAGGTTAAAGGACGGTTATATTTTACCTGATAACTGTTGCTCCTTGAACAATGGGTCATGCCCCAAACACCCGCAGGTGGAAACAACAAAAATGCTTGTGTCCTTTATATGCTGATGCAGCAGAGGGGTTATCAGTATTGCTATTGCCCTAGCCCCTTGAAACTTAAAGAAATCTAAAACAAAAATATATTAGTATTCTCATGCTATCACTTTCTCACATCTTCTCTGTTAGCTCTCTATTTTCCAGTAAATATAAAAACATAGGGCCCAATATTCAAAGGGCAGTTACATGGTTTACTGCCGCTGAAAGGGATATCCCCGATTATGGCTCTTACACACCCCATTGCTAACCGCTAGCATCAGGGCATGTCGGGGGTGTTCCGGAAAAGAGCGGAGGAGGAGACGATCGATAACGGAGCAGCAGTGATATTGCATGCTGCCCGGTTAGTAAGGAAGGACCTCGCCTATCTTTTAGGCGAAGGAGTTAACCGGGCAGCATGCAATATCGCTACTGCCCAGTTAGCTATTGTAACTTTTGGTGTGTGCAGTGATCCCTGAATATTCAATGCTGGGGCCGCATATGACCCCGGCATTGAATACCTGGAGTTAAGGATCAGCGGGCACAGCTATGCACTATAGCAGCGCATAGGCTGCCCAAGTGAATATCGGGCCCATAATTCATTCATCATATATTATACTTTGAACTTTTCACCTCTCTCTGCCATGACATGTTGATCTTGTCCCTGAGTGACTTGCTTGAGAAACCATCTTCTGGATCAGCCTCCTAAGATGGGCATCCTGGATTGGTCTCACAGGACTAACGGAAAAACAGTTCTCAGGTAAAGTATGACTGTCCTTTCCTCTTCACTCTTGCCAGACCAGTCCAAATCAATAGGATATACCAAAGTGATATTCATGTAGGGCAAAGGCTAGTGCCCCAATTTTTGAGGACTACCACTCTAAACCCCGCTATTTGTTTAGCCCATATATCCCATCTCAAAGAGAGAGACACCACTAATCAAAACTTGTAAATGGTAACTTTGTTGGAAATGCCATTATACAACCCAGATAAACCTTTGTAAAGATATATAAAGAAAATTAGATAAGGACCTCAGTTGGGGTGTTCCCGCCTATTTGCGTAGTATGCAAAGGCTATGGGCACAAATTACCCCTGTATAATCTCATTCATTGATCCTTATCTTACTTACATCCAACACGTAATGACTGGCAGATGTATGCATGGATTTCCCTGTCACCACTATGCAGATGTCTTTAGGCAGAACAGACTTAAATCCCTTCCAGGATGCCGCTTGCTCCATGGTAAAGTGTGGTGAAAGTCCTTGAGGTGCCAGCTGTCCCTGCGCAGCTTAGACATGTAGTATATAGAAACATAGAAATATGACGACAGAAAAAGACCACATGGCCTATCTAGTCTGTCCTTCCATATCAACAACTACAACAGTCCCCTTTTTTCCTTTAGAATAGAAACATAGAAATAAGAATAGAAACATAGAAATATCCTCTCTAATCCACTTGGCTATGGAGGCCTTTGACATGGATTCACCTTTCCTGGGTCCCCCAAACAGCAGAGTCTGTCTGACTTCAGAAAACCTTGAGTTGCTTTCAGATATCTGCAGATAGCTCAGTCCACATCTAAGCAGTGTAAAGAATTAACCTTTGGCACATGAAAGTCATGCATTCTATAGATTGATTAAGATGGAAGGAAGATAGCACCTTAGACAGAAAAGATGGCCCCATCCTCAGCAAACCTCTGTCACCGTATAACTGCAAATACAACTCTGTGCAAGATAAAGCCTGTAGCTGAGAAATCCATCTTGTCGAGGTGATGCCCACCAAAAAGGCTTTCTTCTAAATCAAAAACCTTATTGATACTTGAGCAAGCAGTTCAAAGGATTCCTCCACCAAGACTTCTAGGACCAGGTTAAGGTCCCAAGCAGGAATTAGAGGAGATACCTCTCTCTAGTCCTCTTTGTAGAAAGTCTGATATATTGCTGATATTAGCCTTGCAAGGAGATGCAGCATGCTCCCTGCAAATATCCTCCAAATCCTGATATATGTCGGAGATGTAAACATCTTCCTGGCTTTCAACATAGTGTTGATCATGGCTGCAGAGACCCTTCCTCTAAAAACTACCTCTCAAGAGTCATGCTGTATGCAATTATGGAGCAAGGCTGTCCATGAAAACAGGCCTCTGTCTTAGCCTCTTCCTGACTCCCAGACAAACTGGCTCTGCTATTAGCAACCGCATTAGAACCCTGTACCAAGGACATCTCAGCCAATTCGGTGCTACCAGAATGACCAATCCTGGGTGAGTCTGAATTTTGCAAATTATCAATCCAATCAGGGCCCATGGAGGGAAGACATACAGGAGGTAATCCAGTGGCTAGTCCTGTATCAGTGCATCTATACCCAGAGTTCCACAACCACTCTTGACTGAAAAAGTCACACTTTGACATTGGCTTGGGTTATCATGAAATCCATGAATGGGGTGCTCCATTTACTCCATGATGGTTGAAAAAACATCTGCACCGAGCTCCCACTTCCTGGTTGTAGGGAATGGCAAGAAAATCCACAAGAGTACTGTCTTTGCTTACAATATATGAGGTAGAGAGGGTCTTCACATGGCAGTCTGCCCATGACGCTCGGCTAACCTCTTGTGCCAACTCTGGACTTTTGGTTTCATCCTGCCTGTTGATATAGGAAACTGCCATTGCATTGTCGGAAAGGACTTTCACTTCCTTCCTTTGTTACAGCGGGAAAAACACCAGAAGGGCATTCTTGATCACTTTGATTTCCAGGCTGTTGATGAGGCACAAGGTCTCCTCTGGGGCCTCAGTCTCCTGGGGTTCTTGCTCTATACAGAGAGCTCCCCAACCTTTGGATATGGCATCTGTAAACAGTAGTTTCCAAATGGGCAACAATAGGTCTCTTCCCTTCTTCACGTTGGGTAACTGCAACTACCAAGGTAGACCATCTTGGACTCTTCTCTCCAGAAGAACCCTGCTTTGGAATTCTCCATTGTTGGGGTCCAGCATGACAACAGCACTTGCTGCAAACCCCTCATATGGGTCTTGGCCCAAGGCACCATTAATGGCAGCCGACAATGATCCCAACACTTGCATGTACTCTGCCACTGTAGGAGCTCTCTCCCATAGCAACCAGCGGACTCGACCTTCCAACTTGTCCACCAAGATGTCTGTCAGAGAGCTTGGATGCCTCAAGAAGCATCTCATCAATGTATTTCTTGCTGTCTCAGATGTTTCTCAGCCTCTCCACCTCTTCTCCGAGCTCCTCCATTTGTTTCATGAGGGCTTCTGTTTGCAGGCATCTTGCACATGGAACCAGCCCCTCGACTGGCATCGGGCTGTATGTCTGAACAGAGGCAGAAGTTGTAATGAGGGCAACAGCTTTGGCATTTCAATTTTTTTCTAGCCATCATTCAGTTGGTAGAGCTTTGATACCTGCTGTATAAATGAGAGAGACTTACCAATGTCCCTAACTTTTCCTCAGCTGTCCTTTAAGAGAAAAAGCAGCTAACCTCTTCTATGTATGTTCTAGCAGCACTGTTCTATGTAGCCCTGCTTGCTTGCTAAACAGTTATTACTTTATACTACTAAATTCTGATCTTATGTGTCTGCGGTATATAGATTAATGTGTTCCCTTTATAAAATTACCTAATCAAAACTCCCTCAAGAATATCAAATTGTTTACTTTTAGTAGATATCCAAATGTGTAACTATTTGCTTCCTAAATTTTCCCTACCAATCAAAAAAAGCTGTTGTCTAAGTCAACAAGCAAATTGGGGAGGTGCTCTATATAGCAATAATTCTCACACCTGAGGTCAATGACTTCAAAGAACTTGTCTATCGCTTTGAACTTGATGGCTGGAGGAGAAGAAAAAGAACTCTGAGCAGCAGAAAAAAAGCTTTGCCCAAGAACACAAAAAATTCCTCTTTTGCAATACAGAAAAAAGAAATTAGCTATTAAAAATGAAAAAAAGCCCCCTTTAAGAGTTCTCAGGCAGAGAATTTGTATCCAAGAGCCCCACAGTATTACCTTGCTTGTAATGCAGACCCTCTAGGAGTGGCCAGCAGACTGACAAGAGGCTTCTGTTACCAGAGCCTACTCACTGTCTTTCTGCTGCACCTGTCTGATGCCTCTTGTGCTGGAGAGACTAAGCGGCTTCCCCACTATACCAGCATATATGAGGAGATAAGCAGTTTTGCTTTGTCCCATCTGCTGGTAGAGGGGCATAACAACTTTGTTAAGCTTGGTCCAGCAGGACAAAGAAGGAGGAGCTAGACTTTCATTAGCCAATTACAGCTGAGTAAACCAGTGGTACAAGAAGATAAATTAACTTGCTCAGGGTTATTTATTTATTTAGTATACATTTGTATACCGCTACTTCCAGCGATCAGCAGTGGTTTTTGATTACAGATTGGAAATTGTCAAATCATGACAGGAAATTTTTGAGGTATAAACACATTGATTAGACAGGAAAGCACAGCACACAGAGAACTATTTTACAGGGAACATGGGCTATGGAGGGTTAAGTGGCTTGCCCAAGACCACAAGGAGCACCTGTGGGACTAGAAACCCCAGTCCTTCCAGCCCAAGGTTGCTGTCCTCTAGTGGGATTTGAACCCCCGACCTTCTGGCCTGAAGTACCTTGCCCCAACCACTAGGCCACTCCTCCACTCCATGGGTTATACCATGTCCACATCATGAGTTCTCCTGATTTGTACTTCAGTGAGCTAACTACCAAACCATATGTTGATGCTTTGTCCCTGAAGGATTATTGCTTAAATAGAATTAGAAAAGCTTTTATATAACAAGCTGGTCTTGAAAACCCTTTTCTCATATTATAGTGACTATAGTGAACAAGAATGAACTTGTTTGTATATAATACCCACATGTTTATTTTAATAAAATTATGCCTTGTTGTAATCCACTTTGGGCAATTCTGGAAAAACAAAATATAATTTGTTAAATAAATTAGCCTTCCAATCGTGCAGACCTGAGATGTAACTTAGGGCCCCTTTTACTAAACCCGGTTGGCTGCTTAACGTGTGTTTTCACACGCGGGAACTCGCACCCAGGAACACTAACGCACGAGAATGTCTGCCACGCATGCTATAATGCATGTTAATCAATGATCGCGGGATGGGGCGGGATGGGGCGGAGAATGGGAGGAGAGTGGGCATGTAGAGCATACTACCACTAGCGCCAGGCCCTGGGGCTCTTAACATGGGCTCACTTAATGGCTCCTCTGTGGGAGTTGCAAAGTGAAGCCACTAGCGGAGCTCATGTTCGAGTGGCCATCACGTGTAGTTGCTAAGAACATACTGGTCATGCCCTCAACAGCTAACGCAGAGGCTTTGTAATTAATGTGCATTTGTTTTGTGCATTAATTACAAATCCTTTGTAGGATTTAGTAAAAGGGGCCCACGGTCTTTTGGAAACTTTCACATCTAAAATTGATGAATAAAAGTTTAAAAAAGCTAAAATAAACTGAGAGGGAACAGCCACCAGGCCTGGAGCAGAGGCAGCGCAGCAAGCCGCCCACCATGTTGTTAGGTTTGCTGCACTGGCTCGGCCATGTGGGCCCAGGATTCAGGATTCTCCTCCTAGCCGCCCCCACCGCTCTGTTCTTGGTACCTTACAGCTTTCTTTCTCCCCACCATCCCCAAGAAAGGTCTCCCTCCTCCAGTTCTCTCGCCATCCTTTTCTTTCTCAAACCCCTCTCCTGGGCACACACATTCCCAGAGCTCTCTCTCAACCTCATTCCCTCCATACCAGGGCCAACTCAACCTTTAGGCAAGATGAGATGGTCACCTAGGGAGGCAACGTTTGAGGGGCGGCAGAAAGCATCAGCAATCAAAGGAAAACAACAGGTCTTGAAAGCCCCATTAATTCAAAGTACCAATAGCACATTTTTTAACCTCTCGAGGAGAGCAAGCACTTACAGTACATTCTCTCCCTCCAGCTTTCTCCCCTTCAGTGGCATGCACTCACCCCCTGCCGCAGCACCTCCCCCCCCCTCCCGCATTGTGTTCTTCCTGCACCCCTCCAGCTTTCTCCCCTCCCATGGCATCCATGCATGCACCCACCCTCATAGACACCCCCCTTTGCTGCCTTCGGCTCATCTCCTCTGGTGCTCATTAGCAGAGGAGGAGGGGAGTGTTTGCACGTCGGGCCATGTAATCCTCTCTGCCGCTCTGACTGCTGAATTTGAACCATACAGGATAATCGTAGAGCCCTGCAGTTCAAATTTGTTAATCAGTCCCAGGTGACAACAAAAGAGGACAAGGCTCCTTTTTCCTTCCTCCACTAGTACTGATCAGGGGTAAGGGGGGTAAGAATGGAGGGGCAGGGGGGGCAGGGGGGTAAGGGGGGCAGGGGGGTAAGAATGGAGAAGAAGAGGAATGCAAGCAAGAAAGGGGAGTTGTAAGGGGAATGTGTGCATGCTTTGGGTGCCATAGGGGAGGGAGGGCAACAGTGTGAGCCCCGGGCCTCCCAGTCTCTGTGCAGGATTCTGCAATGTAGAGTGGCACAGAATTCCTCCAAAATAAGCAGTTAGGGGGTTATTCTATGCCACGAATAGCAGGGATGTACACTCTGCCTGGATGTACATCCTTGCTATTCATCCACCTGCTGCTCCTGGTGCAAAGGTTTCCCATATGAACAGTGCTGTCTACAGGGAGCCTGAGATAGAGGTGGGAGGGGCAGTCTGGAGACAGAGCAAGGGCAGGGCATGGGTGGGCCATGACCTCAGACATACAGGGCCGATTCTGAGGTCAGCCCTGTACATCCAGGGTTGGCCATGTAGACAGGAGACTTATTCCATCTTCAAGGCGGAATAAGTCCCCCTGGATACCGGAGGACAGTAGCGCTGGGCCAGGACAAAAAAGTGAGGGGTGCAGGGGGTACCCCGCAGTCCGACCCTGGCCATGGGAGGCCAGATCAGGGGTCAGGCTGTGGGGGAAGAGGAATTTGGGTCGGCATCCGTGGATCGTGGCTCCGTAATGGAGCCATGGTGCCATGGCAACGAGATGCCTTGGCAGTGCAGCTCCATTACAGAGCCCTGGCTGTGTTGGCCAGGGATCTGCTGGGCATGCAGCCCATCAGAATTGGGGTCTGGCCTGCACGTCCAGGCCAGTAGACCAGATTCTGATCCCACAGGCACGTCTAGCCCCTACGGAATCAGAATCAGATGTTAACGCTGTATGACCAGATTCTGAGGGGTCGCACGGGGACTGGACGGCCAGAATAGAATTGGCCTCTTAACATATACTAACTTACTGTTAGTTGTTAGTTGCAGGGAGCCCATTCACCAACCTTTCTACATTAGGAAGTTAACACAGAAATTAGCACACGTGTTGTTAGTGCTGATAATTTCCACATCGTCTCTGGTTCGATATTTATTTATTTATTTATTTATGCTTTTCTTCTATACCGCCTCTTCCAGAGATCAAAGGCGGTTTACAGATAATGAAAATTGAACAAGGTTTACATGGAACAGCGTTTGTAACTATTTACATTCAACTTTTGTATGAACAATAACAGCTTTTGTAACTAATTACAGTCAACTCTTACATGAACAGTAGCGTTAACAATGCCATTAACTATTTACATTGAACATTGGATATTGAACGTTGGACATATTACACAGATAACTTTGAAAGTATCTTTGTATTTATAAATTTATTAATCCTTTTTCATCTGAGTTCGTTTTTTCTTCTTTTTTTTTAGGTGTATTGGTTGGGGGGGGTTGTAATCTGGAGTTATGGTGGGAGATTTGTGAGGTGTATTGTGGAGGGTGGGGGGGTTCAGTTAAGTCTGCGAAGTGTTCAGTGAATAGGTGTGTTTTAAGTTCCTTCCTGAATAGATGGAGGTCTTTTATCATGCGGAGGTTTAGTGGTAGTTTATTCCAGAGAGTGGGGGCGGCATATGAGAAGGCTCTGGAGCTTGTAGTTTTTTTTGTTTTGCGGATGGTTTTTTGTATGTCTAGTGAGTAGGTTGCGTTTTGCCTGCGGGTTCTGAGTTCCAGTGGAGCATGCAGGAGGGTGGCTAGGTGTGAGGGTGAGATGCCGTTGAGGAGCTTGAATGTTGTTAGTAGTATTTTATATGTTATTCTGCTATTTATGGGGAGCCAATGTAGTTCAAATAGAATGGGAGTTATGTGGTCAGTCAGGCGAGCTTTTGTTGTTACTCGGGCATAGATGTTTTGGGCTCTTTGTAGTAGGCTAGTATTGTTGATATTGATATTGATATTGTTGTCCTATCTCACTTTGTTTAATGTTATTTTTATATTTGTATCACAACTGCTGTTTCTATGGATTGTAAACCTCCGTGATGGTTTGTTGTCCAAGGGCAGTATAACAAATATTAATAAATCAAATCAAATTAGCACAGTATATTAAATACTGTAGGTCCCTTAGGAAGCACC
Source organism: Ichthyophis bannanicus (assembly GCA_033557465.1). Classification (NCBI taxonomy): domain Eukaryota; kingdom Metazoa; phylum Chordata; class Amphibia; order Gymnophiona; family Ichthyophiidae; genus Ichthyophis; species Ichthyophis bannanicus. The sequence continues at coordinate 122,765,968 of CM066033.1, read as the reverse complement.
ATTGAAAATTAGACCAGTCTCTATACAACAGAGGTAATATGATGTGCTATGCAAATTATTCCTGCAAACCCACATTCTTCCTCTTCCTGCACCAGTCATTAATTTTGTAGCAACAGATGACACACAGGCCCAGAACACAGTTTGATCATAGTCATGATACCAAAATTCCGACTCACCTTCCACTTGAACCAAGATCGGATCTGACACTATTTCTTTGTTACTGACGTTCAGCTTACAGGTATATGATCCATTGTCAAAGCGCTGCACACTGGTGATGCTGTGCAAATGAAAAGAGAAGCTGGTTTGCAAGGATGGTATAAAAACGACACAAACTGTTCGAGAGAGACTACTGCTGTCATGCATGCGATGCAACTGAGAAAACAGTAGTCCTGTCTGAGCTGAAAATTCTTCCACCACACTTCTTCTAATAGCTCTGCTGCTACTACTACTACCGTACAACTAATCATTTGTATAATGTTACAAGGCTTACACAGCTCATTACACATATACATAAGAAACAGTCCCTGCTCAAAAGAGCTTACAGTTTATTCAAGACAGACAAACTAAATAAACATGGGACTAGGGTAGTTCTTTGAGGGAAAAGATTAAAACATACAAAGAGTATAACAGATAAATAAGGGGTTCAGGATTCAAAAGCAGCTCCCACGAGATGAGTTTTTAGCCTGGACTTGAATAGGACATTATGTACTGACTCAGGTAGTCTGTTCCAAGCATATGGTGCAGCAAGGTAGAATGAACGGAGTCTGGATTTGGCTGTGGAAGAGAAGGGCACAGATAAACGCAATTTGCCTCATGAGAGGAGCTCCTCAGGCGGGATGTAGGGAGAAAATGCACTTGTAGGTCAGTAGGAGAAGTTTGAACTGGATGCGGAAACGGATAGGAAGCAAGTGAAGTGACTTGAAAAGAGGGGTTACGTGAGCATAGTGACATTGGTGGAAGATTATCTGTGTAACTGAATTTTGAACAAACTGAAGGGGAGAGAGATGGTTCAGAAGGAGGCCAGCAAGAAGCAGGTTGTAAACGTTTTAACGGGAGTTGATGAGAGAGTGGATAATGGGGAATTATATAAAAACGTGTGAAGACAAGAAACTTCCTTGGTAAAAGGAACTACATGTTTTACTTACATATCCGACACTGGAACGAGTACTGCAGGCAAAATAGCGTATAAGAAAAGCACTGCAAAGCACAATTGGAACGCCAATAAATGAACAAGATTTAAAAAGAATTGTAGTGAAGATTTGTTTTAAAAGAACCTACTAACCTTAATAACATTAGAATTCAAGCACTAAACCGGATAAGAAATCAAAACTGGTTTACTCTGGTGCTTAAGAATGCTAAATTTGGCGCCAAAAATCTATGACATGCCATTAGGGGCGGGAGGTGGATGACGTGCTAGATCTTGGCAGAAAATAATGATGTAGTGTGGAACTAAAAAATGCAAGACTGAAAGAATTTTTTAACCACAATTCCACTGTAGACCGTAATTTGATAATTGTATTCAAAAGTGTGTAACTAAGAAAAATAATTACACACTTTTGAATACAATTGTCAAATTACGGTCTACAGTGGAATTGTGGTTAAAAAATTTGGTTTAGTGCTTGAATTCTAATTCCCCTTTTTTATATAATTCCCCATTATACACTGTATCAAAAATTTTTTTATCATACAATTAGTTCCTCTAGTCCCCATTGGCATGATTCAGGTCTCCATCGCAAATCTTTGTTCAATAGAGTTGACTTTTTCTTTACGCTGTCTAGGTTGGTAGTTTCATTTTAAAGGCATACGGTAATATTTTAGGTTCGTCTATAAATGATTGCCTAATGTTTGTTCTAATTATATTTTTAGTGGTCTCACTCGCGCAATTCGCGCTTGCATCAAAACACCCCCCCCCCCCCCTTTAGTGTCTCACATGTAAGTAAGCATATTCTCCTCGGTTCCCATGTTTTTTACTCATTTTACTCTTTTTCACTCATTTGTTGTTTTTTCTTTCCTCTCCCTCTTCCTCCCCTCCTCCCTTCCCCTCCCCCTTCCCCTCCTTCCCCCTTTCCCCTTCCCCCCTCCCCCCTTCTCCCCTCTCCTTCACTCCCCCTCCCCTTCCCCCCTTCCCCCCTTTCTCCTCCCCTTCCCCCTTCCCTCCCCCTCCCTTCCCCCTCCTATCCCTTTCCCTCCTCCCTCCCCTCCTTTCCTCCCCCTCCCCTCCCTCTCCCCTCCCCCCCTTCTTTCCCTTCCCCCTCCTCTCTCTCTCCTCACTCCCCCTCCCCTCTCTCTCTCTCTCTCTCTCTCTCTCTCTCTCTCTCCCTCTTCCCTCTCTCCTTTTCCTTTCCCTCCCCTCTCTTCCCCTCTCCCCTCCCCCCCTCTCCTCCCTCCTTTCCCTTTCCCTCCTCTATTTCACAATTATCCTGTTGGGTTATATTAATGTCATATTATTCATAATATGTCTGTTACAAATTTCAATGAGATACAAAAAGTGCAGTATTTTGTATTTGATATTTTATTTGTATGTATAATTCCTAGCATATCTTTTTATCTTTTATGTGGTTCCTCCACCTTGTGTTTGGACTTTTATTTCTTTATTCATTTTACTTATCATTTTATAAAAGTTTTATGTTATTTATATTATTTTGCATTTCACCATGAGTATTATGTTGTGTACATGTAGGTGCTTTTACTATTGTTTATTATTATCAATGTTTTTAATCTTTTAATGGTTTATTGTATTTTTAATTTTTGACTATTAATTATTGTATTGTTTAGTTGTGTGCCCCCTGAAGAAGGTGAAAGCCGAAACGCGTAGGGGATTCAATAAATTTACCTCATCATTTCACGACTCTTGCTCCTTGTGTTTACTTTACATTTTTCATAGTGTACATCAACCAAGGGTAGTTTTTTAAATTTTATTTTAAAATAATTTAAAGTACTTAATCAAAGTATACCAAGGAAACAATAAAGAAACAAATAAATTACATAAAAACATCTAAGAAAAAATATAAACAAAAAAATATTATAGCCCACATCAAGGGGAGAGAGTGAACTGCATCAAAATCTTTAAGCCTCCATTAATCCCTATTTTAAACCAGAAAACAAAAGGAAAAAGGAAACACAATTTCATTAACATCTTTTTTTAGTGATATAGTGGAAGGGCTGTCAGATAAGGTTGCTTCTTTGCAGATGATACCAAAATCTGCAATAGAGTAGACATCCAGGAAGGAGTAGATAACATGAGAAGGGATCTAGCTAAGCTTGAAGAATGGTCAAGAATTTGGCAGCTAAAAAATGCAGGCTCATGCATTTGGGCTGCAAAAATCCAGTGGAGCAGAACAGTGTAGGGGATGTAGTATTTCTGACCATGAAAGAAGAGCGGGACCTGGGCGTGATTGTTTCTCATGATCTTAAGGTGGCTAGACAAATAGAAAAGGTGACAGCGAAAGCCAGAAGGATGCTTAGGTGCATAGAGAGAGGAATGGCCAGCAGAAAAAAGGAGGGGATGGTGCCTCTGCATAAGTCTCTGGTGCAATGGTGGGGTATAGTGTGCAATTCTAGAGACCACACCTTCAAAAGGATGTAAACAGGATGGAGTTAGTGCAGAGGGTGGCTACTTAAATCATTAGTGGTCTTTGTCATAAAGCATATGAGGACAGACTTAAAGTTCGTAATATTTATATGTTAGAAGAAAGGCGGGATAGAGGAAATATGATAGAGACATTTAAATACCTCCGTGGCATAAATGCCCAAGGGGAGAGCCTCTTTTGATTGCAAGCAAGCTCTGCTATGAGGGGACATAGGATGAGGGTGAAAGGGGATAGACTCAGGAATAATATGTGGAAATATTTCTTTATGGAAAGAGTGGTACGTAGATGCATGGAATAGTCTCCCAGTGGAGGTAGTAGAAATGAGGACAGTATCCATCAGTAACAAGGACCCTCCATCATATATGGCCGCTCCTCGACCCCTCAGATTTTCGATCACTCTTCCAAGTTCTCATCCTCCCGCACTTTGACTACGCAAATATTATTCTTCATGGCATCCCAAAATACATCCTCCAACCACTCCAAATGGCCATGAACACAGCTGCCCGATCACTCCAAGGTGTCTCTAGGTATGAGCATATCTCACCCATCTTGATGCAACTACACTGGCTCCCCATATCTAGCCGTCTGACCTATAAAGCTCTTTTTCTCACGTTTAAGATTATTCACAACCAGGGGCAGCTCAAGGCAATCTGCTGCCTGAGGTGAAGTATGAAAAGGCGCCCCCCACCCACCTTAGAGGGGGCGTGGCTTTTTCAGAAATCCAATCAGAGACTGAACCAAACCAAAAAGCCGATTAGATTATATGGAGGAAATGCAAGATGTTTCCACACAGGGCCATATCGAGCTGCAATCACACCCTGTGCGACTTGCAGCTCGGGCGCACGCCCCCCCCCCCATACCTCTGTCCAGCGCTGCCTGCTCTTTCCCTGCTGCTGCTGCTGCTGCCCTCTGTTTTTTTTACAGAGGCGCCAGAAGCAGGGAAAGAGCAGGCAGCGCTGGATGAAGGTATGGGGAGGAGGAGGGGGGCATGCACCCGATCTGAAAGGCACCGGCACTTTAAGCAGATCTGTCTCTCCCTACTCTGACATCGAGTCAGAGGAGGGAGGGACCAGACCTGCTTAAAGTGCTGCGAAAAGGCTTGGGGAGTGAATTTCGGCTGCCTGCTATCATCCTGCCAGCGGCGGCAGGGTGACAGCAGACAGCTGAAATACGCCCCCCAAGCCTTTCTGCCCTGTGCGGCTGCACTGCTTGCACAGGGCTAGGTACGGTCCCATTTTCACACCAAGGAACTAAAAGACAGCAACAACTAACAGCACAGTTTATAAAACTAAATTATAACTCATTTTTATTTTGTTGTTATAAACTGGATTATGGTTCTTGCTTTTTCTTTTTCAAAATATATTTTGCATCCACAGTAGGTGCAGAGTTCACCACAGAACTCAATATTTTAAAAAAAAATCGGATTCTGATCATCTCACTAACAACAACAACAACCACTATTCTCCAGTACCAGGCATATTGTGAACTAATGCAAAACCCTACAACAAAGAGCAAATCTACCATACCATACCATATCAGCACAAACTTCCAAAACTCACATAAGGAGCCCATCCAAAAAAAGCATCACTGTAAATACTACAGTGGGCCCTGGAACATTCATGCACCTATTTGAAAAGCTGAACAAGTCAAATTACTTCAGTACAGTATAGATCTTTATATACAAACTCCATGTTAACAGAAGACCTGACCTCAGTCACACACTTGCAACATTGACCCTCACCAAGTACAGAATAAGTAACCACAATCTAAAGTAAAAATAATAATATGTAGACTAAATTTAAATTGAAACCCCAAAAAGCCAGAGTCCACATGCAGTGCAACATCACATAAGAACATAAGATATGCCATACTAGGTCAGACCAAGGTCCATCAAGCCCAGCATCCTGTTTCCAACAGTGGCCAATCTAGGTCATATGTACCTAGCAGTTTCCCCAAAACACACAAGTTCCACAATGCTTGTAATGGGTCAAGCATTGATATCCTAGGTCCCTTCTTAATAATGAAATAAATAACAGATGCAGTTCCCCAATACTATGTAAAATATAAAAATAGCACAAAGTCCAATCACCAAAATTAAATAAAATTATTTTTCTACCTTTGTTGTCTGACCATTTTATTCTCTGATCATGCTGGTCCCGATCTGAGGCTTCTGCTTTCCTGTCTTCTCTTAGCTCTCTTTCTGTAGTCTATGGTCCATGGTCCATCTGCCATTTCTTATCTCTTCTTTTGTTTTCTTCACTTCCTTCCATCAGCCTATTTCCATTTCCAGTAACCCTCCCCAGTATCAGCCCCCTTTCCAGTCCTTCCCTCCCAGTGCCTTCCAATGTCAACTGCCTTGCATTCACACGACTGCAACTGGTGTCCATTCCCTTACAGTCCCCCTCCTTCCCCACTGTCCAGCCCCTTCTAGTCCAAATACCATCCCAGATATCTGCTCACATCCACTCTCGGTGCAACCCCCCCAGTCAGCTCCCTTCCAGTCGCCCTACCCTTTGTCCATTCCCCTTCCAGTGCCATTTGCATGTCAGCTCCCTTCCAGCCTAGGAGGCAGTGTACTATTGTGGATCAGGAACTGCTTAAAACATAGAAAGCAGAGGGTAGGGCTAAATGGCCAATTTTCCCAATGGAGAAAGGTGAATAGTGGTGTACCTCAGAGATCTGTGCTGGGTCCGCTGCTTTTTGACATATTCATAAATGACCTGGAAAGTGGAATAACGAGTGAGGTTATCAAATTTGCAGATGACACAAAACTATTTAAAGTAGTTAAAACCCAAGAGGATTGTGAAAAATTGCAAGAGGATCTTGATAAATTGGAAGACTGGGCATCAAAATGGCAGATGAAATTTAATGTGGACAAGTGCAAGGTTATGCACCTAGGGAAGAACAACCAAACTATGGTTACACGATGCAAGGTTCCACATTAGGAACCACCACCCAGGAAAAAGATTTAGGCGTCATTGTGGATACCATGTTAAAACCCTCGGCCCAGTGTGCAGCGGCGGCTAAGAGAGCAAATAGAATGCTAGGTATGATAAGGAAAGGAATGGAAAATAAAACAAAAGATATTATAATGCCTCTATATCGTTCCATGGTGAGACCGCACCTTGAATACTGTGTGCAATTCTGGTCGCCGTATCTTAAAAAGGATATAGCGATTTTAGAAAAGGTACAGAGAAGAGCCACCAAAATGGTAAAGGGGATGGAAGGATACTCCTATGAAGAAAGGCTAAAAAGGTTAGGGCTCTTTAACCTGGAAAAGAGACGGCTGAGGGGAGATATGATAGAAGTCTATAAATTAATGAACGGAGTGGAACGGGTAAACGTAGATCGATTATTTACCTTATCAGAATATAGAAAGACTAGGGGACATGCAATGAAGCTACAGGGTAAACTATTTAAGACTAATAAAAGAAAATATTTTTTCACTCAACGTGTAATCAAACTCTGGAATTTGTTACCGGAGGATGTAGTAAAGGCTGTTAGTGTAGCTGGGTTTAAAAAAGGTTTGGACAAGTTCCTGGAGGAAAGGTCCATAAACCATTATTAAGAAGTGACCGAAGATATCAATGCTTGACCCAGTACAAGCATTGTGGAACTTGGGTCTCTTGGGGAAACTGCTAGGTACATTTGACCTAGATTGTTCACTGTTGGAAACAGAATACTGGGCTTGATGGACCTTGGTCTGACCCAGTATGGCATATCTTATGTTCTTATGTTCTTATGTTCAGCCTCCTCCCCATTACCCAACCACCTACAACTCCCATCCCCAAGTGTCAGCTCCCTTCCTGTCCCCTTCAGTACATCCCAGGTGTCAGCTCCTTTCCAGCCCCCTCCTTCCCCCGTGTCAGCTCCCTTCGTGCCCCCTCCTTCCCCTGGCAGACCCTCCCATTATTCGCTCCCTTCCAGTCCCATTATTTCATCCTCCCGCATCAGCCCATTTGTAGCCCTAGCCCCTAGTTTTCTTCTAGGGCCAGCAGCACTCTCCTCCCCTCCCCCATTAGCCCATTTCCAGTCCCAGCCCATTTCCAGTCCTATCCCCCTTATCAGCCCACTCTAGTCCTAGACCCCAAATCAGCCCATTACCATTCCTAGCTAATTTCCAGTGTTAGCCCCCCATCTGCCCATTACCAGTCCTAACCCCCATCAGCCCATTTCCAGTTCTAACCCCCTTCCCGATCAGCCTATTTCCATTCTTAACCCCCATCAGCCCATTTCTAGTTCTAACCCCCCATCAGCCCATTTCCAGTTCTAACCCACCCATCAGCCCATTTCCAGTCCTAGCCACACCCGATAGCCCATTCCCAGTCCCAGCCCCTTCCCGATCAGCCCATTTTCAATTCTAAACCATCAGCCCATTTCCAGTCCTAGCCCCCCATAGCCCATTACCAGTCCTAACCCCCCCATCAGCCCAACTCCAGTCCTAACCCCCATCAGCCCATTTCCAGTCCTAGCCCCCCCATAGCCCATTACCAGTCCTAACCCCCCTCCCCCAACAGCCCACATCCAGTCCTAACCCACCCCATCAACCCATTTCCAGTCCTAGCCCCCCATAGCCCATTACCAGTCCTAACAAATCAGCCCACTTCCAGTCCTAGCCCCCTGCCATCAGCCCATTACCAGTCCTAAACCCCACCATCAGCCCATTTCCAGTCCTAACCCCCCCCCCCCCCAAATTCTGGTCCTGCCCCCCCCCCCCAGGGAAATAAAAAAAAAGAACCTGGCTGCTGAAGCCACTGCCGCTGCAGCAGCAGGAAGTGCCCCGCGGCATCCCTGGCACAGCCCTCCTCTCTCCCTCAGCGCGGCTTTACAGAGCCGCGAAGGGAGAGTTTCCCTTTCTCGAGGCTCTGTTAAGATCGCTGGCACTGATGGGAAACAGGCATGTAAAGGCACGTTTCCTGTAAACCGCTCTGATACTAAATAGTGCAGTATATAAAAGCTAATAAATAAATAAAATAAAAATATATGAATTCAAAAAAGCACAGGACAAACACAGAATACTCTAAAAGAAAAGACGGGTCTATAGTATTTAATATGGAAGGCCAGATTGGAAAGGCAATGTGGTCTTTTTCTGCCGTCATGTTTCTGTTTCTATACTAGCTTTAATCCAAACATCCAAAGAGGCAGAACGTCTCTGAAATATTTCCTAAGCAATATCACAGTAGCAAACAAATGAGTTTTAGGAAAATTTTACAAATATAAATTTTGACTATATAAATTATTCACACGCATCTCAATACTCCCACTAAGGCTATTCATAATATAAAATGATTCAACAGCCTGCAGTATAGAAACCTGGCTGAGTTAGAACAAAACGGGTCTATGGCTTTAGTCAAGAATCCTGCTCTTCAATATTTAGCAGTAGTATCAGTTGAGAATACACATATTCTCTCGGAAAAGGCCTTCAGTAGAGAGTCCATGTGTGAAACCACTTTCCAAATATCCCTTAAAAATATATCTTGATTAGACACTTCTCCTGATTTGACATTTCCTTCCTCTCCCAATGAGAAAGTGATAGGTCCCGGACAAGGTCGCCTTGCACAAGTAGGCCTCTCCCTGGAAGCCAACTAAGGGAATCCAAGACTGAAATAACTGGCACAGAAATGGGCTCATTACCTAGATTAAAGTCCTCTATACCTTTCAAATAAGTAGGTGGAGGAGGAGGCTTTCTATCAAGGGAGCTCAGTGATGCACCTGAATTTGTGGGAGAGCAGTTGCACACCTGTGATCACATCTCGGTGGCCATGTACCATAACAAAGATGGCTTTTATCTGCAATCACCAGCTGATGATATTACTGGGTGGTTTAAGAAACTATCTCTGGTTGCCTCGTCTCCTCGAATTGCTCCTCCACCAGGCCCAGGATACCCCGAATAGGTAAGCAGGCTGTCCAGATAACTTCCCTCCCACTAAACACTTAGGGAGATTGGCTTTTACCTACAGCCATTGGCTGATGATGTCACTAGGGGGCAGAGAAACCACCTCTAGTCACACAATTTCCTCAAATTGCTCTTCCATTGGGTCTGGGACACCTTGATAAGGCTTTTCAAACTGCAGGCAGGCAATCCAGGTAGCCTCCCTCCCACTAAACACATGGGAAGACTGACCTCCTTGGAAAACATCTCTCCAACCCTCAAGAATGAAACAATTTGGGTACTTCAGACCCTAGCATGGCCAGCCCTAGACATGTTTGGGCACGTTGTCCCCACATGGCCCCGCTCTTTTAGAAGCCCCATGCTGCACCTACACACTAAACAAAATCTATATTCACACTTCTTCCAGCTGCTGCTGCCACCATAGTATCTGCTCAGTTGAAGCAACAGGTCGGCAGCAATAGCGGCAGCAGCACGGTGCAAGGCCCTACTGGTCATGCCCCTTTCTGATGCATATTTTTTTGCGCTGGAGGAGCTGTGACCAGTGGGGCCTTAGGTGTGCCATGTGCACAAGTCTTACAGGCTCTGTTACTGCCAATTCCGCTGCCGCCACTTTCAGACTAAGGAAATGCAGCAGTGGTGTTCACCACTGGTTGAGGAGAGGAAATCTTAAAAGGGAAGTGCATAGAAGGTGGGTTGGGTTGGAGGGGACATGGATGGCCAGGACCATATGGCAGGAGAAGCGAAGAGAAGATAGAGGAGCTACTGGACACAAAGGAGGGGAAAACATGGAGAAGGAAGGGAGATATTAGGCATGGGGAGGGGGGATGTCATAGGGAGATGAAGAAAAGATGCAGGACATGGGGGGGGTTAATGGGAGGGAACAGGGAGAAGGTGGGGATGGACATGGGAAAATAGGGAAAGAAGAGAGATATTGGATGCAGAGAGGGGGATATACAACAAAAGAGGTATAAATGCTGGACAGGGAGGCTGGGGAGAGATAGATATTGGATGGGGAGATGAACTTTGAGGACAGAGAGAGGGGAGACATTTTGGACAGTGAGGATGGAGGGAGGGGAGATGTGGGCATAGCAGGGAAGAGAGACTGGGGAGTAAGATGATGGGGAAAGAGAGATGGGGAATGGGAGGGTTGGAGGTTAAGGTTGACAAGATGATAAAAAGAAGGTGAGGAATCTGAGTCCATATAAAGATTAAAAATTATACAGATGAAAGCTGAAAGAAAAGAGATCAATGTCAGAGATAGAGTGTAGAGGAGAGAAGAAGCAGATAGACTTGAGCACTTGAGCCCTAGAAAGAGGCAGAAAGCAGAAAGCAGAGACTGGAACCTACACTATTAGAAAAATAAAATGGACAGACAACACAGGTAAAAAAAAAGAAGTATTTTATTTCCATTTGGTGATTGGAATATGTCCATTTTTGTAATTTGCATGTGCTTTCTTTATATGCATCTTTCTATTTCTCTGGTGTTGCACTACATGCAGAGCATGCTTCTTGGGCATTCAGTTTAATTTTTGTCAACATATTTCTATTTTTAGTTTGTGGTGACTTGCACTGGGAAAGGGTCAGTGTGTGACTGACAGGGTCAGTGGAACCCAACAGGCGCACTAGGTGGTCTCCTAGAATACCATCCTCCCCTGGGCAGCTCATTGTCGCCACTTCTTCCTACCGCTTCCACCCCCATGTAATTAGGAAGTCTGTGCCGGAGTCGGCAAAAGCAGCAGATCAGAGAGGAGAACAACGACACAGTGCCAGAGAATTTGGGGTGACTGAGATGGCATTGCTGCCATTCAGGTTCCAGAGAGGAAGGCAGCAGCGGCAATGGAGGCGGTGGTGGAATCAGGAGGGGGGAACGGCAGGCAGGATTGAGGGCTCACCTAGGGCACTTTGTATCCTTGCACTGGTCCTGGTGACTGAGGCCAGATATACAGTCAGCACAGAGTTTCTATGTAGGAATCGGACTTGTTCAGTTTCCCAGTATTTGGGATACAAGGTTCCACTGCAATGTTTATGGTGCCACCATTTTTTGGGTACAGTGCTTGTTGTGCGTGTTTTGGAAGTTAGTGCTCTTATGGAATGGTAGATTTGCTCTATGGATCCTGAGCTGTGGGTTCTTGGTGTGTAGTCTGTGTAAAGTGTTGGTTGGGGAGTAGTGGAATATGGATTGTCTTTGAGATTTGCAGCTTTGTGTTCTTGATGCTGCCAGTCTGAAATGTAAAATAATTTGTCAGTTCAAATTCAAGGAAATCTCAACTTTTAAGGAAACATCTCCATTTAATTTTGTTTATTAGCCTGATAGCTTCACTGCTGCTTATTTCTGGACTTTTCCAGCTCTAGCACTGTCCAATCCAGCCTGAGCAGTATGATCTTGAATTCAAAGCTACTAGGATTAGTTTTTATCATTTTATATTTCCCCGTCCTCCTCACCAATAAGCTGGTCATAGCACTGACCAAATAAATCCAGCAAGCAGATATTTATAATGGTTTGTTTTTTGGGTGAGTGTGAAAGTGGTTTTAAGGTTTTTTTTTCATGATTTTTATTGTTTATTTTATTGAAAGTCTGTTTTAATAAATTGTGTGTGTATGTTTGGAAGGTACCTCAGGATTTTAGATGGGTGGCGTATAAATTTTAAAAGAAAATAAATGAAATTTATGTAAATGAGACTGAATGGATATGTAAATATTTATGCAAATGAGACCCCACTGTGAGTCTCCACACATGGCCCCACATTACCCTCGGGCTGCCCCTGGAGCCTAGAATGAGTTAAAATGTTTTAACTAAATAAATTAAATCATCAATTTTCAGAAGTTAACTTTGCATCTTACAAACAAGATTTCATTTATAGGTGCAATTCTGGATACAGTGCAAGGAAACAATTTTTTGCAGTCAGACGAGTTGCAATCCCTCATGTTCATGTCCACAAATTCAAACTTCAACTATCATAGTTAAGGCCTACTTACAAATATTAGGTCATATGGCCACTGTGTGGTCCCATTGGCTCCACTGGATAATTACTCAGCGATAACAGATGTTTCCAACACTGAAAGGGTGACCACTTACTTCCACCTTACTCAGGGAACCACAGAAATACTTAAAACCTTCAGCTTGTTATGTGTTATTTATTGTTACCTATGTTCTGTGTAAAGTTATTTGTTCTATCTGTTCCCTGTACACCGCTGTGACAGGTAGATACAGCAGTATAAAAAAGTTGCTAAATAAATAAATCAAAACCCTGCAAACATTTTTTCATAAATTCAAAACACAAACTCAGCTATTCCACTGAAAATGACAATACAAAATAAAGCTCAGACTGTTCACCATCAAACTAGTAAATGGTAATGCATTCACTTTGTAGCTCCTTGTGTCCTTTTGTTTTGCCCACCACTCTCTCCTTTTAATAGGAATAATAACTTAAGCAAAAAATTGTTTTTATCTTCTCTCTTTTGAGTTTCCTCTCCACTAATCCCATTCTCACCTTTTGCTCTTACTATTCCACTTGTAATCTTCCTTTTCATTTATATATCTAAAGAGTTTTATAACCCGCCTCTGCCAGCCTCACTGCCCTTCCTGCCTCCCTTTGCTTTTCCTGCTAATTTTACCTGTCCTTTTCTACCTCTTGTGCCTTTATATTTTTTAATGCTCTTTGCGTTTTTACTTACTTTTCTATTTTAGTGAAACAAATGGCTTCTTTATTCTCTTTCCCTTGTTAGTATGCCTGGCAAAGATTTGTTGCCATTTTTCCTCTGTAGCTATTAGCTCATCTGCTCCTAACCAGGCCTTCTTATTTATTTATTTTATTGTGTTTTTATTATACCACTTTATCTTTTCAGTCAAAGTGGTTTACATTGTAACTTAGGGGTATGTTTACTAAACTGCAGTAATGTCATTCGAGTTAGGTTCCACGGTAAAGGTACAGATGCCCATATAAAGGTGTGGGCGGTGCATCGTTACAGCAAGCCATATCAGCTAACGCATGTTACAAGGCACTTTCGACTAACGCGTGTTGCAAGGCGCCCTACAAGGCACCTTATAAGGCATCTTACAAGGCACATTACAAGGCCTTGTAAGGTGCCTTATAAGGTGCCTTGTTAGGTGCCCTATAAGGTGCCTTACAAGGTGCCTTGTAAGGTGCCTCATAAGGCACTTTGTAAGGTGCCCTATACAGTAGGGCTCCTTAGGCAAAGCGCCGTATTAGGCACCCCCGAACAAGGCACCTTAAAAGGCACCCTGGGCTATGGAACCATAGGTTAAGGTGGCCTAACAAGGTTATGGTGCCCTAGGTTAGTGTGGCCTAAGTGCTGCAAGGTGCTTCAGGATGACATGCATGACCTGTGAGGAACAGAGGAGCAAACAGTACCAAAGGGAGCAAAGGTACCTGCACACCAATAGGAGACCAACACAGCAGGTACACAGGACTGATAACAATTATAGGTGAAAAATTCTTTTTATTTCTGCCCCAACGCGTTTCGGCTGAAAAGCCTTCTTCAGAGGGTCTTAAAAGAGCACACCTCGAAAAATATATATAATAAACAATTATAAACATCTATATACATAAATAACACCTCCCGTTTGTGGGTTTTGAGATATTTTTTGGGACATTGTTTTTTAGATTGCATAAGCATACAATGCAGTGATTTCTATTAATTTCATATTCACCTTTACATTTTGAGTCAATTGTTACTAGCACTAACTTTTTTATACATTTTGAGATGTTTTGACGGGTCCCGTTGACCCTTAACCTGCAAGGGCGGGAAAATGCCGGTATTTTAAGATCCCGAATGCATTGAGCTTCATCTTTTCATTTGGGCAGAATAGTAGTGCAGCGTACAAGTAACGGTGAGTTTTTTCATTTCTTTTTCTTTCATTTACACAACGTTGTATGTAATAACATCTTTAAAAGTCGAGTCTTAAAACAATTTTCATTCTGAAGTTAAAAAATGCTGCTTTTAGGGCGTCTTTTTAGCAGTTTTGCTACATTAGATACTCTGTGGCGTTTTTAAATACAAAGAGATTACACGACTTCGTGATATCCCTCTTATGAAGTGTACTTTGGTGCAATACAATACTTACATCATACAACTCATACACAAACGATTTTTTGTGCGTTTAGGTCCTCAGTCCTTCTCTCCCCTTTTTTTGAAGACATTTGACAGCATATGTCCCTTAGATCGGACTAGTGCACAATATACCCAAGGTTTCACTTTTTTAGTAATAGAAATGCCTTTTATTAGTGTAATAATTGTAAAAAAAGTAAAGGTTATATGCTTTAGATAACAGGGAAACATTATACAGGTCTTTTTATTAATGTTATTTTACATTTGTAATTTATCCATTTTCTTAGTGCTTTCAATAGTATGCATTAACTTATTTATATCTATTATTATTATTATTATTATTAATCTTTTGGCATGCTTTTCCAATTGTTTATGATATGTTTTGTCTAAGCAATGTTTGTGTCAACTCAATATTTGGTCGTTTAGAAGTATCATGATATAAGTTATTTTGGTTTTATTCATGTCTTCTCTTCTGGACTTTTAATGGCAATTTATTTATTTATTTATTTACCATTTTTTAATTTGCTTATTTTAGTTTCTAATACACTACGTGACAGACTCAAGGTACTTGTTTTTATATATCTGTATCCTCCTCATCTCCCTTTTGTATCCATCATTAATTTGATGCTATATATGTTATTGTTATAGTTAAAATCTTAATTTTGCCATAGTAATTATGTTTTTATGGTTTCTTAATAACATCTTATACATTTATTTATATTCTTGATCACTGTGTCTACATCTTCTACGTGTTTTTATGATTATATGTATTTGTTTAGTTAGCTTAATGTATGAATTAAAGTTAAGTTTTTAATTTTATTTATGTATATAGATGTTTATAATTGTTTATTATATATATTTTTCGAGGTGTGCTCTTTTAAGACCCCCTGAAGAAGGCTTTTCAGCCGAAACGCGTTGGGGCGGAAATAAAAAGAATTTTTCACCTATAATTGTCGTCAGTCCTGTGTACCTGCTGTGAGGAACAGAGGCAGATGCAGCCCTAACACTAGATAGAGCACTCAGGAAAGGCAATGAACAGTTGAGTGAAGGAGGGAGAGCTGGGAGCCGATGGACCGGCCATATCTGCGGGCATCCCATGTGGCTGCCAGTACTGATGACAAACATGGTGGGTGCAACTGTACCACAACACAGGGGGTTGGCAATGTAAAGTACTGGAAAGACAGTTGGTGACAGACAATGGGAATACGTGTCCCTCAGTGGAGGCGGCAGGATAGTTACAATGATGGGTGGACAGAGGAGTGGTGGTGCCATGCAGATCAGGCACAGGTGAGGCAAGCACAAAGAGGCGCAATGCAGGTAAGGGTAGCAGTGCAGGACATGGGGTGGCAGCCTGCATAGGCAGACAGGACTCTACACAGCTGACAGACGCAGATAGACGGACCGAGGGAATGTTGGCAATTGTGGCGAGGGTATTATGGGCTGGCAGCACAAATCTGCAAAAATATGACTGTTACAGGCATGCACGCTATTTGAGTAGGACAGGCATGAGAGGGGGGAACAATGAGGAATTGAACCCATGAACACTGCCAAGAATGACATTGTATTAATCAGTAGGCTACACCTCTGTGGTATATGTCACAGCAATGGCTGGGTACAGAAGGACTGCAGGTCACCGCACAAACTGTCTGCTCTGAGTGCCAGGATAGGGTAACCCCACCAGTACCCATGATGCAATGCACATGCTGAATAGCAGTCTACAGCTGATCAGCAAATGGGGTCTGCACCTCTCCAGTACCTCAGCTTGGAGAGACGAACTGACAGTGCGTGATACTGGCACAGTGTAGCTACAGACCATGCCATTGTGCAGGTTCTGTGTTCTCCCTGAGGGATAGGATGGGTGCCCAGCACTAGGTACGCAGTACATGTGGTGCTAGAGATAGGTCCTGCTGTACATCCCCATCACTACCAGTGTGTGACAGGTGTTCCTTGCAATGCATCTGAAGGTAATTTGGTGTCCATCTTTATCCTGCAGTCACATGTGGCCCTCTGGGACCAGACGCCACCCAGATTAGTGTGTACCCCATGTTAGGGTCTGGCTGACATGGGCACCTGTTATCAGGGCAGGGGGGGTTTCCAGACTTGCATGAGGTTTGTGTAGCAGTGCCTTTATAGGTCAAAGTGGTATACACTACATACCCCAAAGGGCTCCCATCACCCTTTTTGTAGGTAAGGGACAGGTGCCCCAGCCCCCGTGAAGCAACATCCATCCTGCTGGTATAAGACAGCCCTCCAGGGATGGTGGGCCAGAGTCATACCTGTGGCTGGGGCAGTGGCAGACCAGCAGCAATGATGGGGTTAGCCCTGGAAAACCCCAACTGCCTCACACCACTGTCTGCCAGTCACCAGCAGACAGCACAGTCAGATTGCACCTTATAGGTGTTCCAACCATGCACAGTCTAACTGCAGACAGTCCACTAGCCAGTGCATAGTTCATAGTGCATGCTCAAAGAGGACCTATGTGCACCAAGCAGGCATCTCAGTGATTGGGGCCCCAGCACTGGAAACACAAAAATATTACTGGAGGCAGATAGTGTAAAGCGCTATGTGGGAACCTAGACATGCCATGGTCACTGCTCGGTCAGAGTGAGTGCCCTCCCAGCATGCCATGCTGTGGCCACCCTGTCCATGCAGGCGGTGGACGGGCACTACAGTGTCCCAGCCATTGCCCCACACCCTGTGAAGATGCATCCTGGCCAATCCGCCCTGTCCGGGACATATCCACAACACCTTGCTCTCATTATGCACATATTCAGGCTAACGCTGGTAACAGTGGGACATTGTGGGCCCGGTGAGGTGTGGGCAGCCACAAAACAATGGATAGACATACACACACACACTCCTATTGCAGCATTGTGCAAAGATAGGGGTGGTTGGCAACCCTGCCTGCCACACTGGTCCTGATCACAGTGCCGACATTGCTAAACTGTGCAGGAGGTAGTAGTAGTGCTCTGGTGATAACTGCAGCTCAATGCTGGGGCCAACAGCCTGACTCTCCATGCATCTTTGGATTGTAGAGCCTGTTCGCCGCTGCTTTGGGCTTTGCACATGTTGCTGTTGTATCTGCATTGTAGGGTAAAACAAAGGGACATGCTCTGTAGGAACCACAGCTGGAGTTTGAACCTGCGACCGTCTGCTTCTGGACACACTGGCTGGGTGTATTGCACCACACTGTTGCAACAGATGAATGGTGGTCCCTGGGGCTACTTGTACTTTTCCTCAGCCAGACCTTTTATGTTGCACTGTACACCACGTACTGGTACAGGGCATGGCCTAGGTCCACTGCAGGCAGGTGCCACTGCCCCCTCCAGCACGGGCGCACCCCCCCTGCAATGCTGACATGACCATATACTGTCTGTGCTGGTAGTGCGCAGTCCCAGGCCATCCACTGTGTGGGTAGGTGGTAGCCTAGGGAGCGGGGTCTGGGGCATAAATGAGCATCCTCACATCCCCACCCATCACCGCCTACCAATAGTCTGTCCCTTCCGCTTGGGGGAGGGTTGGCTGGGAGGATGTCAGGTCAGTGCCCTGGAAACTGTTAGCTCGGGTGGACCAGATAGATGTAGGTGGATTGTGTTTGGCCTTTGTCAGCTGCTGTCATGCTGATTTCCAGTTTCCATGTTCTTATGTGCCACCTAGGCGCCTGCCTAGTCCACCCTATGCCCCAGCTGCCCCCGCTACATGTCCCGCCTGCAGTCCCCTATGCCCCACTTGCACCGTCGCCATAGTGGCCTTTCATACTTGGGCACTATGCTGTTGCTGGAAATGGAGCACTACTATCACATTTCTTGGGCTCCCTGTCTATGCTGTACATTGCTGACACTTAAATGGTTTCTCTCTCCTGCAAATGTGCATCTAATGGCAGGTTTTCATTCGTGGTAGGATTCAGCCCTTTAGTTCAGCGCATTGGTGTGCAGGGAGCCTCTCCCCGCCCACTCCCCGCCCATTGACCCCTTCCCCCCGCCCTCTCTCCACCCTCTGCGGTGTTTACCGCGGCCAGAAACATTAACGATCGTTAGGTAACGTTAACGCGCGTTTAACGTTACATACCGCGCGTTAACGTTACCTAACAATCGTTAACGTTACCTAACGCGCGGTCTGTAACGTTACCGCAGTTTAGTAAACATGCCCCTTAAACTTGGTAATGTACATTAAACAGGGACATTGATAGCTTAAATTTTTTCTGAGGCAATGGAGGGTTAAGTGACATGCCCAAGGCCACAAGAAGTACTATTGTGAATTGAATGCTGGTCTCTTGGTTCCTAAGACAGTGCTCCTCCACTCCACTCCACTTCTTAACATGATCATTAATTTTCTTAAAGTTGGCCCTTCCTAAATTGAGGATTCTTGCTCTCCTGCATTTCCACTGAACCACATACTTTAGTGATCACTGGACCCTAGGTTGTCCATGATCATGATCTCAATGAGAGATAGCCTAATGGTTAGAGCAATAGGCTGAGAAGCCAGGCTCAAATCTGACTACTCCTCCTTGTGATCTTGAGCAAGTTACTTAACCCTCCATTTTCTCAGGTACAAACTTAAATTATAAGCTCTCTCAGAACTGGAAAAATACCTACAGTACCTTAATGTAACTCACCTTTAATGTTTGAGAAAGACATGAGCTAGATCCAATGACATTGTCTCCATACTATGAGTTTGGCTTCCTCAACAAGTTCCCTGAGAAACGCTTCTTGCAAGGAACGCACTAACCTTCTCCTTCTAAGTGATTCAGCTTACATCTGGCACATTTCTGTGTGTCTTCTCGCGCACCTTAAAAGCCTCTCCTTTGCCTGATATCATGCCCATACATATTACCTTCCCCATGTGATGATAGCTTATAGATTACTTGGACACAGATATTAGACTCTTTAGATTTCTTCAAGGCATCCCAGAGAAATGTATTTTCTCCTCCCCCTTTACCTATTCTCTCCAATAAAATGTAATGAAATGGAAATTACCTGCAAGAAGAAAACAGCATTGTCCCCTCGTTGTCATTAACCTGGGAAAAGTGAATGACTATCCTGCCAGTGCTGAATAATTCCATCCCATCTTTCCACCAGGAGATATATAAATCGTGATTCAAATTAGGCACTTCAATGGAGCAGTTAAATTTCACATCCGTATGTTCAGAAAGTGTGATGTTCCCTACAGTGGGGCTGAACGTGATTGGTTGAAGAGATTTGGTTCTTGGTCTGTCGCCATCTGGCTGGGGTAGAACGTTCCTCCTGGCAGATTCGTCCTCTTCAGTTTGAACAAAATGAGGTGATCTGTGCTTATCTGCTGAGCTCTTTGAGGGAAGTCCTGTGTCTGCAAGCAACAACATAGTAAAGTCAGGCAATGAGTATAACTGTCCCGTTTCTTCCATCTTTCTGGTATTATCTGCACAAAGGAAAGATTATTCCTGTTGGTACCTTAAAAATACTTTTCAGATTAAATACAATCTTGCTTGTTTATTTATTCAGGATCTGATATTCAAAAGGATTTTTTTTGGGCACCAGTAAATATATAAGATTGCTAGCTACTGATTTTCAGTGGCACTATAAGGATAGTTTTGGCAAAAATCACTCTAACCATTTTGGTATATCTGTATAGTGCCAGGGCATAGTTAGGGTGAAGCTTGAGGGGGGGGGGGGGCGGGGATCCTGACCAACTATATGTATAATTGTAATATTCAAAATGCATTAAAGTTAGAATTTGTTTCACTGATCTACACAACATGCTCTACATTTTCAGTGAAAGAACAATTATAGAATATTCAAGAGCAATTATGAATAAGAAACCAAAAAAGTTTTGATCTTATAAGACTACACACTCTCTCACTGCAAACTCAAATTAACTCCATTTTGTAAAACTGCCTTAATAAGGCCCATAATTTTATTAATTTAGCTGTATTTATATCCTGCTTTTCACTGGGTCAAAGTGGGGGATACATTTAACATGAGGGGATATGAGACACATACTTAAAGGGAACATGGGCAATGAAGGGTTAAGTGGCTTGCCCAAGACCACAAGGAGTGCCTATAGCAGCGATGGCGAACCTATGGCACGCGTGCCAGCTGTGGCACGCGAAGGCCTTGCAGCTGGCACGCGTGAAGGTCCGCAAAAAAAGAAAAAGCGGGCTCTGGCTGCTGCCGCGGACGCGGCAGCATGCAGTGTCCCGCGGGGCCCCCTCCGCCCACTAAGCCCTCTGCAAGGGCTTTCAGATTCGCGAGGGAGACAGCGTCTCCCTCGCGTCTCTGTTAAGCCCGCAGGGGTTAATGGGAAATTTCCCATCAGCCCCTTTAGACGCGAGGGACTGATGGGAAATTTCCCATTCGCCCCAGCGGGCTTATCAGCGACGCGAGGGAGACGCCGTCTCCCTCGCGAATCTGAAAGCCCTTGCAGAGGGGCTTAGCGGGCGGAGGGGGCCCCGTGGGACACTGCATGCTGCCGCGTCCGCGGCAGCAGCCAGAGCCCGCTTTTTCTGTTTTTAAATTTGCCGGGGGGGGGGGTGGGGTTAGGACTGCTAATGGGGGAGGGGGGGGGGTTAGGACTGCTAATGGCTAGGGGGGGTTAGGACTGCTAATGGGCTGTGGGCTGATGGGGGCTGTCTGGAAATGGGGTGATGGGGGGTTAGGACTGGTAATGGGCTATGGGGGGGGTTAGGACTGCTAATGGGCTAGAGAGGGGGGGGTTAGGACTGCTAATGGGCTAGGAGGGGTGGGTTAGGACTGCTAATGGGCTAGGGGGGGTTAGGACTGCTAATGGGCTAGGAGGGGGGGGGGGGTTAGGACTGCTAATGGGCTTGGTGGGGGGGGATAGGACTGCTAATGGGCTAGGGGGGGGGTTAGGACAGCTAATTGGCTAGTAGGGCGGGTTAGGAATGCTAATGGGCTAGGGGGGGTTAGGACTGCTAATGGGCTGTGGGCTGATGGGGGCTGTCTGGAAATGGGGTGATGGGGGTTAGGACTGGTAATGGGCTATGGGGGGGGTTAGGACTGCTAATGGGCTAGAGAGGGGGGGTTAGGACTGCTAATGGGCTAGGGGGGGGTAGGACTGCTAATGGGCTGATGGGGAGGGGTTAGGACTTGAGGTGGGCTGTTGGGTGGGGTTAGGACTGGAAATGGGCTGATGGGGGGTTAACACTGGAGGTGGTCTGATGGGGTTAGGACTGGTAATGGGCTATGGGGGGGTTTAGGACTGATAATGGGCTATGGGGGGGCTGGGACAAGAAATGGGCTGATGGGGAGGGGTTAGGACTTGAGGTGGGCTGATGGGGTTAGGACTGGTAATGGACTGTGGGCTGATGGGGGGGTTAGGAATGGCAATGGGCTATGGGGGGCTGACTGGAAGTGGGGGGTTAGGACTGGTAATGGGTTATAGGGGGGGGGGGCTTAAACTGAAAATGGGGTGATGGGGGGTTAGGACTGGAAGTGGGTTGATGAGGGGGGGATAGGACTGGTATTGGGTTGGGGGGCTGCTAGGACTGGAAATGGGCTGATGCAGGGACTAGAAGGGAATGGATGTTGGGTGAGGCTGGAACTAGAAGGGAGCTGGTGTTGGGGGAGGATTAGAATGGGATGGGGCTGGGAGAGTAAAATGGAGAGGGGAAAAATATTTTGTGTGGGAGGGATAAAAAATCTACAATTGGCCGGGTATTGGGAGAGTAAGTGGGGATTGAGGATGGAGGGGTAAATTTTGAGTAGATGAAATAGGAATGAGGAAAGAGCCAAAGGAGAAAGATTAGTATGTTAAAGCAGATGTAGAGAGAGAATGGAAAAAAAAAACAAGAAGACAGAAGAAAGGACAAATGGACAGCAGATGGAGAGTTAGCAGAAGACACGAAGAAACCAGAAGAAAGTGGCTGGAACAATTGCAACGGAAAAAAAATGCACAAAAGGTAGAAAAATATCTCTTTATTTTGAATTTATTAACTGGAATATGTCAGCTCTGGGAAATGTGCATCATTAATTTTTGCGCTTTGTTTAGTACAAGAGGAAATTAATATATAGTTTTATTTCTACAGTGTTGTTGTATATATTCCAAGTTTGGCTTTTGGGGTTCCCAGTTTAATTATTGTCTTCCTGTTTCTAAATTGTGATTCCTTGTTTGGTGATGGTCTGTTCTGCATGTGTAACTGAGCTGAGGTATTCTGTTTATATAATTCCTATTTGACATTGCCACTTGTTCTTTCCCCAGTAGGTCATGTATTGTTGTTCTCTGAGATGTATTGGTTTAATATTTGCAGTGTTGCCTTTTGATAGGTAGAGTATGGTGCTTTGTGAGTCCTGGTAGTGCTGTTAGGATACGGCGGGTTTGCTATGGGTTC
Source organism: Ichthyophis bannanicus (assembly GCA_033557465.1). Lineage (NCBI taxonomy): Eukaryota > Metazoa > Chordata > Amphibia > Gymnophiona > Ichthyophiidae > Ichthyophis > Ichthyophis bannanicus. The sequence continues at coordinate 122,743,089 of CM066033.1, read as the reverse complement.
TAAATGGGCAGCGTTTGTAGTAGTTCCTAATGTGCCTGGCGGTTGGTACTGGATTATAGTAATGTAGAAACCTTTTAGTCTTTCTTTATCCATATACTCATTAAGAGGCATGTTTACTAAAAGTTAGTGTATGGTAACATTATGCAAATATTTATGCAAATGAAGCACCTTATGCAAATGGGGCTTTAATTGACGTGCTGGCACTTTGAGGAAATTCTTTGGTTTTGTGCGGCAGTTTGGGCACTCGGGCTCAAAAAGGTTAGCCATCACTGGCCTATAGGATTAGAAATCCCAGTCCCTCTGGTCTGAGATTGCTGTCCCCAGGTGGGACTTGAACTCCCACCCCTCTTGCCTGTGGTACCTTGTCCTAACCACTAGACCACTCCTCCCTCCTCCCATAATAAGTTAAATAGAGCCCACATGTCTGATCAGAGTAGTTGAGCTGGTTCAGGGGCAAACTGTTCTAGTAGGCATTTGGAAAGGCTGCTGTGAGCCAGTACACAGGTCACGTGGAGGCCCCCTGCCTGATATCGGCCAGCAGGCATGCATGCTCTGAGGCTGCCTGAGACAATCTGTTGCCTGTTCCTAGGTCCCAGAGGGGGAGCTGTATGAACAAACCTGCATGCTGCTTGCTTTCCCCTGCAGACACGGCTCTAGGCAATCTCAGCGGAGGACCATATGCAGAAGCAGAAAGACAAGGAGGCTCAGGCAGCCAGCAGAGGGCAGTAGTGCAGTCACAGCCAGTTGGGAAGCAAGCCAGGCATTTTCCACCTCTGCCTTGTTTAGGGGTTACAGTCAGACAGTCCTGTTTTAGAGCTTTTTGTATACTGTCCAGTTACAAAGTGTAACCGGACTCTGTAATGTTCAGTCAAGCGTTGCATCGTTAGACCTAGTCCTGCTCTTTTTTCACTTCTCTTCCCCTCACCTCTCCTTGTTTAGCTGCTGTCGCCGCCCTTCCCCCTCCTGCATGGTTCACAGATCTTTATGAACAGCACAGGGCTCCCTAGGTATAGCGTATCATGCAGCTCTAACAGGAGAGCAGTAAAGTGCACAGGACAGGGAAGAGCAGCAGGAGATGAACAGCTAGACAAGTGCACTGTCTCCTTGCTCCTCAGCCCCGATCATCTCCCCTCAGAGATAGCAGCCAGCGGCGTGTGACCCAGCAATCTAACACTATTCTCTCCTCTGCACATCAGCTGCTTGTTCCTTTCAAGCACAGGTTTGGGAATAGGCAATTGTCTAGGGCACCAACCTTTGAAGGTGCAAAATACCCAGGCCACAAAGGATCCCGCTCCCGCCTACTTTAGGGCCACATGCATATGCTGCTTCATAGGGGCACCACTGTGGCACGATGGCCGTCCTCTGCTGGCTCTCCAACCTAGGCTCCATCCCGCCTTCTCTGGGATCTGCTGTCTGCTCTTGCCTATCAGCACCAAAATCTTAAATCTGGCTCCGGCTCCAGCTCTGGCTCTGCCCCCCCCCCCCCAAAGCCTGTTCTTCTGGATGCTCTCACAGCAAGACATATGCATATTTAAAGTAAGCATTCCTATCAAAAAGGAAATTTAAATGCTAGGGATCCACTATTCACCATTCTGACTTAACATTTTTCTTCTTAAAACTAATAGTTTACATCTCAATCATAAGATCTCAGGCTGTTTAAAAAAAGAAAACGATCCATATAGGCAAGCAATAAGCTGAAGTTGGAATTATAAAGAATCTATCTTCTACCAATAAATTTGCTCTCCATTTCTATGTGTTTAATACTGAGGGATCTTTGAAAGATGTTTTGATTCCTACCATCCTAAGTAAATTAATTGCAAAAAAAAAAAAACTATGAAAAAAAATCTGGAAGCGTTCTGTTCGTTAGTGGCAAGGTTAAATATAAATATTTCTTCACTGAAAGGGTGGTGGATGCTTGGAATGCCCTCCCGATGGAAGTGGTAGGGGCAAACACGGTGACGGAATTCAAAAAGGCATGGGACAAACACAGAGGATCCCTTTACAGCAATAGGATAAAAACAAAATAAACGGTACCATCTAACTTCTGAACCATATAATGTCTCAACAAATATATAACGTCTCAACAAATAGGGGTGTCCTACATGGAGTGGTGGGTATACCCCTAAACAGACATGGGGAGGGGTAGCCTGCACAGAGCGACAGGTATGTTACCTCTCATTGCTCAATAGACTCATTTATAAGCAAGTTGGAAAGCGCACACTTAGTGAGACACAACAGCAGGTTTCATGCTTCCTCCACTTGGGGACTCAGGAATGTCCATGTGGGGAATTTGGTTGAAAAGCCATGGTAAAGTGTGTTTCAGTAGGGCAGCAGAGAATGTGTGGCTGGGTAAATGAGCAAAGTGTGGGCAGTGAATGGTGGTTTATGTGAGCTGTGTGAGTGTGTCTGTCTATCAATGCTATGATGCGTTATCTCCATGGACAGAGTTTAGCAGCTTAGCTGTGGGCTCTGAGGATGAGATGTCACAGAGTGGGCGGGTGCATGTGTGTGTTGTAGACAGTATGTGCCTGGAGTTGTATATATACTGTATGTCTATCAGAGGTGTGTATGTCAGGGGCTATCCATGTGTATGTACATATGTCTGTGAATGTGTGTGTGTTGTCAGAGTGTCTCGGAGCTGTAGGTGTGTCATGAAGTGTTGGGTGGTGCACGTGTGTATGTCTGTGTGTGTATGTATATGTATCATAAAGGATGTTGAATGCTGTGTGTGTATAATAATGGGTGTGGATGGTGCATGTGTGTGTTTGTCATGGGGGGTGTCAGGGATGAATGTGTGTGTGTCATTAGGTTGTAGTTTTAAACTAGATTCACTGGGGATGGGTGAAGAAATTTCCAAGGTAAGTAAAAGCCCTCGGGTAAGTAAAACTAATGTAGAAATGGATAAATGGGACAGTATGTGGAAAGTGGTATGTATTAATGCCTGCAATATGGGAAATAAGATTCTCGATGTTGAAACTCTAATGGAAGAGGTTGACTTAGATTTAGTGGCGGTTACAGAGACATGGTTCACAGAGAACCATGACTGGGATGCAATTATACCGGGCTATAATATATTAAGAAAGGATAGGGTGGGAAGAGGGGGAGGAGGAATGGCACAATATGAACAAAAAAATATTAAAGCTACAGAATTGCAGGGCTTACGAGGGAAGGAGGGGAGGCACTGTGGGTTAAACTGGAAAGAGGGAATGGAGCATCTATTTGCAAAAGTGTTATTATTTAAGACTAATAAGAGAAAATATTTTTTCACTCAACGTGTAATCAAACTCTGGAATTTGTTACCGGAGGATGTAGTAAAGGCTGTTAGTATAGCTGAGTTTAAAAAAGGTTTGAACAAGTTCCTGGAGGAAAGGTCCATAAACCATTATTAAAAGGGACCCAGGATATCAATGCTTGACCCAATACAAGCATTGTGGAACCTGTGTCTTTTGGGGAAACTGCTAGGTACGTATGACCTAGATTGGCCACTGTTGGAACCAGGATACTGGGCTTGATGGACCTTGGTCTGACCCAGTATGGCATATCTTATGTTCTTATGTACCTGAGTTGTGGGGTACCCGATTCGAAAGCAGTAATTAGGGAACCTGCAAATTGTATATTTTGTGCACTCGCTGAGATTTTTTTCTTTATCAGTGATTGCACCCATAATGGAATATTCTTGAACTCAGAAGGTAGGGTGCCCACTTTTCTCTCTCTCTCTTTCCCACCCTCAGTTTCTCTAGGAAAAAACAACCACAGATAAATAGACGTATAATGTGTTAGCTTTTTATTGCACTAACTGGTATCATTTGTTCACCTTTATTTCTGCGCATTCAAGTGGACTAATATGACCGCCACACTACGTTATTCAAAAAAATGAATTGTGAGGCACAGAAGCAGATTCTGCATAGACACATTCAAAACTATTTTTAGCGATAATGGCACTGGGTCATTACACAGGGAAAGGAAACAAGGGGCTTTTCCAAAGGAATGGAAGAACATCAAAGCTTACAAGACCCTCACATTCAGGCACATTTCTTTTTTGTACCAACCAGATGTATAGGAAGGGACATATTTCTTCAATAAATTGAAGACATATGCCAGAGTTATTGATGGCATGCTGCATTTATAACCTCACCCATACATCAGTTGAATAAGCTAACCAATTTATTGAGGTATGAGCTTTTGAGGACACTTTGATGTGGAATCTTATCCTCGCAAGTTTATACCTCAATAAATTGGTTAACATAGAAACATGACGGCACAAAAAGACCCTATGGCCTATCTAGTCTACCCTTCCATATCAACTACTATAGTTCATTTTTTTCCTTTAGAGACCTTCTGTGTTTGTCCCATGCTTTCTTGAATTCAGATAGTGTCCACGTTTCTACTACCTCCATTGGGAGACTATTCTACACATCTACCACTCTTTCCGTAAAGAAATATTTCTGCATATTACTCCTGAGTCTATCCCCTTTTACCTTCATCCTATGTCCCCTTCATTGCAGAGCTTTCAATTGAAAGAAGCTGTCCTCCTGTGCATTTATGCCACAGAGGTATTTAAACCAGGTGCTACCTGCCTCTGTCATTTTTGCTACTCCAGACTAACACGGCTACCATCTCAGAATTTTCAACACGCTGAGACAAAAGACAGGTTTGTGAAGGGCTCCATTGGAATCGGAATTGGTTAGGGTGGGGACAACCGTGATGGCAGGGACAGGTGGGGGGGGGCAGCACAGTAATCACTCATACAGGCAGCAAAAAATAATAGCGCTGGCTCTGAGACTAGGCATCTGAATGGCAAACAAAACAATGTATATGTGCAAAGTGATGCATATATGGAAAAATAATCCCAACTACAGGCACCAAATGCTGGGTTTTGAATTAGGAATCACTATCCAAAAAAAAAGATCTTGGAGACATTAAATAAAATAGATTAGAATTTTTTGCACAGTGTGCTGTGGCTGCTAAAAAAGCAAATGGAAAGTTATAGATTATTTGAAAAAGGATGGAGAACAAAATTGAGGATATCATTATGCCTCTGTATAGGACCCTAGTATGGCAGCAACTTGAGTACTATGTGCAGTTCTGATCACCCCATCTCAGAAAAGGGTGAGGAAAATGATAAAGAGGAAAGAACACGCACCTTATTAAGAAAGACTAAATAGAATAGAGCTCTTCAGCTTTGAGGAAAGATGACTGTGAGGGGATATGATAGAAGTGTATAAAATCATGAGTGCCTGGAATGGTTAAATAGGGAATGGTTGCTTCATCTTTCAAACAATGCAAAATCAAGTGGACACCTCATGAAACTGACCATCAGACCAAAAGGAAATTGCAGAATTCCATAATTAATGCTAATTTTATTGAGGGAAAGTTCCTAACTAGTTAGAAACAAGCTGTGATTAGACATGTTCTTTAATCTCATCCGCTCTAATCTCCCCTTTGCTTCCAAGCTTACAGAAAAGTAAATTTAATAGCTTAATTGAAAAGGCCAATGTATTTCATCCATAGGAGGGAGGAGTGGCTCAGTGGTTGGGACAGGTTACCTCAGGCCAGAAGGCCAGGGGTTCAATTCGCACATGGGGACAAGCAACTTCAGGCCAGAGTGACTGGGGTCTCTAGTCCCATGGCCACTCCTTGTGGCCTTGGGCAAGCCACTTAACCCTCCATTGCCTCAGGTGCACTTAGATTGTGAGCCCTTCGGGGACGAGGGAATAAAAAGTACCTGTTAACATACATGTAAGCCACACTGATTCTAAAGAGCGTGGTATAAAAAAGAAATAAATAAAATCAGGGTTAAGGCTCAGCTACAGCACAGAGACTACCATTGCTTCCATTCTCAGTGACATCTTAGCAGCTGTTGATGGAGGTACCTTGATGGCTTCTCAGCCTTTGACTTTATGGACCTTCATTTACTACTTGGATGGCTATGTGAATTACGCCTGCATGGCAGAGTCATATAGTTTGCATCCTATTTGGTCTTCAGAACAGACTATGTTAGTTTGGCCAGCACCGGTTCTCCATTTAAGAAATTAGATTGCAGACTGCTCCAGGGATCAGTGCTTGCGCCCACTCTGTAAATTGGTTCATTAGTCCCCTAGTTTCTTTGATCCAGAGCAAGAGTGTAACATGCTATAACTTTGCTGATGATCTCCAACTGATCTGCTATACAGACTTTAGGAATCCTGACATCACTGAACGTACCTGTTTGGGTGCCATCTCCGGCATTGAGATGCATAACTTTCACTGACGTGGGATAACCAGCTAGCAGCTGAATATCTCCACTAACTGGTGGCACCTCTGCTCCGCTCCAGAAAGCCCCAACACTAGCCAGCTAGCGGCAGGGCAATTAGCGGCGGAACCCAAGGATACTCAGTGGTATTAACCGCATTCGTGGTGCTGAATATCTTACAGAGCGTCATCTAAGTGGTTTGCAGGTCTACATTTCAGAGCCTTGCAGATCTTCCTGACACATAGCAACATTTTGCCAATGTTGATTTCCTTTCTGTATAATCCGGTAATAGTCCCTGCTATCCCTTCTCTGCCCTACCCTTAATGTATATAATCTGTTTTCACTCTTGGCTCTTCAACTATGTAAACTTGCTTTGATAACATTTTTGTGGATTGTATGCCGCTCTGCTGGACATTTTATTTCACACTGCAGATAATTAAGCTGTGTAATTTGTTGCCGGAGGAAATGGTCAAGGTGACTAACATAGCAGGATTCAAGAGAGGTTTAGACATGTTCCTCAGAAAAAAATCATAAATATTATTAGCCTGGTAGGCTGAGAAAAGCCATGACTCATCCCTGGAAATTAGCCATGAAAAGCTGTTTTACTTCTTTGGGGTCTGTTGGGTACTTATGACTTGGACTCACTGTCCACTGGACTTGGACTGCCTTAGCATGGCTTTTCTTATAGTTTTAGGTGCCTGGTACTCGAGAGAGGTTGTCTGGCTATTACTGAGCCGACAACAGAATTTAAATATAGTGCTGTACAAGGATGTATAAAAGGAAATGTTTTGGTCTGCTGAGCACCTATTATTGGGAGGAGTTTCTGGGGTACAGGATACATCACAGAAGTGGAGGTGCAGGATTCATACTGAACTTCTATTCCATCTTGCATAAACCTCAGATTTCACTCTCATATAGGAACATTGTTTGCAGGGATGCAACAATATTTTAAAAAGTTAGATGCTAGCTAAAAATAATTTTAGAGATCAACTTACAAATGGACTTACACATTTCTTGGTGGCTATTAAACATGAGTGCACTATCCATCAATTTCAGCCCTATATAGAGAATGGCAGGCAGAAAATTCCTATACTGTCCTTATAGTGGAGGAGTATTTATTTGTTTATTATTTATTTAATGTCTTTTCTATACCGCGCTCTTTAGAATCAGTGCGGTTTACATGAAACAATAACTTATACAGTGTGACAGAGCCTGCACTGTATTTACAAAGAACAGGAAATGCAACTTGGACATAACTAGGGTAACTATATACAGGTTGAGCAATCAAGTCACAGTATACAGTAGGATCGTAATTGCTTAGAGATTATTTACAAGCCTAGGGGATTATATACACTACACTATATCTACAGGTGATGTAACTTGGACATAACTAGGGTACCAGATGAGAACCAGAGTTGCTTGGATCTATTTCTGGTGATGTAACTTGGATGTAACTAGGGTACAGGATGAGAACCAGAGTTGCTTGGATCAATTTCCCATAATAGTGGGTTATATACACACTCTTATTTACCAGTTATGCGGTTGACCCAGTGGGTAGAGCTGCATCACTGTGAGATGGGTGCGCTGGAGGTGTAGTCCTGGTGGTGGGAGGTGGCTGCTTGTGATCCATCGTTAGAGTAATGCATAATGAAGAGATGGTGCTTCAGTGCCTTTCTAAATTGGGCGAGGTCAGTAATGGATTGGATGGTGGTAGGAAGGGCATTCCAACATCTGGGCGCATAGAACAGAAAGGCTCTGTTTATTGTTGCCTGGGAGCATTTCGTTATTGTATTTGGAATTACCAGTGTGTTGGCAGCTGCAGATCTTCTGGATCTGTTGGAGGGAGTGGGGTGGACTAGTTCCATGAGGGAGGTGGAGAAGCACTTGTTGATGGCTTTGAAGGTCATTAATAGTATTTTGAAGGAGAGTCTGCTGTGAATTGGTAGCCAGTGGAGGTGTTTCAGGATTGGAGTTACGTGATCAGTCCTGGCGGCTCCGTGTAGTATTCTGGCGGCGGCGTTCATTGCAAGCTAGAGTGTGTTCAGTGTGTTCTTCGGGAGCCCTTGTAGGATTGAGTTAGCATAGTCGAACCAAAGGGGATTATAAGTGCCTGATAGACTGTCCGGAAATCGTCTGCAGCCAGTAGATGCCGGATTGTCCGTATCTTGTGGTAGACTGCCTTAACGGTGTTGTTTATGTGGGTTTTCATGTCTAGCTGTTGGTCTAGTGTGACCCCTAGGTATCGGATAGTGGGCTTGCTAAGTAGCTCGGCACCTTTTACCTTTAATGAGGCGGGAGGGGTAAATACTTGGTCCTTGGTAATGAATAGGATGTCTGTCTTGTTGTGGTTTATTCTGAGGTTTCTGAGTGTGGAGCCTAATGGTTAGCAGTACTGGGTTAGTAACTAAGAGACCAGGGTTCATTTCCCACTAGCACTCCTTGTGGTCTTAGGCAAGTTGCTCAACCTTCCATTGCCTTGGAAGAAAGGCCTGATAATCTACTGCCAAGAAAACCTAAGAGCTGCTGGGTCATCAGGAGTCAGCATTGACTCAAAGGCACACATTGCTTTGCATCCTTATAGTGGAGGGGTGGAGTTAGGGCAGGTGAAGGTAGCAACTTAAAGCAAATCCATACTGTGGTGAAATTTAGCCACTGTATGGATAGTTTATATGTTTAAATCTAGGCCTGCTGAAAGACAATCCTAAACTAATTGGATAGTGGTAGTAGCAGCGATCAGTAGTGAATACCTATATTTAATGCTGCAGCCAGCTTTTAAATAATTATGCTGACCACCACTGCTGAAGATTACCCATAGGAGTTAGGAAAAACCTAATGGATTTGGTTTCCTTTTGATAAGTTGAAGCTTTTGGAAGTAGTGATTAGAATATATCGGCTTTGGAAATGTGCATTTCTTACAACTTTGTATTTTGCTCAGTAGTGAAGGGATTTAGCTCAAGGTGAGTTACATTCAGGTTCAGCAAATATGTTCCTATTCCATGGGGGACTTAAAAATCTAAGTTCAGACTGAGCTTCCCTGATTCTCAGCCTGCTGATTTAACCATCAGGCTACTACTCTACTTTATAACAGGGCATCTAATAAGAGAGGAAAGCACCTTATTTAGACTTTTATAAAGGCACATAGATGCTCTATGAAATTACAGCGCAAATCCTGCAGAAATTGCAAGCAGATTGAGAGTGCAAACATTACATCTGCTCGAGAGCAAGCATAAATGTTGCCACATAATTTGCAGGTGCATACATGTATTTTATAAAATGCACACGTAAATTGTGATTCACCCATGCTCAGCCCAAATTCCTCCCTGGAACAAACCTACTCTACAAGTAAGCACCGGCTTACACCACGCATACTTTTAAGTGTGACCTAATTTTTATAGGAAGCTATGGCATGCATACAGCAGTGTTTTACATGTGTAAAAGGTTTATAGACTTCCTTTCTTTGAGGGTAAGTGAAGGCAACCAAAGTGAAGGCCAACCAAGTGAAGCCTATTTTAGAAAGACAAATAGGTATCCACTTCTCTTTATTAAATACTAACATAAGCGACAGAGATATGCCTTAAATCTAGGCACAAACATTTACATCTGCTCTACAGCAGGTCTAAATGACGGTGCATAAAGTTCTCAAGTCCACGCATAGACTAAGGTAGTTTATAATCAATTTGCAACACTTCTGGATTCTGCCCAGACCACACCGCCTGCTGTACATACTGACAAAGTACACATGTTCATGCCAATCCTGTTGGTATTTTATAAGAGGTCATGACAAACATTAACCCACTGCTCTGAAAACCAGTTAAGACAAGCCAAATCAATCAGTCCCCCAGGAAAAGAAGACCACCTCGATATGTAACTAGTTCTCTCCCCCACTCTTCTCCAAGTTATACTCCCTTGCTAATGTAAAACAATTCACATGTAACTACCATGTTTAATTCTTATGTTCAATGTAAAAACAATTATCGTGCAATGGTCATGTTGTTAAATGAAAACCGCCTTGGATAAAGGCGGTATAGAAAAACTGTTAAATAAATAAAAAATAAAACTGTATGTTAATGACTTTATAAAATTACCTCCTTTGTGGGTTGTTTTGTTAACTATTTGAAATTTGTGGCATGATTGTATATTGTTTTGTATTGCTTATTGTAATGTATAAGAAGATAATAAATGCCATACTGGGTCAGACCAAGATCCATCAAGCCCAGTATCCTGTTTCCAACAGTAGCCAATCCAGGTCACAAGTACCTAGCAGTTTCCCAAAAAGATCCACAAGTTCCATAATCCTTGTATTGGGGCAAGCAGTGAATTTCCCAGATCCTCTTTAATAATGGTCATGGACTTTTCCTCCAGGAACTTGTCCAAATCTTTTTTAAACCCAGCTACACTAATAGCTTTTATTACATCCCCTGGTAACGAATTCCAGAGTTTGGTTATGCATTGATTGAAAAAATAATTTCTCTTATTAGTCTTAAATAGGTACCCTGTAGCTTCATTGCATGTCCCCTGGTCTTTCTATATTTTGATGGTGTAAACAATTGATCTACGTTTACCCATTCCACTCTGTTCATTAATTTATAGCTCTCTATCATATCTCCCCTCAGCCATCTCTTTTCGAGGTTGAAGAGCCCTAACCTTTTTAGTCTCTCTTCATAGGAGTATCCTTCCATCCCCTTTACCATTTTGGTGGCTCTTCTCTGTACCTTTTCTAATAACGCTATATCCTTTTTAAGATACAGTGACCAGAATTGCATATTTTTAGTCAGTTATTTATTTGTTATATTAAAAATTACAACAGGCCCGTCTTATCTGCTCATTTTCATTCATGGTGCATAGCCATAGATCTCGCCTCCAGCTGATCTCTTGTTTTCCTTTACGTCTCTGCATCTAAGGATCCTATGTGTTTATCCTAGGCTTTCTGAACTCAGTTACTGTCTCCACCACTCTTTTCACAAGTAATATTTTCTGATGTTACTCCTCTTTGAAGTTTCTTGTTCCAGAGAATTATTTTCTCTGAGAAAGGTTTGCTTCTGGTGTGTTATTTACATCTTTCAGGTATTAAATGCTTCTATCATAGAAACATAGAAAAATAACGACAGAAAAAGACCACATGGCCTATCTAGTCTGTCCTTCCATATCAACAGCTACAACAGTCCCCTTTTTTCTTTAGAGATCGTCTGTGTTTGTCCCATGCTTTTTTGAATTCAGATACTGTCCTCATCTCTACCACTCTTTCCGTAAAGAAATATTTCCACATATCACTCCTGAATCTATCTCCTTTCACCCTCATCACATGTCCCCTCATAGCAGAACTTGCTTTCAATTGAAAGACGCTCTCCTCCTGTGCATTTATGCCACAGAGGTATTTAAAAGTCTCAATCATATCACCTCTATCCCGCCTTTCCTCTAAGGTGTACATATTAAGATCCTTCAGTCTGTCCTCATATGCTTTATGATGAAGACCACTAACCATTTTAGTAGCCACCCTCTGTACTGACTCCATCCTGTTTTTATCCTTTTGAAGGTGCGGTCTCCAGAATTGCACACAACACTCCAAATGAGGTTGCACCAAAGACTTATACAGAGGCACTATCACCTCCTTTTTTCTGCTAGCCATTCCTCTCCCTAGGCACCCAAGCATCCTTCTAGCTTTTGCTGTCACCTTTTCTACCTGTTTAGCTACTTTAAGATCATCACGTTCTTCAGTTTCATCTCATATGGCTTTTCGTATATACTGTAGTCCCTACACCATTTTGTCACTGTTTTCCTGACTACCTCCAGCCTTTCTACATTCTTTCACGAATATGGACACCAAAATTGGACACAATATTCTAGATAATGGCCTATTGAAAGGTACCAACCTCCTCTTTTTGAATGCTATACCTCTCCCTACACGCCCTAGCATCCCACTACCTCTGGCCACCACCCTTCACATTCTTTAACTAAACTCAGATCAAAAGACACATTCACCTCAATGTGGAAGAGATGGGGAGACAAAATAATGGACGAGTAGGAGAGAGGAAAATGGAATGGAGGGGCATAGGCTAGAGGGCGACTGAAGGATGCGAGAAGAGATGGAAATGAAGAGGAAAGAGATGAAAGCCAAGAAAAGAATAAATGAGAGATCAGGCTTACTTCCTTGGGAGAGGTAAGTGCTGGTGCTATGGTAGAAATGCTCAGAAAGACGTTGTTTAAGCCCCTCCCCTCATTGCTTGCTTACAAGAATCTTATGGGAACCAGCAGCACTGCTCATGCTCAGAGTCCCAGCAGTTTGCACCATTACAGCAGGAAGCGTGGACACTGAAGGTCCTGCATGGCTGCTGTCTGCCCACTGCTCGCTATTTCCTTTCTATGTGGGAAAGGGTTAAAAATGAAAAAGCAGAAGGGGTGAGGTATGAGGATAAGATAGGCAGGGAGGGAAGCATAAGAAGGGAAGGGTAAAGTTGAAATATGGGGAAAGTAAGAGGAACGAAGGGTGTAAGGAAGGAGGGAGAGGGGGAGAGAGGCTGCAGGGGACAAGCAATATGTGAGGGGAGGAGAAGGACGAGGCCTAGGAGAGGAGGGTTCTATTTAAGGAGGAGAGGAGAAATTGGGTTGTAAGAAAAAGGGGAGAAAAGAATGGAAGAGTATAGGGAGGATAAAGAAAAACAAAATGGGACCGAAATAAAATAAGTAAAAGAAGAAATATGACAGCAGGGTGGAAAAAATATACTACAAAGACTGAGCAAATAAAACGAATAAAATACGGTAAAAGGAAAGTTAGAAATCAAAGAGGAAGAAGAGGAAAAATAAATAAGGAAAGGCTAGAAAAATAATAACTGGAAACCTAAATAAAGGAAACAGGAAAATTATTGAAGCGGATCAAGAGAGAAAATAAAGGAACAAATAAGAACCTAAGATATGCCATACTGGGTCAGACCAAGGTCCATCAAGCCCAGTATCCTGTTTCCAAACATGGCCAATCTAGGTCATACGTACCTAGCAGTTTCCCCAAAAGACACAGGTTCCGCAATGCTTGTACTGAGTCAAGCATTGATATCCTGGGTCCCTTCTTAATAATGGTTTATGGACCTTTCCTCCAGGAACTTGTCCAAACCTTTTTTAAACCCAGCTACACTAACAGTCTTTACTACATCCTCCGGTAACAAATTCCAGAGTTTGATTACACGTTGAGTGAAAAAATATTTTCTTTTATTAGTCTTAAATAGTTTACCCTGTAGCTTCATTGCATGTCCCCTAGTCTTTCTATATTCTGATAACGTAAAAAATCAATCTACGTTTACCCGTTCCACTCCATTCATTAATTTATAGACCTCTATCATATCTCCCCTCAGCCATCTCTTTTCCAGGTTAAAGAGCCCTAACCTTTTTATCCTTTCTTCATAGGAGTAGCCTTCCATCCCCTTTACCATTTTGGTGGCTCTTCTCTGAACCTTTTCTAATAACGCTATATCCTTTTTAAGATACGGCGACCAGAATTGCACACAATATTCAAGGTGCGGTCTCACCATGGAACGATATAGAGGCATTATAATATCCTTTGTTTTATTTTCCATTCCTTTCCTTATGATACCTAGCATTCTATTTGCTCTCTTGGCCGCCACTGCACACTGAGTCGAGGGTTTTAACATGTTATCCACAATGACGCCTAAATCTTTTTCCTGGGTGGTGATTCCTAATGTGGAACCTTGCATCGTGTAACCATAGTTTGGGTTGTTCTTCCCTAGGGGCATAACTTTGCACTTGTCCACATTACATTTCATCTGCCATTTTGATGCCCAGTCTTCCAATTTATAAAGATCCTCTTGCAATTTTCCACAATCCTCTTGGGTTTTAACAACTTTAAACAGTTTTGTGTCATCTGCAAATTTGATAACCTCACTCGTTATTCCACTTTCCAGGTCATTCATGAATATGTCAAAAAGCAGCAGACCCAGCACAGATCCCTGGGGTACACCACTTCTCACCTTTCTCCATTGGGAAAATTGGCCATTTAGCCCTACCCTCTGCTTTCTATCTTTTAACCAGTTCCTGATCCACAGTAGTACACCGCCTCCTATCCCATGACTCTAGTTTTGCCAAACGTCTCTGATGAGGGACCTTGTCAAAGGCTTTCTGAATGAGAAGAGAACATCAAGAAATACAGATATTTAAAAATAACTTATTTGAACTCTTCTGCTGCTGCTGCTGCTGAAACAGAATTGAAACCTAGGAAAGGGGGTGAGAGAGACACAGACAGACAGGGGTAAATGGAAAGAAAGTTTGCACCGTGTCTCCCTCCCTCATGCAAATATTGGAGGGAGGATTAAAAACTAGCCACCCATCTTCTCCGCTCTGCACCCCAAACACCTGGGGCTGGCTTCTATCTATTCTTTCTGCCGCTGAAGAGAGATCGAGGACGGCAAGAGAAAGAAAGAAGTTGGGTTCTGTCCTCTTCTTGCTGGGCAGGGAAACTGGCAAGGGCAGGCTGCATAACAATCTGCAAAGAGCATCAAACAGAGGAGGGAAGGGGGTCTGGCAACAGCCTTGGGAGGACGAATGCATCGGTCAGCCACAACTTACAGGAAATGCAGGAGAGTTTCCCTTGGACAGGAGGGAGAAGAATGCAGCGAAAATCATCCAGGGCTTATGGAGGGATTGTAGGAAGAGCTTTCTGGAGACTGAGAGAGAAAACAGTTCTGTTCACATAACTTGTGTTGTATATTTTGAGTCATGCTGACATCCTGTAACCTGGGCTATCTAGAGTAACTTAGATATCTGCAAGGGTCATGGGCTAGTCTACCTATATGAGATTCAAGGTTACATTTGACCCATTCATTCTAGCCCCATTGGAATCTCTCTGCTCACATTCTCTCCCTCAGAATGTAACTTTTAACCTTATTGGTCATTTCTACAGACCCCTAGTCATTATAGGTAACCTACTGTTTCCCCCCATATAGATAGCAAGTCGCACGCATTAGGCATGTGGCACATGCGATTGGAGGCAATCTCATGCATACACACAAAGATCCCCTCCTCTCATGCGTTGTGAGCTGGCTGCCGCACATGCCCTGTTTTCTCTCCCTCCCCTTCCGCTGCCATCAGCCTGCCTCTGCCTGGGCACGCTTAAGCAAGGTACAGCAGCTGTGGACAGCACTGGGTCTCAGAACACAGCCGCATACTCAAGCTCTTCTGGGCCCCAACTCCACCAGCAGGAAGTCTGCAACCAAGGGGGCAGGACCCAGTAGAGTCTGAGCGCTTGGTTCTGTTTGGAAGACCCGTACTGTCTACAGCTGCTTTACTTTGCTTAAGCATGCCTGATAGGCAGAGGTGGGATGACCAAGGCAATGAGGGGAGCAGGCTGTAGACAAGATGGGCATGCAAAGATGCAGGTGGGGGGGGGGGGATGCTGGATATCTTTGGAAATGTTCAACTCTTAGTAATTTGCTCATATTGGAGTTTTGCCTTAATGTTGCAGAGTAGACAGATTATGGCTTTTCGGGGTTTCTAGTTCAGTTTTTGTTTTTCTGTTCCTAATTTGTGGTTCCTTCTTCTGGTGTTCAAGGGCCCGGTATAATATTTGTAGTCCTAGAACTTAATGCTGTTATGGTATAGCAGCTTTTCTTTATAAGCTCTGAGTGGCTTTTTGTAAGAGTTTTGTGATAGTGAGGGGAGGGGGGATATTCGCTGCTGTAAACTGAACCCGGATATTCAATGTCAGGGTCATATCTGGCCACCAGCTGGTGGAATTGCAGTTTTGCAGTCTGGTCAGTGGTGATATTCAGCTGCTGGCTGGATTGCAAAAGCAGCTAAAGTTAGGAGAGCCTTCAGCTGTCCTAACTTTAGTTGGTTAGGGTTAACTACCCGGTTAACCCACAGTGCCAGCCCCTACTCCATCTGGAACGCCCCTAAAAGGGCGCTTAGAGGATGTACCCAGGGATATGCAGCCTTAGTGCTGCTGAATATCCTCTGAGCGCCACTGTAGAACCTACAGGCCAACCCTGATGCTTTTGTACTGAGTTTGAAATAGTTTGTGCTAACAAGTATATTTTGAGAGTAGACTACTATAATTGTCTATGGAGACAGTCAGCCAGTCACTGCCCCTTCCAGCTTGAAATGAACTAATTGCACATTGTTCACCACTGGTAATATAAAGGACAAGTGTTCTAGATTCCCCCACCAGAAATCTACTAGCTTTTCTCTAATCCCACTACACATGTAAACAGCTGTTGGGATAAAAGAGCAGCTCCTGAAGGACTCTACTAGGGGGAGAGGCAGCACAGTAAACATTCACAACGGGCAGTAAAAACAAAAGGAAAGTAGCATAGAGACGCTTTTTGAGCCCACATCTTCCAGCAACACATTCCACAGCTCAGTTATGCACTGGACGAAAAGAGTACTTTCTCCTAAGTTGCACAACATGCAAAACCGTAAAAACAACAGTGCCTTCTAGAGACATAGTCACATAAACCATTCAAATATGTTTCCCTCCTCCGGAAAGCTAACCTGCACCAAAGTGCGTATTAAAACTGCTCCGCAAACAGACATTTTAGAATTGTTTTAGTACTTCTGGAAAACACACGAGTGAGGCCATTGGCAGGCTCAGTGAAGGAGTCAAATCGCTACAGATGTTACTGAGATCTGACCAAATACAAAAGAGTCGGGAGATCCTGTTGCTTTAACAGAGATACGATTGTTCTGTTAAAGCACCAAGGACCACTAACTTTTACGACCGTCAAATGAAGCCACTACAGCTAGGTTAACTTACAACAAATGTTTAGAAACAATATACATACACGATTAAAAGTACTAGAATCAAGCACGCTCTGCAACTTAACTTACAAAAAGTAATTGTTCATTTCACTGGTGCCTCTCTCTACGGTCACAGCCACGAAATAGGAAAGTCCTTTTTGGCCCTAAGAAAAATAAATTCGACAAAGAGCAGGCTGACAAGTTTTCCCTAGGGGGAGGAATATTTTTGCTGGTTTAGAAAGTTTCTTTTTTTGGGTACGTCAGCTTCTTGGTAGACTCAGCACAGCTCCGTAATGGCCTGACATTCACGATCCTTATCAAAACTGTTTTTGCCCTAGTCTGCCTTTCACCTACAATCTCTTTATGGGAAGCCGCGCAAAACGCACATATATGTATGTAGGATTCGACAGTTCTTGTTGCGGCACGCGCAGTTTCCAACCTGGTCGTTCAACCTGTGGAAATAATTCAGATCCACAGGACCTAGGAGGACCCGATGTACGGCAAATAGTGATTCAACGCCTGGAAAAGCTTTCTGGAAAACATCACGTCTTGTCTCTTACTTTCTTGCATCTGGAAGCAATCAGCAGAAGGCTTACCTTGTACCGCAGAAACGTGAGGCACTAGCAGGAGGAGAAGGAAATCAAAGGCGCTGTTACTCCGGCAGCAGCGCATCTTTGCGCCAGAACCCGGGGCGCTCAGAGCCAGCCACCTCTCCCAAATCGCCAAAGCGAGAGAGAAAAGCGCAGCTCCCGAGGGCGACGCAAGCTAAATGGATTCAAATAGGGCAGATCTCCCGCTACCTCCCCGGCCAATGCTCGGGGGCATCAAACCTGCCTCGCCGGCCAGCGGTTTATTATCTATAGCCCGGGGGCATGAAGGCTGCCTCCGTGACCGTGTCGCCTTCGCCCCAGGAATCCGAGCTGCTTGCCCGGCCGATGGCTCTCGCTTTTCCCCTCTCCGCTCGTACTTTGGTTTATGTCCCACTAGTTGTTATTCCGGAACTTGCAAGAGTGTCCGTGACGTCGCTGGGGGGGGGAGGGAGGGGGGGAGGGTGCCCGGAGTGCGATCCGTTCTCATGCAAGAGACGAGGCTTTAGGCGCTGAGGATATTCCTTAGGTCGTTGTGGTTCGGAATTAAAAAGAGGGGACAAAGCTTCACTGCTGTCATGCACCGTCTGTTACTAAAATGTGCCCCACTTGGCAGGGGCTGTGGGACACCTTGTCAGAGCTGCACCAAGTTATCCAGATCTAGGAGGGAGACTTTCTGGGCAGTTCCATTCTATCCCAAAGCAGAGTGGAAGGTGGAGGCCTTTGTCTACGTGTTGAAATTAGGGGCGCAAGTCCAATAATGTACAGTGATGGGGAGTCAGAAGTCCAGAGCTGGCCTGAAAGCTCCCTCCTGAATCTGGGTAACTTGACAGATTTGACATCCCTTCTCCCTCTCCACCTCCCCTACAAACCCTGTTCCACTTTCTCTGGTTTTCATCTGCTAACCATCAAAACCATTTAACAACATAGGAAAAGAGAAACTTATGGCAGATAAAGACCATGGGCCCGATACTCAGTGCCAGCAGCTAGCACTGCTAAAGTGGCTAGCCACTGGCATTGAACTTAAAACCGGGATCTTCAATGCTGGGGCCCTATCCAGGATTGCCATTAAGCTAAGCACACAGCGGTAATATTCACCCACTGCCCAGTTAGCTTCTGTGGGCAAAAGCAAGGCCAGTGTTTCCTGTGCCTGACATTCACAATGTATTGCTAACTGGGCAGTGGCTCAATATTGCTGCTGCCCAGTTAGCAATGGGTGCCGTCTCCACCCCACCCCGGAGCACCCCGGTGCTAACCGCTTAGCATGGGGCATATGACAGCTGCACTAACCACAGAGCAGCATTTACATAGTTTGCAGGTCCACAAACCATGTAAATACCTTTGAATTTCCCCCCCCCCCCCATATGACAAAGGCAGGAATTCAAATTATGGACCCCTAAGCAGCAATTTATCAAGGGCCTCCAAGAGCAGAGGAAATCCACTTCAAAAGATATGGGAGCAAGTGGGCCCCCTTCTTCCTTGGGCCCCCCCCCCCAAGTCAGTGAGGGGTCTTACGTGTACACTAGGTGCAAAGAGCTCTTTGCCCTCAGGGAATAAGTCTGATCTCTGGAGACTAGAGTATCAGAGCATATAAGGAAGATAGAGAGATATATAGATGAGACCTACAGGGATGTAGTCCTGAAGTTCCACCTCCAGTCTGGCAGCCTCTCAGTTGCCATGGAAGAGAGAGGTCTCGTAAAAGGAGAGCATCACCCTGGTGTGGCAGGACGTGATCCTGTAGCTAGGACCTGTTCACCAGGAGATATAAAACCCTCTCGCATTGAGGAGGTTCCTCTGGGGCCATGTGCCCATGAGGGAAGGGTTAGGACGGCTGTTATAGTTGTCAATTTGATCATTAGGCATGTAGATAGCTGGGTGGATGGTGGATGTGAGGATCGCCTGGTAACATGCCTGCCTGGTGTGAAGGTAGCTGACTTCACGGGCCACCTAGACAAGGTTTTAGAAAATGTTGGGGAGGAGTCTGCTGTCTTGGTACATGTTGATACCAATGACATAAGAAAGTGTGGGAGGGAGGTTTTGGAGGCCAATTTAGGCTTTTAGGTGGAAAGTTGAAATCCAGAACTTCCAGGGCATATTCTCTGAAATGCTTCCCATTCCATACACAGGGCCCAAAAGGCAGGCAGAGCTCTAGAATTTCAATGCATTGATGAGACAATGGTGCAAAGAAGGTTCTGGATTTGCTAAGAACTGGGCAACATTCCGGGGAAGGGAGGGTTTTTTCCGAATGGATGGGATCTACCTTAACCAGGATGGAACCAGGCTTCTGGCATTAACCTTTAAAAAGGAGATAGAGCAGCTTTTAAACTGGATGATAAGGGAAAGTCGACAGTTGCCCAAGAGTGCATTGTTTGGAAGGATGTATCCCTGAAGGATATTAGCAAAAGAGGGAAGTTAGGGCATCCCAACAGAGAGTTTCCAATAAAGACAAAAGACAAAAGCAACCCAGATGCCCTTAAGTACAGAACTGCAAGATTACAAATTACCCCTATCAACTGATAATCAGATTAATATGAATAAAATACAACATCTAAAATGCCTGTATGCAAATAACAGAAATCTAAAATATAAGATGGGAGAGCTAGAATATATAACACTAAATGAAAGGTTAGATATGATTGGCATCTCAGAGATCTGGTGGAAGTAGGACAACCAGTGGGACATTGCGATACCTGGGTACAAATTATATCGCAATGATAGAGTAGGTCAAATTGGTGGAGGTGTTGCGCTCTATGTTAGAGAAGGGATTGAGTCACATAGGATTAAAATTTTGCAGGAAACAAAATACACTGTAGAATTTCTATGGATACAAATTCCATGTAAAAAGGGGAAGGTGATGGCAGTGGGGATGTACTACCAACCGCCTGACCAGAATGAACAGATAAATGATGAAATGCTTAATGAAATCAGGAAAGCTAACAAGTTACAACATAGTAATAATGGGTGATTTCAATTACCTCTGTATCGACTGGGTCAATGTCACAGCAGGACATGCTGGGGAGATAAAGTTTCTAGATGAAATAAATGACTGCTTCTTGGAGCAGCTAATTCATGAACTGACAAGAGGGGAAGCTATTTTGGACCTAGTCTTTAGTGAAAAAAGGATCTAGTGCAACAGATAAGAGTTTTGGGGCTACTTGGCAATAGTGATCATAGCATGATCACATTTGATGTAATAAATGGAAGAAGGACAGCAAGGAAATACACAGTATTACCTTTTAAATTTCAAAAGGGAGACTATGAAAAAATGAGGAAAACAGTTAAGAACAAACTAAAATGACTACAATCAATTGGCTTATCAAATATCCCCTCTCTGGGTTCAAATCCTACCTAACAGACCGCAAACTGCAAGTCAGAATAAACCAGAAAAATTCAACCCCATACACCCAAATCCAAGGTGTCCCTCAAGGCTCAACCCTCTCAGACCTATTGTTCAACCTCTTCATACAACCACTATGCCCCATAATTAAGTCCTGCAACATCCTGTACCACATCTATGTAAGTGATGTAATTATTTACACACCTATTAACGCTACAAGCCTCAACACCACTCCCATAATAACCTGCTTCTCCACACTCCGCCACTGGCTCAAAACTCAGAACCTAAACATAAACCTAAAATAGACAGAGGCCATGTTTATCACCAGAGGCACTAGCTTCACATCACCTGCCACCATACCTATTGATGGAACTCTTATCCAAGTCAAACAATGCATACGATACCTTGGAGTTACTGTAGATCAGCACCTCACCTTCAAAACACACATACGGAGCATAACATAGAGCATATATTTCAAGCTAAAAACAATCCTAACAGACCACAACTTCTGATCTGTCCTCCAAGCAACACCTCGATTACTGTAATATCTTCCAAGGTATACCAAACTTAACCATCCTCCCTCTCTAATTTGCACTTAATACAGCTGCACAAATCCTCTTCAATTCAAAAAGATTGAACCATATCACATCTCTCCTCATGCAACTACATTGGTTCAGCATATAATTTATTTATTTATTTATTTTTATTTATTTAAAGTCTTTTCTATACCGCGCTTTTCAAATTCAGCTCGGTTTACAATAAACATTAACTTTGTCCAGTCGTTCAAATCCATACTCACAACATTCAAAATCCTAAATGATCTGCTCCAGCGCACCTACAAACTCTGATCCAGATCACACCAGACAACAGAGAACACAATACAAATGCCAGCGATGATCACAAAGACCAACGCGACTACATCTAAGAAGGCCTCCTCTCTCTATGCACCGCTACTATGGAACTCTATCCCGGAAAAACTAAGGACTACAACTGACATAGCTTCCTTTGGGAAAGCTTTCAAAACCCACTTATTCAAAGAATGCTACCCATCAACATACCCCCTAGCAGCTCCACCCACAAACCCTCTCCCTTGAATATCTCTAAATCCCCCTACCCCAGAATTTGAATGTAAATAGTTACAACCCTCACAATGTATTAATGTAAATAGTTACCTCCCATTCACATGTATCAAAGTTCTCCAAGTTGATTACCCTGTTTACCCTGTTGACCTGTTTACTGTAAATGTTCTGTTCCAATGTAAAGGATAAAGCGGTATAGAAAAGCTGTTAAATAAATAGAAGGAGCAGCTGCAAAGGTTAAAGATTTACATCAAGCATGGGCATTGTTTCAAAGTACTATCTTGGAAGCCCAGAACAGATGTATTTTACGCTTTAGAAAAAGGAAGGAAGACAAACAAACTGTCAGCATAGTTTAAAAGTGAGATCAAAGAGCCTGTTGTTGCCAAAAAGCATCTTTCAAGATATAGAAAAAGGAGCCAAATGATGAAAACGGGAAACAACATAAGCATTGGCAAGTTAGAAGCCAGGCAGGCAAAAAGAGAATTTAAAAAAAAAAGGCTTGCCCTGGAAGCAAAAATACATAATAAAAACATTTTCAAGTATATTTGTAGCAAAAACCTGTGAGAAAGTCAGTTGGACCATTGGATGATAGAGGGGTAAAAGGGGTGCTAAGTGAGGGCAAGGCCATAGCAGAAAGACTGAATTAATTCTTTGCTTTGTTCTTTACTGAAGAAGAAGTAGGAAAGTTACTATTGCCTAAAATGGTATATAAAGATGATGTATTGGAAGAATTGAAAGAAATATCAATAAACTGGGAAAATGCATTACAATTATTTGATAAACTGAAGAGTGGCAAATCACTTGGATCAGATGGTATACATACGAAGGTGGTGAAAGAACTGAAATATGAGACTGCAGACCTACTATTAGTAATCTGTGAACTATCATTAAAATAGTCTGTAGAACTGGAAGATTGGAGAATGGCCAATGTAATGCCAGTTTTTAAAAAGGGTTCCAGGGGTGATCTGGGAAACTATAGATCAGTGAGCCTGACGTCAGTATGGGCAAAATGGTAGAAACCATTATAGAGAAAAAACATTACTGAACATGCAGATAGTCATGGTTTAGTGCAAGAAAGCCAACATAGATTTAGCCAAGGAAAGTCTTGTTTTACCAATCTGTTATATTTTTTTGAAGGTGGAAGAAACAGGTAGACCAAAGTGAGCCGGTTGATATAGTGAATGTGGATTTTCAGAAAGCCTTTGACAAGGTTCCTCATGAGAGACTCTTGGCGAAATTAAAAAATGGAATTGGAGTCAGTGTAGTATTGTGGATCAGGAACTGGTTAAAAGATAGAAAGCAGAGAGTAGGGCTAAATGGCCTATTTTCTCAATGGAGAAAGGTGAATAATAGAGTACCTCAGGGATTTGTGCTGGGCCCGCTGCTCTTTCACATATTCATAATGATATGGAAATGGGAATAACAAGTGAGGTGATCAAATCTGCAGATGATACAAAATTATTCAAAGTTGTTAAGACAAAAGAGGATTGTGAAAAATTGCAAAAGGACCTTGATAAATTGGAAGATTGGATGTCCAAATGGCAGATGAAATTTAATGTGGACAAGTGCAAAGTTATGCACCTAGGAAAGAACAACCCGAACTTTGGTTACATGATGGAAGGTACCACCTTAGAAACCACCATCCAGGAAAAAGATTTAGACATCATTGTGGATAATATATTAAAACCCTCTGCCCAGTGTGCAGTGATGGCTAAGAAAGAAGAATTGGCCACTGTTGGAAACAGGATAGTGGGCTTGATGGACCTTGGTCTGACCCAGTATGGCATATCTTATGTTCTTATGTTCTAAAGCAAATAGAATGCTAGGTATCATAAGGAAAGGAATGGAGAATAAAACCAAGGATATTATAATGCCTCTGTATTGTTCCATGGTGCCTCCGCACCTTGAATATTGTGTATAAGTCTGGTCACCATATCTTAAATAGCATATAGCAGAATTAGAAAAGGTTCAGAGAAGAGCAGCATAAATGTTAAATGTAAGCGGGCTTCAAGGGAGGGGGTATGGGTTGGTGGGATAGTGAAGCAGATAGTAGAACATACTGTTGCATATGGCTGTTTTAAAGAAAATGCTTCAATAAAGATTAAATATTAAAAAAGTACTAAGCACACAACTGATAAAGTCTGATATGTCACAATGGTGAAGGAGTGCCAGGTTTACCAGGTTTACAAGTCACACAGGGTGTAATTATAGCTTGGTACATTGCTGCAGAGTCATATGTTGTGATGTACCATACCTCACCACAACCAAAGGCAGAGCCTGGTGTCCTGTCACCCCACCCAAAGACAGACCCGGGTGCTCCTGAGAAGGGCTTGTTGTCTCTCTGGCCAGGAAATATTGCAGACTATGGATGCCATGGAAAGTACAACATGCCATATAGAGAAAAGAAAGCAAAATAATGTTAAGTTTAAATTTTTTTGTAAATGAATTGTATAACTATTTGTATCAAGGACTACAAAAAGGGGACTGCTACTTCTGGAGAGAGATCTGCAATTGCAAGTATTTACTTCTGGGATTTTTTCTAAATCTTGAAGAAAAGGGAAATCTTTAGATTAAAGCTGATTAATCTGTGTAAATTAGAATCCAGTGTATTTGTTAAATCAGTCAGCCTAGTATCAGCAAAGAGCTTTTAGTTAAATTGAAAAGTCAACAAGTAGCTTTCAGTTTAAGTTTAAAACCCAGCAGAGGGCTGTCAGTTTTAATTTAAAACCCAGCAGAGGGCTTTCAGTTTAAAATCAGAACACAGCAGAGAGCTTTCTGGTTAAATTTAAAACCCAACAGAGAGCTTCTAGTTTAAATTTATTACTCAGTTAGGGCCTTGTATCAGCAAAGAACTTTAATTTAAATCAACTCAGAGTATAATTTAGCATAAAAGGAAAAACAGGGTCAGTATTCTTTGAGCAATAAATTGTTTCTAGAAACCTTTACAAAGAGGTCTTCTAGATAGGCGGTAAGAGACCTGTGAAATTATATTAAATAGCTGTTAAAACTAAGGGACAGATCAAAGGAGCATTTTGAAAGACTCCCTCTATCCAAGCAAGAGCTGTGTGAATCATCCAGGAAATTGGTCACAGATTACCTCAGAAGCATAGAACAGGGTAACTGTATAAGTCTTCTTTCCCTCCCTCCCTCCCCGACTCCCACCCACCACTGGGATAATCATAGCTTTATAGGTTATTAAACCTCTTAAAGGAAAGGAGGTGGCATGTTCACTCTCAGGTGCAGCTGTTTATCCTCATCAGGCATACATTAAAGACCTGAGATTAGTTAAGCTTGAGGTGAACAAAGTCCATTGAACTTATTAGGTATAGTTTTATTAGTATAAGTATCCCCAGCAAACCTTAGTAAGTAAACAACTTAAATACCTAAACACAACCCTAAAATTAAGATGCAGACAGCAGTCCAGCAGCGAGATGGGGGCTATCAAGTCTTTTGCATTGAGTGTCACATGTATGATTTTCTCCCAATTGGTGAGGGGTCATATGTGTGCACTAGGTGGAAGGAGCTCTTTGCTCTCAGGGAACAAGTCCGATCTCTGGAGGCTAGAGTACAGAACTTAGAGGACCTAAGAAAAACAGAGAGATACATAAACGAGACCTACAGGGATGTAGTACTGAAGTTCCACCTTCAGTCTGGCAGCATCCCTGTTGCCATGGAGGAGAGAGGTCACGTGACAGGAGAGCATCACCCTGGTGTGGCAGGAAGTGGTCCTGTAGCTAGGACCTGTCTTCCAGGTGATATTAAACCCTCTCACATCAAGGAGGTTTCTCCAGGACCATGTGCCCACGAGGGAAGGGTTAGGACAGCTTTGATAGTTGGTGATTCAATCATTAGGGATGTAGATAGCTGGGTGGCTAGTGGATGTGAGGATCGCCTGGTAACATGACTGCCTGGTGCGAAGGTAGCGGACCTCATGTGCCACCTAGACAAGGTCTTAGATAGTGCTGGGGAGGAGTCTGCTGTCTTGGTAGATGCCGTTATCAATGACATAGGAAAGTGTGATAGGAAGATTCTAGAGGCTAAATTTAGTCTTTTAGGCAGGATGTTGAAATCCAGAACTTCCCCAGGATAGCATTCTCCAAAATGCTTCCCATTCCACGTGCAGGACCCAAAAGGCAGGCAGATGATAGTACAAGGGTGAGGGTTTTGGATTTGTTAGGAACTGGGCAACATTCTGGGGAAAGGAGAGGCTTTTCCAAAAGGATGGGCTCTACCTTAACCGGGATGGAACCAGGCTGATGGCATTAACCTTGAAAAAGGAGATAGAGCAGCTTTTAAACTAGATAATAGGGGAAAGCCAACAGTCACTCAGGAGCGCATAGCTCGGAACAATGTATCCTTGAAGGATACTAGCAAAAGATTGAAATTAGGGAATATCAGCAGAGAGGTTCCAATAAAGACAAAAGTAGCCCAAATGCCCTTGAGTACAGAGCAGACAGAGCTTAAAGATTCCAAATTACCCCTGCCTACCAATAGCCAGATTAATATGAATAAAATACAGCCACTAAAATGCTTGTATGGAAATGCCAAAAGTCTAAAAAATAAGATGGGAAAGTTAGAATATATAGCACTAAATGAGAGGTTAGATATGATTGGTATCTCAGAGACATGGTGGAAGGAGAACAACAAGTGGGGTACTGTGATACCTGAGTAAAAGAGCAGATAAATTGGTGGAGGGGTTGCGCTCTATGCTAGAGAGAGCATTGAGTCACAAAGGATTAAAGTTTTGCAGGAAACAAAATTCACTGTAGAATCTCTATGGATTGAAATTCCTTGTAAAAAGGGGAAGGCGATGCAGTGGGGGTGTACTATCAACCGCTGGACCAGAGTGAACAAATGGATGATGAAATGCTCAAAGATATCAGAGAAGCTAATAAACGTTACAGTACAGTAATAATAATAGGTGATTTCAATTACCCTGGTATCGACTGCGTACGTGTCACGGCAGGACATGCTAGGGAGATAAAGTTCCTAGATAAAATAAATGACTGCTTCTTGGAGCAGCTGGTTCATGAACTGACCAGAGGGGAAGCCATTTTGGACCTAGTCCTTAGTGGAACACAAGATTTGGTGCAAGAGATAAGGGTGTTGGGGACACTTGGAAATAGTGATCATAGCATGATCACATTTGATTTAATAAATGGAGGAAGGACGGTAAGGAAATCCACAGTACTACCTTTTAACTTTCAAAAGGAGGCTATGATAAAATGAGGAAAATAGTTAAGAAAAAATTAAAAGGAGCAGTTGCAAAGGTTAAAGATTTACATCAAGCATGGGTGTTGTTTAAAAATACTATCTTGGATGTCCAGACCAGCTATATTTGACGCTTTAAGAAAAGTGGAAGGAAGTCCAAAAAACTGCCAGCATGGTTTAAAGGTGAGATCAGAAAGGTTGTTGTTGCCAAATAAAGCATCTTTCAGGACTTGGAAAAAGGAGCCAAATGACGAAAACTGGAAACAACATAAATATTGTCAAGTTAGATGCAAGACATTGATAAGGCAGGCAAAGGGAGAATTTGAGAAGAAGCTTGCTGCGGAAGCAAAAACGCATAATAAAATTGTTTTCAAGTACATTCGTAGCAAAAAAAACGTGAAATGGCCAGTTGGACCATTAGATGATAGAGGGGTAAAATGGGTACTAAGAGGGGACAAGGCCATAGCGGAGAGACTGAATGAATTCTTTGCTTTGGTCTTTACTGAGGAAGATATAGGGATGTTACCCATGACCGAAATGGTATTTAAAGGTGATGCCACAGAAGAATTGAAAGAAATATCGATACACCGGGAAGATGCATTACAACTATTTGATAAACTGAAGAGTTGAAAATCACCTGGACCAGATCGTATACATCCAAAAGTGTTGAAAGAACTGAAATATGAGATTGCAGACAAACTATTAGTAATTTGTGAGCTATCATTAAAATCATCTGTAATACCTGAAGATTGGAAGATGGCCAATGTAACGCCAATTTTTAGAAAGGGTTCCAGGGATGATCCAGGAAACTACAGACCGGTGAGCATGACGTCAGTACCAAGAAAAATGGTAGAAACCATTATAAAGAACAAAATTACTGAACATGCTCGTAGATAGTCATGGCTTAATGGGAGACAGCCAATATGGCTTTAGCCAAGAAAGGTATTGTCTTACTAATCTGTTATGTGTTTTGAAGATGTGAATAAAAAGGTAAACAAAGGTGAGTCAGTTGATATAGTGTATCTGGATTTTCAGAAAACCTTTGACAAGGTCCCTCATGAGAGACTCTTGGCGAAATTAAAAAGTCATGGGATAGGAGACAGTGTACTACTGTAGATCAGGAACTGGTTAAAAGATAGAAAGCAGAGGTTAGGGCTAAATGGCCAATTTTCCCAATGGAGAAAGGTGAATAGTGGAGTAGCCCAGGGATCTGAGCTGGCTCCAGTGCTTTTTAACATATTAGTAAATGACCTGGAGATGGGAATAACGAGTGTGGTAATCAAATTTGCAGATGTCACAAAACTATTCAAAGTTGTAAAAACCCATGAGGATTGTGAAAAATTGCAAGAGGACCTTGATAAATTGGAAGACTGGGCATCCAAATGGCAGATGAAATTTAATGTGGACAAGTGCAAAGTTATGCACCTAGGAAAGAACAACCCAAACTTTGGTTACACGATGCAAGGTTTCACATTAGGAACCACTACCCAGAAAAAAGATTTAAGTGTCATTGTAGATAACATGTTGAAACCCTCCACCCAGTGTGCGCAGCGGGGAAGAAAGCAAATAAAATGCTAGGAATCATAAGGAAACAAATGGAGAATAAAACAAAGGATATTATAATGCCTCTGTATCGTTCCATGGTGCAACTGCACCTTGAATATTGTGTGCAATTCTGGTCGCCATATTTTAAAAAGGATATAGCCTTATTAGGAAAGGTACAGAGAAGAGCCACCAAAATGGTAAAGGAGATGGAAGGATACCCCTATGAAGAGAGGCTAAAAAGGGTAGGGCTCTTCAAACTGGAAAAGAAACAGCTGAGGGGAGATATGATCGAGGTCTATAAATTAATGAATGAAGTGGAACGGGTAAACATAGATCGATTGCTTATGCTATGAAAATATAGAAAGACTAGGGGACATGCAATGAAGCTACAATGTAACCTATTTAAGACTAATAAGAGAAAATATTTTTTCACTCAACGTGTAATCAAACTCTGGAATTCATTACCAGAAGATGTAGTGGAAGCTGTTAGTGTAGCCGGGTTTAAAAATGGTTTGGACAAGTTCCTGGAGAAAAGGTCCATAAACCATTATTAAAGGGGACCAGGGAAATCCACTGCTTGCCCCAAAACAAGCATTGTGGAACCTGTGTCTTTTGGGGAAGTACTTGTGACCTAGCTTGGCCACTATTGGAAACAGGATACTGGGCCTGATGGACCTTGGTCTGACCCAATATGGCATATCTTATTTTGTTAAGTACAGCTGATTTAGTTTCCCCTGAACTGCTATCTGTTCTGGGTTTTGCTTTGTGGAAGTTTAACATGCTGAGATAGAAAAACAGCTTTTGTTTTCCCTGAACTGCTTTCCAGCTTGTGTTTAAAAGAAAACCCCTTCCCACCGCACGCCACACTACCACATATATAGTGTCGGCTTGTGGATCTCCTCTAACCATGTGGCTGAAGGCAAATCCACGTCCCTCCAGGGCTGGGCCTCTACAAGAGGATATTTTTTTGTTTTTATGGGCAAGAGGGTTAGCCTCGCCCTAATTAGGGAGCATGAAGAAGGTATATTCAGTGCTGGACAGGCAGGCTTTGTTTTGGCCACTAGAGGCTGCTAAAAGGTTGCTGGAGCTGGAATACTGCAGTTAACTCAGCTGCAGAAGAGGAAGCTGTAGTGGTGTCATAAGAGAACAATGACAAGCCAGGATAAAGTGGCTCCTCCAAATTCTGACAGAAGGTCATCAGCAAAAGCAATTGTATCAAAAGCAGCAGCAAGAGCAGCAATGGTAGCAGCAGTTTCAACACACCCTGCTGGAAGGGCAGCAATAACAACAGCAACAGATACAGGATCTTATTTGAACACAGGGGGAGTTACAGAATAGTTCCCCTAGCTCAGTTGACCTAGCCCCTGCAGAGAGCGCAGCTCCACCCTCCAGAGCAAGTGCTTCTCAAAATGATGGTGGAAGATGAACCGGACCATTTTTTTCTGAATTTTGAACAAACTGCTCTCATGGCCGGGTGGCTGGAGGTGAGATGGATTACCTATTTGGGGAATCTATTGATGGGCAGCAGTCAGGCTGCATTCCAGATCCCAACCCAGATGGGCGAGCTACATATGCAGCTGTCAAGACTGCCATACTAGAACAGGCCAGCTGTACCCCAGAGGCTTACTACCAGTGATTCAGAAAGGGGAGACTCCAGATAAAAGAGAGCTCTTGGAGGTTCCTCTATCAGTTGAAGGATCTCGCATGGAAGTGACTGTAACCAGAGGGAAAGACCAGGTCCAAGATAGCCAAGATTGTGCTATTGGAGTAGTTTTTGGATGGCTTGACCACCCCGATGAAATAGTGGGTATGTCAGCACCCCAAGCTTACACTGAAGAGTGCACTGGAAATAACTAAAGGGTATCATGAAGCCCAGTTGGTGAATGAAGCGGACAGTGAGAAGGGGAAGATGTCTCCCATCAGCCCAGGAGGATAAAAGTGGAAGTCGGAATGGATGTTGGCTCTCATGTTCTGACTCCCAAAGTCATTTCCTAGATGAGGGCATGGCCCCAGCCACAACCCTTTCACTTGTTTTAGGTGTGGAGCTCGGAGACACTTTGCTCGGGAATGTCCCCTAGGTATGGAAGAACCCATGGATATCAGCCTAACCACCCCTTACACTTGTGCTTTTGCAGACACTCCCACCCCGGGGCACAGAACTTTATGATTCCAGAGGAGCTCGAGGAAACCCACCTCCAGGCCTTGATAGACTTCAGGAGTGTGTGGATTCTCATTTGCCAGGAAACCATAACCCAATTTCTAATTGACTATACAAAGACAGTAACATTGGCTTGTATACATGGAGACCAAAGGCAGTAACCAACGGCGCAGGTTTCACTTAAGACCCCCAACAGGGAAAGCCATGTTTGAGGTCATTGTGCTGCTCTGGCTCCCGTATCCAGTGGTGATCAGCTGAGACTACCCAAACTTCGGAGCAATATGGGCCCGGCTAATTGACTGCTCCACTAAGTTGGCTCCACTAAGATTTCCCAAAGAGTTTCCCCCTGGAAGACCCAAGCCTGCTAAGTTCCAAAGTTGGCATCCCCAGGAAAAGCTACACTACCAACAAAATCTCGAGATGGCTATGAGGGAGGGATACAGGGAGGGAGAGCCTGGAGAAGAAACCCCTGGGGATAGCTCAGGGCTCAGTGGTAGTGGCCCAAATACAATTGTCCCCTTCCCAGCGTGGCGGCTGGGGGAAGACCCAGGAAGCTTCAGATGGGCCCAGCAAGAGGATGAGTCCCTTAAACATGCCTGAAAGCAGGTTTTAGAGGTGGATGGGATTCTAGTAGGCAGGGCTGGCCCGTCCATTGAGCAAGAATGTTTTTTGCACAGGGCCCCGCGTTTCAGGGAGCCCCGCAAAAAAACATTCTGCATCAGCCCAGATAGATAAAAAAAAATAATGGCTGCTGCTGCCGCCCTGGCAGCAGCAGAATCAAGCATCCCGCAGGGCCCCCCTGCCCGGCAGAGCCCTCCATGAAGCATCAGCTCCCTCAGCATCGGCTTTCAGAGCCACGATGGGAAAGCTTCTCTCTCGCGGCTCTGTAAAGCCCGCAGGGGCTGATGGGAAATCCCATCAGCCCCAGCGGGATTAACAAAGCCGCGAGAAAGGGAAACTCTCCCTTAGCAGCTCTGAAAAACCCGCGCTTTGGGAGCTGATGCTGCAGGGAGGGCTGGGCTGGGCAGGGGAGGCCATGCGGGATGCTTGATTCTGCCGCTGCCATGACGGCAATGGCAGCAGCAGTCGGTTTGTTTTTTTTAATCTACCTGGGTTGATGGGGGGGAAGAGGTTAGGACTGGTAATGGGCTATGGGGAGGATAAGGACTGGTAATGGGCTAGGGAGGGCTAAGACTGGAAGTGGGCTGATGGGGGGTTAAGATTAGTAATGGGCTATGGGGGGGCTAGGACTGGAAATGAGCTGATGGGGGGTTAGGACTAGTAATGGACTATGGGGGGGCTAGGACTGGAAATGGGCTGATGGGGGTTAGGACTGCTAATGGGCTATGGGGGGGTACGACTGGAAATGGGCTGATGGGGGGGTTAGGACTAGTAATGGGCTATGGGTGGGCTAGGACTGGAAATGGGCTGATGGGTGGGTTAGGACTGGTAATGGGCTATAGGGGGGCTAAGACTGGAAATGGGCTGATGGGGGGGTTAGGACTGGAAGTGGGCTGATGGGGGGGTTAGGACTGGGAATGAGCTATGGGGGGGCTAAGACTGAAAAGGGGTGATGGGGTTATGACTGGAAATGGGCTAATGGGGGGCTTAGGATGGGTAATGGGCTATGGGGGGCAAGGACTGGTAATGGGCTGAGTGGAAGGGGGCTTGAACTGCAAATAGCTGATGGGGACGGGGGCTTGGAATGGAAATGGGCTGAGTGGAAGGGGTGGCTTGAACTGCATATAGCTGATGGGGAGGGGGGCTTGGAATGGAAATGGGCTGTGGAGGAGGGAAGCTAGGACTGGAAATGGGCTGAGTGGGGGGGCTAGGACAGAAAATGGGCTGATGGAGGGGCTAGGATAAGACTGGAAATGGGCTGTTGGGGGTGCTAAGATTGGAAATGGGCTGTGGTGGGGGCTTAGATTGAAATGGAATCATGGAGGGGCTAGAACTGGAAGTAGGCTCATGGGGGGCTTGGATTGGAAATGGGCTGAGTGGAGGGGAGCTAGGATTTGACATGGGCTGATGGTGGGGCTAGGAAAGGACTAGAAATGGGCTGATGGGGGGCTGGGATTGGAAATGAGCTGATGGAGGGACTCGGATAGGACTGAAATGGATGGGGGAGCTAGGACTAGAAATGGGCTGATGGTGGGGCTAGGATAGTATTGGAAATGGGCTGATGGGGGGCTAGGACTGGAAATGGGCTGATGCGGGGACTAGAAGAGAACGGATGCTGGGTGGGGCTGGAACTAGAAGGGAGCTGATGTTGGGGGAGGATTAGAATGGGATGGAGCTGGGAGAGTGAAATGGAGAGGGAAAAAATATTTTGTGTGGGAGGGAAGACAAATCTACGATTTGACGGATATTGGGAGAGTAAGTGGGGATTGAGGATGGAGAGGTCAAATTTGAGTGGATGAAATCGGAATGAGGAAAGAGCAAAAGGAGAAAGATTAGTATGTTAAAGCAGATGTAGAGAGAGAATGGAAAAAAAACTAGAAGAGAGAAGAAAGGACAAATGGACAGCAGATGATGGAGAGTTAGCAGAAGACACGAAGAAACCAGAAGAAAGTGGCTGGAGCAATTGCAACTGAAAAAAATGCACAAAAGGTAGAAAAATATCTCTTTATTTTGAATTTATTAACTGGAATATGTCAGCTCTGGGAAATGTGCATCATTAATGTCTGCGCTTTATTTAGTACAAGAGGAAATTAATTTATAGTTTTATTTCTACAGTGTTGTTGTACATTCCAAGTTTGGCTTTTGGGGTTCCCAGTTTAATTATTGTCTTCCTGTTTCTAAATTGTGATTCCTTGTTTGGTCATGGTCTATGTTCTGCATGTGTAACTGAGCTGAGGTATTCTGTTTATGTAATTCCTATTTGACATTGCCACTTGTTCTCTTTCCCCAGTAGGTCATGTATTGTTATTCTCTGAATTGTATTGGTTTAATATTTGCAGTGTTGCCTTTTGATAGGTAGGGTATGGTGCTTTGTGAGTCCTGGTAGTGCTGTTAGGAGACAGCGGGTTTGCTATGGGTTCTAAATGGGCAGTGTTTGTTGTAGTTCCTAATGTTCCTTGGTGGTTGGCACTGGATTATAGTAATGTAGAAATCTTTTAGTTTTTCTTTATCCATACACTCATTAAGAGGCATGTTTGCTAAAAGTTAGTGTATGGTAACATTATGCAAATATTTATGCAAATGAGGCCCGTTATGGAAATGAGGCCCTGCACCGAATCTCCGCACATGGCCCCGCACCCCGCTTGGGCCGCTCCTGCTAGTAGGTAATGAAAAGTGCCCTGCAAGAACCTTTCCCTATTGTGTGCTAAAGAAAGATTTATTATACAGAGTGTCCGAAGGTGCTCTATGGGGATGAGGTAGAACAACTGATTGTTCCTCGGCCCTGTTGTCAGCAGGTGTTATCGTTAGCCCATAACCATTTATTAGGGGGACACCTAGGGATGGAGAAAACACTAGAGCGTGTTTTGGCCTGATTTTTCTGGCCTGGGGTCCATAAACAAGTGCAGTTATATTGGCAGTCATGCCCCACCTGGCCAACTTCTATCTCACGTTGCTACTTGGCTCTACACCAATCGACTTATTCTCAATCCCAGCAAAACTTTAGCCATCTGGCTAACTGGATCTAACACCTCACCTGTCTCTGCCCCTCTTCTTCTTGGTGCTCCAATACCCCTGGTCTCCTCCATCTGATACTTTGTTGTCATCTTACACTCTGCACTATCCTTCCACAACATATCACATCTGTTGTCCACAGATTCCTCTATGCTCTCCACCAGATCTGAAGCTTATGTTCCCTTCTGTCTCCCTCTGCTCTGATCACTCTGTTGCTTTCCCTTGTAATTTCACGCCTAGACTATTGCAATGTCGTTTATGCAGGTCTTCTGAAATATCAACTCCGTTCTCCAGCTCATTCAAAATACTGCCATCCTTCTACTCTCATTTGCCTCATGCTATGACCATATTATTCCTCTACTTCTACACCATCATTGGCTCTCTATCCAATATCACATCCATTTCAAGATTCTCATTCTGGTTCATAAAGTTCTTCATACAGGTGTCCCTTCATATCTCTCCTTCTATTTCATTCTTCATACTCTGCATCACTCCCTCCATTCACTCAATGCAAACTGTTTACATCTTCCTTCTGCTTCCTATGCCAGGTATGAACAAACATCACTCTGCTTTTTATTTTCTTGGCCCCTGCCTTTGGAATAACCTCCCTCCTGCCCTCCGCCTAGAGCCTTCTTTTACCAACTTTGTCACAGCTCAAAATACTCCTATTTCAAGAGGCTTTTGACATACCCATCACCTGAACCACTGGATCCTGTGACTGATCTTTTCTTCTCTCTCCCTTCTCCCTCACCCCTCCTAGTATGCCTGTGACTCTTTCCTATCTGTGATGCTGGAGTTCCTTTCCTAGTCTATTTTTAGCTATTTTTATTGTAAACCACCCTGCCAACTTGATTGAAGGGCACTATATCAAGTTTTTAATAAGCATAAACATAACCCCACCAGAGTCTGATCGGCCCTCTAGTGCCTATGCCCATCATTGAAACCCTATTTGAAAGAGTGACTATGGATCTGGTAGGACCCTTGGAGTGAACCACCTGGGGCAACAAGTATATATTAGTCATAGTGGGCTACGCAACCCAATACCCAGAGGCCATTGCTCTAAAAAATATGAAGACTACTACGATCACGAATTCCCTCTAGAAAGTATTCTCACAGGTAGCAATACCCAATGAGATCCTCACAGATCAAGGAACACCCTTTCTATCCAAGGTGATGATGCAAGTGTGTGCTTTGGTGAAGGTCAGGATGCTGTGAACATCAGTATATCACCCACAGATGAATGACCTCATTGAGTGATTCAATAAAATTCTGAAACAGATGTTTAAAAAGTTCATGCAGGAGGATGGTAAGAATAGGGATATTCTCCTTCCCTATTTGATGTTTACCATCTACGAGGTACCTCAGAGTTCCACTGGGCTTTCACCTTTTGAGTTGCACTTTTGAAAACGTCCAAGAGGCATATTAGATGTGCTAAGGGAAACCTCCCTCACTTGGTTTGCAGCTTGTCATGCTGTGAGGGCTTGTGTGCATCAGTGATGCTGAGGGCTAAGCTAGAGGTAGTTTAACTACTGGCAGGGTCTCCCAAGATGGACAGATCTCAGCTGAAGTACCAGACCAAGGCAAACCACCCATCTGGGCAGCAGCAGAATGGGACAGTGTTGGCGGCTAAGGATCACATTTCTTTAACAACGGGAACAACATTAAACTTAAACTGCACGTAAGAAAGGCCTGGCAATCCACTTCTGTATCTTGCCATGAAAACCCAATGGATAGTCACAACAAAACAAATTGCACTATAGTGCTGGAAGATGAGACCCTCAGTTCAGAAGGCAATCAACTGACTACTGGGGAGCAGCTGAAGACTCGTCAGAGTAAAGCCAGCATTTATGATGTGGTTGAATCAAAGCCCTCTGGACGTCTGACTGCTAATGTAGCTGCACATGAAATGAGAGTCAGAAGCTGCAAAGATGTCTTACATATTGGGACATGGAACATATGAAGCATGAACCAAGGGAAGTTGGATGTGGTCAAGAATGAAATGGAATGTGTTGGGTGTCAGTGAACTGAAATGGACTGGCATCGGATAATCACATGGTCTACTATGTTGGAAATGAAAGACAAAGAAGAAAAGGTATTGCATTCATAATTAAGAAGAAACTTGCAAGAACTGTAATGAAGTAAAATGCAGTCAGTGAACGCTTAATTTCTATTCGTCTATGAAGAATGGCTATCAACACAATTATAATTCAAGTTTATGCCCCAACAACAGCTGCAGAAGAGGATGAGGTTGATGAGTTCTATGAACAAGTACAAGCTGAAATCGACAGAACGTGCATACAGGATATCCTGATAGTCGTGGGTGACTGGAACTCAAAGGTTTGCAACAAAGAAGAAGGCAAAATGGTTGGAAAATATGGACTTGACAACAGAAATGAAGCTGGTGAAAGACATAGAATTCTGCAAGACCAACAATCTATTCATCTGAAACATCTTCTTCCGGCAATACGAGCGATGTCTGTACACCTGATCGTCATCCAATGGATTGTACAAAAATCAAATTGACTACATCTGTGGAAGTCAATGATGGAAAGTTCTATAACATCAACAAAGACAAAATCTGGAGCTAACTGTGGTACAGATCACCAACTACTAGTATGCAAACTCAAGCTAAAGTTGAAAAAGAGCAAGCCACTCATGAACGCAGAAAAATATGACCTTGAGAATATACTACTGGAATTTAAAGACTCCCTGCAAAATTGATTTGATGCTTTAGATACAAATGACAGAGCTCCAGAAGAGTTATAGGCTGACATCAAGAAGGTTGTTTTGGAAGAAAGCAAGAAGTCTCTATAAAAAGTGAAAAAGCCAAAATGGCCAAAATGGATGACCGAAGAAACTGAAAATTGCCCAAAAATGCAGTGAAGCTAACAACAGAGGAGAAAGAGAGGCAATCATAGAACTCAACAGAAATTTCCAACATGCAGCAAGACAAGGAGAAGTACTACAATGATGCATGCAAGGAAATAGAAGCAGAAACTATTAAAGGAAGAACAAGATCGGCTTTCCTAAAGCTACAAGAATTAAAGAAAAAATTCCATCCTCGAATTGGAATGATACAAGATGCTCAAGGATCCATGTTGAATGATGCTGAGAAGATCAAGAAAAAGTGGAAAAAATATAGAGAACATAAGAACATAAGATATGCCATACTGGGTCAGACCAAGGTCCATCAAACCCAGTATCCTGTTTCCAACAATGGCCAATCTAGGTCATACGTACCTAGCAGTTTCCCCAAAAGACACAGGTTCCACAATGCTTGTACTGGGTCAAGCATTGATATCCTGGGTCCCTTCTTAATAATGGTGTATGGACCTTTCCTCCAGGAACTTATCCAAACCTTTTTTAAACCCAGCTACACTAACAGCCTTTACTACATCATCCGGTAACAAATTCCAGAGTTTGATTACACGTTGAGTGAAAAAATATTTTCTTTTATTAGTCTTAAGTAGTTTACGCTGTAGTTTCATTGCATGTCCCCTAGTCTTTCTATATTCTGATAACGTAAACAATCGATCTACGTTTAACCGTTCCACTCCGTCCATTAATTTATAGACTTCTATCATATATCCCCTTAGGTTAAAGAGCCCTAACCTTCTTAACCTTTCTTCATAGGAGTATCCTTCCATCCCCTTTACCATTTTGGTGGCTCTTCTCTGAACCTTTTCTAATAAGGCTATATCCTTTTTAAGATACAGCGACCAGAACTGCACACAATATTCAAGGTGCGGTCTCACCATGGAACGATATAGAGGCATTATAATATCTTTTGTTTTATTTTCCATTCCTTTCCATATGATACCTAGCATTCTATTTGCTCTTTTGGCCGCCGTTGCACACTGGGCCGAGGGTTTTACCATGTTATCCACAATGATGCCTAAATCTTTTTCCTGGGTGGTGGTTCCTAATGTGGAACCTTGCATCGTGTAACCATAGTTTGGGTTGTTCTTCCCTAGGTGCATAACTTTGCACTTGTCCACATTAAATTTTATCTGCCATTTTGATGCCCAGTCTTCCAATTTATCAAGATCCTCTTGCAATTTTCCACATTCCTCTTGGGTTTTAACTACTTTAAATAGTTTTGTGTCATCTGCAAATTTGATAACCTCACTCGTTATTCCACTTTCCAGGTCATTTATGAATATGTTAAAAAGCAGCGGACCCAGCACAGATCCCTGGAGTACACCACTATTCACCTTTCTCCATTGGGAAAATTGGCCATTTAGCCCTACCCACTGCTTTCTATCTTTTAACCAGTTCCTGATCCACAATAGTACACTGCCTCCTGTCCCATGGCTATTTAGTTTTGCCAAAGGTCTCTGATGAGGTACCTTGTCAAAGGCTTTCTGAAAGTCCAGATACACTATATCAACTGACTCACCTTTGTCCACCTGTTTATTCACAACTTCAAAAAAACATATCAAATTAGTAAGACAAGATCTTCCTTGTCTAAAGCCATGTTGGCTATCTCCATTAGGCCATGACTATCTACATGCTGAGTAATTTTGTTCTTTATGATGGTTTCTACCATTTTTCCCGGTACTGACGTCAGACTCACCGGTCTGTAGTTTCCCAGATCACCCCTGGAACCCTTTTTAAAAATTGACGTTACGTTCGCCATCCTCCAATCTTCAAGTATTACAGATGATTTTAATGATAGTTCACAGATTACTAATAGCAGGTCTGCAATCTCATATTTCAGTTCTTTCACCACTCTTGGATGTATACCATCCGGCCCAGGTGATTTGCTACTCTTCAGTTTATGTAATAGTTGTAATACATCTTCCCGATGTATCGATATTTCCTTCAATTCTTCCGCACCTTTAAATACCACTTCAGTCATGGGTAGCATCCCTACATCTTCCTCAGTAAAGACCGAAGCAAAGAATTAATTCAGTCTCTCCGCTATCGCCTTGTCGCCTCTTTATGCCCTTTAACCCCTCTATCATCTAATGGACCAACTGACTCTCTCACAGGTTTTTTGCTACGAATGCACTTGAAAAAGTCTTTATTTCGCGTTTCTGCCTCTGCAGCAAGCTTCTTCTCAAATTCTCCCTTTGCCTGCCTTATCAATGCCTTGCATTTGACTTGCCAGTGCTTGTGCTGTTTCCAGGTTTCGTCGTTTGGCTCTTTTTTCCATTTCCTGAAAGATGCTTTTTTGGCAACAGCAGCCTCTCTGACCTCACCTTTAAACCATGCTGGTAGTTTTTTGGACTTCCTTCCACTTTTCTTAAAGCGTGCAATACAGCTGGTCTGGGCTTCCAAGATAGTATTTTTCAACAACATCCAAGCTTGATGTAAGTCTTTAACCTTTGCAACTGCTCCTTTTAGTTTTTTCTTAACTATTTTCCTCATTTTATCAAAGTCTCCCTTTCGAAAGTTAAAAGGTAGTACTGTGGATTTTCTTACTATCCCTCCTCCACTAATTAAATCAAACGCGATCATGCTATGATCACTATTGCCATGGCCCGAACACCCTTATCTCTTGCACTAGATCTGGTGTTCCACTAAGGACTAGGTCTAATATGGCTTCCCCTCTGGTCAGTTCATGAACCAGCTGCTCCGAGAAGCAGTCATTTATTTCATCTAGGAACTTTATCTCCCTAGCATGTCCTGCCATGACACTGACCCAGTCGATACCGGGGTAATTTAAATCACTCATTATTATTACTGCGCTGTAACATTTGTTAGCTGCCTTGATTTCTTTGAGCATTTCATCATCCATTTGTTCATTCTGGCCAGGCAGTCGATAGTACACCCCCACTGTCATCGCCTTCCGCTTTTTACATAGAATTTCAATCCATAGAGATTCAACAACAAATTTTGTTTCCTGCAAAACTTTAATCCTTTCTGACTCAATGCCCTCTCTAACATAGAGCGCAACCCCTCCACCAATTTGATCAGCTCTATCATTACGATATAGTTTGTACCCAGGTACCACAGTGTCCCACTGGTTGTCCTCCTTCCACTATGTCTCTGATATTCCAATCATATCTAACCTCTCATTTAGTGCTATATATTCTAACTCTCCCATCTTATTATTGAGACTTCTAGCATTTGCATACAAGCATTTTAGA
This sequence comes from Ichthyophis bannanicus, assembly GCA_033557465.1. Taxonomy (NCBI): domain Eukaryota; kingdom Metazoa; phylum Chordata; class Amphibia; order Gymnophiona; family Ichthyophiidae; genus Ichthyophis; species Ichthyophis bannanicus. The sequence goes on along the minus strand of CM066033.1, from coordinate 122,702,472 downwards.
GACTGCATTTTATTCATATTAATCTGGCTATTGGTAGACATGGGTAATTTGGTATCTTTAAGCTTCATCTGCTCCATACTCGAGGGCATTTGGGCTATTTTACTTTTTTTGTAACCTCTCTGCTTTTGGTAGTATCCTTCAAGGATACATTCTTCCGAAACATGCGCTCTTTGGTGACTGTCGGCTTTCCCCTACTAGTTTAAAAGCTGCTCTATCTCCTTTTTAAAGGTTAATGCCATCAACCTGGTTCCATTCCAGTTAAGGTAGAGCCCATCCTTTTGGAAAAGCCTCTCCTTTCCCCAAAATGTTCCACAGTTCCTAACAAATCCAAACCCCTCATCCTTGCACTATCATCTGCCTGCCTTTTGGGTCCTGCACGTGAAATGGGAAGTTCTGGGGAAGTTCTCGATTTCAACTTCCTGCTTAAAAGACTAAATTTAGCCTCTAGAATCTTCCTATCATTGAAGATGAACTTTTCCTATGTCATTGATACCAGCATCTACCAAGACAGCAGACTCCTCCCCAGCACTATCTAAGACCTTGTCTAGGTGGCATATGAGGTCTGCTACCTTCGCACCAGGCAGGCATGTTACCAGGCGATTCTCATGTCCACCAGCCACCCAGCTATCTACATCCCTAATTATCGAATCACCAACTATCAAAGCTGTCCTAACCCTTCCCTTGTGGGCACATGGCCCTGGAGAAACCTCCTTGGTGCGAGAGGCTTTTATATCACCTGGAAGATGGGTCCTAGCTACAGGATCACTTCCTGCCACACCAGGGTGATGCTCTCCTGTCACATAACCTCTCTCCTCCATGGCAACAGGGATGCTGCCAGACTGGAGGTGGGACTTGCGACGCCCCTGCCCCGCCTTAGGGCTAAAAGACAGGAGCGGCCTATTGCCTCGTGAGGAATGGAGTTAAAAACTGTTCCCTGGTAATGCTGGGTAATGTAGTTCTTGTGCTCCTTTCACTCCGAAATAAGTGTAGTTGTGCGCCAGAGACGGTAAGGCTTGTTTGCAAGTATTTTATTGTTGTTGGGGAGATTCTTCCAGCGCATCAAAAAATTCATACACATGAACAAAAACTGGTGCTTTAACATGAACAGAATAAACTTAGGAATAAAGTCAACTAAAGTAGAATTCAGCTTTAACTTCAGCTTTACTTCTAGGGAGTTTGACTCAGCTCTGCCCCAAGAGGTGATTCCCATTTAATGCAGCCTCTTTACATGCACTGTTACGTTCACAGTGGGAGCTTAATTCAGGTGCAAGTAATTAAGGTTTCCAAAGCATGGCAGTAGAAACAGCTCCGTTGTATTTTACTCATACACGGCACAGCAAGCTTCTTTACTCTGGTATTTCCATACAACACAACGAACAATCCATACTATTACAGTCAGGTAAGTCAGAATCAGTTTGCATTAATTCTTCAGACTGTATAGAATTAGTATCTTCATTCAATACTGGTTGTCTGCCTGCTTTTAGATCTAGAAACTCTTTAAAGCTTTGGAGAAGCAATTCAGCCTGTTGGTTGCTAGATAAGCAATTGTCAGCAGCTATTAAGCTTCTCTCTTGGTCAGTAATGTTTCCCTTCTCCCCTCTCAGGCTAAATAAGTCAGGGTAACATTTAGGCTCTCTTAGTAAGGCTTCAAACATAGGAGAATTGAGTTTACCTTCACTCTTGTAACTCCTAGGAAAACTGCTTACTTTTTGCCAAGCCCCTCTCGTCCTAGGTGGCTCAGACGTCTTCCAGCTGTGAGGGTTCCTGTGTCTCTCTGGTCCCAACTGTATTCCAAAGAATGAGTTTTCTTTCTCACTTGCCTGCCGTGGAGGCTTCCTCTTCCAGGGCTCTGCCTTCTTCCAGGAGTCTAATCCAGGGCTACGTCCACTTTCCTCAGGACTTTCATTCACAGCCCTTGAAAAGATCCTTGCAGGTCTTCTTTTATTACCAGGGTCAAACGTACTGCCACACTGCTTCCATTCACTCTCTGACTCACTCTCAGCTGACGTACCAAACGTCTTTCCACAGCTCGTCCTCTCATAGGTCCTTTGCTCTGAGGTCCTCTGCTCAGAGTTCCTTGTGCAGCTCTGTGCACTGCTCTGCCTACTTCGGCTCAGTCCTTTGCTGCTCTCTTTGCTCCTCCTGCACCCTTTGCTCTCCTCGCTCCCTTTGCTCCCCTTAGCAGGGTCATTCTCAGGTTTAAAACAAGGTTCTCTTCCAGGCATGCCCCTTCCAACCACTGGGTGTGCCCAATCAGGACTACTCAACTCCTCCCCTGGGCTAGTATCCATTCTTAGCTCAGCAGAAAGGAGTTTTTCTTTCCTTCCAGTATTGTCAATCTGGCGTAAATCCTGTTGCCCTTCAGGATTTTCCTCGGTCTCCATTGCCTCAGGAGGGCGCTCTTCACCACAGACTTCAGGACTATATTTTTATTTATTTTATTTACATTCTCTTATATACTGCACTATTCTGCATCAGTGCGGTTAGCATTGAACAAACTGAAATTACATTGAACAGGGCATTATAACTTGGAGATAACTATTTTACAGGGAACATGGGCTATGGAGGGTTAAGTGGCTTGCCGAAGACCACAAGGAGCACCTGTGGGACTAGAAACCCCAGTCCTTCTGGCCCAAGGTTGCTGTCCTCTAGTGGGATTTGAATCCCCAACCTTCCGGCCTGAAGTACCTTGCCCCAACCACTAGGCCACTCCTCATCCTATATCCCTGTAGGTCTCGTCTATGTACCTCTCTGTCTTTCTTATGTTTTCCAAGTCTGCTACTCTAGCCTCTAGAGAACGGACTCATTCCCTGAGAGCAAAGAGCTCTTTGCACCTAGTGCACACGTAAGACCTCTCACCAACTGGGAGAAAATCATACATGTGACACTCAATGCAAAAGACTGGAAAGCCCCCATCTCGCTGCTGGACTGCTGTCTGCATCTTAATTTAAGCTTGTGTTTAGATCTTTAAGTTCTTTACTTACTAAGGGTTGCTATGGATATTTATACTAATAAAACTGTACCTAATACGTTTAATATACCTTGTTCACCTGAAGCTTAATTAATCTCAGGTCCTTAGTTTATGACTGATTTGGGTAACGAGCCTCACCTGAGAGCATCTCCTTGCCTTTAAGATGTGTAAGTACCTATAAAGCTACGATTATCCCAGGGGTGGGTGGGTGTTGGGGAGGGAGGGAGGAAATAACACATTAAAAGAGGGCTGCTACACAGAACCCTGTCCTGTGCTGCTGAGGTAAGCTGTGACCAACTTCCTGGGTGATTAACAGTCCTTGCTTGGATAGAAGGAGTCTTTCAAAATGTCCTTTTGACCTACCACCTGGTGTTAACACCTATTGAAAAGGTTTCACAGGTCTCTTGCCCTCTAGGTAGAAGGCCTCTTTGTAAAGGTCTCTAGAAGACTTTATTTGTTGCTCAAAGAGTACTGACCCTGTTTTGCCTTTTATGCTAATTTATATCCTGATTCGATTTAAATTACGGCTCTTTGCTGCTGCTAGGCTCTGACTTATTATGACATTTAAACTACAAGCTCTCTGCTGGGTTCTAAATTTAACCAGAAAGCTCTCTTCTGTGTTTTAAATTTAAACTAAAAGTACTTTGCTGATACTAGGCCCCGAGTGATTATTAAATTTAAACTACAAGCTCTCTGCTGGGTATGAAATGTAACCAGAAAGTTCTCTGCTGTGTTTTAAATTTAAACTTAAACTGCTGCTACCAGGCCCTGACTGATTTAACAAAAAACACTGGGTTCACAGATTAATTAGCTTTAATACAAAGAAGTCCTTTCAGAAAATTCCCAGAAGTATATACTCACAATTGCAGATCTCTCTCCAGAAGTTGCAGTCCTTTTTTCTAGTCCTTCAAGACTGAGGATCACAGAGCTCTGATTGAGCTATTTATGCCTGTGCTTCTGAGATAAGCTATGACCAACTTCCTGGGTGATTAACAGTCCTTGCTTGGATAGAAGGAGTCTTTCAAAATGTCCTTTTGACCTGCCACATGGTGTTAACACCTATTGAAAAGGTTTCACGGGTCTCTTGCCCCCTAGGTAGAAGGCCTCTTTGTAAAGGTCTCTAGAAGACTTTATTTGTTTCTCAGAGTACTGATCCTGTTTTGCCTTTTATGCTAAGTTATAATCTGATTTGATTTACATTACAGCTCTTTGCTGTTGCTAGGCTCTGACTTATTATGAAATTTAAACTACAAGCTCTCTGCTGGGTTCTAAATTTAACCAGAAAGCTCTCTTCTGTGTTTTAAATTTAAACTAAAAGTACTTTGCTGATACTAGGCCCCGAGTGAATATTAAATTTAAACTATAAGCTCTCTGCTGGGTTCCAAATTTAACCAGAAAGCTCTCTTCTGTGTTTTAAATTTAAACTAAAAGTACTTTGCTGATACTAGGCCCCGAGTGACTATTAAATTTAAACTACAAGCTCTCTGCTGGGTTCCAAATTTAACCAGAAATCTCTCTTTGTATATGATAACGATCAAGTGGACCAATAGCCGTTTTAACCTGTACCTTATGATCCGGAACCATTGGTGATGAAAGAAGAAGTTGAAGCAGCTTTGAAAGCCTTATCAAAGAACAAAGCACCAGGCATTGATGGAATTCCCAAAGAAGTATTACAGCAATCTGATGCAGCTGGAGGAAAGGTCCATAAACCATTATTAAGAAGGGACCCAGGATATCAAATGCTTGAACCAATACAAGCATTGTGGAACCTGTGTCCCTTGGGGAAACTGCTAGGTACATATGACCTAGATTGGCCACTGTTGGAAACAGAATACTGGGCTTGATGGACCTTGGTCTGACCCAGTATGGCATATCTTATGTTCTTATGTTCTTATGGGTCTACAGAAAATTACCCATTCCTCTCCAAAGGGAGTATCAACAGTCCCCTTTAAGAGAGTCTGCAGCCCAGAGTTCAGGGCTGGGAGGGTGTGGCTCACAGGGAGAGGTTAAGAACCCAGCAGGCTGCAGGAGCAGAGAGGCCCATGGAGCCAGAAGTCCTTCCAAGGCAAACCGTGCAAAGGAGTTCTGAGGTAGTGACTTTAAGTGGAGCTAGAGGAAGGGCCGGGAGAACCAGCTTGTGGAGTTTTAACAAGCTAGGAGAGAAGTACAGCTGATTTTGTTTCCCCTGAACTGCTGTCTGTTCTGGGTTTTGCTTTATGGAGTTTTAACAAGCTGGGACAGAATAAAAACTGCTTTTGTTTTCTCTGTAATGCTCTCCAGCCTGTGTTTGAAAGAAAGCCCCTTCCCACTGCACACCACACTACCACACTCCCTATTAAGCAAACATGTTATTTTAAGCTTTTAGTGATAATTTTTAAATTGATTAAGTTAGGTAAACCCCAATATTTGTAAACTTCAGAAATATAGACAAGGAAGGTTGCTTTGCTCCTCACGGGGTTACTTGAGGCCTCGCATCTTCAACAAGTAACATGGAGGGTGAAAGCCTTTAGTGTTCTAGGGCCAGAGCAATGAAATGCCTTGTCTGGCCCTCTAAAAGAGGAGGTTAACATCATGGCTTTCAGGAAAGGATTGAAAATGCTGTTGTTCTACAATGTCAAAGGAAGAATAGAATTTTTTTTCATCTCTGTGTTAAGAGCTATCTATATTTCTATAGGATTCTAATTTCTTTCTAGTTTATTTATTATGCAAATCATTTTAAATACAATTTGTTAAAAAGATGGTGATAAGGAATAAAAAGAATAACAAGAGATAAGAGATAAGAGGGCATGCCAGAATGTAACGTCGTATGAACTGTAGTAAGAATGTTATATTGAATGCGATGGCATATGGGTAGCCAGTGGAAATGCATACTGAGGTGAAATAATAGAAGATAATGGAATTGGGATGTAGCAGATTCAGTTTATTTAAAATTAAAAATGATCTATCAACTTAAGCCATATTGGGTCATTGGAAATGTAAATAATAGTACAATTGATCTCCAGGAACAAGCAGGAATGAGTCTTCACATATGGGTATCGTCGGTACCAACGGAGCCTGCGCGGGAACGCTCCCCAGCGTCCAGTAAGAAAGCTTTTGGGAGCATCCCACAGCGCCTGCGCACTGCCTTCCCGCCTTTCCGAACTGCCTCTCTCCAGTTCTTCTTTTCCGCGGAGCCAGCAGGTCATGTTCCTGTCACCGCAGAAGAAGTTCTTTATTTTTTCTTTATTTTTCTGTGTCGCGTCTGCCTTCTTCGACGTCAGACCGGTACCGCCGGTCTTTTCTTTTCTTCTTACAAAAAAAAAAAATGTTTCTTTCTTCAACTGTGCATTTTCGGTTTGGGCCTTAGGCCTGAACATTTTTTCTCCTCATGGAGAAGCCCGCTTCCGGGTTTAAAAAGTGCACGAAGTGTGGCGGTACTATTTCTGTCACCGACACCCATGATTGGTGTCTAAAATGTTTGGGTTCTGACCATTCCATCACGGATTGTGTGTCCTGTACCATGATGTCTAAAAGAGGTCGGCAGAACCGAGCAGCCAAGCTCAGTACCCTGTTTCCCTCTGATGCAGCCTCGGTGGCATCGACATCTTCCAGGGCTTCTTCTTCCTCCCATGGATCTCAGGTAACCAAACATAAATCTAGCCGGTCCTCGAAGGGCAAATCTGCCTCTAAGCATCGAGATGCCTCCGGGCTTGTCCTCGAGGATTCCGCACCGGCAAAATTACCCCAGCGGGAAGTTCCGGCTTCCAAAGCATTGTCTATGGGGTCACAGGTTGACATCGATGGCTCGGCCTCGACCGATCACCTGTTGCTGTGTTCTGGGGTACCGGTGGCCTCCACCGGTACCGACATCCAGACTCTGGTGGCGTCGATGGATCAGAAGATTCTGTCCATGCAGCGCACCCTAACGGCGTTTATGCAGGCTTCGACGCCTCCGGTACCACAACAATCTCCATTGTCGGTACCGACTCCGGCACCGGCATCGTTCCCGGTGCCGGTACCGATTGCATCGACATCGGCCTCGGTGTCGACTGCAATGGTACCCTGTCCTATGATGCCCATCGGTACCGAACCGGTACCGCTTACTCCCGATGTCGATCCCACTCGGTACGCGTATCGGGCTTTACAGGAGCATCCAGACAGGCGATACTTCGATTCCTCCGAAGACTCTGATGAGTCGGAGGTTTCTGTCGAGGCACCGGTACTTCTTCCTCAGGAGTCTGATTCTCCAAAACGAAGAATGTCTCCTCCAGAAGACTTGTCTTTTCAAGACTTCATTAGGGAAGTGGCTAGGGGCCTCTCCATTACAGTGGCCCCTGAGTCAGAGCCTAGAGCCAAGCAATTAGATATTTTGCAATATCCTAAGGCTCCTAAAGAAGCAGCTACTTTACCTATTCATGAGATTCTCTATGATCTCATGTTGAGCATGTGGGAGACTCCTCTTACCACCTCTCCTCATTCTCGTAGATTAGACACCATGTACCGTGTCCCTCCTTGTCCTGGCTTTCATAAGTCTCAGCTTCCTCACCACTCTATTGTGGTAGAGTCTGCCATGAGGAAAATAAAGAGTGCAAAGAGACACTCATCTAATCTTCCAGGATGTGAATGCAGGACCCTTGATGCTTTTGGCCGAAGGATTTTCCAAGCCAATATGCTTGCTGCCAGAATCAACTCCTATAGTCTCTATATGGGGATGTTTCTAAAAGAAGTCACAGATCATCTGCAGACTTTAGCCCCTTTTATTTCAGAAGATAAAAGGCAGGAATTTCTCACTTGGCTTAAACATGCCCAAGATGTTTCCAAATTTTCCAACCATGCAGCCTTTGACTCTTTTGAGTGTGTAAGCAGAGCCTCGGCTATTGCCATAGGTGCACGCAGAATTGCTTGGTTACAAGCCTCTGATTTGGAACTCTGGGTCCAAGATGAACTGGGAAATCTTCCTTGTACAGGTGAAAACCTTTTTGTCAGGGATTGGAAAGCAAAGGCCACTCAGATGGATGCTGAGAACTCTGCTTTGGATCGACTTTCAAAGTCTACCTCTGCTCCTGCTAAGAAAAGATTGTTCAAAAAGACACATTTTTCTAAAAAAGGAAGATACTATCCTGCTTATGGTCAGCAGGCATCTTCTGCAGGTCGTTTTGCTGCAAAGCGTCAGCAACCACCTAAACAGGCCAAGGCAAAGGCTGCCAGGCCTCCCACGGCCCAGCAGCCTCAGCCTCCTCAGGGCCCTTGACTTGCAACTAGAGAACTTAGCCTTTCTGGCTCTGGAAGAACCAGAGCCCCTCACCATTCCAGGAAGATTAGCTTACTTTGCTCCCAGATGAGAGCAAATCACAGCAGAGCAATGGACCCTCTCCATTATAAGGGAAGGGTACAAGCTTCATTTCTTAAACATTCCTCCCCACACCATGGTGAAACAGTTCAATTCTCCAACATCTCTCCTCAACCTTCTGGGTCAGGAGATTGCTACCCTTCTTGCCCAAGGGGCAATAGTAGAAGTACCCCTTCTTCAACAGGGCTCAGGGTTCTACTCCCCTTATTTTCTTATTCCAAAGAAAACAGGGGGCTACAGACCCATATTAGATCTCAGAGAATTGAACAAGTTTCTATTCAAAGAGAAATTCAAGATGATTTCTCTCGATACTCTGCTGCCATACCTTCAGAGTTAGGACTGGCTTTGTTCTCTAGATCTCAAGGATGCGTACACCCATGTCCTTATCCATCCAACACACAGAAGCTTCCTTCGGTTCCTTTTTCAAGGAAAGCACTACCAATACAGGGTGCTTCCTTTCGGTCTGGCCTCTGCACCAAGGGTGTTCACGAAATGCATGGCAGTAGTAGCTGCATTTCTACGCACTCTAGGAATATTCGTTTTCCAATATCTGGATGACTGGCTCATTCGAGCTCCATCCCAGTCAGAGGCCCAGATTTGTCTAACCTGCACAATGCGTGTCCTTCAGTATTTGGGACTGGTAATAAATATCCCAAAATCCCATCTCACCCCTACTCAGTCTCTGGAGTTTATAGGGGCCTTGCTGGATACCACAACTGCAAGGGCCTATCTTCCTCAGGCCCATTGCCTACGCTTGGTGCAGTTAGCCTCCCAGATACAGTTAAAGTCTCATTTAACTGCTCGAGAAATGTTACAACTATTAGGCCACATGGCATCCACCGTGCATGTGGTTCCATATGCTCGCCTTCACATGAGGGCAGCTCAATGGACTTTGTCCACCCAATGGACTCAGGCATCAGGTTGCCTGTCAGACAAAATAGCAAACTCCAGTCGTCTATTTTGGTCTCTCCAATGGTGGAAGTCCCCTCCAAATCTGTTGCTGGGGTCCCCTTTTCAGAAGTCGCTACCCCAAGCAACTCTGACAACAGATGCTTCTCCAATAGGTTGGGGGGCTCATCTGCAGGATCACTCCACCCAGGGCATCTGGTCTCCACAGGAGACTTCTCTGCATATCAGTCTCTTGGAACTCAGAGCAATATTCTTAGCTCTCAGAGTGTTCCATTCCCTGCTCGGCTATAGGACAGTCCTCATCCATACGGACAACCAAGTAGCCATGTTCTATGTAAACAAGCAGGGTGGGACTGGCTCTCTGGCGCTTTGCAATAAAGCTTTGCGACTGTGGGCCTTCGCCAGAGAGCATCACATCCATCTTCTGGCAGTATATCTTCCAGGCATTCAAAACTCTTGGGCGGACAGACTCAGTCGAGTTCTGCTCCCACACGAGTGGTCCCTCTACATGGACCAGGTAGCCAGGATTTTTCGAATTTGGGGAACCCCGGACATAGACCTCTTTGCAAGTCCGTGGAATGCCAAACTTCCCCGGTTCTGTTCCAGAATTCCGTGTCAGGGAGTTCAGGCCAAGGATGCCTTCCTCCTTCACTGGGGTCAAGACTTCCTTTATGCCTTTCCACCAATTCCCCTAATTCCCAAAACACTATTCAAGCTTCAGAGAGATCGAGGGACCATGATCCTCATAGCACCACATTGGCCACGCCAAGTGTGGTACCCTCTACTTCTGCATCTCTCTCAAGCTCCTTCCCTGTACTTGGGCTCTGCGCCAGACCTTCTGTCCCAGGAAGAGGGAACATTGTGGCACCCAAACCCCCAGTCGCTCCATCTCAGGGCTTGGTTGCTCAGGGCCTAGACCTTCAAGATTTTCATCTCTCTCAGCATGTCAGAGATGTTATTCATGCCTCTAGAAAGCCTTCTACTAGACGTTCCTATGCTTTCAAATGGAAAAGATTTACCATTTGGTGTTCAGAGAAGGGTCTAAACCAGGGGTCTCAAACTCAAATTGCTTTGAGGGCCAAATGAGGACTTGTAGAGTAACCCGGGGGCCGCACAAGACGCAGGCCTCATTTGCATAAGGGCATCATTTGCATAAATATTTGCATAATGTTACCATACACTAACTTTTAGTAAACATGCCTCTTAATGAGTGTATGGATAAAGAAAGACTAAAAGATTTCTACATTACTATAAACCAGTGCCAACCGCCAGGCACATTAGGAACTACTAGAAACACTGCTCATTTAGAACCCATAGCAAACCTGCCGTGTCCTAACAGCACTACCAGGACTCACAAAGCACCATACCCTAACTATCAAAAGGCAACACTGTAAATATTAAATCAACACATTTCAGAGAATAACAATACATGACCTACTCGGGAAAGAGAACAAGTGGCAATGTCAAATAGGAATTACATAAACAGAATACCTCAGCTCAGTTACACATGCAGAACATACACCATCACCAAACAAGGAATCACAATTTAGAAACAGGAAGACAATTAAACTGGGAACCCCAAAAGCCAAACTTAGAATGTACAACACTGTAGAAATAAAACTATACATTGATTTCCTCTTGTATTAAATAAAGTGCAGACGTTAAAGATGCACATTTCCAAGAGCTGACATATTTCAGTTAATAAATTCAAAATAAAGAGATATTTTTCTACCTTTTGTGCATTTTTTTTTCAGTTGCAATTGTTCCATTCACTTTCTTCTGGTTTCTTTGTGTCTTCTGCTAACTCTCCATCGTCTGCTGTCCATTTGTCCTTTCTTCTTTCCTAGTTTTTTTCCATTCTCTCTACATCTGCTTTAACATACTAATCATTCTCCTTTTGCTCTTTCCTCATTCCTATTTCATCCACTCAAATTTTACCCCTCCATCCTCAATCCCCACTTACTCTCCCAATACCCGGCCAATTGTAGATTTTTCTTCCCTCCCACACAAAATATATTTCCCCTCTCCATTTCACTCTCCCAGCCCCATCCCATTCTAATCGTCCCCCAACATCAACTCCCTTCTAGCTCCTGCCCCACCCAGCATCCGCTCCCTTCTAGTCCCCGCATCATCAGCCCATTTCCAGTCCTAGCTCCCTCCCCTCACAGCCCATTTCCTTTCCAAGCCCCCCTCCCCATCAGCCCATTTCCATGCCAAGCCCCCTTCCACTCAGCCCATTACCATTCCAAGACCCTGTCCCCATCAGCTATTTGCAGTTCAAGCTCCCCCTTCTACTCGGCCCATTTCCAGTCATAGCACCCCCCCCCCCAGTCCATTACCAGTTCTAGCCCCCCCCCCAGCCCGTTATCGGTCCTAAGCCCCCCAACAGCCCACTTCCAGGCCTAACCCTTCCATCGCCCTATCTTCATTCTTAGCCCCCCCATAACCCCGTTTCAGTCTTAGCCCCCCAATCAGACCACCTCCAGTCCTAACCCCCATCTGTCCATTACCAGTCCTAACCCCCATCACCCCATTTTCAGTACTACCCCCCCCAGCCACACATCAAGTCCTGCTCCCCCCCCACATCAAGTCCTGCTCCCCCCCATCAAGTCCTGCTCCCCCCCCATCAAGTCCTGCCCCCCCCCCGTCCTGCTCCCCCCCCGTCCTGCTCCCCCCATCAAGTCCTGCTCCCTCCCTCCCTCCCCCCCCCCCGGGAAAATTAAACTTTAAAAAAAAACCAGCTTCTGCTGCTGCTGCCGCCGCTGCCGTGGCCGGCAATAGCAGCAATATCGCAAGTCCCGCGGGCTTCGTTCCCCCCCCTCCCTCCCTTCCTTCCTGCTTGCCTGCCAGTTCTCCGCTTCGGCTTTGGCTTTCAGAGCCGCGAAGGGAGAGCTTCTCCCTCGTGACTCTGTTCAGCCCGCTGGGGCAGATGGGAAATTTCCCATCTGCCCCAGCGGGCTGAACAGAGTCGCGAGGGAGAAGCTCTCCCTTCGCGGCTCTGAAAGGCGAAGCCAAAGCGGAGAACTGGCAGGCAAGCAGGAAGGAAGGGGGGGGGAGCGGAGCCCGCGGGACTTGCGATATTGCTGCTATTGCCGGCCACGGCAGCGGCGGCAGCAGCAGCAGAAGCCGGGGTGTTTTTTTTTTCCCCCTATGCATCGCGGGCCGCACAAAGGTCTCTCGCGGGCCGCGTGTTTGAGACCCCTGGTCTAAACCCTCTTGCAATACCTCTGAATTCTCTACTAGAGTATCTCCTGCATCTATCCCATGCAGGCCTGAAAAAGAATTCAGTAAGAGTCCATTTGAGTGCTAATGCAGCGTCCCTCAAGCCTCTTAATGGACAACCTATTTCCTCTCACCCTCTTATAGCAAGATTCATGAGATGCCTTCTTTTAACTAAACCTCCCATTAGACCACCTCCTGTGGCATGGGACTTAAACCTGGTTCTTGGCCAGCTTATAAAGCCACCCTTTGAACCTTTAGCTACCACCTCCTTGAAATTTCTTTCTTGGAAAGTTGTTTCTCATTGCAATCACCTCAGCATGCCGCATCAGTGAGTTGCAAGCTTTGGTGGCTAATCCACCTTATACAAGGTTCCATCATGATAAGGTAGTCCTCAGGACCAATCCACACTTTATGCCTAAAGTGGTCTCGCCTTTTCATCTGAACCAAGAGGTATATTTTATTTATTTTATTTATTTAAAGTCTCTTCTATACCGCACTATTCAGCATCAGCGCAGTTTACATTGAACAAGGAATTTACACATTTCCGATGGTACTTTGTGTTTACATTTGAACAGGAAGAAATAACTTGGATAACAGGGGTAACTATTTACAAATTAAGACAGGTAACTATTTACAAATTAAGACAGAATCATGAACATTTCTTGGTCTTTTTTCCAGGACCTCATGCATCAAATGCAGAGAGGAATCTTCATACCTTGGATTATAAGAGAGCTCTCGCTTTTTACTTACAAAGAACACAGCAGCATAGAATGTCTTCTCAACTCTTTGTTGCTTTTGATCCTTCTCATTTAGGACTTCCAGTCTCTAAGAGAACACTGTCCAACTGGATTGCTCAGTGTATTTCTTTCGCCTACCAGAGTAGGAACATTTCTCTGGAGGGCCATGTCACAGCTCACAATGTGAGAGCCATGGCAGCTTCAATGGCTCATCTAAACTCTGTGTCCATCGACCAAATCTGTCGAGCGGCCACCTGGGCCTCGGTTCATACCTTCACAGCCCATTACTGTTTGGACAAGGACTCCCACCGGGATGCCTCGTTTGGTCAGGCTGTCCTCAAACACCTGTTCCATTCCTAATCAACTCCTACCCACCTACCCTGGTCGGATGCCAGAGATCCATGGGGGGAGGTAGAGTCCTTTTCAAGGACACACAACCTGGGGTTTCTCCCTAGCATCAGCAGCTAGAGAGTCCCCATATGTGAAGACTCATTCCTGCTTGTTCCTGGAGATAGCACCAGGGGCGGCCCAAGGGGGGTGCGGGGCCATGTGCGGAGACTCGGTGCGGGGCCTCATTTGCATAAGTGGCCTTATTTGCATAAATATTTGCATAATGCTAACATTCATTAAGAGACATGTTTACTAAAAGTTAGTGTGTGTATGGATAAAGACAGACTAAAAGATTTCTACATTACTATAATCCAGTGCCAACCGCCAGGCACATTAGGAACTACTACAAACACTGCCCATTTAGAACCCATAGCAAACCCGCCGTATCTTAACAGCACTACCAGAACTCACAAAGCACCATACCCTACCTATCAAAAGGCAACACTGCAAATATTAAACCAATACATTTCAGAGAAAAACAATACATGACCTACTGGGGAAAGAGAACAAGTGGCAATGTCAAATAGGAATTACATAAACAGAATACCTCAGCTCAGTTACACATGCAGAACATAGACCATCACCAAACAAGGAATCACAATTTAGAAACAGGAAGGCAATAATTAAACTGGGAACCCCAAAAGCCAAACTTGGAATGTACAACAACTGTAGAAATAAAACTATAAATTAATTTCCTCTTGTACCAAACAAAGCGCAGACGTTAATGATGCACATTTCCCAGAGCTTTCATATTCCAGTTAATAAATTCAAAATAAAGAGATATCTTTCTACCTTTTGTGCATTTTTTTCCGGTTGCAATTGCTCCAGCCACTTTCTTCTGGTTTCTTCATGTTTTCTGCTAACTCTCCATCATCTGCTGTCTCTTCTCTCTTCTAGTTTTTTTTCCATTCTCTCTCTCTCTACATCTGCTTTAACATACTAATCTTTCTCCTTTTGCTCTTTCCTCATTCCTATTTCATCCACTCACATTTTACCCCTCCATCCTCAATCCCCACTTACTCTCCCAATACCCAGCTAAGTGTAGATTTTTTACCCCTACCACACAAAATATTTTTCCCCTCTCCATTTTACTCTCCCAGCCCCATCCCATTCTAATCCTCCCCTAATCCTCCCCCAACATCAGCTCCCTTCTAGTTCCAGTCTCACCCAGCATCCATTCCCTTCTTGTCCCTGCATCAGCCCATTTCCAGTCCTAGCCCCCCATCAGCCCATTTCCAGTCCTAGCAACCCCCCAACCCAATACCAGTCCTAGCCCCCCCCCCATCAACCCACTTCCAGTCCTAACCCCCCCATCAGCCCACTTCCAGTCCTAACCCCCCCATCAGCCCATTTCCAGTCAGCCCCCCATAGCCCATTACCAGTCCTAACCCCCCCCAACAGCCCACAGCCCATTACCAGTCCTAACCCCATCAGCCCACCTCCAGTCTTAATCCCCCCAGCCCATTTCCAGTCCTAGCAACCCCCAACCCATTACCAGTCCTAGCCCCCCATAGCCCACTCCCAGTCCTAATCCCACCAGCCCATTACCAGTCCTAAGCCCATCAGCCCAACTCCAGTGTTAACCCCCCCATCAGCCCATTTCCAGTCCTAGCCCCCCCATAGCCCATTACCAGTCCTAACCCCCCCCCCAACAGCCCACAGCCCATTACCAGTCCTAACCCCATCAGCCCACCTCCAGTCTTAATTCCCCCCAGCCCATTTCCAGTCCTAGCAACCCCTCCAACCCATTACCAGTCCTAGCCCCCCATAGCCCACTCCCAGTCCTAATCCCACCAGCCCACTCCCAGTCCTAATCCCACCAGCCCATTTCCAGTCCTAATCCCCCTCACCCAATTTTCAGTTTAAGCCCTCCCATACCCCATTACCAGTCCTAACCTCCCCATCAACTCACTTTCAGTCCTGATCCCATCAGCCCATATACAGACTTAGCGCCCCCATAGCCCATCACCACTCCTAAACCCCCCCCCGCCCCCCCATAGCCCATCACCACTCCTAACACCCACCCATGCCCCCCCATAGCCCATAACCACTCCTAACCCCCCACCCGGCCCCCATAGCCCATCACCACTCCTACCCCCCCAGTCCCCCCATAGCCCATCACCACTCTTAAACCCCCCCAGCCCCCATAGCCCATCACCACTCCTATCCCCCCCATAGCCCATCACCACTCTTAAACCCCCCCAGCCCCCCCATAGCCCATCACCACTCCAAACCCCCCCCAGGCCCCCATAGCCCATCACCACTCCTACCCCCCCAGTCCTCCCATAGCCCATCACCACTCTTAAACCCCCCCCAGCCCCCATAGCCCATCACCACTCCTAACCCCCAAAGCCCCCCCATAGCCCATCACCACTCTTAAACCCCCCCAGCCCCCTTAGCCCATCACCACTCCTAACCCCCCCAGCCCCCCCATAGCCCATCACCACTCTTAAACCCCCCAGCCCCCCATAGCCCATCACCACTCCTAACCCCCCCAGCCCCCCATAGCCCATCACCACTCCTAACCCCCCCAGCCCCCCCATAGCCCATCACCACTCTTAACCCCCCCAGCCCATCACCACTCTTAACCCCCCCAGCCCCCCCATAGCCCATCACCACTCTTAACCCCCCCAGCCCCCCATAGCCCATCACCACTCTTAACCCTCCCCCAGCCCCCCATAGCCCATCACCACTCCTAACCCCCCCCCCCCATCCCCCCATAGCCCCCCATCCCCCCATAGCCCCCCATAGCCCATCACCACTCCTAACGCCCAGCCCAGCCCAGGGAAATTTTTTTAAAAAAAGAAGTTGTCTTCTCCAGCAGCCGGGGCCGCCGCGGCAGAATCGAGTGTGCCGCGGGGCCCCCCCTGCCCAGCAGAGCCTGCCCTCCCGAGCCTGCCCTCCCCTTTATCACCTGTCTTCGCAGCTCTAATCAAACGCGCCGGCTTTCAGAGCGCGAAAGGGCTAGTTTCCCTTTCGCGGCTCTGTTAAGCCCGCGGGGGCTGATGGGAACTTCCCATCAGCCCCCGCGGGCTTAATAGAGCAGCGAGGGAGAAACTCTCCCTCGCGCTCTGAAAGCCGGCGCGTTTGATTAGAGCTGCGAAGACAGGTGATAAAGGGGAGGGCAGGCTCGGGAGGGCAGGCTCTGCTGGGCAGGGGGGGCCCCGCGGCACACTCGATTCTGCCGCGGCGGCCCCGGCTGCCGGAGAAGACAACTTCTTTTTTCTTTTTAAAAATTTTACTTTAGGATTAGAATGTTTTTTGCGCGGGGCCCCCTGAAACGCGGGGCCCTGTGCAAAAAACATTCTCGCTCAATGGACGGGCCGGCCCTGGATAGCACAGTTACTTACCTGTAACAGGTGATCTCTGGGAACAGCAGGAATAAGTCTTCACAACCCACCCACCTCCCCTAGGAGTTGTATCTCTCTATCTATCTTTCCTTTCCTCTCTCTCTCTTCGTCTCAGCTTTAAAACTCGAACTGGAGAGAGGCGGTTGGGAAAGGCAGGAAGGCAGCGCACAGGCGCTGTGGGATGCTCCCAAAAGCTTTCTTACTGGACGCTGGGAGCGTTCCCGCGCAGGCTCCGTCGGTACCGACGATACCCATATGTGAAGACTTATTCCTGCTGTTCCCAGAGATCACCTGTTACAGGTAAGTAACTGTGCTTTATTGTTAAATGTTTTAGATTATTGTACTGTTTTATTTGTGGGTTTAAAAAACAAGCGAGTGAGAAAATTGCAAGTGATGCAAAATGCAGAAGCTAGACTTTTATTGGGGGGCAAGAAGAATGAAAGTGCATTGCATTTATTGGGAAATTTGCACTGGCTCCCCATTAAGCAGAGGTGTTATTTTAAGTTTTGGTGATGTTTTTTAAATCAATTAAATTAGGTAAACCACAATATCTGCAGAATAAACTTCGAAGATATAGGCCAGGTAGACCGCTTCACTCTTCGCAGGGGAATTTATTGAAGATATCGGGGCTTTCTTATATTTGACAGGTATCTTGAAGGATGAAGGCTTTTAGTGTGGTAGGGCCAGGACAATGGAATGCCTTGCCTGGTTCCTTAAAAGAGGAAACTAATTTAATGGCCTTTAGGAAAGGTATGAAAACTGTATTATTCCCCAAGGATAGCTAATATGGAAAAGTAAAGAGCTGGATACCCAGCTAAGAATTTACCTTGATGTTGATCTATCTTGATGTTAAAAGCTATCTACTTTCTGTAGGATGTTAACGCTTATTGTTGTTCTTTTAATTGTACACCATTTTGAATCACTTGCATGAAAAAGCTGGTGGAGGAGTAGCCTAGTGATTAGAGCAACTGACTAATAACCAGAAGATCAAGGGTTTGATGTCCACTGCACTCCTTGTGACCTTAGGCAAGTCACTTTACACTCCATTGCCTTGGAAGAAAAGGCCTGGCAATCTACTTTCAGTGATACATTGCCAAGAAAACCCAGAGGCAGATGGGTTGCCAGGAATCAGCACTGACTTGACATCACTAAAAAAAATGTACATATATATAAGTTTTTGAATAAATAAATATTAGTAAAGTGTAATGTGGTTAGATTTAGAAGTGTGAGCTAATAATCTTATGGCAGCATTTTAAACAGTTTGTAAATGCTGTATTCAGGATGACCAGCATAAACAACAATGCAGTAATCTAATCCAAGTCCTATAATGTAGTTAGTGCCAGGACAGAAAAGGAATGGATGGATGGTTCTGATTTGATGAAGAGCATTCAAGGAACATTTGACAATGAAACAAATATGTTTGTGAAAGGAAAGGAAAGGGCGGAGTGCAGTGTTATCCCAAAATCTTTGAAAGAAGATTCTAATGGAATAGAGATGCCATTGAATAGTGGAGAAAGAGATGGAACTGTGGTAGAGCCAGTTAACTGAGTGATGGAGGTGTTTGTTGCATTAAGTTTGAGGTTAGAGTTCAGCCAATACTATCTGAGAGAGACAGTCATTGAGAGAGGTGAGATTGGGAGAAATGGGATGTGTATGAAGAAGCAGTAGGATATCGTCAACTGTTAGATGAGAAGGGCCAGTGGTGCTAGAAAGATATTGAAAACGGACAAGGACAGAACTCTGAGGGACACCACAATTAAGAGGCTAGGTAGTAGAAGTCGAAGATCTGAAAGCAACAGTATAGGAGTGGTCAGAAAAGTAGGAATGGAATCATTGGAAAATGTTATCTTGTAAACCTACAGTATATCTCGTAAACAGGAGCACAGAATGGTATGATCAACCAGATCAAAAGTGGAGGAGAGATCAAGAGAGACAGGTAGAGAAATATTACCTTTATCGAAGGATTCATGAGTTTCACTAAGTAAAGAAAAAAGAACAGTCTAAATACTGTATCTGGGACAGAATCCAGATTGACAGGGATGGAGTATATGTATTAGTTTTTTCAAGATGATCACTTAGCTAGGAAAAGACAAACTTTCCTAAGATCTTAGATAGAAAAGGAAGATTGGAAACAAGCTAGTAGTGTGTGAGGTACTGTCCAAAATTGGATTCTTAAGAATGGAACTGATGAGAACATTTTTCCAAGAGAGTGGGAACATGCCAGAGGCCAAACTGTTGTTGATGATGGAAAGAACCCTTGGGAGAAGAGCCAGTGAACTAGAAGATATCCAGGAAGAGGGAATAGGATCTAACAGGCTGGTAATTTTATGAAAGGTAGTAATAAGCCTAGTAAGGAGTATGGAGGGAGATAGGATTAAAGGAATTCCAAGCATGTGAAAGGGATAGGGATAGTGATAGAGGAATTGCTAGAAGAGAGGACAATGAACTACTATTTGAAATAGGAGAGTCTGGGATGAATTTAGATCCTTTTCACCACCCACTCCACTTCTTATGATACCACCACTCTTCTCCACTGCCTCGATTCTGTCCATTCCTGGTTCCAAGAGCATTGTCTTCCTAAACATTGTAAAATGTGAAGTTATTCATTTCCCTTTTCCAGGGCTCCATTTCATTTTTGCCCTCCCCCCTTTCACTCTTTTGCTTCACTTTTTTACCACTTTCACAATTCTATGCATGTCTTGGGTTTTATTCTCAATTCCTCTCTCTCATTCAAAGACCATCTCTCTTCAATGATTTGCTAATGTATCTGCTCTCTCCGCTCCATGCTCACCTTTCCTCAACTGTAGATCCTCATTCTTTCTCTTGTGACCACCAGACTTGACTACTGAAATTCTCTTTATAACAGTCTTCCTGCCTAGTCCATCAAACATTTACAATTGGTTCAGTTCATGGCTGCCAAGGTTTTTTTTTAATTTTTGTCCCTCTGATCATGTCACTCCCTCACTCATCTTCCTACACTGGCTACCAGTTTCTTTTTGCCTCCAATACAAGATCTTGATCCTAGTTCATCATGTCCTGTTTATCTTTACCCCTCCCCCTTTAACTTGCCTCCTTGATTACCCCCTATTCCCATTTTTGAACTCTCCATTTCTCTCAGGCCTCCTTTCTGTCTGTTCCTCCCCCACCCCCACCTATCCCTCGAGGTTTTCCGTCATCGCTCCTTTGCCTTTCTCAGTCCACATCTGTGGAATACCCTGCCAATTATGCTTCACCATCACCAAGAACCATCCTTCCCTGCTTTGAAGAAGCACCTCAAGGCCTAGCTGTTTCGTTTGCTTTCCATGATTCTACCTCGCTCCTGCATTCCTGTTATGTCCTGCCCCCTTCCTTGCTCGGAGCTTTTCTGTTCTCTCCTCTCTTTGCTCTGTCTCCCCTTCCCCTTTGATTATTGTAATTTCCTTCTTGCCTTTCACCTTATCTTCAGTATTTCTGCCTTTCTTTCTGTGTTTTCTCGTTTTTGATTCTGTTGTAAACTGCTGTGATGCCTTGCCTTTGGTGATATATCAAACAATGAGAAATAAATAAATAAAAATAAATAAGCTTTGATGAAGAGGGGATGGAAGAATACTCCTATGAAGAGAGGCTAAAAAGGTTAGGGCTCTTTAACCTGGAAAAAAGACGGCTGAGGGGAGATATGATAGAGGTCTATAAATGAATGGAATGGAACAGGTAAACGTAGATCGATTGTTTACATCATCAGAATATAAAAAGACTATTGGACATGCAATGAGCTACAGGATTACCTATTTAAGACTAATAAGAGAAAATATTTTTTCACTCAACATGTAATCAAACTCTGGAATTTGTTACCGGAGGATGTAGTAAAAGCTGTTAGTGTAGCTGGGTTTAAAAAAAGTTTGGACAAGTTCCTGGAGGAAAGGTCCATAAACCATTATTAAAAGGGACCCAGGATATCGCTGCTTGACCTCATACAAGCATTGAGGAACATGTGTATTTTGAGGAGACTGCTAGGTACTTATGACCTAGATTGGCCACTGTTGGAAACAGGATACTGGGCTTGATGGACCTTGGTTTGACCCAGTATGGCATATTTTATGTTCTTATGTTCTTAAGAATAGAGTTCAGTGATTTTGCCTGGAAGCTCTAGAAACATACAGTACAATATCTGTCTACAAATAAGATGGCTGTAGACAGAGCAGGCATAAGGTAGTGTGGAGGAGCCTGCCAAGGAGAGAGCACATGCTGGATGAGAAGAGTAGGGGGATTGTTACATAATTCATCTTTGAGTCAGTGGAGATGCAAGGCTGCAAATGCAATACAGACCCGGGTCCTTGAAGGGGTGTGTGTGCTGTGCAACCTGTGTGCTGGGAAGCAGTCATGAACAATCAATGGAAACTCAAGGATAGGGGGCTTCACGATCTGTTGGACTCTGAGAAGTCTCCTTGGAAGAACCTCTCCACCAGAGATCCTCATGGGATGCTGTCTGACTTATATATTGAATGGGAGAGAAGGGTGAGGTGATGTTGGGCTCAGGGGCTTTGGGGTAAAACTGGGACTTTGAATAAAATATGTGAATAAGGAGTACTGAGACTCTGGATTCCGTTCCTCATGCATATATACCATCTTTTAGATGTGAGAAAATCTTTGGGCTTTTGCTTTTCATGCTTCTGCAGGGGGACCTGAGATTATATGGGGAAAGGAGGGGGGTTTGAGGTTGTTTTTTAGAACTGAGATGGGGTGGGTCTGGGGTCTTAGAAGCTGTATGAGCAAAGAGTAGCACAGGGGAGGTGGAATGTTGGAGTAAGTGATCACATTGGTCAGATGAAAGTCCATTAATGGATAAAAAGATGCTGCCTTGAGATGGGAGGGTTCTCAGTATTGTTTGTTGTACTTTTAATATGTTATAAGTATTGGACCCGATATTGAGTTGGGCAGGCTATGAAGTGAAAATCCAGATAAGCCTGCACGCCCTGGCAGCTGCAGCAGCTACACAGTAGCGATGATACCCGCAAAATCTCTGCTCCCTAAAGATAGGCGAGGTAAAATCTTTAGGGCGCAGAGGGCTATGCGGGTAGCATCGAATATAACTGCTACCCATGTAGCCCCTTCTTCTGCCCCCTCTCCACCTCGTAATGGCCCTAACATGCCCCAATCCTATGTGGATAACATTTGGGCGTGTTAGGGACTTAGCCGAGATATTCAAACGGCATTACCCGTGTAGGTACCCTTTGAGTATCCTGGATAAGGTCCTTACACAGGTAACTATGGAAGTTACCCGTGTAAGGGCTTCGAATATCATGCCCATTGTTCACATATTATTTATGTGCTTGTAGGGTTTGGATACTGCTTGGGGTGGGAGGGGCGATGGGGACAGCTTGTGTGTAAATGAGAAGGTATGCATGGATGTAATTTGTATGTGAAATGTTAGTAAAATGATGGCAGATAAAGACCAGTATGATTCATCTAGTCTGCCCAGTAAGATGGCGTATGTGCACCTGCCGCTCCTTGCAGGTCACCCCTCCCCATGTCTTTGTTTAGGGGTGAACCTACCACTCCGTGTAGGACACCACTCCATGTAGGACACCCCTGTTTGGAAGGACAGACTAGATAGGCCATGTGGTCTTTTTCTGTCATCATGTTTCTATGTTTCTATGTTGAGAAATTAGATAGTTAAGTTTATTTTGATTTTGTCCTGTTGCTGTAAAGGGATCCACTGTGTCTGTCCTATGCCATTTTGAATTCTGTCACTGTATTTGCCCCCACTACTTCCATCGGAAGGGCATTCCAAGCATCCGCCACACTTTCAGTGCAAAAGTATTTCCTGACATTGCCGTTCAATTTACCCCCTTGCAGCTTCATGTTATGCCCTCTAGTTTTACAACTTGCCCGTCTTTGGAAGAGGTTTGTTTGTTCATTAATTCTCTTTAAATATTTAAAAGTCTAAATCAAATCTCCCCTATCCCTCCTCTCTTCCAGAGTGTACCTATCTCTTCTCATAAGGTTTCTGACGCAGGCTCCAAATCATTTTGGTCACCTTCCTCTGAACTGTTTCCAGTCTTTTTACATCTTTTGTGAGATATGGTCTCCAAAACTGAACACAGTATTCCAAGTGAGGCCTCACCAGTGACTTATGCAGTGCCATTAGTACATCTTCCTTTCTGCTCGTAATTCCTCTTTGTATGCAACCCAACATCCTCCTGGCTTTTGCCACTGCCTTGTCGCACTGTTTTGCCACCTTGAGATCCTCAGAAATAATCACACCAAGGTCTTTCTCCTGGTCCGTGCACACCAACCTCTCGCCCCCTATCGCATACATTTCCCTTGGATTTCTGCTTCCCAAGTTCATGACACAGCACTTCTTCGCATTAAATCTTAACTGCTAAGCATTAGACCATTCTTCCAGCTTTTGTAGATCTTTCCTCATGTTAACCAGTCCCTCAAGGGAGTCCACTCTGTTGCAAATTTTTGTGTCATCTGCAAAAAAACAGACTTTTCCATTCAGTCCTTCAGCAATATCACTCACAAATACATTGAACAGTACAGGGCCCAGGAACGAACCCTGGGGCACCCCGCTAATCACCCTCCTTTCATCCGAGTGAGCTCCATTTACCATCACCTTCTGTTGTCTGTCAGTCAACCACTGTTCCCTCTAAGCTGTGCGCGTGTGCGCGCGCACACACCTTGCCGAGTGAGCGCACATACTTTACAACAGAGCGCACAAAAATTACGGTTCTGATTCTGATAGAAAACAACACAGACATTCTTAAAATTGAAAAGTTGTTGTGTATTTACGGTTTTCACAAGTTCTACAATATTTTCTAGTGCAATCAATGTGGTGTACATACTGTATTCTGACGTGTAGTCAAATTTTAAAGTATATAACTCAGAGTGTCGTTATGTGGTGCACAAAAATTTAACCTTCCTTCAAAAGCTGCACAGCTGATATTTTATGCGCACACAGCCTACAGAAAATTAGAGGGAACATTGCAGTCAACCAATTTCTGATCCAGTTCACCACCTTGGGACCCATCCCCAAACTATTGAGTTTATTGATAAGCTTCCTATGAGGAACAGTATCAAAGGCTTTGCTGAAATCCAGATAGATGATATCCATCGCATGCCCCTGATCTAGTTCTCTGGTCACCCAGTCAAAGAACTCAATCAGATTTGTTTGGCAAGATCGTCTTTTGGTAAAACCATGTTGCCTCGGATCATGCAACCTGTTGGTTTTGAGAAAGTCCACTATTCGCTCTTTCAGGAGCACCTCCATTACTTTTCCCGCCACTGAGGTAAGGCCTCTTGGAATGTGGATGATATACAGTAATTAGCAAAATCAAGCATAAGCAAATATTGGAATATCTGAAGAAGGAAAAAATAGATTTTGCTGTACTTCAGGAAACAAATATGTCAGATACAGAGCATACTGTACCTGAATGTAACTTGCCTTGATCTTCTCCTGAAAAGGCGTGAGCTAAATATAAATAAATAGACCTCACCATAAGCTCCATTCGTCAGCAGCAAATAGAGAAAGAATGAGCAATGGCCCAAATCATGTACCAATCAGATTTGTCCAGATCTGCCTGTAAATCGACATTCCATATTTCCACAAGGTGTTACAGTTACAGAGAAAGAGAATCTGTGTCAGTAAGCCGGCAGTTGAGCCCCAGTATCCACTTCCTGCCATTATCCACAGTAAACAAAAATCTCTCCACTGGCATCAGAGCATGGCAGCGCTAGCCCGAAACCCTCAACTGATCTGCCACTTCTCCCACCTGAAAATAAAGAGAAAAAGAAAGGGCTAAAGAGAAAATTCTTTGGTCAACATACTGAAATCATTCAATACCTCTCCTGTGCCCAAACACCGCACAAATCAAAGTCCCTGGATTTCCCAGTGACTCGTCCCTAGATAAAAGATCCAGTACAACAGCCATGGATTTTCACTACGAGGGGCGAGAGGGACAGCCCCTCCTCCGGGAGATAAATAAATCGGCAACCTGACACCAAATCTGCATCGTATGAGCCAGAATTAAATTTTTCTGTAGGACTTGGAGAGTTATTGGATTTGCTCTGTCCGTTGTAAGCAAAAGAGGCAGCAGAAAACCCTGTATCTGTGCCTTCTCCAATTGAGAACAGCTCGGCTCATGCAAAATGCTGCAAAATCGGGATGGTGGACTTCATATCAGTGGCTAAGAGTACCCAGATAGTGGGAGGGGACATGAATTACACATTGGGAGAATTGAATAGGACTAAAGGATGGGTGGAGGGAAGACTCGGAAGAGGAGAGAACTTAGAAAATGGTTACAGGTGTTTGTGTGAGTAGATATATGGAGAAGTCAAAGCCCCAGGAAACATAAACATAGAAAACAATAGCAGATAAAGACCATGCAGCCTATGTAGTCTGTCCATCAAGGTTTCACAATCCCTTCCTCTCCCTTAGAGATCCTCTATATTTGTCCCAAGCTTTCATGAATTCAGATACAGTTCTCGTCTCTGCCACCTCCACTGGGAGGCTATTCCACACATCCACCATTTCCATAAAGACATTTTTCCTTAGATTACTCTTGAATCTATCTCCTTTCACCTTCATCCTATGACCCCCTCAATCTAGAACTTCCTTTCAACTGGAAGAGGGCTATGTCCTATGCATTTATATCGTTTATGCATTTATTTATGTCTCTGTCATATCACCCTCTCTTGCCTTTCCTCCAAAGTATACATATTGAAATTTTTAAGTCTATCCCCATATGCCTTATGAAGAAGACCACTGACCATTTTCATAGCTGCCCTCTAGACTGACTCTATCCTGTTTATAGCCTTTTGAAGATGCAGTTTCTAGAATTGTACAGTACACAGTACTCAAAATGAGGTCTCATTAGAGACTTATACAAAGGCACTGTCACCTCATTTTTGGTAGCCAGTGTAGCTCCCATATCACCCCCATTATGAAGGAGCTCCACAGGCTACCACTGCTATACAGTCAAATACAAAAACATAATGACACTATTTAAAATCCTTCACAAGCAATCTTCTGACTACCTGCATACAATAATAAGAAAACTCCCTAACAATCGCCAGAGAAGAGGCC
The DNA here is from genome assembly GCA_033557465.1 of Ichthyophis bannanicus. Lineage (NCBI taxonomy): Eukaryota > Metazoa > Chordata > Amphibia > Gymnophiona > Ichthyophiidae > Ichthyophis > Ichthyophis bannanicus. The sequence goes on along the minus strand of CM066033.1, from coordinate 122,676,497 downwards.
CTGCGGAGCACCTCCTGACATCCCACCCAGACTTCGCGAAATCCAGCCAATCAGCATGTGGACAAGCATTCTCCTTATATGCTCCAAAAATATGGAACTCATGTCCCGTAAAAATAAGGACAACCGCAGACATGAAGGACTTCAGGAAGCTGGTAAAAACGCACCTGTTCCTAATGCACTTTGAGGGTGTCACATAAATACAGATCTAAACATGCATTATTAATACAGGCTAATTAGTGTGTACATAATATACTATAAACATGACCATCATGCCAGGAGTCTCAGGTCCACCTGACCCCTCCACTCACACCCTTATGTGACTGCTATATCCTAATGGCCTTAAGGAAGGTGAACTGTGGGCCCGATATTTATCTGAGCGCTGCTATGTGCATAGCCTGCCCCCTCCCACCTAACCCGGATTTTCCATGCTGAGGTCATATGCGGCCCCAGCATCGAAAATACGGATATTGCTGCACAGCTAGGAGGCCACAGGAGCTATCTGCGCAGCACCGATTTTCAATGCTATACGGTTATTCCCGGTGCCTATCTTTAAGGCACATAGCGCTAACCATGTAGAATCGAAAATTGGTGCTACACGGGTAGTGCCATGGCCTGTCTCCGCACCGCCCCAGAAGGCCCCTGACATGCCCTGATACTAACCGCATAGCATCACGGCGCGTAAGGGGCAAACCAGGGAATTTCTGAAAGGACTACCTCTGTAGGTGCCTTCAATAATTCCCTGTTAAAGCATTTACACGGGTATCTAGGGCAGTTATCCATGTAAATGGCATCGAAAATTGAGCCCTGTATTCCTAGCATTACTGGTTCCCCTGTAATTTCCTATTAGTTAACTATATACCAATATAATCCTTTGAATTGTTATACTAGTTCTTGTATTCTAATGCTTCCTGTTCCTTGTAATGTTATCTTAAATCGTGTTCCATGTAATGTTATATTGCTGTTAACCTGTAAACTGCATTGATCATTGGAAATGCGGTATATAAACTTTTCAAATAAATACATTTTTCCTGCTGGCCATTACTCTCCATGTGCACCCAAGCATACTTCTGACTTTTGCCACTGCTTTCTCTACCTCTTTAGCCTCCTTAAGGTCATCCAATACAATCGCCTCCAGATCCTCTTTTGTGCACAGACGTGCTTCACCCCCTATACTATATCGCTCACTTGGGTTTTTGCAGTCCAAATGCATGACCTTGCATTTTTGAGCATTAAATCTTAGCTGCCAAATACTCAATCAGTCTTCAAGCTGTGCTGGATCCCTCCTCATGTCATCCATGCCTTCCAGGGTATCTACCCTGTTGCAGATTTTGTTATCATCCACAGTGGCATATTTTTCCCAACAGACCTTGACCAAAATCACTTACAAAAATGTTATAGAAAACAGGATCAAGAACCAAATTCTGAGGCACACCACTGGTAACAACCCTATCTTCAGAGTGAAATCCATTTACAACTACCCTCTGGTGCCTCCAACTCTACCAGTTTCTTACCTACAGGCAGATGCAGAAAGCTAGCGCCGGCTTTACGAGCTCATAATGCCACGTTTAAGCACATTTTACGATCCTTTAAATGCAGGAAATAGACGTAAACGCTGACAGAAAAAACTAGCACCCAATTAACATCACACATATTTAAATCGGGGGCTTGGAGTGCATGTCGTACTACCCCGGCTCTGGCCCCTTTGTCTCATTTACTCTCCTCCGAGTGTTGACCACTCTGCTGCTCTGCACCCGACTCTCTCTGTCTGCGCCGCTACACGGTTCTGTGGACGTTCTCCAGATTGCCCCCTATTCACTGCCAGCATTCTTTTTGCCCTCACCCCCCTCCCTCAAGTCTAGCCTGATGGCTGCCATCCCCGTGTGGTGGGGCCATCGTCCCTCTGCGTTCTTTTCTCCGTTGAACGGAGCGCTTACCCGAGATCCACAGAATCTCCTCCATTGTCAGCCCAACCTTCCACCTCCTCACTCCCCTGCGCCTGCTACCCCGTGCTTACCATTTCTGATGGTTTCTTTGGCTCTTTTGAACTGTCGGTCTCTATGTTCAAAAACGCACCTGATACACGACCTCCTAATCCAACATTCACTCGACGCTCTCTTCCTTACGGAATCTTGGCTTCAGCAGGGGGAGGATGGTCTTCTCCACCAGTGTCTCCCTCCTGGGTACACCGCCTTCCATACCCCACGCCTCCACCGTGCGGGGGGAGGGGTAGCAGTTATCCATCGCAGTCCTTTCCCCTCTCCCTTGCTTCACCTTCTCCCCAATACCCTGAGTCCCTTCTCTTCCATACCACCTCCCCGACGCCCACCTATTTTCTTCTGCTCTACGCACCTCCCTCCCTGCGAGCGGAGCTTTGGGATTCTCTTCTGCTCGCCCTATTGGAGACTGTCCTTTTGTCTTCCCACTTGGTTGTCCTGGGAGATTTTAATGTCCATTTGCACTCTCAAACACAGCTCTGTGACAAAACACTCGCTTCTCTATTTAGCGATCTTTCTCTTATTCAACATGTGACCTGTCCCACGCACACCTCTGGACAAACTCTTGATCTAATCCTCACCTTAGACTCCTTTCCATTTTCACCAGCTCATATCACATCACTACCCCTCCCTTGGTCTGATCATTACTGCATCCTCTTCTCCCTTCCCCTTCCCTCCCCTCCAGGACCCCCCCCCCCCGAACTCACTCCCTCCTCCTCCACGCCTGTCCCGGCGTATTACTTCCACAACGTTGCAACACTTCCCCCCTGCTGATTCGCTTTTTCCGCCCAATTTCTCTTCTCTCTCTGTGGACAAACAGGTTGATCTCTGGACCTCTACTTTGTCCTCTACTTTTGATGCTATTGCTCCTCTTCGGTCTGCCCCCATCCGCCCCTCCTCGCATCATCACTGGTTCCACTCAGGTCTCTATCTGCATCGTTCCCATCTCCATCGCGCAGCCCGGCTGTGGCGCAAACGCCCTTCAGATATCTCTCTCTCCACCTTTCGCTGCGTCCGTAAATCATACTATTCTCTGATAACATCTGCTAAGAAATCCTACTATTCCACCCTTATCACCACCTCCTCTAATTCATCTCGACAGCTGTATCGAGTCTTGAATTCTCTCTCCTCGGCTTCCACCCTGCCTTCTTCGTCCCCCCCACCCGGTGCCCCCAGCCCTACGGCTCTTGCCATCTTTTTCTCAACCAAGATCTTGACCCTCCGTTCCACTTTCGACCCTTGTCCTCTTCCTCTCTCACCTTCCCCCTCCTCCCCTACTTTAGCTACTTGTTGCCCCCCATTTTCTGCTCCTATATTTCCCCACACCTGGTCTGAATTCCGCCCTGTCACTTCAGTCGAGTTGTCCAAGGCTATCTCACTCTCTCATAAAACCACCTGTCCCCTCGACCCTTTGCCCTCTCCTTGGTTCCTTGATCTCTCTCTCACGCTCCTTCCCCTTGCCCTCACCATTATCAATTCTAGTCTCTCGTCTGGGAGCTTTCCCTCTGCGTGGAAGCATGCATTGGTTCGCCCCCTGCTTAAGAAGGCTACTCTTGACCCAGCTGTCCCCTCAAATTGGCGCCCTGTCTCCAACCTTCCTTTTCTGTCCAAAATCCTTGAAAAGTTTGTTTTCCACCAACTCACTGCACATCTCGACTCTACTATTTCCCTGCACCCCCGACAATCAGGTTTTAGAGCCGGTGACAGCACAGAAACCATCTTTGTGGCACTCCTCAACGAAATACACCGGTCTCACGATAGGGGCAATCTCTCAATCGCTGTCTCATTGGATCTCTCTGCAGCTTTCAATGTCATTGACCACCGCACTCTTCTTTCACGATTATCGGAACTCGGTGTCCATGGCCCAGTTTATCAATGGTTTCATTCTTTTCTTTCCTCCAGATCTTTTACAGTGTGCTCCGGTTCCCCCTCTTCTACCTCCTTTCCTCTTCACTGCAGTGTACCACAGGGGTCCATTCTTGCACCGCTCCTCTTCAATGTCTTCCTTGCACCACTTGCCCTACTCATACAACAAACCGGTCTATCCGCCTACTTCTTTGCTGACGACATCCTTTTGGTCCACCATACATCACCACTTGCTCCTGATCTCTCCCCTTTAAATAATTGCCTCGCCTCTGTTGCCAAATGGTTCCGTGACAACTATCTTATTGTCAACTCTTCTAAATCAGCAGCCATCTGGTTCACTTTTGGTGCCCCTTCCCCCACTTTGGCGCCGCTTATGTCTAATTCACCCATCCCCCTGGCACCCACCTTCCGCTATCTTGGTGTGACCCTGGATTCCTCGCTGTCCTTCCACCAGCACATCTCCGGAGTGGTGCGTAGCTCCCTCTTTCAACTCCGGAAGATTAGGGCCATCCGCTCTTTCCTCCCCTCTGCGTCTCTTACCACTTTGGTTCTCTCCTTGGTGATCAGCCGCCTCGACTATTGTAACTCCCTACTCGCCGGCATTCCTCAGTACCAACTCTGCAGGTTGCAGTTAATTCAAAACACAGCTGCCCGTCTTCTCACCTTCTCCTCTCATCACGATCATGTCACCCCTGCCCGCTCTCTCTTCACTGGCTTCCTGTCAAAGTCCACTATGTCTACAAACTTCTCACCATCACTCACAAAGTTCTTTACACTAACACCCCCCAGTACCTCGCTGATCTTATTTTTCTTCAACCTACCCCTCGCCTGTTACGTTCCACACACGGTAACCGCCTTTTCCTCCCTTCCCCAACCCAGGCTCACATTGAATCCACTCGTCATGCTGCCTTCTTCTTCGCTAGTCCCGCTTTATGGAACTCTCTCCCACATGCTATCCGTACCGAGCTATCCTTTCCTCACTTCAAAGCCCTGCTCAAAACTTATCTCTTTTGCCAGGCCTTTGACCTTCCTTTCCCTCCGTCCACCGCCAACCAGTCGAGCGCGCCTACCCATTAACAATTCATTAAGGGTTTATAACATCTCTACACTCACCTGGATCGCTCCCCTCCCTCCCTGAGCTGTCTATCCCTGTTTGTGCTTCCCATCCCTAATGCTCCCATTATGTTGTCTGCTGTATGTCTGCTGCATTGCCTGTCATTTGCTGTGTAGTTCGTCATTTATTCTGTTATCTGTCCTTTGTCACCCGGTCTATTGTTTGTTATGCTGGTTCATTTGTTATGTTTCGTTTTGTTTCGTTTCGCTTGTCACGCTGTTCATTTTTGTGTGGTTTCTACTACCTTTTGCTGTCCCTTTCTCTCTGTTCCTTTGACTACTTTCCTATCCACTAAATGGCGTTCCTTTCTATCTTTCTTTTCCGCAGCCAAGATAGTTTACATTGTACACCGCCTTAATACACTAGTAATGGGCGGTATATCAAATTTGTCAAATAAAGATAAAGAATAAAGATTTAAATGAATCCTAATTATTTAAATGTATTTTAATCAGCGGGGCCGGTGTGCAAATCATGGCTACACCCGATGCAGTATTTTGATGGCACTGGGTGCTTTTCCTAATGTCTAGATCATCTTCTCCTTAGATGATCAGGCTTCAGGAAAAGCCCCCGATGCCATCAAAATACTGGCAGGGGCCATGCCCAACAAAAAAGAATCCCCGGCGGCCCTGTCCCCCCCCCCAATAGTATTTTGATGGCACTGGGGACAATCGCGGCATTAGAAAAAGCCTCCAATGCCATCAAAACACTGTCGGTCTACATAATCACCTGGTGGTCTAGTGGCCCTTGAACCCCTCCCCCCCCCCAGCCAAAGTAAATGTGAAATCATCCCCAAGTAAAAAAACATAAAGTTAAAATTGCCTGGTGGTCTAGCGGCTCCTGAAACCCCCACCCCCACCCCAAGTAAAAGTGAAATCAACCCCCAAGCATAGGAAAATAAAGTAAAATTTACCTGGTAGCCTGGTGGCCCTTGAACCCCCAAATCCAAAGTAAATGTGAAATCACCCCCAAGTAAAAGGAATATAAGGCAGTCTAACTCTGCGCCATTTTATAAGATGGCGGACCAGAGCAGGAGCGTGTAGGCAGCGCTCCCGCCTATTTGATATGGGAGGACTTGGATTTAGGGGCCGCTAGACCACCAGGTGAATTTTACTTGATTTTTTTTTACTTGGGGATGATTTTATTTTACTTGGGGGTGATTTCCTCTTACTTTGGATTGGGGAGTTCAAGGGTCACCAGGCCACCAGGTAATTTTTTTTTTTTACCTAGGGATGATTTTATTTTACTTGGGGATGATTTCACTTTTACTTTGGGTGGGTGTGGGGGGTGTCAGAGGCCACTAGACCACCAGGTAATTACTTTTTTTCAGGACACTGGCCCCCGGCAGTGTTTTGATGGCATCAGGGGCTTTTTGCGATGCTGCGATCATCCCCAATGCCATCAGAATACTGTCGAGTGGGAGGATCAGGGCCGCTGGGCCATCAGGGATTCTCTTTTGTGGGGCACTGGCCCCAACAGTATTTTGATGGCATCAGGGGCTTTTCTTGATGCCGCAATCATCCCCGATGTCATCAAAATCCTGTCGGGGCTGATATGCAAATTAGCCACGCGGTGCCTGGAGAGCATGTCAAACTAGCGCAGACTTCTTGTGCACATGTGTTTGGCTTACTCTCCCAATTTAATGCTGCAGTGGCTCATTTGCATGCGTATGGTTACCACGGTGGGCATTTGCACACTGTAACCTTCTTGCATTGCATGTTTAAATGTGTGCCTTGTCAAGAACGTTAAAAAATCAATCCAGCGTGGGTCTAGCACAGGCTTTCTGCATCGGCCTGCTAGTCAGTCACTTTAGGATCCATCCCAAGGGTACTCAATTTAATTATAAATCAGCAATATGGAACAGTGTCAAAGGCCTTGCTGAAATCTAAGTATATCACATCTAGCACCTTCCCCAATCAAATTCTTTGGTCACCCAAAGAAATCAATCACATTTGTCTGACAAGACTTACCTGTAGTAATGCCATACTGTCTCAGATCCTGTAATCCCTTGGATTCCAGAAACTGCTTTAGCAGTGTTTCCATTAATTTATTTACCATAGGTCTATAGATAACAACCTTTTCCTTACTTATGCTTTTGTGAATAAGAACCAAATTCACCCGTCTCCAGTCCTCCAGGATCACTCCCAACTCAAAAGAAGCATTGAAAAGATCTGCCAGAGGAACTGCCAGTACTTCCATAAGTTCTTTTAATGCCTTACCCTTGGATGACTCCAGGTGAACTAGGTGGTCGCCTAGGGCAGCAAAGCCCAGTGGGGGACATCATACCACTCCCCCATGAAGCAGCAGTTCAACACCACCTGGCCTGCCATGCTGCCCCCCAGCATCCCAAAGCTACTGAACTAAGGTTTAGTTCAAGTCCAAGAAAGCTCAGAGCTGTTCAGGGGAAAAGAAAATGTACTTTACCTTCGTATAGGTAACAAAATATTTACAGGGATATCTGAGCCAAAAGCTTGCTCTGAATGAAATTCCCTTTGCATTGCTAAGAATAAACGCCTCTGTTCCTGTGTAATACGACTCACATCAAGGTAAATTCTAAGGGCCCGATATTGAATTATGATGACTATGCATCACTACGGCCCATAGCCATCTGCTCCAACCCTTAACCCTGGATAGTCAATGCTGGGGTCACATGCAGCCCAGCATTGCATATCCAGATTTGCTGCACAGCCTCCCAGCCACAGTAGCTAATCGGGCAGCGGTGATATTGCATGCTGCCAGTTAGCTCCTGCAGCTAAAAGATAGGCAAGGTTTTGCTTTGCCTATCTTTTAGCCGCAGGTTGCTAACCAGGCAGCATGCAATATCACTGCTATCCGGTTATCTACTGTCACCACCTCTACTCCTCCCTGATGCTAAGTGGTGTAGGAGAATATCCTGGTTAAAGGTATTTATATGGTTTACAGCCCCGTAAACCATGTAAATGCCTTTCAAATATCGGGCCCTAAGTGTTTTATCTAAAAAGAGCTCATTCATTTTTTTAAAGGGAGAGTACCCTGGATAAATCAGACTTGAATATAAATTAACAAAGTAGCCCTAGAAGAAACAGCAATCGCAGAGTTCTCCAAAACGTCACTCAAAGTTTGTTCTGTACTAACATCCGCCATTTCTTGTGAAGACTTCCCAGCAGGTAAAAAGTAAGCTTTATAATCGGAGGTAATGTAGCCTCCGAAATTAAGTGAACCTCTCAAAGATACTTCCTTAACATTTCTAATGGAGAGATATTCGGTGCCTGAGGAAAATTTAAAACCCTCAGATTTAAACTCTGCATTTTATTTTCAAATTGCTCTAGTTTTTCGTGGATTATTATCTTGTCTTTAACCAATTGATCAATGATGACTTTAGAGTCACTTATTTCTTTAGATAAATCAGAAAAGTTCTCCCGGGCCTCTTTAACAAAAGATTCATGTTGAGAGGAAGTTTGTGCAATAACTTGTACTAACAATAAAACATTGTTAGCACATTTAGAATCAGTACCTTCAAGCTTCACAAACATTGCCAAATCAATTGAATGGTAATTTCTGACAGAGCTTGACTCTTCAAAGTAGTAGGGAGGGTTTTCCAGCTGATTGCTTTTCTCCTTCGACGAGTCTCAACCTCAGCCGTCCCAGAACTAGAGTCCACCACTACAGTGAATATTGATGCAGGAATCAGTGGCGTTGAGCAGATGGCGAGTTCCCTGATAATTTCACTAACTCCCTCCTGTAAGGAAGGAGACAGCGAATCAATGGAAGAAAGGCTCGAGCCCAAAGGCACAGAGCCTGCTGGGAGCCAATAAGATGTGGCTGCGGTTCTGATGTTCCTTTCTCTAGTGGGGCGTTCCGCACAGCAGAACCTTCCTTTGCAGTATTCTCCAATGCCTTCAGAAGGAGGGCTTCCAGCTTCTGTTGCCAAGCCACCAGAGACAGCCTTAGCCAGCATGGCTTTGGCTTTCCCTTTGCATTTGGGAGACATAAGGTAAAAGGTAGAAGGAAAAAGCAACCGCTCAAATGCCGACCTCCTGCGGTGCCGCCATCTTGACTCCGCCCCCACCTGTTTATTTGTTTTATTTATTAACTGGAATATGTTTTGGATTGCAGATATCTGTATCTTATTCATTACAAAAGGATATGTTGTTGTGTTAAGTGCCGTCAAGTTGGTGTCAACTCATGGCGACCCTCTGGATAGTTGTCCTAACCTGTGTTTGGTCTTCAGTCAGGCAGCTCATTGTTGACAGACTGGCACCAATAGCTGCTGTTAATATATTGATCCATCTCATTGCTGGCCTTCCTCTTTTGCATTGACCTTCTGCCTTGCGAAGCATGATGTATTTCTCTAATGACAAAAGGATATACATTTGTTTAATTTCTCCCAGTGTTCTTGGGATTCCAAGTTCAATTTTTGTCCTTATATTTCTATTTCTAATTTGTGATCCCTTGTTCTATATTTAGTGAAAGTTTGTGTTTTGTGTCTGACTGACATGTGGTATTTTTAGTGTGTAGTTTCTGGGTAGAGATCTACAGTAGTCACGCTTGTTCTGTTTTACCAGTAGTTAGCTGTATTGGTGTTCTAGGACTCAGCGTAATATTTGTATTGCTGTCTATTCATACACAAGGTTCTTGCTGTTTGAATCAGTGCTACTGTGGGTATGGCAGGTTTGCTATTTGTATACTGAATGAGAATTTCTTTCAGGTTTTGTATTAGTTCACAATGTTCCTCATGCTGAGATGATGTGAGAATCAGAATAATTTTTGGAATGTTGAATTCAATGGAGAAATGTCCTAGTTCTGCTCTGTACCTGTTTTGGGGGATGGGAGGATTAGGGCTTTTATGGATGCAGAGTATGTTTACATTTAACTCATAAAAATGGCTGAACTGTGTCAGACCAACTCTGGGAGGGTCAATGTGTGCAGTGTGTCACGTATGCGAGCACCGTCCGTCAGGTGTGTTCCCATGGAAAAAAAGTTGAGAACCACTGTGCTAGAGGGAACTCATGCTGCTGAACATGGGAAGCCCGTGCTAGCGCATCTGTGTTACTACCAAAAATCCACCGAGGCCCTGGGGAGTGAAGTTGTGTATCGAGGTGCTCTCGAGACTCTCTCTGGACCTATTTCAGGGTTGACTGATGAAAAACTATATATTTACATGATTGTGTGTATAAGTAAATCCAAACAGGTTTTTAGAGAAAATAAAAACAGTTTAGTGAGAGGCTCCTGGAATGGCTGAGGTGACATGGTTTTGCAAATTAACTTTAAAAGGAAATTTTGTTAAATACAGTTTTGAGGAAATCTGGCACTACGTTTGGAGTGACCCTGAAAGAAAGAAAATATTACTGACTGCGTTAGTCAGAGATCCTGTGAGGAGAAATCCTGGCAGTTGAAATTAGTTTCCAAGGTGCTGCCCGAGAACAAGTAAGCCCTTGGGGAAACCAGTGAACAATGCCAGTGGAGAAAATATACATATTGTTGTGGAAAAATTTCAGAGGGCTGCATCACAGCAACAGCTTGAGAGATCACTAAAAAATGGCTTGCTTCACTAAATATTGAGCTGCTTCTGTTATACACTGAAAAAGTGTAAGTGGTACGGAAATGCTGGAGCCTGGTGTAATGTCAGGATGGTAAAAAAAACAAAACAGAAAAAAAACCCTCATTTCTCTGATTTGTGTTGGTGAAGGCTGCAAACTCCTGGAATTTTTAAACAACCTGGGGGGGATTCAGATAGGGAAATCTTGATTATTCTTTTATTTGTTTAGGAATAGTGGTTACCACCAGTAAAAAGAATCCTGACTTAATGAACACTTGGGGCATGTTTACTAAGCTGCAATAAGGTTTTGCAGGTATCACATATTGAGAGTAGAAATCAATACGGAGTAGGTACAACAGTAGTACAACATGGCTCCGGCAGACACCACACAGATTTAAACCATAACGTTCACGGGCAGCAATCACACTTAACCTGGATACACTGATGCGGCATTAATTGCATCCAGCATTACTACAACACTGACAGAGAATGCACGCTGTCAACCCCAGCACTAACCGCACTGTGCAGATATAGTCATGCTCTACCTCTACCCTGTCCATTTCCCTCCCCATCACACGCTAAGCAGATAGCACAGGGTTAATTCTGCACGGTGCCTTGTGAAAATATTCATCCCCTCGGTGTTTGTCCTGTTTTATCACATTACAACCTGGAATAAAAATGGAGATTTGGGGGTTAGCACCATGTGATTTATACAACATGCCTACCACTTTGAAGGTGCAAAATATCTTTTATTGTGACACAAACAATAAGTAAGACAAAAAAAACCCAGAAATCATGAGTGTGCATAGGTATTGCTCCCCCCCCCCAAGTCAATACTTTGTAGAGACACCTTTTGCTGCAATTACAGTGACAAGTCTCGTGGTGCATCTAGACACTGGGATTTTCACCCATTCCTCAAGGCAAAACTTCTCCAACTCCTTCAAGTTAGATGGGTTGCGTTGGTGTACAGCAATCTTCAAGTCGTGCCACAAATTCTCTATTGGATTGAGGTCTGGGCTTTGACTAGGCCATTCGAAGACATTTAAATGTTTCCCTTTAAACCATTCCATTGTAGCTTTAGCTGTATGTTTAGGGTCATTGTCCTGCTGGAGGGTGAACCTTCGTCCCAGTCTTAAATCTCTGGCAGACTGAAGCATGTTTTCCTCAAGATTTCCCCTGTGTTTAGTGCCATCCATCGTTCTTCAATCCTGACCAGTTTTCCTGTAAAACATCCCCACAGCAAGATGCTGCCACCACAATGTTTCACTGTGGGAATGGTGTTCTTGGAGTGATGGGAAGTGTTGGGTTTGTGTCACACATGACATTTCCCAAGATGGCCAAAAAGTTCAATTTTCATCTTATCTGACCAGAGAACCTTCTTCGATGTGTTTGGGGGGTCCGCCACATATTGTTGTGCAAACTCCAAACGTGTTTTCTTCTTTAAGCAATGGCTTTTTTCTGGCCACTCTGCCATAAAGCCCCACTCTATGGAGTGTATGGCTTAAAATAGTCTTATGAACAGATACTCCCATATCCGCTGTGGATCTTTGCAGCTCCTTCAGTGTTATGCTTGGTGTCTTTGTGGCATCTCTGATTAATGTCCGCCTTGCCTGGTCTGTGAGTTTTGGTGGGCAGAATTCTCTTGGCAGGTTTGTAGTGGTGCCATATTCTTTCCATTTTGTTATAATATTCCATGGTATATTCAGAATTTGGGATATTTTTTAATAACCCGACCCTGATCTATATTTCTCCACAACTTTGTCTCTGACCTGTTTGGAGTGCTCCTTGGTCTTCAAGTTGCTTGCTTAGTGGTGTTGCAGAGTCAGGAGTCTTTCAGAACAGGTATATTTATACAGGCATCATGTGACAGATCATGTGACACTGATTGCACACAGGTGGACCCTAATCAACTAATTATGTGACTTCTGGGGTTGATTGGTTTGACCAGATCTTATTTAGGGGTTTCATAGCAAAAGAGATGAATACATATACACTCACAGCTTTTCAGTTTTTACTTGTTTTTTATATATACAAGGTATTTTATTGTCATTTCACTTCACCAATTTGGACTATATTGTTAGGTCCATTACCTAACATCCAAATGAACCTCCATTTTCATTCCAGGTCGTAACATGGCAAAACAGGACAAAAGCCAAGGGGATGAATACTTTCATAAGGAACTGTATGCATGCTGTTAGTGTGGTCCATTAGCATGCACTCAAGCACACTACACATTAACAGCAGCTTAGTACAGTGCCCCCTGGTTAAAGTCCTCACATATAATAGTGAAGCAGACTTTTTAATTTAATGAAAGATAGCATAGTAAGAATCAGAGGAGGATCCTGTTCGTGTATACCATGGAGATCATCGCTGAAGCATGGGAAACCTCAAGCAGGTGCCCAATGACAAGAAAACAGCAAGAAATCCAACTTGCAGAAAGGTGAAAAGAGATAAGTGAATAAAAAGCGCTAGTGCACTAGTTTGAAAGTCACTGTAACACATACTGAGGCTAGGTGGTCTCCTGCAGATGGTGGTGCTGGGTGGCTCGAGTGTTGGAAAATGTGATGAGGTTTCTCAAGGATACATAAGCGTACCCCCTTCCTGATGAGTTCCTTCACTTACTTCAGCAGAGCTTCTTCCTGGAGGTGAGGAAGGAAAGCAGGGAGCAATGATCAGAATCAGAAACCATTATTAAAGAGGACCTGGGAAATCCACTGCTTGCCCCAGGACAAGCATTGTAGAACCTGTGTGTCCTTTTGGGAACCTACGAGGTACTTGTGACCTGGAATGACCACTGTTGGAAACAGGATACTGGACTTGATGGACCTTGGTCTGATCTAGTATGGCATATCTTATGTACTTACGTAAAGCTGAACTCTGGTCAAATGCAATAATTATGCAGTTGGTACAGCATTCCTTCCCCCTTCCTCACTTCTCTATTTCTGTGGATAACACTACATTCCTCCCCGTTTCCTCAGCTCACAGTCTTTGACTCTACTCTTGCATTCTCTGCACACATCCAACAGATAGCTAAAACCTGTTGTTTCTTTCTCTATGCAAAATTTGTTCCTTCCTTTCTACACACACTACTAAGACACTTATCCACTCTTTAGCCACCTCCCATCTAGACTATTGCAACCTCTTCCTTGCTGGTCTTCCTCTGAATCATCTCTCTCCCCTTCAATCTGCTCAAAACTCAGCTGTGTGGCTAATCTTCCACGCTCATATAACCCCTCTTCTGAAGTTGCTTCATTGGCTCTCTATCTGTTTCCGTATCCAGTTCAAACTTCTCCTACTGACCTATAAGTGCACTCATTCTGCTGCTCCTCACTCCTTTCTTATCTTATCTCTCCCTACACCCCTCCTTGGGAGCTCCGCTCCTTAGGCAGATCCCTTTTATCTGTGCCCTTCTCTTCTACTGACTTTGATTCTTCCACCTTGCTGCTCTTTATGCTTGGAAGAAAATACCTGAGTCTATACCTCAGGCTTCATCTCTGGCCCTTTTCAGATCCAGGCTGAAAACTCACCTGTTCGAGGCCACTTTTGAATCCTGATCCGCTTAGTCTCCTATGTGTTTCCTTACCACTCCCCTAGATGTATTCTTGTCATCAGCTGTTGTGTTGCCTCTTTTGACTAGATTGTAAGCTCTGATAAGCAGGGACTGTCTTTTACATGTGTCTGTACAGCACTGCGCACACCTTGTAATGCTATTCAAATGATAATTAGTAGCAGTAGTAGCAAATTAATTTAGCTTGATTTAGAGAATGTGATAAACATTAGTTAAGCTGACATGCTGAGAATGTAAATCAGGTGTTAATACTCTTTATTTATCTATTTATGTTATTTAGCAGAATTTATATACCGCTTTTCACCGGGTCAAAGCAGTTTATATAGAACAATTCTTTAGAGAGTTATAATGAACAATTAACTCATATACATGGGAAAGCTTAGTTTGTAGACATGAGACGAGTAACTATGTACATACATTGTTGAGCTATATACAATGTGAGTTAATGAGATATGTTGAGAGTTTCTTATGAAGGTAAGCATTGTGGTGGGTTGGAAGAGGGGCCAAAGTGTTCAGTGAAGAGGTGGGTCTTTAGGTGTTTTTTGAAGGTGTATAGGTCTAATATGTTTTTGATTGAGTCTGGGAGTGTGCTCCAGATGGATGGTGCGTAGAGTTCGAAGGATCGTGTACATGCTAGCTGTTTGGATTTTGCTTTTGCATGAGGTATGGTGAGGGTGGTCTTCGTGGATTGCCTTCTAGGTTGGTTGGGTTGCAAGGTTTGAAGTAGGGTATGTAGGTATGTTGTAGAGTGTCAGTGGATGGCCTTGTGTGTCAGGAGGAGAGTCTTGTATTTGATCCGGCTGTTGAGATGCAGGTGCTTGAGAATGGGTGTGATGTGCTCGTGCTTTGCTGCTCCGTTTATGATCCATGCAATGGTGTATAAGGCTGTGCGTAGGGGGAGTAATGTGGACTGCGGTAGGCCTTGGTATGTAGCATTACAGTACTCAAGGTGTGGGGGGATTAGGGCTTGAAGAGCGGAGCGGAAGTCTGGTGGTTTGAGAAAAGGATGTAGACTTTGCAAGGTTTTAGGTTTGTGGCAGATTGCTCTGATAGTCTTCCGGATTTGTGGAATGAAAGTGAGGTGTTGGCCCAGGGTGATGCTGAGGTATTTGAGTTTAGACTGTACCTTTATTGTGTATAGTTTATGGTGAGGGAGGCTGGGGGTGTGAAGGTATTGTCTTTTGTAATGAATAAAGCTTCTGTCTTTTTAAAGTTGATTGTCGGGTTGTTGTTTGTGAGCCATTAGGAGATTTTGTTGAAGCATCTAAGGAGGTTCATGAATGTAGGTTGCTTTTTGTTGAACAGTCTGTATATCATGATGTTGTCAGCATAGATATAAAAGTGGATGTTGTGTGATCTGATGATGCAGCAGAATGCTTGGAAGTAGAGGTTGAAGAGGAGTGACAAGAGGGTGAATCCCTGGGGTATGCCTTGCTTTTGAAAATAGGGGGTGGATACATTGGTTCCAGTTTTTATTTGTTGGTGTCTGTTGGTCAGGTAGGATTGGAACCACTGTAGTATGATGTCTTCAATACCAGTGGATTGTAGGCGCTGAAGGAGAATGTTGTGGTTGACAGTATTGAAGGCTGCGGATATATCCAGAAAGATCATGAGGCATCCTTGTTTTGAGTCTTGAATTCCTTTCATTATGGTGTTTATGAGGGAGACCATCAGGGTTTCTACCCCATGTAGGGACCGGAATCCGTATTGTTGAGGATCCAGCGTTTCTGTTGATGTGGTCTTGGAGTTGTAGTTGGATGGCTTTTTCTATGATCTTGGTTACAAGGAGTAGGCTGGTGATTGGTCTGTATGATGCAGGGTAGGAACGATCTAGATCAGGTTTCTTGAGGGTCAGGTGGATGGAGGATAGATTTAGGCAGTCCAGCATTTTTCCTTGCTGCAGTACTGATTAGATGATTTTTGTGAGTATGGGACTGAGGTCTTCTTTGAGTGTTTTGATTCAGCTTACTGGGCATGGATCGAGAGGGGAGGTGGTTGTGTTTAGTGATGATATGATGTTCTCAATTTTGTCTTTGCTGATGGGGTCGAAGGTATCCCAAGTGGAGTGTGGGTTGTTTGTGTGGGGGGAGGGTGGGGGAGGATTGGGGTGGGGATGGAGTTGTTTGTAGTGGTTAGCCAGTAGTTGTGGGCTGATGCTGAAGTCTATGGTTGAACTGGGTGGGGATTTTGTGAGCTGTTTGATGATGCTGAATAGTTCCCTGGGGTGATTCAGAGAGCTACTGATCAGCTTGGTGTGGTATGCATGTTTGGCATTGTCTGTTGTAGAGCGGTATTCATTGAGGAGTTCTATGTAGATCATTTTATCAGAGTTGTGCTTGGATTTGTGCCACTTGCACTCGAACCTTCAGAGCTGGGTATTTAGTCTGCAGAGGTTGGGAGTGTATCAAGGAGTTTTTGGCTTTTTGGTCAATGTCTGGGCTAAGGTTGTTGTTATTGTCACAGCCTTCCTTATGGTCGTGTTCCAGTTGATTAAGAGAGTGTCAGAGTCCATTGTTTTGATGTTCAGTTGAGAGAGGATGTCTCTGAGGAACTTGTCATTGTCGAGTGGTTTGAAGTGTCTGTTTGTATGTGGGTGTGTGACCTGGTTTATTGAGGTGTTGAGGGGTAGTGAGAATGTGATCAGGGTGTGGTTTGACCAAGGGACTGTGTGAGTCTGGGTTGTGTATAGGGTGTTTGTCTGTGTTAGGGTTTGTTGACAAAGATAAGGTCGAGGGTGTTGCCCTTGTTGTGAGTGGGTTAGTGAATTATCTAAGTGAGGTCCAGGGCTGTCATCGCTTCTAGAAATGAGGTGGCTTGTTTGGTCTGGTAGCAGAAGTGGAGGTGGGACTTGGCCATGATGAGGACTCCTCCTCCTCTGCGGTGAGTTCAGGGACAGTAGAAGAGGCTGTATGTGTGGTATAGGAATTGGTTCATTAGCATGGAGTTGGTGTCTGTCAGACATGATTCTGTTATGCAGATCATGTCCAGGTGGTGCGTTGAGAGATCTTTGATGATTGGGATCTTGATCCTTACTGAACGGGCATTTATGAGTGCACACTGGAGTGGATGTGTGGGGGTGGCAGTGGTTGGGGCTAGCTGTGTGTGGGTGTCTTTGATTGGTATTTTTATAAGGTGTTGTTTGTTGCTGTTTTGTGTAGGGGTGGGGGATGTGCATTGATTGGATGAAGTGAGAGATCAGTGGTAGGTGGTGGTGTAACGGATATGTGTGGGCAGAGTGTGTTTGAGAGAATGAGCTGAGGCTATTAGGGCAAAGACTAATAGTGTGCAGTAGGCTGCATATAGGGGAAGCATTTTTCAGATGAGGTGACCAGGGGTTTTGAGCTTGAATGTAACCTGAATAAACATCAAATTAATTACTGGAACTTTTTCTCTTTACCAGGGCAAAGTTTAGAAATCAGTAATTGACAACTTCTAAATTAATCTACAGCATTTTCCTCAGGCAAATATTTTTTAAGATTAATTTTCTTACTGTGTTCAGAATGCAAATACCTTCTGTAGTTTATGAATAAAAGCGTTCTATTGTCCTGCTTAAGGTAATCATACAGTGTCAGGACTTTCAATATGAATTAACTCTTAGTACAATTTCTGCTAGTTTTCTCTATACTTTAAGTACTCCAGACACAGACCACAAGTTGTTTTTTTTTTAATTTTGTTGTAGGGTTCCCTTCCAATAACAAGTCTCTGAAAATAAAGGGAACCAGGTACAACAGGTAAAAGTGATCAAGAGATCCCAGACTAAAACTTGAAGTTACTTTGCTGCTCCAGAATGTGTTTTAAAATTGATACTTTGTTTTGACTTCAGTTCGCTAGGAACGGTGTAATTAATCACCTTCAGACTCCTAGATAAGTGGGGAAAAGTTTGCTTTCTAATGTCTAGAGAGTGTTATGAGTGTAGTTGGGCACTTATCTTGGAGGTTCCACTGGTTTCCGTTGTCACAGTCTTCCTACTATAACTACTACTACTACTTAATGTTTGTATAGCGTTACAAGGCATATGCAGCGCTGTACATGTACAAGTAAGACAGTCCCTGCTCGTCAGGGCTTACAATCTAATCAAGACAGACCACACAACAACCAGGGAGTAGGGTAAATCAAAGGGAATGGCAAGATACAGATAGGTGATAAGCAGGAAAATAAGGGGATCAGGATCCACACACAACTTATCTCTGGACTGAATCAGACTCCTCTCTCCAGCTGGCCTCTATGCCTTCTCTGCTTCTCCCAGGGAGTGTCACTTACTTTCCTACCTTTAAGCAAAACAAAAAGGGAAACCCCTTTTTCTTTTTTTTTAAACTCCCTGTCTTCCTTTTATATTTTTTACAAATGAGCATCAGTTTTTTTGGGGGGGGGTTTGCTTTTTTTTTTTAATAAACTGTCCGTAACTAACCAGTAAAACAAAGATAATTATGCTTCCCTACTTCATGAGACCATTCTCCCGCTTGTGTCAAGCTTTTCACACTCTTGCTTCTCAACTCTGGGCTTCTTACAACCCTCTCACATTCTCAGACTCTTCTTGTTTCTCATGGATTTTGTAATTTCTAAATAGCAACTCATCTTCCCTTTAATCTTTAGGATTGTTAATTGCTGTATCTTATCCTGTAATTTCCAGGCTCGCATTTTACTGGATTTGTTCCCAAGTTCATAAAATGTTTATTGCACCCATTTCAACTAGAAATCAACAACTCCAACTACAGCTCCTTAAGTTCTGTCCTTGCCTTATCCAGTTTTGCTTAGAGCCTGCTCTTTTATGTTCCATTTCCAGCTTCTTAATTCCCTGATATAAATGTTCTGCCTTCTCTTTTCTCAGTTTTTTCTCACCAGAGGCCTACAGTGCCTTGCAAAATATTCATCTCCTCGGTGTTTGTCCTGTTTTGACACATTACAACCTGGAATTAAAATGGAGTTTTGGAAATTAGCATAATGTGATATACACAACATGCCTATGACTTTGAAGGTTCAAAATATCCTTTATTGTGACACAAACAATAATTAAGACAAAAAAACAAACAAACCCTGAAATCAGGAGTGTGCATACTCGTATGTATTCACCCCCCAAAGTCAATACGTTGTAAAGCCACCTTTTGCTGTAATTAGAGCTGCAAGTCTCTTGGGGTATGTCCCTATTAGCTTAGCACATCTAGCCACAGGGATTTCACCCATTCCTCAAGGCAAAATTGCTCCAACTCCTTCAAGTTGGATGGGTTGCATTGGTGTACAGCAATCTTCAAGTCATGCCTCAGATTCTCAATTGGATTCAGGTCTGGGCATTGACTAGGCCATTCCAAGACATTTATCAGTATGTTTAGGGTCATTGTCCTGCTAGAAGGTGAACATTCATCCCAGTCTCAAATCTCTGGCATACTGAAACAGGTTTTCCTCAAGAATTGCCCTGTATTTAGTGCCATCCATCGTTCTTTCAATACTGACCAGTTTTCCTTTCTCTGCCGATGAAAAACATCCCCCTATGCTGCCACTACCAAGTTTCACTGTGGAAATGGTGGTCTCAGTGTGATGGGAAGTGTTGGGTTTGCACCACAGATGGCATTTCCCATGATGGCCATAAAGTTCAATTTTTGTCTCATCTGACCAGAGAACCTTCTTCCATGTGTTTGGGGGGTCCGCCACACCCTGTTGCACAAACTCCAAACATGTTTTCTTATTTCTTTCTTTAAACAATGGCTTTTTTCTGGCCACTCTTCCATAAAGTTCCACTCTGTGAAGTGTATGGCCTAAAGTGGTCCTATGGACAGATATTCCCATCTCCACTGTGGATCTCTGCAACTCCTTCAGTGTTATCCTTGGTGTCTTTGTGGCATCTCTGATTAATGCCCTTCTTGCCCGGTCTGTGAGTTTTAGTGGGTGGCCTTCTCTTGTCAGGTTTGCAGTGGTACCATATTCTTTCTATTTTGTTATAATACATTTAATGGTGCTCCATGATATATTCAGAATTTGGGATATTTTTTAATAACCCAACCCTGATCTATACTTCTTCACAACTTTGTCTCTGACCTGTTCGGAGTGCTCCTTGGTCTTCATGTTGCTTGCTTAGTGGTGTTACAGAGTCAGGGGTCTTTCAGAACAGGTATATTTATATAGGCATCATGTGACACTGATTGCACACAGGTGGACCCTAATCAACTAATTATGTGACTTCTGAGGTTAATTTTTTGGACCAGATCTTATTTAGGGGTTTCATAGCAAAAGGGAGGAATACATATGCACTCACAACTTTTCAGTTTTTACTTGTTTTCTTTTATATTTTCAACGTATTTTATTGTCATTCCACTTCACCAATTTGGACTATATTGTTAGGTACATTACCTAACATCCAAATGAACCTCCATTTTCATTCCAGGTGGTAATGCGGCAAAACAGGACAAAAACTGAGTGAATACTTCCACGAGGCATTGTACATGTCTGAAAAACTCCATGCAACTCGGGCATCTTCAAGCCTATCTCGATACAATTGTCAACACCTCAAATGAATATGAAGGACATTCTTGGCAAGAACTTCCACGATAAGATGGAGATGAGTCCGAACATGTCCTGGAAAGCAGATAATGTCAGGATATGGCTGCGATAATGCATGTGAAGTATAGTCAGAATTTCAAGAAGAGGCTGATATCTGTTGCAACTAGCAAGACCACTGTCAGCAATGACCTATGCAGGTGATTCATAGTAACATAGATAGAGACCAGCATGGTCCATCTAGTCTACCCACTGCGCCAAGCCACACTCCACACTGCAGTGCCCTAAGAAACTCCGGCCCAAAATGGCACCATAACCAAAACCATGACACAGTATTCCTGAGAGGCCCCTCTTCCATCTGCATTGAGACCTTCGACCCATGGTTGAACTAATCTGTTATATATTTTTTGAAGGTATAAATAAACAGGTAGACAAAGGTGGGTCAGTCGATTTACTATATCTGGATTTTCAGAAAGCCTTTGGCAAGGTTCCTCATGAGAGACCCTTGACAAAATTAAAAAGTCATGGGACAGGAGGCAGTATACTATTGTGGTTCAGGAACTGGTTAAAAGATAGAAAGCAGAGGGTAGAGCTAAATGGCCAATTTTCCCAATGGAGAAAAGTGAATAGTAGAATACCCCAGAGATCTGTGCTGGATCCACTCCTTTTTAACATATTCGTAAATGACCTGGACATGGGAATAATGAGTGAGGTAATCAAACTTGCAGATGACAAAATTATTCAAGGTTGTTAAAACCCAAGACTGGACATTCAAATGGCAGATGAAATTTAATGTGGGCACGTGCAAAGTTATACACCTAGGAAAGAACAGAATGGAACAGATAAAAGTAGATCGATTGTTTATGCCATCAAAATGTAGAAAGACTAGGGGACATGCAATGGAGCTACAGTGTAACCCATTTAAGACTAATAAGAGAAAATATTTTTTCACTCAACACATAATCAAACTCTGGAATTCATTACCGTAGGATGTAGTAAAAGCTGTTAATGTAGCTGGGTTTAATAAAGGTTTGGAAGTTCCTGGAGGAAAGGTCCATAAACTATTATTAAAGAGAACCCGGGAAATCCACTGCTTACCCTGGGACAAGCATTGTGGAACCTGTGTATCTTTTTGGGAACCTGCCAGGTACTTGTGACCTGGATTGACTGCTATTGGAAACAGGATACTAGGCTTGATGGACCTTGGTCTGACCCAGTATGGCATTTCTTATCTTCTTATATTAAGTCATCCTCCAAAAACAGGGGCTGGAGATCTTTAATAATTTTCCTTTGGTTCTCTAATTCTGGTACACATTCCATGTTTTTTCTTTCCTTGTACTACAGTAGGTTCTCCCTGGGTGTTTTCAGTGAGGATGCAATTTTCTTGGAGATGATTTTGGACTGATAGCCTTTTTGTTTGAAGGATTCTATTAGGGCTTTAAGGTGTCCATTCCTGTCTCGGGGGTCAGAGCAATGCAGAGGTATCTTGTAAGTTGGCTGTATATAATGGATTTCTTATATGTGGAGGATGGAAGCTGGAGCTGTGAAGATACTTGCATCTGTCAGTTGGCTTCTTGTATATTGATGTTGGTAAGTGATATTGTAAATTGAGACTGTAGGGCCCGATAGTCATCTAGGCAGGCTATGCACCACTGTGGCGCATAGCCCTGCCACTGACCACTAACTCTGGATATTCAATGCCGCGGTGACAGCATTAAATATCCGGATTTAGCACACAGACTAAATCGAGTAGCGGTGATATTCAAACATCGGGCCCGTAGTGTCTAAAATGTGAATGCTTTCTATAGTATAGTCTATTTTGAGTCTGATTGTGGGGTGGCATGTATCAAGGGAGTTGTAGAAATGTTTAAAGTTCTTTTCTCCTTCGGTCCAAATTATGAATTTATCATCTTTGTACAGGTGATATCTGAAAGGAACCAATCAGGAAAATCTCCTCCAATTCTGACATAAAAAGGTTGGCATACTGTGGTGTGCCTCTGTCTTCAATTACAGGAATGGCCAAGGGCACCAGAATGGCCCCACAGCATGCCAACCTGAATATTAGGTCCTAAGATTTTTAAATTTTCCTGTAATGCAATTGTTACCAATGGAACTATTAAAGGAATATTTAAAGGAGGTTTTACAACATGCAAATGTTGATTCTTTACTTGTTGCTAAATTGTTTTATTTACCTAAAGGGAAGAGAATTGAGGTGAGTGAAGAGGAAGAACATTGGTCTGCAGAGCTATCCTTGCTGGGAAAGCTCCATCAGTGGTGTGATTTTTTTAAAGACTCCCAGTGTGGACAGTGAATAATATTTACCTGCACAGATATGGACCATAGTTTAAGAAGAGATCCAGAGGTTACGAAGGCAAGAACTCTACACCACTCAAGACAAACATCCTAACAATACACAAAATGAGGAAGAACACAAGGGAGTAATCTTCAGCGCTAGATACAGCAGCAGCAATGAGGGAAAAAAGGGCCGCTGTATAAATAGCAGATTACTGCCATCCCTTGCGGCTCTCTAATATCACAGATAGAACAACTAGGCAGGGTCAGCCCAAGGGCTTTTGCTGCCCTAGACAGACCTACTGTGCCACCACTCCCCATCATCTCACCTGGGAGAGGGGGCAGAATAGCGATCCCTCAATGCAGCACAAGTGCCGCAGCAGACTTTAAAAGTGCCCCTACCCAAGCCCCTGACTTCCCACCCCAAATCTTTTTCAATCGGCAGCTGCTTCAGCAAGCAGTGGACTTTAAAATGCTGCATGCACGTGCCCTCATGGTCTGCTACTCCTGACCCCTGCCCTTCCAATGCACCTTCCTGCCCCCTCTGACAGGAAGTTGGGTCAGAAGGAGCAGAAGCGGCAGGCCATGAGGGAACATGCATATGGCACTTTAAAGCCCATTGCATTGCTGAAGAGGCCACTGATTTAAAAAATTGGAGGGGGGGGGGGGAATTGGGAGTCACCGTGCTGCCCACTGGAACCTGACACCCTAGAAGGCCAGCCTAGTTTGCCTAGCAGGCAGGCCGGCCCTGCAACTAGGACTTACTTAAGGTGACAAGGCAGAGTATAGTTTATATTAATATAACTTTGCACACAGGCCATGACAGCAACTCTGTAACTAATGCACACCTCTTAAGTTTTATGGTGAGACCTACAAGACACAAGTTTTAGAACTCCTACTTGTCCTGAGACCATTTTATTAAATGACAAATGTTTTTCTGATTTCATTTAAAGCGTGGATTACAGTGATTACTGGGTTGCAATAAACATTTTGCAGAGAGAAGGTATCTAGAGTAGTTAGCATTTTTGCATACTAGAACCTAGTCAAAATGTAACACAGAGCAGTGTCCAACAATTCCCTGCTGCCAGGTTGCCATGGCATTTAGAAATTGTACTCTGGTGCCGTGATTTTATGCATCTTATATGGCTGCAAATGAAATGCCCTGGGATTTTCACTATGCCAAATAGCGAAAGGTATGTATTTTACACAGAGAGGCAAACTTTTTATTTGTAAGTACATCTGGCATCGCAATTGCAATTGCTTCCGGTTACATCTACTATGCCCGCTATGTCCTGCTCTCCGATCATGGACATATATGCAGTCAGACTTTGCACGAACGGACATTATGCAGCACATACCTGTATAATAGTCCAATCTCTGTTAATAGTTTATCCTTGTTATGGATGTTTTCCAATAGTTATTTGTTTTAACTGTTAAGTTTATGTTATGTTAGTCATGTTATTTGTATAATTTTTGTTCCTTGTAAATAAGTTTGATTCATTGATTTAGTGGTATAAAAGGAAAAAAAACATAAATAAATCAATCAATCAACCTGATTATAGCTGGCCACCTTATGACCTATCACAGATTCCCTGCAAAACAACCATGCTTGAAGGAGTCAGATCACGAGTGCACATTTGCAACTAATTGACATTATTGTGAGACCCCATATATGACTTCATATATGACTTTAGCATTTCCATCTAAAATACTAATGGACATTAATGTGGCTATCTGTAGAGTAATTTTCATAAATATCGTAAATATCATACTGTATGTATATTGTGATGCAGCGGACCCTCTTGAAGAGAGAGAAAAAGTTTTAAAACCAGAAAAAGGCAAGCACAACTTGCAATATTGGGAAGATCCATCTAGGGGGAGCAGGAGAGTCGAGAGAGAGACTGAGAAACCACGCCCCTCTGGGCGGGACGCAACCCCAGACAGCTTCTTTTTGAACAGAGGCAGGTCTGACTTAGAGAGGGAGGAGGAGAAGGACCAAAGCAGCAGCAGCAGCCAGAACCAGAGTAGAGGAGGCCAAGAGGAAGGCAAATACTCTGGCAAGAGCAGAAAGAAGCAGAGTCCTGAGCAGAAAGCAAAGCAGGAACTCCAACCAGAGTTGGAGTGGAATAAGGAACAGAGGAAAAGCCAAGAGAAGTACTGGGACCGCAAGGGAGTACCTGGCAGAAGGTCCTCACAGCAGCCGTGGAATAAAGAGGTTCGTCCATTTTCAGAGGTGGGAAATGTTTGTTTGGAAGAAAGAAAACATCCTTACCACTAGGGTCTGAAGTCTAAGGAAAGACCGCAGGAGAGCCTGAGCACTGCTGCGCTGAAGCCAAACCAAGTAGGCCTTAAGCCTTACTAGAAAGAAGGAAGAGAAGCCTCAAAGGTAAAACTCTTAATTACCTTCAGAAGCCTAAAGTATGGGGAAGACAGTGGGAAGAGGATTACTGTTACCCTAAACATTCTTGTAAGCAAGATTATGAAAGAAGTTTGTCTAAGAAGAGAACTTTGAGTGGGAAATCTTTTTATGAATCTGTTTATGAACCTCTAATCAGAGAGGGACCGTTGTACTGCAAAACTCCTGGAGACCGACGCCCAACGCTAAATGCTAGACATTGGGACATAGTGCAACAAGTATATAAGAAACCCGATTACGTTTACCCTGATGCTACAGATTCAGAGGCTTCTGAGGTTGAGTCCATGCAAGTAGGATCAGAGGGGGAAGAATCAGATAATGCAATGGATTGTACATATTGTGCCTCGGGGAGTGTTGAATATATCCCCAATGTATCAGATAACTAAGTGAAGGAAGTTTATTGTTTTTGTACAATGTTCTGTGAAGATAACAGCCTTTACTTTATTGCTTGCTTTTATTTTTTTTTCTCTATACTGAAGTAAGGACATTTCAGTTGTTACCATAGCCAATCCTTATGAACCGTTTTGTGCAATAAAGGGAAATAAAGCCTTTAACTTTCCCTCCACCCTGTGCATTTGTTCTTTGAGTGTTGGTTACAAGGAAGCCACAAGGAATAACCACCCTTGACCCTTGCAGCATAGGCCAACCTCAAACCTCACCTTTCTTGTGTCCGGGCCCCTCCAGGATCTACTACATCTCCATATGGGGTGCCCCGCGACAATATATGAATATGAAAATTAGCAGACAGTGGTGAATATCCATGTAGCTGCTGGCTAAGTGCTTCTATGTACAGGCAATACTTTAAATATTGGCAGTTCAATATTAACTAGAAAACGAGCTCTAATTTATTTGGTTGTTGGCTTATTAACAAATTTTTATTTCTAGATATTTAACAGACTATCCGGACAAGCAATTTCTTCTCTTGGAGCACCTGAACATGACAGACTCAAGGAAGGCATGCTTCTCCACGGCTGAGACTGAGCTAGATATTGGTCTGGTCCTGAGGAACCGTGCCACTCTATTTGGGTCTAAGGATGTGCATGCAAAAGAGCCTGGCTGGCAGGACGTCACCCGGCAAGTGAATGATGTACACCACTGCATTTATGATATAGACGACCTAAAAAAATAGCATCAGATGCTGAAGAAGGATGCAAAAAAAAAGCCAGCAATAACCAGTTCCCCCTCTCAGTGCCAGGCTCTGTGTGCCCTTAAGATGTGGGTGCTGGGCACCATTGATGAGGTAGCAATCTTAAGGGGTCTCAGGGCATGACAGCTCACAGTCATAGGAACATAATGGTTAATCCTTCCAAAGTGTTTATTGTATGTAAGCCCTTCCTCCATCTGTAGGAAAGCACTGCTCCTGTTTTCAACCTGACTCCACTCTCTCTCCTTTATCCATGTCTCTGCTGGGTAGAGCTTGTTCCTTGGGTACTGTGACAAGTGCTATATGACAAGGCAATTAATTGTGCTGGGGGCTAGTGACATTCATCATTTTCTACAACCTACCTGTTAAACTATGCCACACATGTGTGACATAGCAATGGACAAGGATACAATGTATTAGCTATGTCTGCCTGGTACTTGCCATGCTATTATGTGTTTCCCTATTTTGTAATGTCATGTCATGTTTGTGGAGTTAGCGGCCGACATTCTGAATAATGGGGTGGCAACCACATAGACTCGGGCTACTATTCCAACTTT
This sequence comes from Ichthyophis bannanicus, assembly GCA_033557465.1. Classification (NCBI taxonomy): domain Eukaryota; kingdom Metazoa; phylum Chordata; class Amphibia; order Gymnophiona; family Ichthyophiidae; genus Ichthyophis; species Ichthyophis bannanicus. Next base: position 122,649,542 of record CM066033.1, on the reverse strand, counting down.
AGGACAAGTATGACACTGCAGTGATGCACAGTCTCTGCCTCTGTAAACTTCCTAACTCTTGCAGTTTATAGAAGACAGATATGAAGTTGCCATTCAAGGCTTATTGATTAGCAAACATAAGAACATAAGATATGCCATAATGGGTCAGACCAAGGTCCATCAAGCCCAGTATCCTGTTTCCAACAGTGGCCAATCTAGGTCATACGTACCTAGCAGTTTCCCCAAAAGACACAGGTTCCACAATGCTTGTACTGGGTCAAGCATTGATATCCTGGGTCCCTTCTTAATAATGGTTTATGGACTTTTCCTCCAGGAACTTGTCCAAACCTTTTTTAAACCCAGCTACACTAACAGTCTTTACTACATCCTCCGGTAACAAATTCCAGAGTTTGATTACACGTTGAGTGAAAAAATATTTTCTTTTATTAGTCTTAAATAGTTTACCCTGTAGCTTCATTGCATGTCCCCTAGTCTTTCTATATTCTGATAACGTAAACAATCGATCTACGTTTACCCGTTCCACTCCGTTCATTAATTTATAGACTTCTATCATGTCTCCCCTCAGCCGTCTCTTTTCCAGGTTAAAGAGCCCTAACCTTTTTAGTCTTTCTTCATAGGAGTATCCTTCCATCCCCTTTACCATTTTGGTGGCTTTTCTCTGAACCTTTTCTAATAACGCTATATCCTTTTTAAGATACAGCGACCAGAATTGCACACAATATTCAAGGTGCGGTCTCACCATGGAACGATATAGAGGCATTATAATATCTTTTGTTTTATTTTCCATTCCTTTCCTTATGATACCTAGCATTCTATTTGTTCTCTTGGCCGCCGCTGCACATTGGGCCGAGGGTTTTAACATGTTATCCACAATGACGCCTAAATCTTTTTCCTGGGTGGTGGTTCCTAAAGTGGAACCTTGCATCGTGTAACCATAGTTTGGGTTGTTCTTCCCTAGGTGCATAACTTTGCACTTGTCCACATTAAATTTCATCTGCCATTTTGATGCCCAGTCTTCCAATTTATCAAGATCCTCTTGCAATTTTCCACAATCCTCTTGGGTTTTAACAACTTTAAATAGTTTTGTGTCATCTGCAAATTTGATAACCTCACTTGTTATTACACTTTCCAGGTCATTTATGAATATGTCAAAAAAGCAGTGGACCCAGCACAGATCCCTGGGGTACACCACTATTCACCTTTCGCCATTGGGAAAATTGGCCATTTAGCCCACCCTCTGCTTTCTATCTTTCAACCAGTTCCTGATCCACAGTAGTACACTGCCTCCTATCCCATGACTCTTTAGTTTTGCCAAAGGTCTCTGATGAGGGACCTTGTCAAAGGCTTTCTGAAAGTCCAGATACACTATATCAACCGACTTACCTTTGTCCACCTGTTTATTCACACCTTCAAAAAAACATAACAGATTAGTAAGACAAGATCTTCCTTGTCTAAAGCCATGTTGGCTGTCTCCCATTAGGCCATGACTATCTAAATGCTGAGTAATTTTATTCTTTATGATGGTTTCTACCATTTTTCCCGGTACTTGACGTCAGGCTCACCGGTCTGTAGTTTCCCGGATCACCCCTGGAACCCTTTTTAAAAATTGGTGTTACATTGGCGATCCTCCAATCTTCAGGTATTAGAGATGATTTTAATGATAGTTCACAGATTACTAATAGCAGGTCTGCAATCTCATATTTCAGTTCTTTCAACACCCTTGGATGTATACCATCTGGCCCAGGTGATTTGTTACTCTTCAGTTTATCTAATAGTTGTAATACATCTTCCCGATGTATCGATATTTCCTTCAATTCTTCCGCACCTTTAAATACCACTTCAGTCATGGGTAACATCCCTATATCTTCCTCAGTAAAGACCGAAGCAAAGAATTCATTCAGTCTCTCCGCTATCGCCTTGTCGTCTCTTAGTGCCCCTTTAACTCCTCTATCATCTAATGGACCAACTGACTCTCTCACAGGTTTTTTGCTGCGAATGTACTTGAAAAAAATCTTTATTTTGCGTTTTTGCTTCCGCAGCAAGCTTCTTCTCAAATTCTTCTTTTGCCTGCTTTATCAATGCCTTGCATTTGACTTGCCAGTGCTTGTGCTGTTTCCAGGTTTCGTCGTTTGGCTCTTTTTTCCATTTCCTGAAAGATGCTTTTTTGGCAACAACAGCCTCTCTGACCTCACCTTTAAACCATGCTGGCAGTTTTTTTGACTTCCTTCCACTTTTCTTAAAGCGTGGAATAAAGCTGGCTTGGGCTTCCAAGATAGTATTTTTCAACAACACCCACTAACATATTTAAGCTTTGCAACTGCTCCTTTTAGTTTTTTCTTAACTGTTTTCCTCATTTTATCATAGTCTCCCTTTCGAAAGTTAAAAGGTAGTACTGTGGATTCCCTTACTATCCCTCCTCCACTAATTAAATCAAAGGCGATCATGCTATGATCACTATTGTCAAGCTAGACTTCATCATTGTGCTTGCTCTGACGTTTTAGTTTATTGCTATTTGTCTTACTGTGCGAGTCTGTGTGTCTTTATATTTATTTATTTGTAGCTTGCTCTGGGCTGCTATTCTATCTATTGCTTTCTGCCTTCATTTTAGTTCTTTCTGAATTTCTCTCTGTGCCTTTCTCTCTCCTTTTACTCCCTAAATTCAAATGAACCATTGCCACAATAACTAAACCTGGCACTTTCTTATGATCTGCTGACTTTTTAAAATTCCCTCCCTCTTTTCCCTTACCCACCCACCCACTCCGTGGTTGGAATTTCATATTTAGCCTTCTTCGGGCTTATTAACAGTATTATTCCCAGCTGCATCCCAACCTACTGGGGCAGCGTCGGCCCAAGGGTTTCTGCTACCCCAGAAACAGCCTTGGCTGTGCCGCCCCCTCACCACTGCCTCTGATTCCATTTTCTGGGGAGGCCAGTGGCAGTTTAAAAGTGGGTTTTGTGCTGCTGCTTTGCTGCCCGCAGCAGGCCACGTGCTTCAGCACACATGGCCTGCTGCTTCTGATCCCCCTCCGAGAGGAAGTTGCATCAGAGGGGGGTCAAAAGCGGCAGGTCATATGTGCCGAAGCACATGGCCTGCCGCAGGCACCAAAGCAGTGGCACAAAATCATTGTGCTGCCCACCAAGGTCTGCTGCCCTAGGCATCTGCCTAGCCCACCGAGTGGATGGGCCAGCCCTGCACTGGGACTTCCTCTTCTGCTTCACCTTATCATATCTTATCATATATCTCCTTAGATCCATAGTTCCTCTTCCCCATCCAGTCCCATGGTCTATGCTACATTTTATTCTTGATGCTAACTCTTCCCAGTGTTTTCCCTTCATTCACACAATTTTGAACTCCAAGTTCTAATCATCAATCCCCTACTTTCTTCACCTCTCCAGCAATTTTGTCCTCAGACCTATCATTTGCTCTTTGGATTCATCATTTTCTTCCTCTCATTCACCCATCTCCACTTTGTCTGAGAGCACATCACCCTCATCACCATTGTGCCTCCTCTTCCCCGTACTCTTCTTCTCCTTCTAATCTCTTCTGGGGATATCAGTCCCAATCTTGGTTCACTTACTGTAGGCATCTCCCACACTCCTTGCATGAATCCAACCACAACCCCTCTAATCTCATTCCTATTCCTCTCCTATCTCCCTCTTCTATTCCCTTCTCATGCGCCTTGTGGAATGCACACTCTGCTTCCAAAAACTTACCTACATTCACAATCTCTTTATCTCTAATGCTCTGCATCTTCTTGTTTTAAGTGAGACTTAGCTTCCCTCTGAAGGCTCTGCTTCAGTTTTTGCCCTTTGTCATGGGGTCTATCTTTTCTCCCATATATCTCGCCCAGTTGGAAACTGTGGTGGAGTTAGGTTGCTACTCTCTCCCTCCTGTATGTTTCAACCCCTTTGTCCACTTCAGTCTTACTCTTTTTTTCTTCTTTTGAAGTCCATGTAATCCACTTATTTACTCCACTACCTCTCCAGGTAGCTGTTGTTTATCAACCCCCTGACAAGTCCACCTCTTTCTTTCTCACTGACTTTGGGTCCTGGCTTTTCTTTTCTCTTGAACCATCTCCCCTTCCCTCATTCTTGGTGAATTCAACATTCATGTTGATGACTCTTCTGACTCTTATGCTTGAATGCTCCTTGCCTTAACCTTCTCATTTGACCTCCATTATGTTCTGCTTTCCCTACTCATCAGCATGGTCACTGTCTTGACATTATCTTTTTCTCTAGCAGATCACGTTCAAGTTTCTCCACTTCAGTTCTTCCCCTATCCGATCATCATCTGCTAACCTTCACTCTTAACCACACCCCACCACAGTCTTGATCAATCTTCACTAACATATTTAGAAATATTCCGGCTGTTAACCCTTCAGCTCTCTCCACTGCTCTCTCATCTCCTCTCTCAGTCACTGTATAATTCAAGTCTGTTGATGAGGCAGTCTCTTCCTAAAACACTATACTATCTTCTGCCTTGGATGCTCTTGCTTCTCCTTTCCTCCACTCCATGAGGCGTATTGTACCTCAGCCTTGGCTGCACTGTTCCCTCTAAGCTATGCGCGTGTGTGCGTGCACACACCTCGCCAAGTGAGCGCACATACTTTACAACAGAGCGCACAAAAATTACGGTTCTGATTCTGATAGAAAACAACACAGACGTCTTAAAATTTAAAAGTTGTTGTGTATTTACGGTTTTCACAAGTTCTACAATATTTTCTAGTGCAATCAATGTGGTGTACATACTGTATTCTGATGTGTAGTCAAATTTTAAAGTATATAACTCCGAGTGTCGTTATGTGGCGCACAAAAATTTAACCTTCCTTCAAAAGCTGCACAACTGATATTTTATGCGCACACAGCCTACAGAAAATTAGAGAGAACATTGCTTGGCTGTTCTCCAAAATCCCCTACCTATATTCCTGTGCCTGCTCTGTTGAGTGTCTTTGGCTTAAATCCCGTGCCCATGTTGACATTATACATTTCAAATTCATGCTAACATCCTTCCAGTCTGCCATAGCACTCACCAAGCAAGAGTAGCGTGTCCATCTGACAACTCCATTACTTCTGAACCTCACTATCTCTTTTCAACACTCAACTCCCTCCTCAAAATACCTCCTCCCCATCCCTCCTTCACTTTCTGCCCAGACTTTGCCTGACTTCTTCCATGACAAGGTTCATAAAATTAGTCTTGAGTTCTCCAACAGGTCACCTTAAACTCTCCTTCCCCTTCTTCACACTCAGATCCTTCCTTCAACTCCTTCCTCCTGCTTGCTCATGTCACTCCTTGGCCTCTTCAGATCAAAGGGTGCCACAGGTCCGATTGTGCACATGTGGCCTTGGCACTGAAGAGGAGCATGACCTGACTGGTCTTCCATTGCAGCCACTGCCAGCAGTACAGGGAGCTGTAAACCAGCCTGTTCGAGCAAGGAGGTAAGCTCCTTCCTACTCACTCACATCGCTCCCTGGCTTCTTCAGATGAAAGGACGCCACAGGTCCTATTGTGCACATATGGCCTGGGCCTGAAGAAGAGCACAATCCGACCGGCCTTCCATTGCCGCTATCACCAACACTACAGGGAGCCACAAACCAGCCTGCTCAAGAAAGGAGGTAAGCTCCTCCCTGCTCGCTCACGTCACTCCCCGACCTCTTCAAATCAGAGAGCTCCACAGGTACGCCCGTGCCTAAGGGCCTCACCAAAGGGCCCTTAGGCATGACCCTTAGATTAGACCAAGGAGTGGGCCTCTCCAACTTACAACTTGGATATGCAGACTCATTGCCTAACAACTCAGCTTTAACGCAAAACTCTCATATCACCACCTTCTTAACAGCTACAACAACACAAGCACAGAAACCTGTACATTCTGTCATCACAAAAGCTACCACCATGATCCCCAAACTGTTACATTTAATCTTCTTGGGACTACCTATTTTAATACACATAGGAAGAGCAGCCTGCTCACATAATCACAGCTCAATCCCAATAATCTACCATCCTAGACAACCAAAGCCACTAAGCCAACAGCAGTATTTCCACTCACAAAGGTCCAGAAAACCTGAGAACCTCATCCAGTCGAAACACTGTTCACCCTCAAAGCTTAATAAGGTTAACCATGCCCAAATGCAAATCAACCAACCGCTTAACTTCACACTAGTTAAATCACAGTCAGCCCGCAATAAACTACCCATATTACATTACTACATAACTGATCAAAACACTGATATCATGTGCATCATTGAAACCTGGTTCTCTAAGGAAGACAACGTGTTACTAAACCAACTAAATACATCCACCCACAACATTCACAACTGCCCCAGATCTGGCAGTAGAGGAGGTGGTATTTGTATCTTAACAAATAAAAATCTCAATTTCAACACTATAGAAACCTCTTCCACACACAACCTGGACATGATTATAATTGGAAATAAAAAGCTTACACTCTGCCTTATCTACAGAGCACACACCAGAACCACTGAAGAACTGTCAGCAATAAGAGAAGCAGTGTGCACTTACTCCACTAAGCAACCAAATCTCATCCTACCTGGCAATTTCAACCTAGCATCAGCTCTGCACAAGCAAGCCTCAGCTTCCACCGAAGCTTTGCACTACTTATAGTACACACAAATCACCAACAAACCCACCCACAACAGATGAGGAACTCTTGACTTCATTTTTATACCTCTCCACATGACAAATACTTCTATTCTCAATAACTCAAGGATTGAACCAATTCCATGGTCAGACCACAGTATGATAACCTTCAAATTACCATACGCCAACACAAGCAACCTAAAGTATAACTACACTCTACCGAGCAGAAGATTTCTCCCATTTAAAAACAAGGTTATCGAACAGTGAGTTCTCCTTCTTTTCACCATCAACTCTACCGAGCCTCATCTTGAAGAACTCATCAAGAAATTGAACTCTGCCTTATCTTCGGTAGCCCATGCACCCATCAGCATCCACAATAGCAAGCATCAACGCCTCACCCCATGGTACTCTTCTACAGTGAAAGCACAGAAATGCTATCTCCATTGACTTGAGCATAAATGGAGTAAACAAAGGACTAACATTACCAAATCCTATACCTACAGGAACCCTATACCTACAGGGGCACTAAGAGAGGACAAGGCCATAGCGGAGAGAATGAATGAATTCTTTGCTTCGGTCTTTACTGAAGAAGATGTAGGGAATATACCCATGACTGAAATGGTATTTAAAGATGATGCATCTGAAGAATTGAATGAAATATTGATAAACCAGGAAGATGTATTACAACTATTTGATAAACTAAACAATGGTAAACAAAATTCAAAAATTTTTCTGTCACAGAAATAAAAATGGCAGATTCTAGTACTGTTTTTGGTTATGAACTCAGATATGTACTTAGAAATTCTCCATCACGTAACGTTTTTGAGTGACATGTAGTTTAAATTTAGACTATGTTGCTCATATTTACATTAGATGTGCATAAGAACATAAGTAATGCCATACTGGGTCAGACCAAGGTCCATCAAGCCCAGTATCCTGTTTCCAACAATGGCCAACCTAGGTCATACGTACCTAGCAGTTTCCCCAAAAGACACAGGTTCCACAATGCTTGTATTGGGTCAAGCATTGATATCCTGGGTCCCTTCTTTATAAAGGTTTATGGACCTTTCCTCCAAGAACTTGTCCAATATAGTATATAGATGTATATTGTAACGTAATGTCTCCTAAAAGGTAGTTGTATATGATTTTCTGCTGTATTGCGCCTCAAGAACATCCCTCTTAAGGGTCCAACAATAGTCTGCAAGCATACTGGAGCTCCACTTGCCCCGGTACCTATTTTCCATTACCGAAATGTCCTGATGAAACGTTTTCCCATGTTCATCGCTGACTGCTCCTAGATTTGCAGGAAAATAATCCAGGTGTGAATGCAAGAAGTGTATTTTCAAAGACATGTTACATCCCAGTTTCTGGTAAGATTTCAGTAGAGTATCCACTGATTCTGCGTAGTTGTCTGCCTTGTTATTTCCCAAGAAGTCGTGGTAAACAGTCTTAAAGGACTTCCATGCAGCTTTTTCAGCCTCATTCAATTGACTGACAAAGTTTTCATCTTTCATCAGTTTTCTAATATCAGGTCCTACAAAGATCCCTTCTTTGATCTTCACCTCACTGATTCGTGGAAATGCCTTTCTTAGATATGCAAATCCAAGTCCACTTCTATCCATGGCTTTTACAAAGTTCTTCATAAGACCCAACTTTATATGGAGTGGAGGTAGATATACTTTATTTGGCTCCACAAGTGGGTCATGTGCAACATTTTTCTGGCCTGGGACTAGTGATGTTCTCTTTGGCCACTGTTTCCGGATGTAATGATTTTTCCTGTCCCTGCTGTCCCACTCACACAGAAAGCAACAATACTTTGTCCAACCAAGCTGTTGTCCAAGCAAGAGGGCAGTTACTTTTAAATTGCCACAAATATTCCACTTGTGTTCTTTATACTTGATATTTGTTAGCAGGAGATGCATACTGCTGTAAGTTTCTTTCATATTGGCCACGACAAATCTAATCGGTACGGTCCCTTGTCAATCTTTCATATTGGCGGCATGAGCTATTGGAACTGATGGTAAAATATTTCTGTTGTGGATAAGTACAGCTTTTAGGCTATATTTAGAAGAATCAATAAATAGTCACCAATCCTCTGTTCTATAATCCGGACAAAGTGTTTCCATCAGGGATTTAACTTCACAACAAAAAGCAATTCCATCTTCAAAGGCAAAGTAATCCACAAACTCGGTATGCCTATTTCTAAAAGTGCACACTTTGGTTTCATTCTGAAAAAGATTCCAGCCTTTCGAGCGTGACCCTAACAGTTCTGCTTGTCACTTTGAAAGATTCAAATCTCTGACAAGATCATTCAAATCGCCTTGGTCCAGTAAATGTGGTTCAGAAGAGGAACCGGATGCCTCAAAGCTTGTATCCTGCATTACATCATCAGCATTGCCATCATCGTCAACATCATCAGCATTCATTGGTTCTTCTTCTTCTTCATCCTCATTCACTGTAAGATTTTCTGGAGGTTTTGGCACCAGCAATTCTTGACAGTGAGGCTCAAGCCTCATGGCAGATGGTAAATTTTTGGGTAATTTACAGTGTGTTTTGATTTTGAAGTAATGCCTGCAATGTTTGTAAGGCAAAAGTAGCAATCTGTCAAGTGATCTCTTGGTTCTGTCCAGATCATTGGAACAGCAAAATTCATGTGTCGAACACCCTTTACCCAACCTGTTAGGAGTCTGACACAGGTAATACAGCAGATGTGAGGTGCCCAATTTTTGTCCTGGTCACCGACTTGACATCCAAAGTACAGCTTATAACATGTCTTAACAAGCAGAGTAAAACGTCGTCTCTGATTCTTAAAAGTAACCTCACCGCAAATGTAGCAAAATGAATCCAGACGATTAACACACTTTCGAGGTATTGTTAAACAACTACAAGCGATAACCGTAATATTTATTAACCAACTGCTGTTTATGAAATAGATTAACGCAAACTCACATCCATTCAGATTCTGTTTTTTTCAAACAATACAAACCACAATCGCTGACGGCAACAGAAAGCATACCAAAACATGACTCAGCGTTTTCTGCTTGTATTAGCCGGACCAGTAGGGCAAGGGGCCCGGTTAATTAATTATATTATAATTACATGACTCAGAATTTTTGGTTGTGGCTGACAACATACAATAATAATTATGATGGAATTTTTCGTATTTTCGTATTCAACCTTTGGTTACTGAAACAAAACTGTAACTGCTAATTTACAATAATGTACACACTTAACTAGATGATATCTCCTGAAGTATGGGTGATAAAAAAATTCTGATACTATATTTGTAAACAATGAGAAAAATTACATATGAAACAGGTCAGAGCAGGTCTGTGACAAAAATTGTGTTGACCAATGACAGTAGCAAATCACCTGGACTGAATGATATACATTCGAGGGTGTTGAAAGAACTGAAATATGAGATTGCAGACCTACTATTAGTAATCTGTGAACTATCATTAAAATAATCTGTAATACCTGAAGATTGGTGAAAGGCCAATGTAACACCAATTTTTCAAAAAGTGTTCCAGGAGTGATCCGGGAAACTACAGATTGGTAAGCCTGATGTCAGTACCAGGCAAAATGGTAGAAACCATTATAAAGAACAAAATTACTGAATATGTAGATAGTCCTGGTTTAATGGGAGAAAATCAACATGGCTTTAGCCAAGGAAGGTGTTGTCTCACTAATCTGTTATATTTTTTTGAAGGTGTGAATAAACAGGTAGACAAAAGTGAGCCAGTCGATATAGTGTATCTGGATTTTCAGAAGGTCTTTGGCAAGGTCCCTCATGAGAGACTCTTTGCGAAATTAAAAATATTATGGGCTAGGAGACAGTGTACAATTGTAGATCAGGAACTGGTTAAAAGATGGAAAAAGGTGAATAGTGGAATACCCCAGGGATTTGTGCTTTATGCAATCCTTTTTAACACATTCGTAAATGACCTGGAAATGGGAATGAAAGAGGTAATCAAATCTGCAGATGACACAAAATTATTCAAAGTTATTAAAACCCAAGGTGATTATGAAAAATTGCAAGAGGACCTTGATAAATTGGAAGGCTGGATATTCAAATGGCAGATGAAATTTAAAGTGGACAAGTGCAAAGTTATGCACCTAGGAAAGAACAAACCAAACCATGGTTACATGATGCAAGGTTCCACATTAGGAACCACCACCCAGGAAAAAGATTTAGGCGTCATCGTGGATAACACATTGAAACCCTCCACCCAGTGTGCAGCAGCCAAGAAGGAAAATAGAATGCTATGAATCATAAGAAAAGGAATGGAGAATAAAACCAAGGCTATTATAATGCATCTGTATCGTTCCATGGTGCGACCGCACCTTGAATATTGTGTTCATTTCTGGTTGCCGTATTTTAAAAAGGATATAGTGGAATGAGAAAAGGTACAGAGAAGAGCCACCAAAATGGTAAAGGGGATGGAAGGATACCCCTATGAGGAGAGGCTTAAAAGGCTCTTCAACCTGGAAAAGAGACAGCTGAGGGGAGATATGATAGAGGTCTATAAATTAATGAATGAAATGGAATGGGTAAAAGTAGATCGATTTTTTTTATGCCATCAAAAACTAGAAAGACTAGGGGACAAGAAATTAAGCTACAGTGTAACCCATTTAAGACAAATAAGAGAGAATATTTTTTCACTCAACACGTAATCAAACTCTGGAATTCGTTAGCAGAGGATGTAGTAAAAGTTGTTAGTCTATTTGGGTTTAAAACCATTTGGCAAGTTCCTGGAGGAAAAGTCCATAAACCATTATTAAAGAGTACCCAGGAAATCCACTGCTTGCCCCAATACAAGCATTGTGGAACCTATGTATCTTTTTGGGAAACTGCCAGCTATTTGTGACCTGGATTGGCCACTGTTGAAAACAGGATACTGGGCTTGATGGACCTTGGTCTGACCCAGTATGATATTTCTGATGTTCTTAACTAAAGAAATAGAGGCACATTCTAATATGTGTGCCCAGGCCCCTGTGCATCTGATCAGAATCGGGACACACAGAAGTAGACCTGATTCCCATCCCGCAGGGTCTAGTTGTGCCCCGCAGGATCAGATTCGGGTCTGGGGTCTATACATGCAGGCCGGTACCCGATTCTGATTGACCTGCATGTTCAGACCCATGCCTGGCAAACTCAGTCAGGCTCCTGAATGGAGCTGAGGTGCCATGAGTTCCCATTGCCATGGCTCCGTGGCTCCATTCAGGAGCCACGATCCCTGACCACTGACCACACTTCCCTTTCCCCTTAGCCCTACCCCAGATCTGGCCTTCCATGACGGGTTGGGCTTCGGGTAACCCCCTGCAGTCCTTCACCTTTCTGCCACTGCCTGGACCTGCTGTCCCCCATCCAGTCTGTCAACCCCGGACGTACAGGACCGACGTCAGAATCGGCCCTGTAATTCCGGGGTTGCAGACCACCCATGCCCTGCCCTCGCACCGCCTCTGGAATTCCCCCTTCCGCCTCAGACTAAACCTTCCTGTACAAATTCCTTGTTCATAGGGGGAGGCTTCTGCCTGGAACGGAAGGGACGTCCATCCCTACTATTTGCGTTACAGAATAGACCCCATACTGTACAACAATTGTCAACTCCAAACATGAGTATCACACCATCAACAAACCCAGAGAGCTGTTTGACATAGCCAAATCCTTATCCAAAGACCCCACTTGCACTCACCACAACAACCAGCTCAAACCCCACCAAATGGCTCTGTACCTGCAACTCTCACAGAAAGTTAACAACCAGTCAAAGATCTTTCTCCCCAATCACAACCCTCAGACTAACCCCACACCCATATGGAACTCCTTCCACAGTATCAGCCACAAAAAGCTTGAATCCATAATCACTAATATAAACACCTCTACCTCTCTTTTGGATCCATGCCCAGTTTCATGGAACAAATCCTGCAGATCACACCTAATTCCATATATTGTACAAATGATTAACATCTCTCTCTCACAAGGTTTCCCACCTCCTCTACTCAAGCAATCCTCCATCAGGCCCATACTAAAGAACATTAACCTTGACCCAACCTCTCCAACCTCTTACAGACCAATATCCAGCATTCCATTCATAGCTAAGATCATTGAAAAAGCCATCCAAACTCAGCTAGAAGACCACATAAATAGCCATGCAATTCTAGACCAACATCAACATGGATTTTGCCCATAACATGAAGTAGAAACTCTCCTCACCTCTCTATTTGACACACTCATCAAGGGAACATAAAACCCCTCCCAAGGATTCATACTCCTTTTTCTTGATATATCAGCAGTCTTTGACTCCGTCCCCCACCAGATACTACTTAACAGGCTTCATGATATCAGTCTTCAAGGCACTACCATTAAATGGTTCCAGTCATACCTCACAGATCGCACATAACAAATAAAGATTGGACATCTGCGATCTCACCAGGGGCGGCTCAAGGCAATCTGCTGCCTGAAGCGAGGGATGAGATGGTGCTCCCCTGCCTTGAGCCGGGGGGAGGATTTCTCAAAACTGCAGTCAGGGACTGAACCAAATCAAAAAGACAATTAGATAATGTGGAGGAAATAAAAAGATGTTCGCACACTACTGAACTAAAAGAGAGAGCGAGAACCACTGCGCAGTTTATAACACACAAATGAAATAACTCATTTTTATTTTGTTGTTATAAACTGTTATGGTTGTTGCTTTTACTTTTTGAACATATATTTTGCATTCACAGACACCCCCCCCCCCCAACAATGGGTGCAGAGCAGAACTAGGACATCCACCCACAAAACTCAGTATCTAATTTAAAAAAAGTCTGATTCTGGCCCTCTAACTAGCAAATATTCTCCTGTACCAAGCATATTGTGAACTAATACAAAACCCTACAAAAGTCACCGATGATCTACAAGGCCAAATCAACCATATCATACCAGCATAAACTTCCAAAACTTATACAACAAGGGACCTACCCAGATAAAAGCAGCACTATAAATACTGTAGCAGGCCCTAGAACAGTGATGGCTAACCTTTTTGAGCCCGAGTGCCCAAACTGCCGCACAAAACCAAAGAATTTCCTCAAAGTGCCAGCACGTCAATTAAAGCCCCATTTGCATAAGGTGCTTCATTTGCATAAATATTTGCATAATGTTACCATACACTAACTTTTAGTAAACATGCCTCTTAATGAGTATATGGATAAAGAAAGACTAAAAGGTTTCTACATTACTATAATCCAGTACCAACCGCCAGGCACATTAGGAACTACTACAAACGCTGCCCATTTAGAACCCATAGCAAACCCGCCGTATCCTAACAGCACTACCAGGACTCACAAAGCACCATACTCTACCTATCAAAAGGCAACACTGCAAATATTAAACCAATACATCTCAGAGAACAACAATACATGACCTACTGGGGAAAGAACAAGTGGCAATGTCAAATAGGAATTATATAAACAGAATACCTCAGCTCAGTTACACATGCAGAACAGACCATCACCAAACAAGGAATCACAATTTAGAAACAGGAAGACAATAATTAAACTGGGAACCCCAAAAGCCAAACTTGGAATATACAACAACACTGTAGAAATAAAACTATATATTAATTTCCTCTTGTACTAAACAAAGCGCAAAAATTAATGATGCACATTTCCCAGAGCTGACATATTCCAGTTAATAAATTCAAAATAAAGAGATATTTTTCTACCTTTTGTGCATTTTTTTTCAGTTGCAATTGTTCCAGCCACTTTCTTCTGGTTTCTTCGTGTCTTCTGCTAACTCTCCATCTGCTGTCCATTTGTCCTTTCTTCTGTCTTCTTGTTTTTTTTTCCATTCTCTCTCTACATCTGCTTTAACATACTAATCTTTCTCCTTTGGCTCTTTCCTCATTCCTATTTCATCTACTCAAAATTTACCCCTCCATCCTCAATCCCCACTTACTCTCCCAATACCCGGCCAATTGTAGATTTTTTATCCCTCCCACACAAAATATTTTTCCCCTCTCCATTTTACTCTCCCAGCCCCATCCCATTCTAATCCTCCCCCAACACCAGCTCCCTTCTAGTTCCAGCCTCACCCAGCATCCATTCCCTTCTAGTCCCTGCATCAGCCCATTTCCAGTCCTAGCAGCCCCCCAACCCAATACCAGTCCTATCCCCCCCTCATCAACCCACTTCCAGTCCTAACCCCCCATCACCCCATTTTCAGTTTAAGCCCCCCCCCTATAACCCATTACCAGTCCTAACCCCCCACTTCCAGTCAGCCCCCCATAGCCCATTGCCAGTCCTAACCCCCCCATCAGCCCACAGTCCATTACCAGTCCTAACCCCATCAGCCCACCTCAAGTCCTAACCCCTCCCCATCAGCCCATTTCTTGTCCCAGCCCCCCCCATAGCCCATTATCAGTCCTAAACCCCCCCATAGCCCATTACCAGTCCTAACCCCATCAGACCACCTCCAGTGTTATCCCCCCATCAGCCCATTTCCTGTCCTAACCCCCCCCCACAGCCCACCTCATGTCCTTTCCCCTCCCCATCAGCCCATTAGCAGTCCTAACCCCCCCCTAGCCCATTAGCAGTTCTAAACCCCCCTCTCTAGCCCATTAGCAGTCCTAAACCCCCCCCCCATAGCCCCTTACCAGTCCTAACCCCCATCACCCCATTTCCATTCAGCCGCCATCAGCCCACAGCCCTTTAGCTGTCCTAACCCCCCCTAGCCCATTAGCAGTCCTAACCCCCCCTCCTAGCCCATTAGCAGTCCTAACCCCCCCCCTAGCCCATTAGCAGTCCTAACCCCCCCCCTCCTAGCCCATTAGCAGTCCTAACCCCCCCTAGCCCATTAGCAGTCCTAACCCCCCCCCTCCTAGCCCATTAGCAGTCCTAACCCCCCCCCGCCCATTAGCAGTCCTAACCCCCCCCCTAGCCCATTAGCAGTCCTAACCCCCCCAGCCCATTAGCAGTCCTAACCCCCCCCTAGCCCATTAGCAGTCCTAACCCCCCCCCTCTCTAGCCCATTAGCAGTCCTAACCCCCCCATAGCCCATTACCAGTCCTAACCCCCCATCACCCCATTTCCAGACAGCCCCCATCAGCCCACAGCCCATTATCAGTCCTAACCCACCCTTGCCCATTATCAGTCCTAACCCCCCCCTCCTAGCCCATTAGCTGTCCTAACCCCCCCAGCCCATTAGCAGTCCTAACCCCCCCATCCTAGCCCATTAGCAGTCCTAACCCCCCATCACCCCATTTCCAGACAGCCCCCATCAGCCCACAGCCCATTAGCAGTCCTAACCCCCCCTAGCCCATTCACAGTCCTACCCCCCCCCTCCTCCCCCATTAGCAGTCCTACCCCCCCCCCGCCCATTTGCCGTCCAAACCCCCCCCCCCCCCGGCAAATTTAAAAACAGAAAAAGCGGGCTCTGGCTGCTGCCGCGGACGCGGCAGCATGCAGTGTCCCGCGGGGCCCCCTCCGCCCGCTAAGCCCCTCTGCAAGGGCTTTCAGATTCGCGAGGGAGACAGCGTCTCCCTCGCGTCTCTGTTAAGCCCGCAGGGGCTAATGGGAAATTTCCCATCAGTCCCTCGCGTCTAAAGGGGCTGATGGGAAATTTCCCATTAACCCCTGCGGGCTTAACAGAGACGCGAGGGAGACGCTGTCTCCCTCGCGAATCTGAAAGCCCTTGCAGAGGGGCTTAGCGGGCAGAGGGGGCCCCGCGGGACACTGCATGCTGCCGCGTCCGCGGCAGCAGCCAGAGCCCGCTTTTTCTTTTTTTGCGGACCTTCACGCGTGCCAGCTGCAAGGCCTTCGCGTGCCACAGCTGGCACGCGTGCCATAGGTTCGCCATCGCTGCCCTAGAACATCCATACACCTATTGAAAAGCTAAACAAGTCTAATTACTACAGTACAGGTCCCTTCGTACAAACTCCATGTTAACAGAACTCCTGGCCTCAGTCACACACTCACCAAGTACAGAATAAGTGAAGATAACCTAAAGTGAAAATAAAAATATGTAGATAAAAATTAAACTGAAAGCCCAAGAAAACAGACCAGTTTTCTATACCACCTGTACTGTGTAAAATATAAAAAGAGTGCAACGTCCAATCACTCATTTGAAAATAAAGTTATCTTTTCTGCCTTTGTTGTCTGACCATTTTATACTCTGATCATGCTGGTCTCGATCTGAAGCTTCTGCTTTCTTCTCTTAGCTCTCTTTCTACGGTCTTTACACCATCTGCCATTTCTTTTCTCTCCTTTTGTTTTCTTCACTTCTTCCATCTTGGAT
This sequence comes from Ichthyophis bannanicus, assembly GCA_033557465.1. Taxonomy (NCBI): domain Eukaryota; kingdom Metazoa; phylum Chordata; class Amphibia; order Gymnophiona; family Ichthyophiidae; genus Ichthyophis; species Ichthyophis bannanicus. The sequence continues at coordinate 122,632,674 of CM066033.1, read as the reverse complement.
ATTTATTTTTTTCTTTCCAACTTTCTTCCATTTATTTCTCTCTCTCTCTCTGGCCACCCAGATTTCACTACTCCTTACGATCCAGTTCTCAATTTCCCTCTTTTTTACTCCATCTACCTACTGCTTTTCAGCCTTCACCCCCAGTCCTTCCAATCCCCAGCTCTTCTTCCTTTCTGTGATGTCCAACATTTGTCCTCCTGTCTCCCCCCGCCATTGTCCAGTATGTCTCCCTATTTCCCCCATCCAACTTTTGCCTCCCTGCTTTCCCCCTCCAGCATTTGTCTTCTTGCCCCCCTCCCCTGTTGTCGGCATTTGTCCCCCTGTCTCCCTTCATTGTCCAGCATTTGTCCTCCTGTCCCCCCAGTTGTCCAGCATTTGTCCTCCTGTCTCCCCTCCCCCCATTGTCCAGTATTTGTCCTCTTGTCTCATCCCCCCCATGTTGCCCAGCATTTGTCTCCCTGCTTCCCATTCTCCAGCATTTGTCCTCCTGCCCCCCCAGCGTTGTCCAGCATTTGTCCTCCTGTCTCCCCCTCCCCCATTGTCCAAAATTTGTCCTCTTGTCTCCTCCCCCCCTGTTGCCCAGCATTTGTCTCCCTGCTTCCACTTCTCCAGCAGTTGTCTTCCTGCCCTGCTTTCCTGTTGTCCAACATTTGTCCCCCTGTCTCTCCTCTTTGTCCAGCATTTGTCCTCCTGTCCCCCCCTCAATGTTCTTCAGCATTTGTCCTTCTAATCCCCCCCCCCCCCAGTGTTTATTTATTTATTTATTTATTTTTATTACAATCTCTTATATACCGCGCTATTTGGCATCAGCGCGGTTTACATTATAACACAACGACCATAACAACATGCTGTGTCCAGCATTTGTCCAGTGTTGTCCAGCATTTGTCCTCCTGTCTCCCCCGGTTTTCCAGCACTTGTCCTGTCTCCCCCCCCCCCTCCCCATTGTCCAGCACTTGTCCTCCTGTCTCCCCCCCCCCCCATTGTCCAGCATTTGTCCTCTTGTCTCCCCTCCCCCCCCCGTTGCCCAGCATTTGTCTCCCTGCTTCCCCTTCTCCAGCATTTGTCTTCCTGCCCCGCTTCCTTGTTGTCCAGAATTTGTCCCCCTGTCTCTCCCCTTTGTCCAGCATTTGCCCCCTGTCTCTTCCCTTCATCTAGCACTTGTCCCCCTGTCTCTCCCCTTTAGCATTTGCCCCATCTCTCCGTTTTCTCTAGATCTTGTCCCCCTGTCTCCCCCCTTTGTCCAGTATGTCCCCCTGTTTCCCCCTTTGTCCAGCATTTGTCCCCCTGTCTCTCCCCTTTGTTTAGCACTTGTCCTCCTGTCCCCCTCCCTCCACCTGCACCTCTCTTCCTGCAAACGATCATCCGTCAGCAGCGGCAGCACTCCGGCTGTTTTTATTTTAGATTTTGCCGCCTCTGGCCTGCCTCTGCCTTCCCACCGCTTTTTTTTCCTCAAGAATGCTTAAGATCATAAGATATGCCATACTGGGTCAGACCAAGGTCCATCAAGCCCAGTATCCTGTTTCCAACAATGGCCAATCTAGATCACAAGTACCTAGCAGTTTCCCAAAAAGACACAGGCTCCACAATGCTTGCAGTGAAAAAACAACAGCGGCAGGAAGGCAGAGGCAGGCCAGAGGCAGCAAAATTTAAAATGAAAACAGCCAGAGTGCCGCTGCCGCCAGATGAATCAGCCTGATCACTTGCAGGGTTCTGCAAGCGATCAAGCTGATTTGTCCGGAGATGGCACTCCGGCTCTGTTTTAATTTTAGATTTTGCAGCCTCTGGTCTGCCTCTGCCTTCCCACGTGAGAAAGCAGAGGCAGGCCAGAGGCTACAAAATCTAAAAGTAAAACAGAGCCAGAGTGCCGCCAGTGTCTGAGTGCTGCCTGAGGCCATCGCCTCAGGTGACCTAATGGTAGAACCACCCCTGGATCTCACCCATTATCCACCAAGCAAGGCATTCCACAAGGCTCATCATTCTCATCTGTTTTAGTCAACATCTACACCCAGCCATTCTGTAACATCATCTTAGTTTCAACATCAAATATCAAATTTATGCAGGCGATATCATGATCTTCACACCATTCTCACTCACCTCTCCAGACTACTCCTTAATGACCAACAGCTTCAACATAGTATCACAGTGGCTCCAGAATCACAATCTTAACATTAGCATCAACAAAACCGAAATCCTACACATTATAAGGAACAACTTCAAACCTTCATGTACTATTAAGTTTGGACCTACAGAGCTCACTGATAAGACCCAAGTAAAATACCTAGGACTTATCCTCTACCAAGGCCTTCAACTACAGTCCCAAATTAAACACACCACCAACTCCGTTTATCACAAGTTTAGAATCCTAAAGATCTACGCTCCCTCCTAAATCCAGGAGACTTTCACACAGTCTGCCAGGCCATGATAACTCCCATCCTCGACTACTGTAATTCAATCTACCATGGCCTGCCTAAACACACATTACTGAAAGCCCTCAGAAAGAGTTAACACCATAGATTCAGTAGCTCAGACATTCCAGGGCCTATTACTTAGCTAACGACCTTGAGAGACTCTTCTGAAAAACTATGCTGAACTTTCACATAACAGAGAAACTAGGGGGTATGTTTACTAAACCGCGTTAATGTAGCATCTGCTACGTTAATGCGTGTTAGGTAACGTTAACGTGCGTTAAGGGTACCCAAAGCGCGTTAACATCACCGTCCGCAGTAAATCCCGCATAGGGTGGAAAGAGGGTGGAGAGAAGGGGTCAATGGGCGGGTAGTGGGCGGGGAGAAGCTCCTGCGGTACTAATGCGGGGTACTGAAGGACTGAACATTACCGGGAATGAAAACCTGCCGTTAGCTGCAGATATGCAGGAGGGTGAAACCATTTCAGCGTCAGCAATGTACAACATAGGCAGGGAACCCAAGAAATGTGATAGTCGCAACATATGTAGCAACAGCATAGTGCCCAAGTATGAACGGCCACTATAGCGATGGTGCAAATGGGGCATAGGGGGCTGCAGGTGGGACATGTAGTGGGGGCAGCTGAGGCATAGGACGGACTAGGCTGTTGCCTAGGTGGCACATAGGAACTGGAAATCAGCAAGATAGCAGCTGACCAAGGCCAAACACAATCCACCTACATCTATCTGGTCCACCCTAGCCAATAGTTGCTAGGGTACTGACCTCACATGGGGGGGATGTGAGGATGTCCATGTATGCCTCCCCACCCCAGACCCCGCTCCCTAGGCGACTGCCTACCTGCACAGTGGATGGCCTGGGACTGCGCACTACCAGCACCGACAGCATATGCTCAGGTGGTATGGCAGGGGGACGTGTGCTGGTGCTGGAGGGGGCAGTGGCACCTGCCTGCAGTGCACCCAGGCAATGCCCTGTACCAGTACGTGGTGTGCAGCACAACAGAAAAGGTCTGGCTGAGGAGACATAAAGGTAGCCCCAGGGACTGCTGTGCTTTTGTGGCAACAGTGTGGTGCAGTACACACAACCAGTGTATCCCAAAGCAGAGGGTCACAAGTTCAGGTCCCAGCTGTGGATCCTGCAGAGCACATCCCTATATTTTACCCCCAGGAGGAGTGACCACAACAGTGGTACGTGGCACCCCTGCCCTGTGCAGTCCTGTGTCCTGGGACTGCCACCACCTGAGGGTACAGGGGGGTGCGGGCATGTGTACATATGTGTAAATATATATATTTGAAAGCGATCATTTTTTATTTATTTATTTATATTCTCTTATATACCGCGCAATTCTGCATCAGTGCGGTTTACATTGAACAAACTGAAATTACATTGAACAGGGCATTATAACTTGGAGATAACTATTTTACAGGGAACATGGGCTATGGAGGGTTAAGTGGCTTGCCCAAGACCACAAGGAGCACCTGTGGGACTAGAAACCCCAGTCCTTCCGGCCCAAGGCTGCTGTCCTCTAGTGGGATTTGAACCCCCGACCTTCCGGCCTGAAGTACCTTGCCCCAACCACTAGGCCACTCCTCCACTCCATAATGTGTACATTTGCAGATATCTGTACCCAACTGTACATATGTTGTTTAATAGCACATGTTATGTAAAAAATATATAGTTGCTACAATGACCCACGTCTCAATGGTCATGTGCCTCCTCACCCGTCATGCAGTTGTATAGTTTGACACATGTTAGCATGTCCCTGTGTGTATGAATGCAATACAGAGGTCACATACATGGCACGGTCCTCACAGCAGGCAGGGGGTATAGGCATATGCAGTGCTGTGTGCATCCCTCATGACCACAGGGATATACCCATGTGTTGGTATGTCCTGCACACATGGGCACATGCCTGGTGGCACTGACATGTCAGCAGTGCACACATGGTACAGTGCATGGCACATGTGACAACCCAACACATAGATGTGCTTAAAAGTGACAGGGCAGACACACCACCCACTCACAGTGACATGAGATGGGGACAGGGAAAGTCATGCCATAAGGTGTAGATGCCAGGGCAAGGGATATGTGATCAGGATGACTACATGGAGGACACACTTACCATGGGAGCAGAGACAGCAACACTGGACACGTTGCTACAGGTGTTAACAAAACCGGTTGCCTTTATTTACAATGACAAATAAGGTCACCTCCCCCTCCCCTACTGCCTGTGTGGCCACCCATGTCCACGCTGACCTAGCCCCCTCCCACCCCTTGCTGCTGCTGCTGGCTGCTGCCCCCATCCAGACATGGCCTCCAGTGCCTCTGTCATCCGGGTGATCCCTGCCAACATTGCTTGGGCGGTGACAGCAAGTGCCTCAGTCCCCCGGGCACTTTGCAGGCTGATGTCACGCAGCTGCCCCATTTCCTGGCGGATACCTTGCAGCTCCTGTCGTATGCCTGTGGGAGAAAACGGTGTAACCTGTGATACCTGGTTCACACATTCCACCATAACACATGCAACAGGTGTCTGGATGGACTACAAAGGGGGACTGCTACGTCTGGAGAGAGATCTGCAAATGTAGGTATCACATCTGGGGGTTTATCTGAATAATGGGGAAATAGGACTTCCATGGATCAAAGCTATTTCATCTGTGCACCCAGTGTATATGTTAAATCAGTCAGGGCCCAGTAGCAGCAATTAATGTCAGTTTAAATGTGAAACACAGTAGAGAGCTGTCTGGTTAGATGTAGAACCCAGCAGACAGCTCCCATTTTAGTTGTGGTACTCAGTCAGGGCCTAGGTTACATTCATAACACTGAGGAGAGGTGTCTGGTTAAATGTTGGACCCAACAGACAGCTACCATTGTAGATGTGATACTCAGTTAGGGCCTAGTTCACATTCAGGACACAGAAGGGAGCTGTCAGGTTAAATCTGGAACCCTGAACTCCCCCTATTCAAGCAAGGGTTGTGGAACGCCCCCTGGAGACTGGTCACTGATCACCTTCATAAGAACATAAGATATGCCATACTGGGTCAGACCAAGGTCCATCAAGACCAGTATCCTGTTTCCAACAGTGGCCAATCTAGGTCATACGTACCAAGCAGTTTCCCCAAAAGACATAGGTTCCACAATGCTTGTACTGGGTCAAGCATTGATATCCTGGGTCCCTTCTTAATAATGGTTTATGGACCTTTCCTCCAGGAACTTGTCCAAACCTTTTTTAAACCCAGCTACATTAACAGCCTTTACTACATATTCCAGTAACAAATTCCAGAGTTTGATTACACGTTGAGTGAAAAAATATTTTCTTTTATTAGTCTTAAATAGTTTACTCTCTAGCTTCATTGCATGTCCCCTAGTCTTTCTATATTCTGATAACGTAAACAATCGATCTACATTTACCCGTTACACTCCGTTCATTAATTTATAGACTTCTATCATATCTCCCCTCAGCCGTCTCTTTTCCAGGTTAAAGAGCCCTAACCTTTTTAGCCTTTCTTCATAGGAGTATCCTTCCATCCCATTTACCATTTTGGTGGCTCTTCTCTGAACCTTTTCTAATAACGCCATATCCTTTTTAAGATATGGCGACCAGAATTGCACACAATATTCAAGGTGCGGTCTCACGATGGAATGATACAGAGGCATTATAATATCTTTTGTTTTATTTTCCATTCCTTTACTTATGATACCTAGCATTCTATTTGCTATCTTGGCCGCCGCTGCACACTGGGCCGAGGGTTTTAATATGTTATCCACAATGACGCCTAAATCTTTTTCCTGGGTGGTGGTTCCTAATGTGGAACCTTGCATTGTGTAACCATAGTTTGGGTTGTTCTTCCCTAGGTGCATAACTTTGCACTTGTCCACATTAAATTTCATCTGCCATTTTGATGCCCAGTCTTCCAATTTATCAAGATCCTCTTGCAATTTTCCACAATCCTCATGGGTTTTAACAACTTTAAATAGTTTTGTGTCATCTGCAAATTTGATAACCTCACTCGTTATTCCACTTTCCAGGTCATTTATGAATATGTCAAAAAGCAGCGGATCCAACACAGATCCCTGGGGTACACCACTATTCACCTTTCTCCATTGGGAAAACTGGCCATTTAGGCCAACCCTCTGCTTTCTATCTTTTAATCAGTTTCTGATCCACAGTAGTACACTGCCTCCTATCCCATGACTCTTTAGTTTTGCCAAAAGTCTCTGATGAGAGACCTTGTCAAAGGCTTTCTGAAAGTCCAGATACACTATATCAACCGACTCACCTTTGTCCACCTGTTTATTCACACCTTCAAAAAAACATAACAGATTAGTAAGTGAAGATCTTCCTTGTCTAAAGCCATGTTGGCTGTCTCCCATTAGGCCATGACTATCTACATGCTGATTAATTTTATTCTCTATGATGGTTTCTACCATTTTTCCCGGTACTGACGTCAGGCTCACCGGTCTGTAGTTTCTCGGATCACCCCTGGAACCCTTTTTAAAAATTGGTGTTACATTGGAGATCCTCCAATCTTCAGGTATTAGAGATGATTTTAATGATAGTTCACAGATTACTAATAGCAGGTCTGCAATCTCATATTTCAGTTCTTTCAACATCCTTGGATGTATACCATCTGGCCCAGGTGATTTGCTACTCTTCAGTTTATCTAATAGTTGTAATATATCTTCCCGATGTATCGATATTTCCTTCAATTCTTCCACACCTTTAAATACCACTTCAGTCATGGGTAACATCCCTACATCTTCCTCAGTAAAGACCGAAGCATAGAATTCATTCAGTCTCACCTCTATCGCCTTGTCGCCTCTTAGTGCCCCTTTAACCCCTCTATCATCTAATGGACCAACTGATTCTCTCACAGGTTCTTTGCTACGAATGTACTTTAAAAAGTCTTTATTTCGCGTTTTTGTTTCCGCATCAAGATTCTTCTAAAATTCTCACTTTGCCTGCCTTATCAATGCCTTGCATTTGACTTGCCAGTGCTTGTGCTGTTTCTAGGTTTCGTTGTTTGGCTCTTTTTTCCATTTCCTGAAAGATGCTTTTTTGGCAACAATAGCCTCTCTGACCTCACCTTTAAACCATGCTGGCAGTTTTTTGAACTTCCTTCCACTTTTCTTAAAGCGTGGAATACAGCTGGTTTGGGCTTCGAAGATAGTATTTTCGAGGCACAGGACAGGGTTCTGTGTAGCAGCCAGCTGTTGATAGGTCCTTTTACCACCCCCCCCCCCCCATCACTCACTCACCCCTGGAATACTCGTAGCTTTATAGGTGCCTAAGCCTCTTAAAGGTACGGAGGTGCCATATTCACTCACAGGTGCAGCTGTCTAGTCTCATCGTCATACATTACGGCCCGGGATTCATTACATGTCAGGTGAATACAGTACATCATATGTATTAGGTATCGTTGTATTGGTATAGGTATCCCCAGCAGCCCTTAGTGAGCAGTGAACCTAAATATTGGATCACAACCGTAGAACACAGCTGCAGACAGCAGTCCACCAGCATGATGGGGGCTTTTCATTCTCTTGCAATGAGTGTCACATGTATGGGTGTCCCCCGGTTGGTGAGAGGTCCTACGTGTGCCCAGGGTGAAAAAATCCCTCTGCCCACAGGGTATGGGTCCAATCGCTGGAGGCAAGAGTAGCAGACCTGGAAGACATGAGGAGGACAGGTAGGTACAAAGACAGGACTGTCAGGGATGTAGTCCTGTGGTCCCACCTCCAGACTGGCAGCATCCCTGTTGCCATGGAGGAGAGGGGGTCACGTGACAGGGGAGCATTACCCTGGTATGGCAGGCAGTGAACCTATAGCAAGGACTTGTCCCCCAGGTGATGTAAAACCCTCCCGCACCAGGGATGTTTCTCCAGGGCCAGGTGCCCATGTGGAAAGGGTTGGACAGCCTTTACAGTCATTGCTGTGGTCAGTAGGCACGTAGATGGCTGGGTGACTGGTGGACATCAGGATCGCCTGGTAACATGCCTGCCTGGTGTGAGGGTCACAGACCCCACGTGCTACCTAGACATGGTCTTAGATAGTACTGGGGAGGGGTCTGCTGTCCTGGTACGTGGCGGTACCAATGACATAGGGATATGTGGTAGGGAGGTTCTGGAGATTAACATCCGGCATCTAGGTGGGCAGTTGAAAGCCAGACCTCCCAGGGTGGCCTCCCCGAGCTGCCTCCACACCCAGGACCAGAAAATGCAAGCAGGGCCCCAGAGTCTCAATGCGTGGATGCAACAATGGTGCAAGGATGACGGTTTTGGATCTGTGAGGAACCGGGAAACAATCTGGGGAAGGGACGGGCTCTACCGAAGGGATGGGCTTCACCTCGACCATGATGGAACTAGGCTGCTGGCATACACCCTGAGGACGGAGATAGAGCAGCGTGTACACTACAAAATATGCAGATATACATAGGGGAAGGGCAGCAGACAGCTTACCCACTAACACCGCAGACTGCAAGGGGTGATGAAGGAGCCACCCCACCACTGGGCAATCATGGACTCTATGCAGTCAGTCACTCCCAGATCCACCACCCAGATTGTACTGTGGGGGGGAGGGCCAGGGGCATGGGACTGTCCTCCAGTTCGCACACCTGCTCTGAGCCACGTGTCACACTGCAATGCTACACCTGCCTCAACTGCCTGCCTGTGTCTTGTGTGTCAGCTGGAATCAGGGATAGGTTGCTGTGGGCCAGACCTGCTGATGTGGTGTGGGGGACCTGTCATCTGCCAGCATGGGTTGTGTCCCCCTACGGTCATGCTGTCCTTTGATCTCCCATTTCCAGGTAGCAACTGGACCGGACCTGGACCCCTTCAGCTGCATGGCCCTCAGCACCTACACACACATGTTGCCCCGGTCCCTGCTAGGTATCTGTGCACATTAGCCACACCTGCCCCTATGCGGCTGACACTTCAGTTCCCCTGTGGGTGTGACCTCACCTCCCAGACATGACCATGGAGGTACATGTATGTGGGGACACACACTGTTACTGTGAGGGTGTGTTCCCTTGCTGTCATGTCTGGGAGTTGGGGTGACACCCCTCCACATGCAACCGTCTGGTCAGTCACCCACCTTCAGAGTCAGCATGGGATGTGGTGGAATACGTGCGCAGCTCCCATAGTACCTCCCCCATGGCGGGGTGTGAGAGTCCTGGCTCAGGTCCGGCCGTTGGTTGCCCTGCTGCCATCACAAGCACTGCTCCCATGTCTCCTGTCCATCCTCTGGGCCACTGCTGCTCCCTTATAGGTAGAGGACTGTCCCTTGCTCCTCCTCTTCCTGCACCTCACCTCCCCCTAAGGCCTCCACAGCAGTGGTTTGTGTCACATCCATGTCAGACACCTCTGCTAGGGCCCCTGCCCCTGACTCCTCAGCTTCCGCAGTGTCCTCCACCTGCATGGCCTGTGTGTTGCCTGGGGAGAAACATGGTACACAGTTTAAATGTGGTGTTCCTGCACATCTATGTATATCTCTATGTTACGTCATTACCTAACGGGATGTATATACCGCCTTAGCCTAATGTCAATGCGGTTTACAATGAGGCTCACACATTACAGACTAATGGGATGGAACAGACAGGGAGGGTATCAATCTCATATCTTTACTAAGCCTAGTTCAGAGACATAATAAGGTAACTAGAAAGGCAACATAAAACGTTAGACACTAAGCTACATCAACACATGCCACCTTCACATTGCATGTTACGATGCTGTCACAGGGCACAGGTGGGGTAATTCACTACTCACTGATGTGCTTCACCATTGGGCAGTGTGGGGGAGGACAGGCTCATGCATGTGGCAGTCACACAGGTCATGGTCTCACACATATGTGTGTGTCTCAACATCATATGTATGTGGCCCCATTGACCACCATATTACATGGCTGTGTTGCTTGCATGTGGTACACAGGATGTGTTGTTGTTTCACAGGGTGTGCTATGCAACATGTGTATGTTGATTGGGTTTATTGTCCTTGATGGACCGCCTCTTAGATCAAATGCAATTCGGTGTATGGTTGTCCAAGGACAAAGTTGACAGACGATGGACTAGGTGTGGGACTACCACTACCCTGTGGGAGGGAATGCATGACCATGGCCCTGCTGTCTCTCCCACTGGGTGTGAGAATACCATTACCCTGTGGGAGGGACAGCGGGGCCACGGTCATGCATTCCAGTCAGGGTAAGTGCAGACGTGGAGGGTCAGTTTGTAGCAGAGGACGGTACATGGGGTTCTGACTGGGATGTTAAGGTACCATGATCCTGTAGTGGCCTGAGGGGCATGGGTGGCAGGCCCCAATGTGCGGCTCCACCCATATCATAGGCGGGGATGCAGGTAGGTTGGTGATGGTCCTGGGAGGGGGATGGGAGGTGGCGGCGGGTTCCATGACGTGACCGTGGTGTACGTCTTGGAGTATGGGTATGGGGGGCTTGGCACGACAATGAGGGGTGTGTGTATATGTGCCCTGGTGCACAAGGGTTGGACCCCTGATGCGGATGCGATATTCTGCCGTGGGCCAGTGCCGGGGGTGGAGAGGTGGGGTGATATGACCAATGTGGGCGGTGTGGGTGTTGATACGTGATGCTGTCTGTTGACTCTGTTGGAGTCTACCTACATGTGTGTGAGGACTGGCAGATAGTACTCATTAGCAGGACTCAGGATGAGAGATGACTTGTGTGAGCGTGAGAGTGGTGTGAGCATGGGGGTGTGGCACATGGAGGGGTGGCACGGATTTCACAGAGATGGAGGTGGGACATATTAGTGACATTGGGGATGTGACTGTGAAAGGTGGGGTTCATTGTCACAGGGACAACAAGATACTGGTTAGGGGGCTAAATGACCGGGGGGACCGGCATGGTACCGAGCCAGTTGGGGGTGGAAAGGCATGGGGAAGCAGATAGAATGGGCTTGACATTACCCAGGTGATCACAGTTGGCAGTGAGCCAGCTGGACACAGAGTGGTCACACATGTTTATGTTTATTAAAAGATTTGTTATACCGCTCAAGACCATAGGCATCTGAGCGGTTTACAATAATTAAAATAGTTAAAATACAGGCTGCAAGAAGGAAGAAAAGAACGCCATTTAGGAATAGGAAAGAGGAGAGAAAGGACAGAAAAAGGCAACAATTATAACACACATCAACAGAGGAGGCAACTGATTATGAAGTACATCAGCGAGGAGGAGGAAGGGGAGACGAAGGTGGAGGGGGAAGGTTAAATGCTAAGCTAAAGAGATAGGTTTTGAGTTGTGCTTTAAAAGACTGATAAGACTCCTCTGCACGGAGGGAGGGGAGGGAGCGAGTTCCAGAGTTTGGGACCCAGGAAATAGAAGGCTGAGGAGCGGGTAGATTTGAGATGGGCCTGTGAGGGAGAGGGGAGGGACATACGGTTTGTGTGAATGGAGCGGAGCAGGCGATGAGAAGTGCGGAAGTGTATCTGATCTGCAAGATAAAGGGGGGTACCTGTGCCAACCACCCTGTGTGTGAAAGTGAGGATCTTAAACTGAATGCGGACTGGGATGTTCAGGGGAGTGAGCCCGGGTAGGAGGGGGGGAAGGTGTGGGGTGACATACCCATCTGCATTGGGAATGGCAGGCTACAGGACTGCAGGGATAGATGAACCAGAGGCACTGGAAATACATTGTATATGAGGGGGGCCAACACAGAGCCTTGGGGTACACCACCCTGTGGGGGTGGCTGGTAGGTGGGGCCACCCAACGAGAGGTGTTTGGGGGCAGGGGATGAATGGGTATGGGGATAGGTATGGAACCATCGGATGTCAGTGCCCTGGAGGCCAGCATCATGTCAATGGGAGGGTGGTGTGTATGATCAACATGATCGTGGCTGCTGATAGGTCCAGGGGGCCCCACAGAGACAACACAACATTCATGTGCGACATGCTATTCCTTGGGGGTGGCCATGTGGACAATTTCTACCCTATATCTGGCCCAACGTCCCCATTAGCAGGCGTGAGGCACATTAATGGTGTCCACGTGCTGGGGCATTTGGGGATGCGCCACATTGTCAGGTATGTTTGTGTGGACGGGGTGATGAGTGATGCGCCTATTGTGGGCAGGGATAGGTGGGTCATGGGAGGGGGTCCTGGGGATTAGGCAGTGGTGCACGCTTCCAGGGATGTGGGAGGGTCCCCGTGCCAGGACCAGAGTTGATCATAGTGTGGATGCATGGAGGGTCTGCAATGGATGGTGTATGACTCAAGGGGTAGGGATTAGGGTCAGGTGTGCCGGTTGGCCTGCCGGGTGTGGAGACAGCCTCACTGGCCTCTGATATGGAGAGTAGATGGACAGTTGTCCAGCAGTGTGGGGGTGAGGGGTGGAGGTGAAGGGTGGAGGGGGTGGATCAGGGGGAGGGCAATGGGGGCGAGAGGCACAGAGATCTTTGATCCTTCACTGTACAGCCGACACCAACTGACTGTTGGAGGCCCTGGTCATGGGTCAGATGGGTCCTCCAGTGGTTGCTGTACCCATCCCTCTGCTTTGGCTGTACTGGGGGCCATCACACAGGTGTCTGTGTGGCACTACACTGCTTACTGTCATGTGTTGGAAGATAGGTGTGTGGCGGTACACGTGACGTGTTCAGGGCCGGCCCGTCCATCGAGAAGGAATGTTGCTTGCACAGGGCCCCGCGTTTCAGGGTACAATGCACAGACAACATCCTTCATTGCAGATTGGCAGGCAGGGCAGCCTTTGAAGGGGGCCTGGGAGGCCCCTGCTCCCTCGGACAGCTGCCGAGGTGGAGGGCGTCTTCTCCCTTCACTTCGGCAGCTGTGGGGGTGAGCCAGGGCCTCTCCAGCTCCCTCATAGCTAGCCGCGGGGCTCATCGGGAAGGGAGAGGGGTGCTTGGACTGAAGGTAGATGGGGGGGGGGTTCCTAGGACTGGGAATGGGCCAATGCGGGGGCTAGAGGGGGGCAGATACTGGGTGGGGTTGGAACTTGAGGGTAGCTGCTGTTGGGGGAGGATGCGAATGGGATGGGGCTAGGGGAGTGACATGGAGAGGGAATGATATTTTGTGTGGGAGGGAAGGTATCTCTACATTTGGCCAGGTATTGGGTGTGTAGGTGGGGATTGAGGATGGAAGGGTACAATGTGAGTGGGTGAAGAGGGAATAAAGAAAGATGGTGGAGGGAGCACAAGGAGATAGGTTAGTATGTTAAGGCAGATGTTGAGTGAGAATGGAAAGAGACTAGAAGAGAGATGACAGGACAAATGGACAGCAGACAGTGGAGAGTTAGCAGCAGACACGAAAACACCAGAGGAAAGTGGCTGGTGCAATTGCAATTGATAAACAAATGCACAAAAGGAAGGGAACTATCTCATTCTTTTGTATGTATTGGCTGGAATATGTCAGCTCTGGGATATGTGCATCATTAACGTCTGCGCTATGTGTCGTACAGGTGGAAGTTGATATGTAGGTCAGTTTCTACAGTGTTGTACATTCCATGTTTAGCTTTTGGGATTCCCTGTTTAAATATTGTCTTCCTCTTTCTACATTGTGATTCCTTGTTCTTTGTTTGGTGATGGTCTATGTTCTGCATGTGTAACTGAGTTGAGGTATTCTGATTATGTAGTTTCTATTTCACATTGCCACTTGTTCTCTTTCCCCAGTAGGTCATGTATTGTATATGTATTGCTTTGATATTTGCAGTGCTGCCTTTTGATAGGTCGAGTATAGTTCTTTGTGGTCCTGGTAGTGCTGTTACGATACGGTGGGTTTGCTATGGGTTCTAGATGGGCACTGTGTGTAGTTGTTCCTAATGTGCCCGCCGGTTGGCACTAGATTATAGTAATGTAGCAATCTGGTAGTCTTTCTTTATCCATACACTCATTAAGAGGCATGTTTACTAACAATTGGTGTATGCTAACATTATGAAGATATTAATGCAACTGAGGCCTCTTGTGCACATGTGGCCCCACACCGGGTCTCGGCACATGGCCCCGCATCCCCCTTGAGCCGCCCCTGCATGTGATAGGTTGGTAGCTGTTTCTGGAATACATATCTCACACTTACCTGGGTGAGCTGTGTCCAGCGCTGGGGACAGTCCATGCAGATATATGGGCCCAAGTTGTTCGGCCAACTGCTGTTCCAGGGGGGTTAGGGCAGGTCTGATGGATCCACTTCCACCTGTGCCCATTGCATGGCGTCTCTCCACCATCATGTGGGCACGGACTCCCCGCTTTATGTCACTGAAGCACTTTTGGAGGCTTTCTAGGTCCCTGTGTGGGCCGCCAGCCTCGCCCACAGCTTCCTGGATCTCCTCCCACACCATGGTTCATGTGCTCACCAGTGTCTTGGTGCTGAGGCAACCATACAACATATCATAGTGCTCATGCACATTAGCCAGCAGGATGTCGTTCTCCTGCTGGCTGAATCACAATGCCCTTTTTCTTGCCTCCTCAGGCACACGCTTCCTCCTTCTCTTGGCACTTTGTGCCCTTTCTGGCTGCTCCTATGTGGGCCGGAACACCCCTGATGGCCCTGCCTCCTCCACCTCGGGCTCCTGCACCACAACTTCCTCTGGGGACTGCTGACTAGGTGTTCCCCCACCCTGATTGCCTGGTGTCTCCTCACCCTGCATGGTTTCCTCACTCTTTATCCTCCGTTCGCCTCTCACAGATCTCACCGTCCTCCGCTGCATCTCTCTCCTACAATACACCCTCAACCTTCTGTGCATGTGTGACACGCCTTATGCATGTACAGGGTGCGGTCTTGCATGCCTTGCGCATGCACAGGGCACAGTCCTGCGTGTGTTGCACATGCGCAATGCGCGGTCTTCTGCATAGTGCATGCGCAACGTGCCCTGCGCTTGCTCAGAAACCATCGACATGACGCGCCCTGCATAGTGCACGTGGGGGGCGAGCTGCACATGCGCTTACCAATACACATGAGTGCTGCGCATGCGCATGGCGCATTGTACATGCAAGGTGCATTATTGCATTCGACGTATACATAGTACATTACTCATCACCTGGGATTGTGGTACCCTACCATCACATTCACCACCTGTACAACATGAATGCCATATGTTCTACCTATGTGTCCGGGTTGCTTGGTCAATTATATGTCACCATCGTATTGGTGCTGTCGATGGCACGGCCCGCATCCTCCCCTCGTGCACCTGACTTAAGCCCTGTTCTTGTGCAATGCGCCATACACATGAGCAACACGCGTAACATGCACAGTGCACTGCATGGCACATTGCAGGACACTGGGCACACATATGCGCCATGACTACACGTTGACGCATGACACCTCCGTGGGGGCAGGTACGCACGGTACAGTGTGCATTAGCCGGCATGGCACGTTACACAAGCACTTGCGTATGGTTAATGCACCATCTACAGGTGTTGCGCGCCAATGGCATGATGCAACGTTATACCGTGTTGTGCATGGCACGTTCGTTACACATGCTACATGTGCTACGCTTACATAGGGCTGTAATGCATGCAGTGCGCGGAACACATAGTGCAAATTCCTTATGGCTGCGTGCAGCCTGGGGGGGGCTCGCACCTCATCATTGGTACACCGCTGCTGGTGTGTGCTGCTGCATGTACAGGTGTGCAGTGTTTGTTCTGATCATGTACCCATCCCCACACCTTTTTAGGTGCTGTGTCTTTGCAGAAGATGTCGTCCATAATGGCTCAGTTTGTGTTTGCTGCTTGTGCTATCCAATTGTTGCATGGTGAGGTGGAGCTGCGGTTGCCTGAGGAGGGAGATGGTGTCTATGGAGGTGTGGCACAGGGCATGGGTGCAGTCACGCAGCAACATAGACCTGCAGCTATGGGGGCTCCACAGGCCGGGGCTGGGCCAGCATGGCACCAGAAGCGTGCAGAGGTGCGCCCTCGACAGCCTCGCCTCTACAAGCCCAGGGCCATGCTCCAGGGCATGCGTGAGGACCAGGTCATCTCCCTCTACCTTCTAAGCACAGGGGCTATTAGGGAGCTCTTTGAGGATCTGAGACCTGACCTCGAGCCCCTGACTGGCCGGTCCCATGCTGGGTTTGGTCAAGCTCCTGAGTGCCCTACATTTCTTTGCCTCTGGCTGCTTCCAGACATCAGTGGCCGCAGTGGGTGGGATGAGCCGGCCCACCTTCTCACGCTGTCTCCACCAGGTACTGCAGGCCATGGTCAGCCGGGTCATGAATTACATTGTATTTCCTAACAATAGGCAACAGTATGGGGCTCTGAACCTGGCTTTTGAGCAGTTTGCAGGAATACCACACGTGATGGGAGCTATTGATTGCACACATGTTGTCCTGGTCCCGCCCAGAGACAGGGAGGCAGTGTTCCGCAACTGCAAACACTACCATTCCCTGAATGTGCAGGTTGTATGTAATGCAAATATGTGTATTTTGAATGTGGTTCCTAGGTTTCCAGGGTCCACCCATGACTCCTATATCCTGCATCACTCGGCACTATTCGAACAGTTTGAAAGTGGACAATATGAGGACTGTGTCCTGCTGGGTGGGTATTTCTCATCTATACTGTGCACATGGTGTTATTGTGCCCTGGGGTGCTCATCCACTATCACAGATGGGCCAGGGTCACCTGTGGTGTGGTGTGATACCTTTTGACTGCATATCTCATGTGACACACATGACATGTCCAGATGCAGACCTGACTCAGTTTCTGGGAACATTCCGGACACTGGCCGTCAGGCAATGGCATATCACTGCCCAGCCATTGTGTGATTTACTGGTTCACATTGGCAAGTATTACCTCTACATCCCTTCCTTTATGTTCTTGTGATGGCAAACTGACAGTTTATGGGGCTTTGCCCACTATCACACCATGTCACTGTCTCCGGGTACGTGTTGACGTACCTTTGGGGTGTTCTACTATGACATATGTCTGCCATATGTGTGTCATGGGTCTTTTGGGTGTCAATGCACACATGTGGTTTCCATTGGTATTTGGTTCTGGTGCTCTGTTGCACGGACCTTTTGCATGGTGAACTTATGGGCACATATGGTGTGTTCATCATATGGTGGTGTGCAACACCTTTATGTTGACACATATGGTTCTGAGCCTATGACTAACCATATACGCACAAGTACATTTGTCTGCCTTTGTGGTGTGTCCCTAGTTGTGTGTGTGTGCAATCTGTGTGTGTGTGGTGACTTGGGGGGTGTGGATTTGTTTGATCATTGCTTTCTGCAGTACTGTGGGTTTGGGGCCCATTCACCTCTCACCATTTTGACCATGTTACGTTGTTATATTTGTGTTGTCACATTTTGACACACATGTGTGCTTCATGTATATCAACAGTGCTTTGTCGTTTCTGACATCTTAACTGAACTCATCAGGTGTATGTTACTGTGACACCTGCTGTGTGTGAACGGTATCTTGGCCTTCACATGCTTGCACATATCTACATTTCTGCCCTTATCCAACGTGTGTTGGAGTGTGTCTGCCTGATAAGTTCACAACTGGCGATAATGCCTTTCGTGTACATGTGGTTGGTCATGTGTCTGGTGTGGACACAGATGATGTATGTTGCCATCCTTACCCTTCCCTGGTGTGCTGTGTCTCATACCTCTAGACACTGGGGCATAGCTGTTGTGTGCCAACATGTGCTATCATGTTTGTGTCATTCATCGTTCTGTTGTTTGTTTGGACCTACATGACTGTGTGCATGTGTGTGAACATCTGTTCCTGATTGACTTTTCCACATTTCTTTCTGCAGGTGATGCTGGATATGGGTGTTGGGCCTGGTTGCTGACCCCTGTGCATTTTCCACAGACACGTGCAGAGACGAGGTACAATGAGGCCCATGCCTCCAGGCGCTCAGTCATCGAGCGCACCTTTGGCGTTTTGAAGAGTCGCTTCAGGTGTCTAGATAGGACTGGTGGGGCCCTACAATACTGACCCATGACTGTGGCAAAGATCATTCTGGCCTGTTGCATCCTGCACAACATTGCTCTCAGGCACGATATCCCAGTCGACATTAATCCGGATCTGGAAGATGATCCTACGTGCCCTCCTGTACGTGCCTGTGGTGACACACATGGTGATCAGGCAACATCTGATTGCTGAGCTCTTCTCATGTAAGTCCTGCATATGTGTGGGGATGCATAGGGGTATACATGTACATGCTGCTATGTGTGTCCCTACACTACATAATAACATATGTATGTTTCACTTGTGTTTGTGATTCCACAGAATATGTTGTTGGACCTGCCTGCTGCTGTGGTGCAGTGAATAATGCGTGAACGTTATTCTACATGCAGCAGACTGGGTAGTTAGACATACAGGTAACTACATGGCAGTTACATGTGACTTGGTCATCATACACAGTCACAACAGAGGTGTGATCTACAGATAACATACAGGCATTGTTTAAACAACTATGAATGCTGCCTGTGCTGTGGCTGTTGTGTCACCTGTCATGCATGTACTGTCAGCATAGTGCTGCATAGCACATGTGTGATGTTATCTGGCCTCTGCACATATGTTGTTGTACACCTCTTTTGCATGCGTCCCCTTACCCCATATATACATGTTGGCATGCGTATGGCCATTTTTATCTCACCTGTTCATGTTTTGCACCATTGTATTTGTGACCCAAACAACGTAGCTGGGGGTGTTACAGGTGCTAGATGTTGTGGTGGTAAACAGCACTTACACCCTTCCCTGACATTGTGGCATTAAACAACATCTGTGTATCCTTGCATGGCCTGTTATCGCTGTCTCCACTGATCTCAGATTGATGACAGACAAGCCGTATGCTACCGGAGGCATGCTCACCTTGGCTTACAGTGTGTGTGTGTGTATGTGTGTGTGTTTTGTGTGTGTCAATGTAATGATACACTGTGCAGGCATATGCCATTATCTTGTGATGGGATGTGTCTGGACACCTGTGGTGTGCTGCTCAATGTGCTATTTCTACCTTTCTGATGTTGACCTTGTGAACAATGTGAGCATGTGTTCTGTGTTGTTGACTGACCTATCTCTTGTGTGCTGACAGACCAATATGCATCAACATTGCCATTTCACATGTCACCATACTTTGGACATGTAGCAATGATGGCTGCACATGCAGACATTGTCATTCAACACATTTCACTGACATATTCTGCATGTACTGTGATGGCTTATAGCCTTTAGCTGCCTCAGACAGTCCCTATCAGACACATGCTGCACACAGATGGTGGTTTGCACCTTGGATCATTTGTGACTAACATCATCCTTTATATGTTTGTGTTTAGCTGTTTGATTCGTCATGCTTCCTTTTGGGGTCTATGTGCACCAGCACTGATGGACATGATGTTGACCTCTTAGATGCCTGTGGGACATGGCCAGAGACATGTCCATGTGGAGATGACAACATGGTCTGCAGTGCCATTTCTTAATGTCCTCGACATGCAATGCGCTTTGTGTTGTGATAGTGTCATGTTTTCATGTCTGACGTTTCCTTATGTGCATATTGATGTTGTACTCCCTGCAATGTTTATTTATTTATTTAGATAGTTTTGTATACCACCTTATCTTTCAATCAAAGTGGTCACAACACAATTGGAGGTATACATTTAACAGGAGGGGATATGACTCACAAATGTAAATAATATGTGCTGTGATAAGGAAGCTTATCATAGTTCAGGAAGGAGCTATAGTAGAGGTGAAGTGACTCTGAACAAGCACCCTGTCTGTTCTGGTAGAAATAATAAAACAGAATGTTTCCATAAAAGACTACCAGTCCCAGAATGCACCAGGTTTCCAACAGCCATTAGAAGAGCTGAAGTGGGGAAACGTGTGTTCAATCAGGAGGGCTATGAGGTAATCCCCAAGCACTCATCTCCAAGGGCAGGGCTTGATTCAGCACAGCTGCGCTGTGCTAGGGTGGAGCATTCATCTAAGCAGGATAAAAGAAAAGCTTATTCTACAGAGAATCATCATCTTGATCAGAAGGATCATCAGAAGCACCTTGATCATCCTGACCATCATCATCAGCAGAAGCCAGAGCTGACGGACAGAGAGAGCAAGAAACACTTTGGAAGAAAGAAGAGAAAAGCATTTGGGAGGTCTAAAGGAGTCCATAGCAGTACGTATACTGGGAGGCATTCCAGAGGCAAGCATACACCATTGGACTGGGGAAAGCCAGAGGAGTGGGGTTGCAGAGCCAGGAATCCCCGGACGGCACCTGTGAGGGAGACGGCTGCACTTGGAAGGGACCCTAAGACCAGTGCAAGAAGGTATGTGAAGAGAGATCCAGTGTCCAGGGATCTTGATTGGAAGGCTGGACATAAGAACTGGACTACATATTGGCCAGGATATTTAGAGAGGAACTCTAACAGCAATGGAAGCTCAGGTATGAACACTGATCTATGCCCTAGCTCTTCACTGGGAAGACAGCAGGGAAACAAGTATTGTCCTGAGAGTGTTCCATTGAGAAATTCCTCTGTGCCAATCCATGATAGTGAACCTATGATAATTGAAGAAGGGGAAGATGTTATAAATGGGGACTTTGAATACATGGATTGCTCTCTGTCTAAACTTCTGTGGTAATATGCTGTTACAAAATACAACAACCATCACAAAGAAATATAAACCTGTTCTTTAATCTACTCAGAAAAGCTTCTGAGTAGGATTTGAGCCACGTAATAGAAAGTAAACCAGCCAAGAGGTTTTCAGCTGGTAATTGTTAGCAATTGAGCCTTTCCTAATTGCCTGTGAGCTCTGAAGGGACACTTCTGAGTGTGTGTGAAGATACAGGAAGATATCCCTGAAAAAGAACAGCTTTTTCCTACTTTGTGGGTTTTGTTTGTTCTTTGAAGCACTGCTAAGGAGAATTAGCAGGAGCTTACAGAAAAGACCTTTCTGTTTCCATCAAGGTCTTTATGCTTTGATTTGATTGCTTAACAAGTTCAGCTGTTGTTTTTCCTTATTTGTTTTTCTAAGTATAATACTGAAAGCAAGTATTCCTTTTTATGTGCTATCAAGTATATCTGTGTTGGGAGAAATAACCCCATAAATAAAATATCTTTTTGTTTTACCCTTGAGCAAGCACAACTAATTTATTGTGAACGGCTGAGTCTGGTATGAATGGACTACATTTCCCACAATCCTTTGCAAGTCATATTAATATTTGCCTTTGCCAAGACTGTGGACATTCTCACCCAGCGCCCCCGTTTACAGTGCTTATAGGTCTAAATGGGAATGGGTAGTTGGGGCCAAGTGGTGTAGGTAGATGTTGGGCCACTTGGGTGGTATCTAGTGTTTGGCAACTTAAGGTGGTTGCTCAAAGGCCTCAGTAAAGAGAAGGGTCTTGAGTGCCTTGCAGAAGTCTTTGGTGTCGTTTAGAGTCCTTAAGTTCATAGAAAGGGAGTTCCACAATGCAGGCACCAGTAGCGAGGGAGCTCTCTTAGATATTGCTTGCTTAGTCTTGTGATAACCTGCGGGTGTGCTGATCCTGTTGCCATTGTTAGTTCTTCTTGGTCTGTTGCTGACATCTCTGGTTATTATATCCTGGAGCGCATCTGCCGAGCAGTGGAGGAAGATTTTGAAGATGTTCAGGATTGTTTTGAATGTGACCTAATGTTGTGTGTGGTATACCATAACGGTGTATCTATTCCTTTTAACACAGAGAACAGGTGACACACACAGCACATCTACTACACTGCATCTGCAGTCACCATCACCCACTTGTTGGAGGACACAGCAACACCATGCCACGATCCCTGGGAGATGGTGCCATATAGTGATGGACCTATGCAAGTGGGACACATGCTTATGATGGACATTATTGTTGGACTGGTACTTTGTGCATAACAAGGATGACCAACACACCGTTGCTGCCATGGTCTGGCTGGGTGTCGGGTTCATCGCTGGAGACACATGTTCCCTTTGACATACTGTGGCACATTGAGATGTCACACGGTACTATGCATACATATGGGATCAATAGCAGACCTTATGGGACATGTACGGTTGTGAGCGCCATTTGCGCTGTGGACACTGTGTACTGGTGCATATGTGTGCAGCAGGGAATCACATACTCGCTGTCTGGTGTCAATCCAGCTGACATTGTATTCGTGTGTGTGGCCCATGTGTGTGGCTTGCATCACTGGATATCCTTATATGTTTGGATCAACAGGAGCAGACATCCATGTGTGTGGCACAAGACGGACATTGGTTAGGTCTTCTTTTATTTGTATGGCTGCCTTGCATTTGGCCATGACACATTGTTTGCAAACACACCACTGTGATGCACCCCAACATCTTGGATTGCTGTTGGGCCCTTGCCAGGGGTGTTACAGTGCATCTAGGGCAGCACTCTGTCATGGTTCAACTTACACAGTGCATGTGCATGTGAATGAATATTTTGGGACACCAGTGCATGTGCCGATGTGGATTTTGTGTGGGTTACTGCACCATTGTTGACATATTTTGCTTCCTCCACAGACATATTATTGTGTTTGGTTCATATACAGATGTGTTGCTCTATACTGACTTACAAACGAATCATTGCATGTATGCACAGTCATATCTTTTGCATGACATTGCGGCACACACATTGCATGGAAACCTTTGCAGTGTGGCAATATGTGTGTCCATTTTCGGCCTGCATTTGTGCATTCCATATACATTGACATAGGTGTGATGCTCCTGTATCCAAACCACCCATTACAGCAGGGCTTATGCATAGTGCTACCTCTGCATGTCTGTAAAGGTTGGGTTTGTATGTTCTTTGGCAACATGTGCCTCTCGTACCTGTGTCCATGTCCTCATTTTGCATTGTGTCACTGTTTTTTGACCCATTTGTGCATTAAAAGTGTGTATTTGGCTGGGTACCTGACTTCTGCTCATTCTCAGCACATCACATACTGATTTTCAGGCCATCTACACTGCTGTTTGACTCACTGATACACACACATATGGTCAGAGTAGCTGAAAGGTTGTGTTAGGGCATTGGGACATGACATCATTGTCATGTTTGTGTGTTTGGCTATGCACTGCGAATCCGCATCTCTGCATGGCAGCATGGCATTACATCTCTGTATCTTCCTTTCATACCTTGTCGCTTTGTGGTTGTGGGGGTCAGCTTGGTGTAACTGCCTAGATCGTGCTCCCTGTCAGTTGTGTGGCCTGACACATATTTCATGGCTGACCCACCTATCTGAGCAGCAACATGGCCACTGTACAGTTAGTGGACATGGGACACAGCTAAATATCACTTTGCCCTGTTCAGCTTACAATGACTTGTGCACTGGTGTTTGACACTGACAGCTCTACATGTGCAGACAGTCCGGGCAGGTATGTTGTAACGTCAGCCATGCGCCATGTACTGTCTTGCTATTGCAGTTCTGAAGCAGATGATATCATTCAATGCCATCTGGATCACTCACAGCACAATAATCCCAGACCACCTTTGTGATCATTGCCCAGTGTGGGTGTTTTATCACACACAGGATATGTGAGGTGAGATGTTCCCGCATCAGTGAATCCATTCATAGCTTGGTAACACGGTGTCTGTGGTATTCATAGCATGTGTCCATTCTGCTGTGTTGTAGGTGTTCATCTATTTGTTGCACATGGTCTATACTCCTGTGACACATGTGTGAGTGGCAACTTCACCCCTTGTGCACATGTCCATCAGCTATGCAGGAAACATACGTTTACATGTACATTGGTGTGTTACATCAGATTGACTATTTCAGACACAAGCAATGTTGGGCTGTTATACATGTTTGGTTGACACCATCACTGCATTTGTTTGACATGCATACTTACCTTACAGTGTCTGGGACACACATATGCCTACTTGCAATATGTTGGTCAGTCGATGTCTGTTCAGCTACTCTTCGTCATGACATACTGCAAACAGACACAATCCGACACCAGAGGCATACATTGTGCATACACATGGTTCATGCACCTCCTATGAACTATGTCCATTCCAGTGTCATAGTAGTCATGTTGCCCATATCAGGCGCACTCACAGCTGATGCATCGGGGCCCCATTCTGTCAAAGAGGGTAGCATGGTGTGGTGACTCCAACATTGTGCTGCTGCATTCCTGTGCCCACAGATGGTTTCACTGATATCCACATAGGTATTGCATTTTAACACAGCTACATTCTTCACTCACATGTGCCTGGCCAGTTGCATGTCAGCTCATTTTTACCATTGTTGTTTCTTTTGGGTGGGTTTTTCTACTACTTGGGCATATGCATGTTCAGGCTGGTGCCAGTGCATCCCCATCTGGGAGGTGTATCATGGACATAGCTGGCATTGGTGTTCTTTGGCACTGGTGCTGACAGTGGCGGTGGGGCAGATTGAAGATGCACCTGCCTCCTTGTCTACACATCATCAATGGCAGAGATATTCATGTCTGTACACTTGCAGACCTTTGGCTGTGTATGCATTTTCAGGTTTGCATATCCTTTATTGATGGGCAGGTATGTTCTTGTGGACATTTCATAAATGATGTGTGTTGGGTCCTCATCATGCAACACCTACTGTCTGCGACTGAGGCATTCAGAGTGTGCAAATGCATGGGGGGGGGGGCCTACTAAGCAGTACACACGATGCAGCTCCTGGACATGATCTGTCCTGCTCATCATCTGTGGACTGGCCAGTGACTGTATCTGAGACATGTTGGACACACATTTGTCTCTGCTGCTGCATTACCGCACTGACCAACGTATTTAGTGGTATACTGAGGCAAAGAGAGAATTTGAGAAGAAACTTGCTATGGAAGCAAGAACGTGAAATAAAGACTTTTTCAAGTACATTCGTAGCAAAAAGCCTGTGAGAGAGTCAATTGGACCGTTAGATGATAGAGGGGTAAAAGGGGCAGTAAGAGGAGACAAGGCTATAGCGGAGAGACTGAATGAATTCTTTGCTTCGGTCTTTACTGAGGAAGATGTAGGGATGTTACCCAAGACTGAAGTGGTATTTAAAGGTGATACTGCAGAGGAATTGAGAGAAATATCGCTACACCAGGAAGATGTATTACAACTATTTGATAAACTGAATAGTAGCAAATCACCTGGACCGGATGGAATACATCCAAGGGTGTTGAAAGAACTGAAATATGAGATTACAGACCTGCTATTAGTAATCTGTGAACTTTCATTAAAATCATCTGTAATACCTGAAGATTGGAGGATCGCCAATGGGTAACGCCAATTTTTAAAAAGGGTTCCAGGGGTGATCCGGGAAACTACAGACCAGTGAGCCTGACGTCAGTACTGGGAAAAATGGTAGAAACCATCATAAAGAATAAAATTACTCAGCATGTAGATAGTCATGGCCTAATGGGAGTAAAACAACTATCAGTGGTCTTTTCCTGAGCGAGTTGAACCTACAAATTCACTTATGAAAAATGCTCAATTAATTAGCAGTATAGAACCAAAAGTGATTTTTACAAACTACTCCCTCTACAACCAGCAATATCTTTTCTGGCTACTCATTCAATTGTGTTCATTGTTATCAGAGGTGTCAAAAAAGGTGTCAAAAAAGTCTGCATACCATATGATGGTGTGTGTGCATGTGTTTAGCTGTGGCTCACATCCCAATTACAGACTGTGTTATCAGCTGCATGTGGTCTACAGCCTTACAACTACGGCTCTGTTGTTCATGTGGCACCATGTCTGCACATCCCTCAGCGCGTCTTATACTACCTGCGCGCCTTGGCTTGCAACCCCTGTGGATGTGCTGCTGCTTCCCGTCGGCTGTGATGCTAACGTGCGGTAATTGTCCAGGACGCCCTTTACCACGCATTAATGGACCATGGTTACCTTAAGGCCGTGCCGCCCATTTCCTTATATGGCATCGGTAACATTAGCGCTGCACTTACTGCCGGTGACGTTACCGCGCCTTAGTAAACATACCGCATAGAGACGCACATTATGAATATACGTGATGTTTGATGTAGAATAATAAGGTGGAAATTATGCTGTGAAATGGAATTTTGACCAATAAAAATAGTGACCGAAGTAGGTGTGGTCAGAGGGACAAGGTGCAAGCTTTACTCTCTCTCCCAAAGCTTTGTTTTTTTTAAATATAATACAATTGTGTGTGAATTGTGTTATTAATGGTTATTGCTTCCTTCTCATCGCTCTGAGTGTGGAAATCCGTTACCCAAGAGCCCAGGTGCTGTTACCGATGAGGGGAGGAGCAAAGTACACTTTCAGTTGGTGCTGTGCATTCAAGGCAAGGGAGACAGAAGGTGTCAGAAGATTTGTGAGTATTACCAGTGATGGGTAATCTGTAAAGTAGACAGGCTCAGTCTCAGATGCGTGAATGGCATGACAGAGCTAGGGCTTTAGCGTTTAAGAAAGGTAGCCCTTTTTATTGTATGCGTGAGAAGCACGGTGATGTAGCCATCTATTCTGTAGCACATTGGGATTCAATGACTAGAGGTAATGAGAATTTGCAGTTTCCTCTGGAGGGAAATTTCTCCGTCGATAAGATTTGTTACCTGAGATATGAGTTGGCGGTTAATGGCAAACCGTGCAATAGTCATGAATGGATTATGCTTACATGGTGGGTACTGATGGCACATGAGAAAAAAAAACAACAAAAAACCCCCCATAGGGATGAAGTTCAAGATTTGAAACAAAAGTTGTTTGTGTTAGGAAAAAAACCTAATGAGTTGTGTGAGAGGGAGGTGGATGGGGAGAATGAGGATGGGTTCCCAGCTGTTGTTCCTCCAGCATATGAAGCAGACGTGTCCGCGCTGGCAATTTCAGCTGGATTGTTCCTGACTCTTTCTCCTCCTGCTTTAGTATCTCAAGAAACACTAGCTGAGCGAGTGCGGGTCACTTGTGCAGCAGAACTAAGGGAAGAAATACTTAAAAAGAAACAGAAGTTAGGAGAAGAATTGAGTAATTTGGATGTTTGTAATATCTCCCAGTTCAAAGAATTGAGAGCACGTGTGGACAGAGAAACAGAGAGTGTTGTACAAGTAATAGGGACCTTAAGAGTGGCAATAGGTCATAGTGTTACTATTGCAAAAGAATTAAGGGTTACTGATGAACTTACTGAAAAAATTGAGGGAGATTTGGACAGACATTATGAAACTTATAAAGAGGATCATAACAGATTATATCATGCTCTAGGTTCTATTCAGGAAGCTATGTACCAGCAAAATAAATTACGTTCTAACATAGTTAAATCTGAAACAGCAGCTGAGGGAAGTGAGATTGTGCCTACTTATCCTTTCCATTTGTACCCAGTGGGCTTGACAGGTTCTATGACTGTGCCTGCAAATTGGAGCCCTAAGGAAGTGTTTTATTTGGCTAAAACCTTTCCTAATTATAGGGATAACTCTAGTAGATTTGTATCTTTATGGTATCACATAATTAATAGCTATAATCTCACTCGGGCAGATCTGGATGATTAGAGCTGTGTTTTTAATCCAGTTTATTTTCATCCAATCCGTGAAGATAACTGACAATATTTTTGTAAACGTCTTGCATCTGAGAATAAAAGAAATTTTGGAGACCTCAATAATAGATTGGCCAGCTAGAACAGTGGATGCAATTCTGGAAGGTGCTCGATACAGTGAGTTGAAATTTATCAAGAAACAGCAAGAAGAGCAAACCAAGATAGAGGCGAAAAAGACTAAACTGCTCAATTTACCGATTGCTTCTATGCAGCCACCCATGGGCAGGGGTAGGGGTAAAGCCAGAGGGAGGGGAGGTTATGTGAATTCCCAGCAAGGACATAGACAGTCAAAAAGAATACGTGCTTGTTATAATTGTGGTGAGATTGGACATTACAGCGCGACTGTCCCAAGAATCAGAACTTTGATGTCTAGAAAGCTGATTTCACTCCAGCGAAAGCTGAATTCACTCCCCTATATCAGTGTTACTCTAACTCACAAGATTTTGGTAGAGATACATGGGATGCATGACTATTTTTGCATTGAAGCTTAACCCCTCAGGGTGAGTTAGAAGCTAAGTTAGAAGGATCTAATTTGAAGTTTATCATTGATATTGGAGCTACTACTTCAGCACTGCATTTACAAGATTTGCCTGCCATTTATCACACTCAGCTAGCGCAAGCACCGATAGTGCACTGTGAAGGCATTGAAGGTAAAATAATTCCTCATCGCAAGCTTGAATTTTTACCTTTGCAGATTGGAGAGACTGTGTATCCTACTATGTTTCTTGTGGGAGAGACTTTACCAGTAAATCTTTTAGGACGGGACCTTTTAGCTTCACACCAGGCTACCTTATCCTGAATGACTGGAAAGTTGTGTTTTCAGCTGTATTCTCTCTCTGAAGTGCCTTCTTCTTCAGATGCCAGCATCATTCATCCTGCTCTTGCAGAACTTCCCTCTATTCTGTGGTCAGTGCCAGGTTCCATTGTCGGATCCCTTTCTATTCTGCCTGTGAAGATCACTGTAAAACCTGGAGCCCAGCTTCCCAGACTCAAGCAGGACTCGCTACCAGCAGCTGCCATTGATGGAATTCGTCCTGTGATTGAAGATCTTCAGAAACAAGGTGCCATCTATCCTACAACTTCACCATGTAATACTACGATTCTTCCTGTGCTGAAGGCGGATGGTAAGACATAGATTTGTGCAAGGCCTGCGAGCAGTAAATAATGTGATTTTGCCAATTTTTCCCTTGGTACCTAATCCACATATCTGGACACAGATACCCCCAGGGACCACCTGGTTCACTGTTGTGGATTTGGGTTCTGCTTATTTGTCAGTGAGAATTAATAAAGAAAATCAATTTTTATTTACTTTCCAATTTGACAATAAACAATATATCTGGACCACTTAGTGCCAAGGGTACACCGATAGTCCTGCGTATTTTGCGCAGGCCCTAAGAACTGCACTGCTCAATGTGGGGCTCGACCATTCCTCTTTAGTTCAGTATGTTGATGATTTGCTTTTATGTTCACCATATTATGAGACTTGTTTGTCAGATTCCTTGTCTTTGTTGTCTCATATTGCTGATTTAGGATTGAAAGTCAATTTCTCAAAACTACAATTTGTGAGGGAGGGGGGGCGGTGCTTTGACTAAGATGGCGGCATCCGTTTGTCCGGAGTAAGCACGTTTTCTTTTTGGAGCCCTATGGGCAGGAAACGTAAGGGGAAAGGTGGGTCGTTGTCCTCTCAGCCCCCCCTTACCTCTACGTCGGTTGCAGTAGGACCTCTTGATTCCTTCGTGGTGTGCGTGGCCCGGGACCCGGTTGCTGGGGACGACCGCCGAGTTGCAACCCTGCCGTAGTCGGGTGACTCGGTGGCTGCTGTGGCTACATCTGTCTCCCCATTGAGCCTGGCGCCGAAAGTCTTCCGTGGGCAGTCCCTGCCCGAGGGTTTCCTGGAGCTTGGTCCTCCCCTGCTGAAGGGGGAAGCTGGTGGCTTGAGAGGGCCAGAAGTGGAGAGTCCGCGGAAGCGGGAGAGTGCAGTCATCGGGCAGCATGGCTCTGTTTCAGCATCGGCGCCGTTGAGTGAGGTCGGTGCAGAGCAGGAGCTTCCTGTGGTGTGTGGAGGAGTGACGCCAGCAGGAATGGAGGCTTTTTCGATATCTGCTGATCCAGGTTCAGTTTTTTCCCTTCAGCGTCCGGTTAACTTTACTTTGGAGGCCATTTGGCAGGTTATTCTCTCTCTGGGTGAAGCTTTGGTGCCACAGATCACATCACTGGATCGGAATGTGACTAATACAGTGTCTGAGGTTGAGGAGTTGGAGTGGAAGGTGATGGAAGTACAGTCTGACATGACGGAAACCTGGAGAAAAGTTTCTCTTCTTGAAGATCAAACTGATGCATTTAAGAAAAACTTTACATCAGTACAAGTTAAGTTGGAACATTTGGACAATCTGTCTAGAGTTAACAACTTAAGATTAATTAATTTCCCTAGGCTTAGTACTGTGTCCCCTAGAGAAATGTTCAAACAATATTTGGTAGATGTGTTGGGGGTTCCCCCTGAATACCACCGTTGGTTAAGATTTATTATCTACCTAAGGTTAAGTTGACATTGGGTTTAGTTCATTTAGGGGGGGGATCAGGAGCAAGGGAATGTATTGAATGTCACAGATTTACTGGAGTAATCTGATTGTGAATCTCCGGTTCCCTCTACTTTTATCGGTTACCTTTGCTTTACTCTCTGATAGAGAGTGGCTCTTAAAGCTCTTCTTTAGGAAGCAAAATTTACTATTTAGAGGATTAATAGTTCGTATTTATCCGGATTTAGCTAGGGAGACCCAGAAATGCTGCAGGGAATTTCTTCTGCTACGTCCTGGTGTTTTACAGCTGGGAGGGCTCTTTTTCTTAAAACACCCTTGCAAATGTTTGGTGAAGTATCACGCTCTTTCTTATATTCCAACCAAAGGTGGGAGGGAAGGCAGTTCCAGAGTGCAGGGCCAACAAAGAAAAATACAGAATGGCATGTGGATTTATGTTTAGTACATCCAGGGGATGGGAAGACTAGGCAGTTATCTTGGAGGGAATGAAGACAGCATTGCAGCACATAGGGGATAGTCAAGAAGGAAAGATATTGCGGGTCTCAGTTGCATAGTGCCTTGTGTGTGACAGTGAGGACTTTGAAGTGGATCCTTTGTGGGAAAGAGAGTCAGTGATGTTGAATGAATAGGGGTGCAAAATGATTGAATTTTCTGGGGTGAGTGAGGGAACAGATGGCAGTGTTTTGGATGATTTGGAAACGTTTTAGCTGGTGTTGTGGAAGTCCAGTGAATATGATATTACAGTCATCGAGACGTGTGATGACAGCGCTGAGAAGTGTAGTCAGGGCGGCCTGGTCAAGGAAAGGGCGAAGAGCCTGAAATTTGCAAAGGGCTAAACATGTAGAGCAAGTAAGATAAGAAATGTGGGTGGAGAATGAAAGTTCAGAATCTATGTGGATACTGAGATATATAAAAGGGAGTAATGAGATGGTAGTAGTGCCAAGTGAGGGGACCAGAAAAGGAGAATACGTGGAGCCCGTGATCCAGATAGCAGTTGTCTTAGAAGGGTTACGTTTAGAGTATTATTATACAACCAAGCTGAAATGGAGTCCAGGGTAGAATTGATGATGGAAAGGTCAGGTAAAACACTGTTGAATCATACAAAGAGTAAGATATCATCCACATACATATAGAAAGTGATACCCAGAGATTGAATGAGAGTGGTTAGGGGACTGAGGAAGATGTTGAACAGAGGTTAGACTAACCAGGTTGAAGTTCTCAATCTCATCCTTAATTTCGCTTTTATGTAAAGGGACCACATGTGCCCTTCTCCAGTCCTCTGGGACCACGCCTAGCCATAAAGAAGCATTAAAAAGATCAGTCAGAGGAGCCACTAGAACTTCCAAAAGTTCCTTCAATATTCTCAGATACATCCCATCTGGCCCCTATCACTATGTCTACTTTTAGTTTAGCTAGTTCCTCACGAACACAGTCTTCTGAAAATCGTTCAAGATCCCCTTCACCTCTGCTCCTATTTGTGGGTATTTTCTGAGGTCCTGCTCCTGGCTCTTCCTCTGTGAACACAAAACAAAATATTTGTTAAGCAATTCCATTTTATTCTCATCAGCTTCTACATATTCCTCCCCTTCATCCTTGAGTCTTACAATACCACATTTGCACTTTGTCCTCTCACTAACATATCTGAAAAATGTCTTGTCCATCTATTTTGTTGCATTGGCTATCTCTTCTTATTTTTGTATCTGCTTTTCTGGCTACTTTCCTAGCTTCTCTAAGTTTTTCCAAATATTGATGCTTGTCTTCCTCTCTCTGTGATCTCTTGTATTTTATGAAGGCCGCCCTCTTTTTCTTCACATTTTCAGCTACTTCTTTTGAGAACCATAGTTACCTCCTTTCCTTTTACATTTATTTACCTTTCTAATAAAAAGGTTTGTTGCCCTTAAAATATCCCCTTTTGGAGACGGGTGATGTCAGCGCACAAGATGGTCGCTTGAGAGGAGAGCTCTTCAGTGGCTGACCCCCATTAAGCTGTAAAAAGCGGAATTAGGGCACCCCGCTATGCCGAAAGTGAACCGGGGCGAAAAGGAGCGGTAAGAGAGGGGATGTCAGTAAGAAAGCGGCTAGCAGAGTATCGCTCACCGTACACTCAGCCTGATAAAGGAAGAGGAGCAGAGACCTCAGTTAAAATGGCCGACAAGCTGAGGAGTGAAGCAGAAACAGAATTGGAGGAGCCTGGGGGAGTGGGGCAGATGGAGGACCTTAAAGGTTGACTTGCTGACTTTAAAGAAGAGCTGAAAGAGGAACTTAATGACTTTAAAAATGAAATAAAGGCCACACTGAATGAGGTGAGGCAAGACCTCCGTGATATCGGAGCACGTGTAGAGGAAGTGGAAGGAGGCCTAGAACAACATGCGAAACTGTTGATGGAGCTCCAGAATGGCTGGGAGGAACTCAAGAAAGTGCAGGAGGGCCTGAAAGTAAAAACGGAGGATCTGGAAGATCGGTCATGTAGGTGCAACATACGTGTGAGGGGGATCCCGGAGGAACCTGATTTCAGGGACTGTGAGAAGAGGTTGAAGAAATTATTCATGGACCTGCTCCAAGCAGTGGAGATGGACATTGTTGGAGGGGAGATTCAGATTGAAAGGGCACACCCTTTCAGCCCCCCTCCCATTGCCCAGCCCCCTTCCAGTCCCAGTCCCATCCTCAGGTGTCATCTTCCTTCCAGTCCCCCCTACCTCCTCCACACCCCTCCCACATCAGCTGCAGTCCCAGCATCAGCCATGTCCTCTTGCAGCCTACTTAAACAGCTGCAGGAGCATTTTTCTTTGCTCCAGCGGCTGACCCAGGCATTTCTAAAGGCAGTAACAAGCATTTCTTATGAGAAACAAGAAATGCTTGTACTTACCTTTAGAAATGCTGTGGTCTGGCAGCTTGTAAGGCAGAACAGCTGAAGGAACAAAGAAAAATGCTCCCGTGGCTGTTTAAATCAGCAGCAAAGGAATGAGCCAGTGAAGCAGGCTTCGGGCACTCTTAAATATTGTGTGCCCTGAGTCAGTGCCTAATTGGCTTGCCTGTTAAGCCGGCCCTGCCAATTTCTGTCAAGGAAAGCATAAGATCCTTGGAAGTGATTGGGGATAGTACTCTGCCCTTTGGCCCTCAAATATCTCAGATTATCAGAGCTTCAGACCATTGAAAACACTCTAGAATAAAAGCCTTAAAGACTCTTCTCTAAGCCTTAGTTGTTAATCTCTTACATTATACTTATCGGAACCTCTTTATCTTCACTCATTCCTAAAAACATAACATATGCCATATTGGGATAGACAAAGGGTCCATCAAGCCCAGTATCCTGTTTCCAAAATTGGCCAATCGAGATCACAAGTATCTGTCAGGTTTCTAAAAGGTTCACTGAAAGAAGGCACAAGTACTCACAAGTACCAAACCACAAAACAAAAAGCAAGTATCCAAATGCAAACTTTATTGAAAACTAGGTCAATGCCAAGGACAAATTGACAAAAGAGCAAAGCCCAATATGGCCATGCTTCGGAGTAACCTTTCTCAGGGACTATGGTCTGCTGAAATACAAATAAAAACATACAAAAACATAAATACATTCTCATCATACAGTAAATAAAAAAAGTAATAATAATACAATGATAAATATATAAATATATATATATCCACTAAAACACGCAAAACAGACTATGAGAACACATCCTTTATATGTATAGGTATATCATATGTATGTGCCTAAAAGATTGGAAACAATTCTAACATAAATATATAAATAAATAGTCAACTACCCATGAATATAAAATCGTAGCATGACTAAAAATAGATTATGAATCACAAAAAATGCAATTGAACCATATAAGAACATCAATACATAAATACCATAAATAAAATCATACGTAGTTACAAAACATAAAAATACTAAAAAAGTAATGACACAAAAAATGATCATGATCCACAGACTTAAATATCAGTAACTACATAAAAATGTGGTGTGTACCCATGGAGTGTAGCTAAGAGATGATAAAATTATAACTTAGAAGTTACAAATTGTGCTATTGTCGTAGAATTTTGCCTTTCAGCACGGAATGTAGCAATAACTGGATGATAAAGGGAAAAGGTAATGATAGACAAGCTTACAAATAATAATAATAATAATATAAAAAAATATATATATATACACATAAATTTATTATACTAAAAGGCCATATTCAAAGGGACCGAAGAGCCAACAGGTCTAAACTTGTATAACAAATAAGGAAAGGGGTGGTCCTGAAAAAATCTTGAGACGTTTTGAGGAAATCCAAAGAAAATCTTGAGAAAATCCTGAGAGAATCCTAAGAAGATCCTGAGAAAATTCTGAGAGGATCATATAAACTTTAAGTAAAGTGGGAAATGAATTAAAGGTACATCCCTGGAGAAACCATGATGACATATATGCCCAAAAAATACCCAACTGGGTGAGGAACAGAACTCAAACTAAACCACATATTACAGGTACTTTAGTACCAATGGTCAGAGAAAGCACACCAATACAAAGGTATCATCCACCTTTTGAGAGGAAACCATGTTTATGCCGAAGTGCATGAATCTCCTAGATTTTGTTCTTAGAAAACCATATGTATTCTCATACTATTATTACTAACAAACCATGTGTGATATTGACCTATAAGAAACCATTTAAACATACTGTGATATCAGCAGAGTCAAAAGCGGATCATTTGAAAGGACTGACCATATGTCAAAAGACATCATCATTTTATAATGAATGGCCACCATAATTTACTGAACAGTCTTCTTTGGATTATATTGATTAGCATGGCTGTCGAGGTACTCAAACCAAACCAAAGATAGCCGCCATATCGAGAATTCATACATGTACTAGATTAATTATACCAATTCCACATCCAGCTTTTAACTTTATCAATATGTGAAACACTATAGTGATGTCTTGGATGTTATAAGGCAAAGCCAAACATCTAAATCCTGAACAGCATTATCTTCCTACCAGCCAGTCCAATCATCTGTCCTCAACTATCAGTCAGCGATGAAGCAGATTAAAGAACATTAGAAAACCCTCCTTGTATACGAGGTTGGTGATACCTCAATACAAACTTAAATTTGACGGTATGTCCGGCCTTGTTGAATGACTGACACATCGAAACACTAACCTCAGTGATGGCATAAATCACTTAGACACTATCAACTCACACAATAAAGGATTTTTTGAAAAAAACAGCTGTAAAAACATTAGAATACAATACAGCTGTAAATACATTAGAAAAAACAACTGTAAATACATATGTCAACTAAGCTCCTCAAAAATCCAAGTCAACACTTGTCAAGGGATTTAGTTCAAAAGATATTAGGAGGTCTATTTGCCCCCCTTGCTGTCCCTGACTAAGCCTCCTCGAACTAACAAGGAATTTGTATGGAGAAGCTTACACGGGGGTGAGAAAGGGCAGTGCGGAGGCGGAGTTAGGGCAGGCAGTGGGCAGTTTGCAGCCCCGGACATACAGGGCCATTTCTGAAGCTGGTTCTGTACGTCCGGGGCAGGCAGACTTGGCAGGAAACTTATTCCACCTCAGAGGTGGAATAAATCCCCCTAGACGTCAGGGGATGGAAGGCCTGACCAGGATCGAAATGGTGAGAGGATGCAGGAGATTCCCCGCAGCCCAACCCTGTCCATGGGCGACCAGATCGGGGGTCGGGCTGCAGAGAAAGGGGAAAGTGGTCAGCAGCCAGGGATCATGGCTCCTGAATGGAACCATGGTGCCATGGCAACCGGACACCATGACACCGCAGCTCCATTCAGGAGCCTGATTGAGTTAGCTGGGCAAGGGCCTGTACGTGCAGGCCAATGGGAATCGTGCCCCGGCCTGCACATACAGGCCCAGATGCGATTCTGATTCTGCGGGGGCTAGACATGCCCCGTGGGATCAGAATCACCTCTGTGCTTCCTGTTCCGACCATACGCACAGAGGACGGGACGCATAGTATGGAATGTACCTCTAGGTGTATTATTCACTCTCCTTTCCCAAATATATTATTCGCTCGCTAGGCATTGCCAACTTCAAAAAAAGGGGAAGGAATGATAACCAGAGCCATAAAATATTATATTAAATATTAAAATTCCCACCCTACACAGATTACAAAGTACGCCATCCTTTCAATGCTTTGAGATTCTATATACTCGCAATTGTCGATATACATAATTCACTTCCCAAATGTTTTAAAAGGATATATACTTAACCAACATAAAAACACTAACCAATACAATAAAACCACAAAACTAAATGAAGGCTTTCCCTAAAATATTCTGAAAGATCATAGGAACCTGGTCTGTAGCGTTCGCACCAATTGGTACTTCAATAGCAATGCAGAAATTACCGGGCAGCAAATAACCGTTTTTAAAGAAGTCCTACCAGCCAAAACGTCTACGTAGGCACATACATCTGACCAAACATAGGAGTCTTGTGTCTGTTCAAGGCCATCCTGGTTCCAAAGAAATTACATCTAAGGGAAATAATGCTGTAAAAGCAAACTGTTTATCAATTTTAGTATAATTTTATTTAACAAGTTTACTATACCGCCTTTTCTTGTAGTCAAAGCAGTTTACAGTGAACAA
Organism: Ichthyophis bannanicus; assembly: GCA_033557465.1. Lineage (NCBI taxonomy): Eukaryota > Metazoa > Chordata > Amphibia > Gymnophiona > Ichthyophiidae > Ichthyophis > Ichthyophis bannanicus. Next base: position 122,595,702 of record CM066033.1, on the reverse strand, counting down.
CGAATTTAGAACTTTACATAGAACAAGGGGATTAAACTTGGAATTAACAGAGTCAACAAACAATGTTAATTACATGCTGAATTTACTTCAGAATGTGAGATCTGTTGTCACTGTATATTTGGGAACATGTGAAACTGGAGTCACTATAGGGTAGCTAGAACCGTCCGGAGGGGTGTGAGTTGGTCCATGTTTTTTGTGGTGGGTGCGTGTCCAAGAGTGGTATTAGGTGTTTGCTCCATAGCATTCCAAAAAGAGGTGTGTTTTTATGGTTTTACGGAAGTCCCATAGGTCGTTGATAATTCTTATGTTCTCGGGAAGTGAGTTCCAGAGTAATGGTTAATATATTGAGAAGGCTCTGTGACAAGTTGCCTGTTTTGCTTTGTTTTGTTTTTGGGTATTATCAATAGGTTTTTATTTGTTTTCTGTTTGGTTCTATTTTCAGGATCTTTGCTGATGATATGTTTGTAGGATGGGTGGTGATAACTGATGAAAGATTTTGAAGATAGTGAGTAACGCTTTATATTTAGTCCTAGTGATTAAGGAGAACCAGTGGAGTTGTCCCAAGGTTGGGGTTATGTGGCTGATTCTTGTTGTTCCAGTTACAATACATGAAGTCGTGTTTTGTAGTAGTTGAAGAGGATAGGTGGACTGTGTCAGGAGGCCCTGGTAAATGATATTGCAGTATTCCAGGATGGGCATTATTATGGCTTGGCAGACTGTGTGGAAGTTACTGGTGTTTAGTAGGGGTTTGAGTTTTTGTATTATTCTTAGTTTGTGGTGGGCTGCTTTTGTTTATATGAACTTGGAAGTTTAGGTTCTGGTCTAAGCATATCCCTAAGTATTTGACTACTGATTTTACTGCTATGTCATTATGGGATATTTGTAGTGTTTTTGGTGGAACGAAAAAGGTGCTCCTTGTTAAGAAGAGTGCTTCTGATTTCCTGTAGTTTATTAGCAGGTTGCATTCCAGGAGCCATTTCGACATCTCTTCTATGCATGATGTTATTCTTGAGTAATCCGGTTGATCTATGTTGAAGGGAGTATTACCATAATGTCATCTGCACATATATGCTGTAGTTGATATTGTGTTTGGTTATTATGTTGCATAGAGGCTGTAGCTATACTGTATATTAAACAGTAATGCGGAGAGTGTTGAACCTTGTGGTATTCCTTGGAGTTGATTAATCGGTGTTGATCAAAGGACTCTGGACTTTATTTCGATTTTTCTGTAAGTAAGGTATGAAGTAAACCATTGTAGAGTAGTTTCCTGTAGACCAATTTCCTGTAAGCTACTTGGGCCCTTCCCGACCTTGTTTACCTTCCCCGTGCGTTGTATGGAGAAGGTAGACAGGGGCAGGAAAGGGGCGGACCAAGGGTGGCATTAGGGTGGGCAGTGGGTGGTCGTCGGCCCCAGATGTACAGGGACGATTCTAATGTCAGCCCTGTACGTCTGGGGCCGGTGGTTTACACGGGGAACTTATACTCGGAGGTGGAATAAGTTCCCCAGTCGGCAGGGATCGGCAGGCCCGGGGCTGAGAAGCGGTGGGAAGGGACAAAGGAGATTCCCCGCAGCCCAACCCTGGCCTTAAGAGGCCAGATCGGGGGGTCGGGCTGCAGGGAAAGATCCTTTGCAGGAGGTGGCCAGGGATTGCGGCTTTTCAATGGAGCTACGATGCCAAGGCAACCAGACGCTATGGTGCCGCAACTCCATTGAACTTCCCTGACTGAGTTAGCTGGGGAAGGCCTGTTCGTGCAAGCCGGACGGAATTGGAGTCCCGGTCTGCACATACAGACCTGTTCGTGATTCTGATCCCATGGGGCTAGACTTGCCCTGCGGGATCAGAATCATGACTCCCTCTGCGCGTCCGGTTCCGGCACCAGTAGACAGAGACAGAATCTCTCTGTCTGAAAAGTGCTAGTGTGAATGCGTGTACCTGATTTGGGGGGGGGGGGTGGATGAATGCATGTGCATGAGTGTGTGACTGAAATACAACAGAGTGCATGCATGTGGATGTGTTTTTGTGTTTCTGATGAAAATAGTCTCATATAAATATAATTTCCCTTTGAAAATTTCAGCTGGAGTGGAGAGGTCCGCTGGTACAAATGTGGAGGAGTGGGACACGTTTTTAAAAATAGGGGACATTTAGGCATCCCGATTGAAGTATACGATTCCAGGGATAAATCCTTAAAATAAGGGACTGTGTAGCAGCTGATAAGCATGCAATAAATAATACCAGGAGTCAGTTCAAGGATCCAAGCCAGTTTATTGTGCACAAGGCTCAGACAGGAAAGCATCCAAAAAGGACTGAGCAATGGAGTACAGAAGCAAATTCCTTATATACAATTTTACAGTTTGATACAGGCAAACTTTCTATTGGTCCCAACGCCCCCTGCATCTATCCAATCGAGGACCCTCTCTGGGCCTAGCACCCTGTTCTCCCTTCTCAGGCTATTCTAACAAAGGCTCAGTTTCTAGTGTAACCGCCTTTTAGTGCCCCCAGCCGAAGCGTGTAGGGCTTAAGCGACCTGTTATCCTTCTTTGAACAGTTGTCTGACCTTTTCCTGAGGCAAAGCCTTTTGGGAAATGTAGTTTCTTTCACTGTCCAATGAAGAGTAGTGTGAACTCAAAGTGGTTTTAAGCAAACAGGATTTATTTCCCCTCCGGGCGGATTTCAGCATGGAACAAAGGTAACACAAACCATATACTTCTGGCAAAGGACAAATTAGAAAGTCTCCAACAGAAATAGCTTAACTTCAGCAGTAATAAACATTTGCTTCCCAGCAATTAGAATAAACAGTTCTGTTTTCCACAGCTTTGTACTTTTTCTCTTAACACTACTGCAGTTCTCTGCACTGCTCAAACTCAACGCAGGGAAAATATCTCATTCGATATTGTAATCGTACAGTCCATCAATTCCTCAGATATGTTGCCTAGCCCTGGCTCTGTTTCCATTAACTCCTCATGGAAGACAGGCAGAAATGTTTGCAATGTTGTTTCAGGGGCCACGCCCTTCCTCTCTGGATTAGGCTTTATATCATACTCTTGGCACATATATTGCTGTAAACAATCATCCTCATTACAGGTATTAAAACCACAGTCCCAACCCTTTGGGTAAGTAAAATCACACTGATTCAACAGCCTTATTTGAAACCCAGTCTCTGGGCTTACCTCTTCGTCTGCCTGCAAACGGCTTTCTCTGGGCTTTGGAAACAGCTGTTGGTTCAAAACCTGATTCGTGAGCTGAGGGTTGCAACTGCCTTCCTGGCTTTTTCCTCTCCTTGTAATTCCCAGAATACTGCAAACAGCCTGGCCTGCTTTTGCTGTATTCTTCCCTTGAATGAAACTTTATAAATGGTTCTCCTTCTACCTTTAAGCTCGGCTCTGGCTCTGGGCTTTCTCTCTGCTTGACTGAGTGTTCCTTCAGGCTTGCCACAGTCTCTCTCCCACGGTTCTGGGCTGTAACTCTACCAGTAGGCTCTGCCTTGGCCTGGAACTCGGACTCCTCCCTGGTCCTCCTCTTGGTCTGTTAGCTGGCCTCTCACCGGAACCCTCGGTTGGCCTTGTAGGTAACCTCCCAGCTGAGCTTGTGTTGGAGCTTCCTGTGTGGCTCCTAGTCGAGACCCTTTCCTTTCTACTGAGGCCTCTTTATGTGTCTGCCCTCTAGGGCAGTGCCTGACTCCTCCTCCTAGCAGGTGCTCTGAATCAGCTCGTGACTCCTGAGCTAACTGGCAGCAAGGGCGTGTTTCTTTCCCCTGTGTCTGGTTTCCCTGGTAACTACTAGCCATGTGCTTTTCTTTACCATCCAGCACTGCTTCTGATTCCTCCTTTTTGGCTCTTTCTAAAGGGCTGGAGGAATCCACCATGTCACACTAGACATAGATACATCTCTACTGCAAGGTCATTTTTGGCCCAGCGAATGTGAGAATGCAGAACACTGGAACATATCTATCATCAGCATAAAAGAATTTAATAAAGGATTCATACAAACTTATCAAAAGCAGTTTAAAGCAGATTCTCAGACTTTCACAGACTTTGGTTTTTTCTTTTCTCAGCACTACTATTCTCATGTGGGGGTTGGGATCTGGGCCTAGCTTACAGGCCTCTCATACGTTTACAGGCTATTATAGGCCATAGCCTACCACATTCCCCCCTTTGATTATTCTCACCCGCAAGTGAGAAAGGGTGAGAATTAAATCACACATTATACTTGCGTAAAAGCATCATTGTGGGGTATAGGGTAATATTGCCACATAGCTTAATACTTTTTGTAGCTGTCTTCCGTTCTACAGTGCCATCAACGGCTGCTGGCTTTACTTGACTGTGATGAATCCAGGGTTTGAGTTCTGCAATTTTAACTGCAGTTGGGGTTGATAGGATGACAACATAAGGTCCCTTCCAATGCGGTGCCAACGGTGTCTTTTCTCCACTCTTTGATCCACACCGAGACGCCAGGCTTGAAAGGATGCAGAGGTTCTGTTAGATTGATGGGCAGCTGATCTTGTACCCATGTATGAAGACTCTGCAAAACAGAACTTAAAGCCAATAGTTCTTGTCTAGTAATTTCAGATCCAATCTGTTTCATATCTCCTTTTATTCCTTGTACAACAGGCGGGGGTCGCCCATACAGAATCTCAAAAGGGGAAACTCCTAGAGACTTAGTAGGGACTAAGTGTATCCTAAGAAGGGCTATAGGAAGAACCTGGGGCCACTTCAGGTGAACCTCTTGACAAAGTTTAGATAACTAAGACTTCAGGGTTCTATTCATACGTTCTACTTTTCCTAAATTCTGAGCTCTGTAGGCAGTATGCATCTGATAATGTCAAATCCCGGGGCCATACTTAATGGACTTGCCTCCTGAGGTTATCAACCCTCATTCTTTGTACAGGGCCCCATGTGCGTGCAAGGTTGTAAGGGCATACTTGGAATCTGTGTACACATTTAGACGGAGCCCTTTTCCTATTATCAGTGCTCTAGTGAGAGCTATCAGTTCAGCTCTCTGTGCTGAAGTCCCCGGGGCCAGAGCTGAGGACACAACTACCATGTCCAGGGTCACTACTGCATAGCCAGCACAACGATGTCCATTGATGATGAGACTACTTCCATCCACAAAGAAAGTCCGTTCTGGGTTCTTCAAAGGAACATCAGTCAAATCTGGGCGACTTGAGAATACAGTGTCCATAATTTCCAGACAGTCATGATCAGGGGGGCCAGGACCAATTGGTAACAATGTAGCAGGATTTAAAGCTTGACTGACCATCAATTGCAATCGTGGATTCTCACACAGCATACTCTGATACTTCAACATTAGTGAATTTGTGCTCCATAAGTGTCAAGACAGAGTATGGTACGATGACTTGAAGATTCAGTCCCAAAGTGAGCTTGTCAACTTCGCTCACTAAGAGGGCTGTGGCTGCAATGGCTCTTAAACAAGGGGGCCAGCCTTTTGCAACTATATCCAACTGTTTTGATAAATAGGCCACTGGTCGCTGCCAAGATCCAAGAGATTGAGTCAACACTCCCAAAGCATTTCCTTGTGACTCATGGACATAGAGGCGAAAAGGTTTCTGGACATCTGGCAGGCCCAGGGCTGGTGATGACATCAAGGCAGTCTTTAAAGATCGAAATGCTGCATCCTGTTCAGGTCCCCATTCCAATGGAGCCCTTTCTATTCCTTTGGTGACTTGATACAATGGCTTTGCCAATAGATCGAAGTTGGGTATCCATATACGGCAATAACCTGCAGCTCCTAAAAAAGCTCTCACTTGCCTCCTGGTGGTTGGGGTTGGAATATTGCATACAGCTTCTTTGCATTCTGGTCCCAAGCGTCGGATTCCGCTGGACAATTGGAATCCTAGATATTTAACTTCAGTTTGACATAACTGTGCCTTGGCCCTTGAGACCTTGTATCCAGCTTCATTCAGAAGATGCAAGAGATCACTGGTGGCTTGTAAACATTCACGTTTGGAGTTGGTGGCTATTAGCAGGTCATCCACATACTGGAGAAGAACCCTTTTCCCTGGGTTCACATAGCAGCTTGAAAGATCCCGATTTAAAGCAGCACTGAATAGGATAGGTGAATTCTTGAATCCTTGGGGTAATCAAGTCCAGGTGAGTTGGCCTCGCCTTCCTGTTGTAGGATCTTGCCATTCAAAGGCAAACAAAAGTTGACTGGTGGGGGCTAGGCGTATGCAGAAGGCGGCATCTTTCAGGTCTAGGACAGTGAAATGAGTAGCCTCAGCGGGGATCAGTCCCAAGAGAATATAAGGATTTGGTACCACTAGGTGTATAGTTACAACTGCATCATTCACTCGCCTCAGATCCTGTACTGGGCGGTAATCTCCCTTTCCTGGTTTCTTGACTGGGAGAAGGGGGGTGTTCCAAGGTGACTGGCATTCTTTAAGAAGTCCATACCTCAGCAATTTCATCAGATGGCTGTGGATACCTTCAATGGCTGGTCGAGGAAGAGGATACTGCCTCACATGCACTGGTTCCGCTCCTGATTTGAGGGTGACAACGATGAGGGCTATGTTCTTCGCAAGGCCAGGTGGATTATCCTCTGCCTATACTTCAGGCGGAGCTGAAAGGTTGGTGGGTATACAGGAACTAACCGTCTTGGTTGGAGATACGCTGTAAAACCACCACTCTTCTTCTCGGGGAACAGTCAGCACCATCAATCTGGCAGGCCTTGAGTTCACAGTCATTTGCATTTCTCCCCCTTCAGCAAAGGATATCTGCGCCTGGAGCTGTGCAAGCATATCTCGGCCCAAAAGTGGAATAGGGCATTCAGGCATATACAGGAACTGGTGCATTATTTTCTGCCCCCCTAGTTCACACACGCGGTTCTGCAGGAATGGCTTAGTGGCCTTAGCCCCAGTGGCCCCAACAATGGTGACAGATCGAGAGGACAAAGGGGCCACTGGTTTTGCCACCAATGAATGTTCTGCTCCTGTATCCACCATAAAGTCCATATATTGGTCCCCTATTTTCAAACTGACCATAGGCTCCTGGGGACCCAGGGTGCACTTGGAGCCCGGTCTGGCCTAGTCTTCATCCATGTCATAGCCCTCTGCAACTGCCACTCCCTGAATAGCTTCTTCCCTCCCTTGCTGGAACTGTGCTCGGCTTATCCCTCCACGACTCTGGAATCGACCTCCTGTTCTCCTAGTACTCCCTCCTCCCCTCTGGGGGGTGGAGTCCAGATGCGGGCATTCATTTTTCCAATGTCCTTCTTCTCTGCAATGGGCGCATTGGTTCGCACCCAGTGGGGGCCAGCTACTTCCACGGCCCCTTCCATGTCCTCTGCTCCTTCGGTTAGGAAAATCTCCTCCACGTCGTTCAACTACAGCGGCAGCAAGAAGATCTGCTTTCTTCTTCATTTTATGTTCACTTTCTCTGTAACGCTCATTTTCACGATTCACAAACACTTTCTGAGCAACTTCCATTAACTGTGCTGTATTCATGCCCGCAAATCCATCCATTTTCTGTAATTTTTGTTTTATATCTCCTCGGGACTGACTGACAAAGGCTGCATTTACCATACGCAAATTCTCCTGGGCTGCTGGATCATATGGGGTATATAGTCTATAGGCTTCAGACAATCGCTCATGAAAGGCCGCTGGGCTCTCATCCGGACCCTGGATGACTTCTGATACCTTTCCGATATTCATAGCTTTCTGGCCTCCCCTCCTCAGGCCCTGCAACAAGGCCTGGCGAAATCGAGTTAGGGCCGCCGCCCACCTTTCATCATTCGGATCCCATCTAGGATCTTCATTTGGGAAAGCTGCGGCGGCTGCTTGCAGAAGATTCAGATCTGCTCCATCTACAGGGTTCTCTTCTAGCCAGCGGATAGCCACTTGCACGATTCGCGCTCGCTCCTCAGTAGTAAAGAAAGTGGACAGGAGCCGATGGCAGTCAGTCCAGGTAGGCTGATGAGTTTGCATTATACTAGACATTAATTCTGTCAATTCTTGGGGCTTTTCAGTATAGGAGGCATAGTGCAGTTTCCAGTTCAGTAAATCAGTAGTGGAGAAAGGCACATAAACAAGGCTGGTCGGCCCTACCACGACCTGGCCTTCAGTATTAAGGGTGGGTAGGCCCTGGACCTGGCGCAATGGTATAACGTGACCATCCCTTTTACTGGTAGTTGTACTTCTGAAGGCATACGGCAATCGGGACTGTCGGGGTTCCACTTCATGTTCTTGGGCGCTGGCTGTGAGTGACCCTGAACTGGCAAATGAATCCCTGCTTGTAGTGTCATTGGTGGACTGTGGCCCACTCGGAGTACTTTGAACTGAGCCGGGGCTTCCGGCCGGGGAGGGGAATGCCTCCTCCAGCCACGGGAGCCGTTGGGAGGACACCCGGGGTAAAACTGCAGGAATGGGTTCCTCCTGGACAGGCTCTGCCTGGGATTGTGGCGGAGCCGAGGGGACTGGCCTATAGAGGAACTGGGGCGGAAGGGACGGGACTCTGGGGCTGAATAGACAGGCAGTTTCTTTTCCCCCAGGCTTCTGGGCCCCTTGGGAAGTTGCTACAAATATCCTACTGTGACACCTCACCGCCTAGCCCTGGGCATATTAGGTAGTTGGTAAGTGAGACACGGGTTTTTAAAGTCCTTGGTAGTGCTGTAGCCCTGTGTCCTAGTGTAGTTGTGGACCGAAGTGACGACAGCCAAGGTTGGGTTTCAAGTTAAAGAATACTTTTATTGTTGCACAAAGTATAGCACAAAGTATTGCATAAAGAACCGCACAGGATTTACTCCCCCAACACAGAAAGTAAAGTGGTAACTTTTTGTACCAAATGAAAGTCCAAGTATAAAGTCAGTTCTCCTGATTCTTCTCAGGGACAGGTAACAAACTTAAATGCTTTTAGGCTTCTTCCAGCTTTATCAATACAACAACATTTCCAGAACGCTAGCAATGCTTTCCAAGTATCAGCTCTCCATAAAGGAACTTCTAGCTGTTGTATTTTCTTTCTAATATTCCTATCTTGCTTTAACAGCTTTCACTAAAATGGCAATCTCCACACTCTCTTGGCCTCTTGATAACAGGCTTCTTGTGTAGGAACACTTCCTTACGTTGCCTTTCATACACAGCTGCAAGGTATGAAGCTTTGAGTCATTGCACTCAGCAGAACTCTGCTGTCTCTTGTGCAAACTCTAAGAATCTTGATTTGGGCTTCACAGCACTCAGTCATAGAACCTGGATAAATTCTAGATCTTTACTCTTTCATACACATTCCACATTCCATCTCAGAATCACTGTTACTGGATAAGGGAGCCCCTAACTCCATTGGTTCTTCCAGCCTCTCTGAAATCCCTTTGTCCTGGGGAACATATAAGCCTTCAGACTTTAATTCCTTAATTATAGTCTGAAGCTGTCTCCATTTACTCTCTCTCTGTCTTCTGGGCACTTGCAAGGCTTTGGGTTTATCAGCACCTCTTAACACCTCATAAAAGGGGTTTATTTCCTCCTTGCCTTGCCTAGGTAGTTGCCTCTGGTTGGGAGGGATATGTCTCTTCTGGTACTGCCTTATGAGATCCCTCAGCACAGCCTGGTCCTCAGGGTCTGTTCCTAGTTCTCTGCCCGGTAGCTGCCAATTAGTCTTTTGCTGATAGGCAGGTGTGCTATCCTCTGAGCTAGTGCTCTGGTCACGCTGTCTGTATAAGGGAAATGCTTGCAGTTTCTCAATAGGGACTTTCCTACAACCCAACTTCCCTCTGGTAATTCCAGATTTCCTTTCAAAACTTGGTTCAGGCGTGTTCCTCCTAGAAAGCACTCTATTACCACTCTCTCGAGACTGGCTTACTTCAGAGCTATCTACTTTACAAGGTTCAAAAGGTTTTGCTCTGACCTGGTTCTGGCAGCTTTTAACTCTGGGGAACTCCACTGACTCCAAGTCTATGTCCAAGGATCCTGAGTCTGGCTCGGGGTCTCTTCCAGGGTCCACTCTCCCCTCCTGATCTCCCCCTGGATCTGGATCAGCCAAGTCTCTCTCTTGGAGCTGAGCTCTGCCTGGGTCTCTTCCTGGACCACCCATAGGAACTCTCCTTTCAACTCCACCTCCGGTCCTTGTAACTCCTTTCCTCCTCCTTCCTCCAGTTCTCTCCTTGGTTCCCCTTTCGCTTCCTTCACTAACTGCTGCTTCCTGGTTATGAGTGCAGGGAGGCCCAATCCGGTCTGACTCCGCCCACCTCCCTGATTGGCTAGGTCTCTGGGTTAGCCTAGAGCTAGGGTGTGGTTCTTTCCCTGCTCTTCTTTGCAGAGAAGGTTCATATGCTGAAATCTTAACCCCTTCCTATCCTGTATCCCTAAACATATGAGGTGATAGAAGGTGTTTTAAACCCTTTTTCTTCTGTTTCTGAGCCTCTGCATTGTCACACTACACTGTTCCTTATAACAATGTTTCATCCAGGAGGGCTCTTTTTCACAAACATTTAACCAGAAGTCTATATAAGGGAACTGGGCAGGATGTTCTTTTCGTGCAATCTGGTGAACTAAGGATATGATACTAACATCAAAGGTACCACCAGGGGGCCATGATGAGACCAGTACCGGCCACTCCCTATCACAAAGCATTTCTAATCGGGACGGAGACATTTATATTCCATAGTCTCCAGCAAATCCCCTGCTAAAATTCCTAGTCATACATTTCAACGGAGTTTGCGTGGACTCCGACCCCCCCCCCCCCCATGATGACGTTCTTAACAGACAGAGGGGGCGGGCAGTCAGGCTGCATTTTCCTGTGGACTACGAGTCAGAACTATGCAACAATGTTCCTCTGGGTGCACTTATTAAAAAACGTATTATTAAAAACGTATTATTGCTGTAAACAAAGGGTAGGCAGAAAACATAAGCTTAGATTGGTTGCAATAAGCATAATGGATGTGTGTGCTCATTCTAAATAGCAACAATTTAGATAAAGTCCTTAAAATATAAAACTATTATTTTGCAACATGTTATATTTTATTTATATTCTCTTATATACTGCGCTATTCTGCATCAGTGTGGCTTACATTGAACAAACTGAAATTACATTGAACAGGGTATTATAACTTGGAGATAACTATTTTACAGGGAACATGGGCTATGGAGGGTTAAGTGGCTTGCCCAAGACCACAAGAAGCACCTGTGGGACTAGAAACCCCAGTCCTTCTGGCCCAAGGTTGCTGTCCTCTAGTGGGATTTGAACCCCCGACCTTCTGGTCTGAAGTACCTTACCCCAACCACTAGGCCACTCCTCCCAATAGAAAGAAACATGGCTCCTAACATGACGGCCACATATCTGTTACGTATGACTAGAATAAAAATACTTGGCATGAAACTAACTACCAGCAGTCATCAGCACTAAGCTGAACAATGTCTCTGCAAAGAAATTACTTTAAATCTTACAGTTCAGAAAGCAGATATTCAAAGGACATGAAACGGATACTTTTTCATAAAGTTGGTGGATATCTGGAATGCATATACTCCCCTTTTCTTTTTTTTTTAACAATAAGTATGTCCTCTATGAGGTGCTTGCCACAGTATATAAAATCTTGTTTTACTTTTAATTTTGCTCAATAGCATACGCAGTCAAAACCAAATATATATATATATCAAAAATAAAATTCAAGCACGATTAACTCCTCATTCACTCAGGATTTAAATCATTTTCAAGTCGCGATCTGGTAACTACTGGCTCGGGATGCTTCATAGTCCTGTCAGGGCTCTTAACCTCTACTTCGAAGGTCAAAGGAAAACCAAAAGCAGTTTCCTTAATTTCTCTATCATTTCTGTTTGGACCATAAAAGACAAGTAGGGCTGAGATATAACAAGAACAGTTGAGGAGCTCGAAAGGGGTTAATAAGAACTTAACCCTTTCCAGGCTGAGCCCAAAACTGTCGGGATCCAAAATTCTGACTAAATATTCCTACCAAATGATATATAATACATGACCATAGCAGAAGGAACATCACTATTAGAACATATTGAATAATACAGGTACAATTTTCCTGAAATATGCACAAATTAACCCAGCTGCAGAATGTGGATTAAAAATTGAAAGTAAGCCTTCAAAGGGTTAAAGGATACTAAAACATTCCTTTCTACGGACTGTGTGGAAGACACACCCCTTCTCCCTCTGTTCACTAGAGATACCGTCTCTCTCACGCTGTGCTGAAGGAAAAAATAAAATAAAATCACTGAAACAGCTTGTCTAGCTGTGCGGTGCTTAGATTCGATTCCTTAAAGTGACTCCTGAGGTTTTTTTTTTTTTTTTCTTTTCTTCCTTTTCTCTCTTTCTCAGTACTGTCCCTTAATCGGTAAACTGTTTATATTACACCAGAAGGGAAACCAGCGGTTTCAACAAATAGACAAACACCGAACACTTCCTCCTTTTCGCGACCTGGGCGCGGTCGCCTGGCCAGGAACTGCGCTACTCAGGAGTCCGCTCTCACTTGGTCTATGTTCCAAGACCTCTCATTCACACACACAACCAACCATGCTAGCAACGGTTTCCCCAAACATTCCCAGGCCTACCTTACTAACCAACAGCAGCCGGTCCCGCGCATACTCATGCGAGACGTACTCGGACTGCTGATTAATCAAGGGCAGTGGTTTGGGCCTCGCGCATACACATGCAAGGCTTACTCGGACGTGCCCTGAGAGGTGATCAGACTCTCGGTACCGTATTCCCATACCAATTCAGTCTTGCGCATACCCATGCAAGACTTTCCCAAACTAACTGACTGAAGAACAAAAAAATATCTACTCACCGGAAATATCTACTCACAGTACATGGGTTGGATCCTGGACTCCCCTCGGGTTCGGAGGTGTTGGCCAGCCAGAACCAGCAACCTCCAGAGGCAAGGAGGAGTCCTCTCCGATACAAGAGGACCGGTGGCGCCAGAGGATCTCCTGCGATCAGTCAGGTGCGGCTCCAGCCAGACCAAACCTTTTGAGGCGAGAAGTCGTGGTATATTCACTTGAATACCATCACACTACTCACACATTCCCAGCCCAACGCACCAGAATATGTAGCAGCTGATAAGCATGCAATAAATAATACCAGGAGTCAGTTCAAGGATCCAAGCCAGTTTATTGTGCACAAGGCTCGGACAGGAAAGCATCCAAAAAGGACTGAGCAATGGAGTACAGAAGCAAATTCCTTATATACAATTTTACAGTTTGATACAGGCAAACTTTCTATTGGTCCCAACGCCCCCTGCATCTGTCCAATCGGGGACCCTCTCTGGGCCTAGCACCCTGTTCCCCCTTCTCAGGCTATTCTAACAAAGGCTCAGTTTCTAGACATAGATACATCTCTACTGCAAGGTCATTTCTGGCCCAGCGAATGTGAGAATGCAGAACATTGGAACATATCTATCATCAGCATAAAAGAATTTAATAAAGGATTCATACAAACTTATCAAAAGAAGTTTAAAGCAGATTCTCAGACTTTCACAGACTTTGTTTTTTTCATTTCTCAGCACTACTATTCTCAAGTGGGGGTTGGGATCTGGGCCTAGCTTACAGGCCTCTCATACGTTTACAGGCTATTATAGGCCATAGCCTATCACAACTGTCCCGTATAATAACCTGTATGAGTGCTCTCTGTTAATCACTTGTTATCTAATTCTCATATGTATATAGTTTCCCCAGTTGAATCCATGAACTTCCCAAGCAGGCGCATGAGTTGGACCTCGGACTCCCCTCACTCGGGTTCGAGGCGTTGGCTCCAACCGGGCCCGGCACCCGCCGAAGTCCGACCAGCTCCCTCCGATACAAGGGACCGGTGGCGCCAGGGAGCGGCCCTCGTCGGAAGGGCGCGATCCCGGCAGGACCAAGCCTATAGAGGCGGAAAGTCGTGGTATATTGCCCTATATACACTTTGATTCCACAACTTCCCGGCCAACGCACCAAGGAATATGTAGCAGCAAAGCGCAGACAAACCAATGATACCAGGAGTCTGTTCAAAAGGTCCAAATCATTTATTTGTGCACAAGTCTCAAGCAAGGCAATTTCAAAATGGCTGAGCCAAGTTTTCAAGCATTACAACAACTTTTATAGACTTCTGTTCCATTCTAGGTATAGAAAAACATTTCATTGGTCCCGGTACTCTCCCGTACCTCCCGTAGCCCTTCTATTGGTCCCGGTACTGATAAGTTTCTCCAATTATGTTCCTTCTGTGGGCTTCTGTGGGCATGACACCTGCCTGCCCCCCTTCTAGTCCCAATTACAATGGTCAGTTCATCAACTTGTTACTTTCACACTTTCAAGGTTATGGGACCAATTTGTGCGTGCAGAAGAGCAAGGTTCTGTAACTCATCTGTCAGCACTCCTCATTATTTCTCTGCAAATGTACTTTTTCTTATCAGTAACTTTTTAAACATGTCTTTTCTGTATTTTTCCATCTCTTAATTCTGCAGTTCTGCTTACCTAAGCTAATTCAATATTTCTACTGAGTTCTTTCTTACAATAGCAGCATATTGGGGGATGTGCAATCCTATATGCCTCTCCACAGGCCTCATTTACAGGTCAAGCTAGCCATGCTGGCCTGCCTATGTCAGACACCGTGGGTCACAGGCCTGCACCTGCCACATTAAAATCCTGTTTTATGTAAACGTAGGACAAATCTTTATGTCCAAATGCTTGTTGTTCTATGTAAACCGCACTGATGAGAAATAGCGCGGTATATAAGAAATGTTAAATAAAATAAATAAATAAAATAATACGGGATAGTTGGTCACTTTAGGGCACCTCATATTCTTGTACTAGCCCTGGGCACATTCTTATCCTCCTCAAAGTTATGTGTCTTAGTCAAAGGTTATTTAATTCCATTGTTGTACACATACCCTCTCCCTCATGTTCCCTATTAATTATTGAAGTTTTTATATTGTTGTAGCGGCAGAGCGCAAACAATCCAATAATACCAGGAGTCTGTTCAGAAGGTCCAAATCATTTATTTGTGCACAAGACTCAAGCAGAATCACATTGAAAATGGCTGAGCAATGGTTTCTAGCAAAACAACAACTTTTATACCGTTCTTCTCCATTCTGAACATAGGCAAACTTTTCATTGGTCCCAGTAACCCCTTCTATCCCATCTATTGGTCCTGGTACCATTACGTAGTCATCCAATGAGGACCTTGGTCTGGGCTCAGCACCTGTTGCCCCCCCTTACAATCCTCATTACAATGGACAGTTCTTAGACTCTTGATACAATTCTCCTCCAAGGTCACTTAGCTGACTAGAACATGTGGGAAAGCAGGGCACTGTAACCCTTCTCTCAGCAGAATTAATTAATTCACAGAAGCTTCACACATCTTATCAGTTCCAATTAAAGTTGTTTTTCTATCTCTTCTAAGTTTCGTTTCTGCTTAGCTATGCTGGGTTATGCTTAGTTAAGTTTTGATTCTATGGAAGCAGTATTGGGGGGGGGGGGGGGGTTCAATCCTCTGGGCCTAACCACAGGCTTCATTTACAGGTTAAGCTGCTTAGGCCTGTCTGTTTAGTTCAAGCTAGATATAGAGCAAAACAGATACAACCCCAATCAATGTAACCTAAAAAACCCAAAAATAAAACACATACACAAAAAACTGAAAACTGCCCGTCCACCAGTGAAGGAGGAAAAAAGACCTCAGTATCTTCCTGCACAAAACAGTGACAGGAATCAAGTCTGTCTGCAGACGTCCAAAACGTCTAAAAGAACAGAACAGACTAGGAATTACATCAATGGTCACAAAAAAACCTCCAGCCAACCTGAAAAAAACCAGGTGGCAACCAGCAGGCTTCCGAGCAGTTAAGTGCTACCGTCACATAACATTAACAAAGAAAGCTCCGGACACTTATCTTTCGATGGTAACAGTCACAATGTGATGAAGATGATGGAGACGTTGAAGATCAAACAATGATGGTCTAGAAACCGTATCTGAATGTAAAAAAATTATAGTTGTCAATACGGTATTTCAGGTGATAAGGAACTCCGACATCCGATGTTTCGCCTTTGTGGCTTCCTCAGGGAGCAAAAAATCACTTGTCGCCGTGCCACCATGTGACTCGATAGAACGAAGCACCGGAGCAAAAAAGCTGAAAACAACAAAAGGAAAAAGAAAAGTGACTCATGTAGCAAAACAAAACAAAACGAAACAAAACAAAACTGGGATCTACCCCCTAAAACAGACCAGGCCCACTTAAATAGATATGCAAGTACAAACCCTGTGTGCTGGGTTTGGGAAAATGAAACGCAAAAATATAGCAGCCAAAAGACGCTGTGATGATCGCCGGCTCATGGCTCACCTCCCCAGACGCCGACGCATGCGTCCTAGCAAAAATATAAAAGCGGGGTTAAAACAGGGGAGCCAATCAAAAACAAGCCGGTTACTATGCCAAACCCAAACATCCAAGCCTATGAACAAAAAAGCAAACAGGGAAATATCTAAAAACCCCAAAGAAACCCACCCTCCCTGCTGTAAACGATGAAAAAAATGCTTAGATGAAAAAGAGAAATGCATTGATAAAAAAATCACAGACAGCTTTTCCATTCTATGGAATCATTCAATCCACCGGGAGCCACGGTTTGAAGGGAAAAAATCCAACGCTGTTCTAAACGAGACAGTTGTCGTGGCATATCCCCACCATAAACAGAGGGAATGCATTGAGTAATTACTACACATGTCAGATCTTCAAAAACATGCCCCATGATTTGAAAATGATGAACCAAGGGAGCACCTTCGACCATACAACGAAGACGACTGCGATGTTCAATCAAGCGGGTACGCAAAGCCCGACTGGTCTTCCCTACATAACCCAGACCACAAGGGCAACGAAGAAAATAAATGACATTAGTACTGTCACATGACGTAGAAAATCGCAGCTTAACATTCCGATGTCGATAAGAAAAACTGGTGCAGGAGTCCATTACAGAGCACACCGAACAGTGACCACAACTGCGGTGTCGCCCAGGTTCAGAGGGTGCTGGTCGGGCACTTGAAAAAGCTGATGGACAAAGGGTGCGTTACATTGACGACGTGTTTCTGCTTTGGACTGGAGGTACTGATTTGTTACAGGCATTTTTCACTTGGTTGAATGGCTGTGATCCTCATATTAATTTTTCTATGGATCACAGCTCTACAGCTATTCCGTTTTTGGATGTCCTGTTGACACGTCAAGATGATTGTCTGGTTACCACAATATACACTAAGCCTACGCACAAGATGTCTTTCCTTCATTTTGACAGCCTACATCCTCATCGGTTGAAGGAGAGCTTACCATTTGCCCAATTTCTCCGTTATCGTCGGAATTGTTCCACAGTGTCTGATTATAAATTACAGTCTCGGACTCTACAAACTGCTTTTGAATTCCGTGGATATCCTGCTCCTCTGGTTCATCGCGCTCGACTTCGCGCTCGTTTTAATGACCGCGACTGGCTCTTGATTCCACGTACTCGTTCTTCGTGGGATTCTTCTAAGGTTCATTTCATCACCAAGTATAATCCTTTGAGCTATCAGGTTTCCAAGATTCTTCAGCGACATTCTCATGTTTTGCGTCTGATTCCTGGGCTTCATCAACATTGTATTTGTCCTGTATACACTAAGGGTTCCAATTTAAAGGACATTCTTTGTCCATCAGCTTTTTCAAGTGCCCGACCAGCACCCTCTGAACCTGGGCAACACCGCAGTTGTGGTCACTGTTCGGTGTGCTCTGTAATGGACTCCTGCACCAGTTTTTCTTATCGACATCGGAATGTTAAGCTGCGATTTTCTACGTCATGTGACAGTACTAATGTCATTTATTTTCTTCGTTGCCCTTGTGGTCTGGGTTATGTAGGGAAGACCAGTCGGGCTTTGCGTACCCGCTTGATTGAACATCGCAGTCGTCTTCGTTGTATGGTCGAAGGTGCTCCCTTGGTTCATCATTTTCAAATCATGGGGCATGTTTTTGAAGATCTGACATGTGTAGTAATTACTCAATGCATTCCCTCTGTTTATGGTGGGGATATGCCACGACAACTGTCTCGTTTAGAACAGCGTTGGATTTTTTCCCTTCAAACCGTGGCTCCCGGTGGATTGAATGATTCCATAGAATGGAAAAGCTGTCTGTGATTTTTTTATCAATGCATTTCTCTTTTTCATCTAAGCATTTTTTTCATCGTTTACAGCAGGGAGGGTGGGTTTCTTTGGGGTTTTTAGATATTTCCCTGTTTGCTTTTTTGTTCATAGGCTTGGATGTTTGGGTTTGGCATAGTAACTGGCTTGTTTTTGATTGGCTCCCCTGTTTTAACCCCGCCTTTATATTTTTGCTAGGACGCATGCGTCGGCGTCTGGGGAGGTGAGCCATGAGCCGGCGATCATCACAGCGTCTTTTGGCTGCTATATTTTTGCGTTTCATTTTCCCAAACCCAGCACACAGGGTTTGTACTTGCATATCTATTTAAGTGGGCCTGGTCTGTTTTAGGGGGTAGATCCCAGTTTTGTTTTGCTACATGAGTCACTTTTCTTTTTCCTTTTGTTGTTTTCAGCTTTTTTGCTCCGGTGCTTCGTTCTATCGAGTCACATGGTGGCACGGCGACAAGTGATTTTTTGCTCCCTGAGGAAGCCACAAAGGCGAAACATCGGATGTCGGAGTTCCTTATCACCTGAAATACCGTATTGACAACTATAATTCTTTTACATTCAGATACGGTTTCTAGACCATCATTGTTTGATCTTCAACGTCTCCATCATCTTCATCACATTGTGACTGTTACCATCGAAAGATAAGTGTCCGGAGCTTTCTTTGTTAATGTTATGTGACGGTAGCACTTAACTGCTCGGAAGCCTGCTGGTTGCCACCTGGTTTTTTTCAGGTTGGCTGGAGGTTTTTTTGTGACCATTGATGTAATTCCTAGTCTGTTCTGTTCTTTTAGACGTTTTGGACGTCTGCAGACAGACTTGATTCCTGTCACTGTTTTGTGCAGGAAGATACTGAGGTCTTTTTTCCTCCTTCACTGGTGGACGGGCAGTTTTCAGTTTTTTGTGTATGTGTTTTATTTTTGGGTTTTTTAGGTTACATTGATTGGGGTTGTATCTGTTTTGCTCTATATTGTTTTTTGCCCCTTGAGAAGAATTTTGTTATATTGTTTAGTTCAAGCAGCATGGATCATAGGCATTCGCCTACCACATTGTTATGCATGCCTGTTTTCTTTTTAGCTTATTGAAAGTTCTGTAAATCACCCTGATGTACACCGCGAATGGGGCATACCAAATCCTAAACATTAATGCGTAAATACATGTGTATATTGCTTTGGTGAATGCAGACGACCGGTACGCACAAACGCCTACATAGAAAGGGTAAACCAGTATGAACGCGTAGGCTCAGCTGCCTATACGACACAGCATTCAAGGCATTCTCTATTGCGTCTGCGCGCTTCTGCAAGGCCTGACGGGAGATCTAACATGGCCGCGTGCATTTGAAGAGCTTTCGGTGCTGCTGTCATCGGGATTGGGTGTTTATTTCTTGTATATTTTTGTTGCCTTCTCTGAGTAACCTTACACACGCATCCGGTTTGCCGGAGCGTGGACATAGCGAGGTTCGCAACTCCTTTCCAGATTCCTGCAGTACTCGGCGTTGCCGCTCTAGACGATTCCTGGCTGGCAGGTGCGTGGAGGGTTCCGGGAGCTGCTGCAGAACGTGGTGGCTCCCGTGTGCACTGGGTCCCGGGGCGAGTTGTGGGTTGAGAGGAGAACGTGCTCTGCTCTCGTTTTCATTTAGAAACGCTTTGTAAAATAGGTGGTGTAGCTG
This sequence comes from Ichthyophis bannanicus, assembly GCA_033557465.1. Taxonomy (NCBI): domain Eukaryota; kingdom Metazoa; phylum Chordata; class Amphibia; order Gymnophiona; family Ichthyophiidae; genus Ichthyophis; species Ichthyophis bannanicus. The sequence goes on along the minus strand of CM066033.1, from coordinate 122,575,945 downwards.
GTGTTGCGCATTTGCATCCTGTGTGTCATATATAAATGCTCCCCCCTTCCCCATAGCGCATGGGCAACAGTAAACACCCTCTGTATTAAAAACAAACAAACATTTTTTCTTCCAAATGCGTATTAAACGTGAAGGGTTTCTTCTTCACTGAAGTTAAAACAGAGATTAGTCGAGTCCTCATGCTGTTGGACTGCATGCATAAATTCGTAGTTCTGATTTGCTTAAGAAAAATATGACTACGTTTTCATGCATATAAAAGGGGTGGGGGGAGGCGAGAAGACTGGATGGATTTTTAGCTATGATGACAACCCTACAAGTAATCTGCATGTTATTAGTCTAGTATCACTAATGTTGAGTGGAGGAGTAGCCTAGTGGTAAGAGCAGACAAGTACCTAAGAGATCTGGGTTAGCTTTCCACTGGTGCTCCTTGTGACCTTGGGCAAGTTGCATAACCCTCCATTGCCTCAGGTATATGGTACTTACAGGCTGATGCAGAAATACTAGAGCCCCCTTTGTGTGCAGATAGTGCAACTTACGTGCACAAATTCCGCCACACCAAATGCAGAAGAGAGATGGATGCACGTCCGTATTGCTGTGTGTATTAAAATGGTATGTTAATAAGGTCTGCACCCAATGCAGAGAAACACGTAGAGGATTGCATAACCAGCAAGAGCGTTAATATCTAGGAATAGATGCCTAGTTTGAGGTGACTTAAACATCTTGTGCATGTAGGGAAAGACTTTGAGTATGCACTGTGAACAGTTACATGCAGAAAACTTTCATGTCGAAGATATCTTCCAGCATATAAGTGAAAATCTATCATTCAAGAACAAGTGTATTTTGGACTCTCTTATAATATTCTGCATTTACTGTTAAGTTTCTTTGTTGTGATTTCATAAAAACAATGTGTTTGGGTGAAATAGTGTTGATTATTATGGGCTGAACACCAAAAGAACCTGCATGTTGTGTGCACATAACATGAGTGTTTGATATTTATGTGCATGTGCATACGGCCTCTTGTAGCACGTCTATTGTTTTGTGCATGTGTTAGCTCTCCTCCTTTCAACTTTATGCTGAAGTTTTGTGGACAGCTCATTTGCATAATGCCCTTTGCTACATACCGGCCTGAAGTTTTGCGCTAATAGTGCGCTACAAAAACACATATGCACACGACTGCTGGCTTTCTGCATTGGCCTGTTAGGTATGTCCCTATTCCCAGAGGGCTTATAATCTATCAGTGACTGCACTGTGGCTGTGCCCAAGGGATTTCCAATTTTATAGGCCTCCTCTTTTTCTCAGCCTTTTCAGCAGTCTTTTATAAAATATATCCAGAGGTGCTACATAAGTGATCAGTGTGGGTTGGGTAAAAGAAGCACGAGAGGGCAGCTTAATATGAGGAACTAACACTGCTTTTCTGAGAGGGACTGATTCACTACATGCTGTTCTCTCACTATGTTCACAGGACAATGAATCAGGCCCTCAATGGGAGGCTACAAAGTTGTTCTTATCATGGAAACTGTTTTCCGTGCCAGACAGGTTTGAAGCAAGAATATGAGTGAAGCTTGACTACTTCGGGAGCATGTTCTACATTGCATTAAGCATGCTTGGTGGAAACTGTGGTTTTTATAAGTTTTCAAATAATCACATTTATTTTTTTAACAGGTTTTTATACCACTTTATCATTTCAGTCAAAGCAATTTACATTGTAACTTTAAACTTGGTAATGTACATTAAACAGGACATTGATAACTTTGATTTTTCTGAGGCAATGGAGTGTTTATATTTATTGAAGTTTTACCGTACACCAAGAAAACCTTGTATCAAGAATATCATACTTCATTATCCATTCAGTTTCAAGAAACAAGCAGAACTTAAACAAAACATGGCAAAATGCTATTAGTCACAGTTCCAGAAGAGGGGAGTCAAACAAAACTATAGGAGACGGTAAAAAAAAAAAAGAAAAAAAAGAGTAGAAATGATGTAAAGCGAAACACACCTATTAAGCCCACCTCACTACCAAGGGGTAGCCTCACAGTCGCTTAGCATCTGAAAAGAAATGTAATTGAGAGGGCTCGAAGAAATGAAACAACTTATTCTGATATACACATTTACAGGGAAATCTTAATTGGAAGATTGCTCCCAAGGACAACACCTCAGCACGATATTCCAAAAATTTCTTCCTTCTAGATTGTGCCCAACGGGACACATCTGGAAAGATCTGTATCCTACGCCCCAAAAAGGAAACATCAGTGTGTTAAAAATATAAACGTAACAGCGCTTCTTTATCCCGAAGAAATACAAAAGATACCAACAATGTACCCCAAGCTTCAACTGCCTCGGTAGATTGATCCAGCAACTCAGACAGGTTCCCCAAATCTAAGAAGAAACCTCAACTAGGGAAGAGTCAGCCTTCTGCAAAGCATCTTTAGTAGAAATTGGAGGGAGAAAATACGTTTTTTGAAGTGGGGTAGTTGAAGAACTCCTTAAGGAACCGAAAAAATAGGTCCCTAGGAGAGCATAATGAAACCCGTGGAAAATTCATAAGATTTAAACTTCTCTGTTGATTTTTCAAATTTTAAATTTTACGCTGAAACACCAATCTATCCTGAGACATGGGCCCCCTGCTGCTCCTGCAAATGTTGCATTTTACCTTTGAGTCCATCCAATTGTCCTTGCTGGAGGTGCACCTTCTGCTCCAAACTCTCCAACCTAGGAGAGTACGAAGCTGAAACCTGCAACACCCCAGCACATACCTTGTAAAGAGACTGCATCGCGTCCCAAATGGAGTCTAGAGTCAGCTCCTTAGGGCAATGGAGGGTTAAGTGACTTGCCCAAGGCCACAAGGAGTGCTCGTGGGAATCGAACCCTGGTCTCTTGGTTTCCAGTCATTAGGCTTCTCTTCCATACATACCCTAAAATACTTGTTGGCATATTTTGATGACTCATATAAACAAAATGGTAATGGGCTTTGTAAACGAATTGTATTCAGCTATGGAAGCTAGTCCACTGAAGCATAAGATCTTTGTAATTCTAATAATACTAAGAAGTGTGAATGATTGCCTGGTGTTTTCAGAACTTTTGTCTTGTTTCATCATAAATGAAATGCAACATTATTAATCTGTGCTTTTTCTTTTGATACAGAAATAATGTGGATATTGGGACCCCATGTCGAACATCTATGAAGAGAAGGTAACAATGATCGCAGCAGGGGATTTGCAGGAGTTTGTTCCTTTTGGCCGCGAGCACAGCAGGCACCACCCTAATGCCTTGAACCTTCAGCTCCGGCAGCTGCAGCCAGCATCTGAGCTGTGGTCTTCCGATGGAGCTGCTGGCTTGGTTGGATCCCTGCGGGAATTCACAATCCATGATAAGCAAAAGGTATGAGCAGCACTTTGTTTCAGGCCTCTCTCTAGCTACTGCTGCAATGACTAGCTGAGAAATAAAAAACATACGCTGTGTTTTACTATGCAGTATTTCAGAAAGTGCACGTGGCTAGCTGTTATGTCGTATATAAATGAAATAAGAACCTAGGAAATTGCCTTATTGGGTCAGACCAAAGGTCCATCAAACCCGACATTCTGCATTGCCAACAAGGGCCAAGCCAGGTCAAAAGCCCATGGCAGAAGCCAAAAAAGTGGCAAGACTGCATGCAGTTTACCCACAGACATGTAACGGACTATGTAAGAAACAACTGGGTGTCGCCCACTGTCCAGCTTGGCTGCCGAGAGGACGGTGTAGGATTGCTAACCTTTTTTCTTTTTCTGCCTTTGACTCAGGAAAGCTGGCTGTTGAGGAAAGGTATCAGTGAGCTTGGAGACGATGTGGAATATGATGAAGAGCTTTATGTAGCTGGGAACATGGCCATTTGGAGCAAAGGAAGTAAAAGCCAGGCTTCTGCTGTGTATAAGGCTTTCACTGTGGACAGCCCGGTATTGCAGGTACAGTGAGCTGAAAGATTACTATGTGTTTTCTGGACATTTCTCTCATTCACCTGGGCTTGCCAATGCAGATGCAACGGGTCCTATTTAGTGAATATATTTCCAGAAATACGTTTGAAGCCGAATACCCCTTGTATGTCAGGAAGCCTGTATCACAATGTTGCACCTTGAAAATAATCTGAAAAACCCTGAAAATAGTGCAGTTTAGAGGTTTTTTTTGAATATGGTTAGATCCCTTTATTTCATATAAGTTGTTGGGTAGAGAGTTCCATAGAATCGGTGAGTATAACGAGAAGGCCCTGTTTGTTGTTGATTGGTTTGCACTTAAAACCGTCGGGGTGGCTAGTAGATTCTTCATATTTTCTCTCCTACTTTTTGTTTCTTGTGTCTGAATTAGTAAATTCAGATATGTTGGTGCAATGTTGTTTATTGTCTTAAATGTGGTCGGTATTGCTTTGAATTTGATTCTTTGAGACACCAGCAGCCAATGTAGTTGGTACAGGATTGGAGTTGTGTTCGGTTCTTGAAACTTTCATTATAGTACGAGCCACCGTGTTTTGTGCCATTTGGAGAGGTTTCAGTGTTTGTTTGGGTAGACCTTAAAGAATAATGTTACTGAAATCGAAGTGTGGGCAGATAAATGCTTAGGCTATTGTATGGAAGTCATCTGTAGACAGGAGGGGTCTTAGGTTTTGTATCATTCGAGTCTTGTTATATATTGTTCGCATTATGATGTTGATGGGTTTTATCATGTTAAGGATCTGAACTAGTAGTGTACCCAGATATTTTATTTCCTTTTTGATTTCGAGGGAGGCACTGTTTACTTGAAGTTGCTGGGTGGTGACAATGATTTGTTCCTGGAGATCATCAAGACTTCTGTTTATTTTTTTTTTTAGATAGATTCAGAGAGTAAAGCCATTGCGAGACATCATTGAAACAGTTGACTGTTATCTCATAGTTTGGGTTTAGTGTATTGAATGTTGTGAATAGCATGTCATCTGCATAAATTTGGTAGTCAACATTGTGTTTGTGGATTATGTCACAGATTGGTTGGATATAGATGTTGAGTAGTAATGCAGATAACGCAGAACCCTGTGGGGCCCCTTGTGTCAGGTTGAATTGTTTGGAGAGTATATTATTGAATTTGATTTGTTGCATGCGGTTAGGTAGGATTTAACCCATTGAATTATGGTGCCATCTATTCTGAGATGCTTTAGACGGTTGATCATAGTATATGACGGCAGATAAAGACCAGCATGGTCCATCTAGTCTGCTCAGCAAGGTGGCAAGAGTGGGTGCACCTGCTGCTCCATGCAGGTCACCCCTCCCTATACCTTTGTTTAAGGGTGTACCCACCACTCCGTGCAGGTCACCCCTATTTGTTGAGATAAAAGAGAGAGTTATGTTTGTTTTGGTTTTATCCTATTGCTGTAAAGGGATCCACTGTGTTCGTCCCATGCCATTTTGAATTCTGTCACTGTATTTGCCCCCACCACTTCCATCGGGAGGGCATTCCAAGCATCCACCACCCTTTCAGTGAAAAAAATATTTCCTGACATTCCTTTACCCCCTTGCAGCTTCATATTATGCTGTCTAGTTTTACAGCTTCCCCGTCTTTGGAAGAGGTTTGTTTCTTCATTAATATTCTTTAAGTATTTAAAGGTCTGATTCATATCTCCCCTGTCTCTCCTCTCCTCCAGAGTGTACATATTTAGGTCTTCGAGTCTCTTCTCATTTAGAGCACCGAGATTGACTTATGCAGATGATATGCTATTTTCTCCTAGCAAGGGGATGTGACTGCTGCTGTTAGAAAAAAGAAAAATATTAGTCATGGTGTTTTGGAAGGGTCCTGTTGGTTGACAGAACACCAGCTAAGTTGGAATTTGAAGAGCAAGCTATCAATGACAGTAGAAATGCGGCAATTGTTCTTCCTGATCAGGCCACACTATTTTATTTTATTGTTGTTTATTTATTTATTTATTTGAAACGTTTTTCTATACTGCCCCTTCCAGAGATCAGGGGTGGTTTACAATGAAACAAACATATTAAAATTCAGCAGGAAGTTGAGTACTAAGGTGCTGGATTCATCCTTTATTTATTTAATTCACATTTATATACCGCATCTTCCAAAGTTCAGTTGCGGTTTACAGGTAACAATAATTAACAAATCAAGTTTGTTTTACATGGAACAATGGAATATAACACAGCCACGCAACTGGCATACCCGCCTCGGGCCCCCTCTCCCCTCACCCATGACCCTCCCCCTTCCCCTTCCTCCCCCCTCCCCCCCCCTTCCCTCCAGTGAATCACCACGTTACGACATGCAGTTTCTTTCACCAACTATTTCGATTTATTGACAACAATGGTTATTAACAGTACAGAAAACTGTTGGCCACAGCATGCACGTCACAATCAACACATCACAGTCTACAAATTCCTTATATCACCTCTTTCTTTTGCTCCCCTCGAGAGACACAGCCAATATCCTACAGACTTTGTACCTAGCAGGAGGGAACTCTTTTTGCCGTGAAAGCTTCTCTCAGTCCCTTAGTCTTTTCGTATCCTTCAGTCGAAAGGCTGTTACGCCTGCCGTTCGAGCAGGCTTGGCAACCTTTCTTCCTTACCCCCCCCTTTGCCCGCCGTCAAAGCAAGGCAGGGGGGCTCTCTGTGCGGTGTTCTTGTCACCATCTCCCTCTCTCCGGGGGTAGGGCCGTGTATCTCTCCAATACCTCTCCCCCTTTACTTAAGGCCTAGGCTGTGTTCTCTCTCACCGGGTGCGTTTTTCCAGCCAACCCCGCCAACAGCGACTCCTCGCTTGTTGACGGGGCCCCACCAATCAACGCGCTGCTGTGGCCAACCCTTGCTTCTTCTATAGTTGTTCCACTGCATCTTGTATACCGCCGAGAAAAATGTCCATTCCGATGTCTGACAAGTGCACTCCATCTGCGCGATACCATCCCGGGCATCTCCCCTCTATGAGGTCGTGCGCAATGCTGCATCCTCCTATGGCCCCCATGAAGCGGGCCATCCATCTGTTCACTTTCTGTCTGGTCCTCTCCATTGCCCTATGCGAGTTCTCGCCTCTCCACACTCGCCGCGGTATGATGTGTGACCTTGCCAATAGCGTCCCGGGAACGTTAGGCGGTCGCCTTGCCTCCTCTTGGTGAGCTCGACGCTGCGCGTGGATGCTAGGTCGTTACCCCCCAAGTGGACCCCAATCCTTGCTGGGTTCCCGGTAGATCTCCTCCTTCAGAGCAAAGACGGCATTAGCTGGTCCCACACCATACCCCTGTGTCCCAGCCACACTACGGCAACCTCTGCACTTGGAAACCCCAGATTCAACCCCTGCGGTCTAGACCGTGTCCTCTTTTGTGCCCAGTGAACAAATGAATGGCCACCTATCTACACTTCCCGCGGCCACAGGTGGTTGCTTATTCCTGCATGGAGCACAATCACAATATATGATGATTACCGCAGCACTTAACCAACAAATGATCATTCGCTTTGTATGTACACCAAATGTTTCACATTCTCCTTATCCCCACCTTTCGTTTCCGCACTGGACATATATACAATTGGTATCTATCCGAGCGCCATCGGCCTATCGTCATTATCTGTTCTCGGGACATCCCGATGCTGGTTTCCGTTGAAGCAGCTCCAATGCGAAAGGAGTGCGAGCCGTATAAGCTTGCATCCCATCCTGTTTGTTCAATTACTAGCTTGAGTACTCTGATGAATTGGAAACGTGTTAAGGGGGGGCACCATTCGCCTGTACGAATCAGCGTTCGTCATTATCTGTTCTTGGGACATCCCGATGCTGGCTGCCGTCGAAGCAGCTCCAATGCGAAAGGAGTGCGAGCCGTATAAGCTTGCATCCCATCCTGTTTGTTAAATTATTAGCTTGAGTACTCTGATAAATTGGAAACGTGTTAAGGGGGGCACCATTCGCCTGTACGAACCAGCGTTTTTTTTTTTTTTTGTTTTGTTTTTTTTGAGTGCGCCCGTACCTGTTGGTAGGCTAAAGCATTTCTTAGTGGGCATGATGGGTCATGGTGCATTGCCGACAGCACCACCTGCGTCCCTTTTCGCTCAGCGGCGGTCTTGGATCTGCGCCACTGCAGCACTCTTGCTCTAGTGTGTATGCACACGTCGCGCATTTCCTTACCTCCGCGGGCCGTCCTTTGCTCCGATGCTGAGGATGCTACTAGCTCCCCTACCCGAAATGCTCCGTGAAAGGCCCGGGAGAATGTGCATCGGAACAGGCGCGCCTCGTATTCATCGTAACATACTTTGCTAGTTGTTACCATGAGTTGTTGGAGCATATAATGAGTGATCGGGCGGCGCTTGTCTACTTTTCGGGGTTGGCCCAAGGACCAGCCTCGCATCACCTTCTTTATGATGAACTCGGCCTTGGGGCTCTTTTTTTTTTTTTTTATGGCCTTTGCAAAAAGGATACAGCCGCTAGACGGGCTTGTATTGCCGCTTTAATGAAGCCATTGCTTTTACAATGCATAATCCATTTCAGAATCGTTGCTACTTTTAAGCTGGCATCCTGTAATATGCCATTCACTCTGCAAAATGTTCGGTAGTGTTCCCATGCCGCTAGGTATCTGTGCCGGGTATTTTCGCTAAGGCGCCTAATAGGAGCTCCCATAGCCATGCTATTGTTCTCGCCCTCAATGTGCTCAGCTCTAATGGCTATGCCATGGGCAAGGCACAGCAATACAATTCGCCTTAATAGTGTCACCACCCTAGGCGTCTTAGCTCTCATCCTGTTCACCGCCCTACCACCGCTAGGTTATCAATACGGAAGGTGATTGCCCTGTTGGCGAGCTCCGGGGCCCAGATACTGAGGGCAACCATTAGCGGGAAAAGCTCCAGGAAGGTGATATCCCTGGTGGTTCCATCTGCCTGCCACTCCATGGGCCAAGTCTTGGAGCACCATGCCCCTTTATAGTATATGCCGAAACCAATCTCCTCCGAGGCATCGGTGAAGAATTCGAGTCCGGCATTCGCTACGGGGAGCGCTTGCCAAAATGCAAGGCCGTTGAAGGTGTGAAGGAATTGCAGCCGGATCTGTAGGTCTTTGCGTATTTCCTTAGTGACCCTGATGCGCTGGTATCTCTTGGCGATACCTTTTGTTGCCCATGTCATGCGACGGCAGAACACTCTCCCCCTGGGTATCACCCTGCATGCAAAGCATAGCCGGCCCAGCATTGACTGAAATTGTTGGAGTGTCGCTTTCGTCGGCTGTGCAGATCTTGCATATCGTTTCTCATTTTCAGCACTTTTTCCGCTGGCAGGCACGACCTGTGTGCCGGCACATCTAATTGTATACCCAGGACGTGATGATCCCTTTCGGGCCATCAGTCTTTTCTTTTGCTAACGGGATCCCACATGCTCGCGCCGTCTGCTCCAAGGTGATATCCCTGGATATCCAATATCCTTTGCAGTCATCACGATCTTTTCCAACGAATAGGAAATCGTTTAGGTAATGCCATATTGGGGCCTGCTAGGTCTTCACTACCCAGTGTAAGAATGAACTAAATTGTTCGAAATAGGCGCATGATATTGCGCATCCCATGGGCCAACATTTGTCATAGCAGAACTCACCATTGAACGTGAATCCCAGCATTGGAAATGATTCAGGGTGCATTGGCAATAACCGGAATGCAGACTCGATGTCTGCCTTCGCTAGCTGTGCTTGCGGCCCCATGCTTCGTATGAGCCTAATTGCCTGATCCGTGGTTGACCGAACATAATGCCTGATTAATATAATCGTTGACTGACTGTCCTCCGGGTATGATAGGTTATGGATTAACCGGAATTGTCCCGGCTCCTTTTTGGGTATGACCCCCAACGGGGAGACTACCATGTCCTTGAATGGGAGTGACTGGAAAGGACCAGCTACCCTCCCCATACCCAATTCTTTAGCTATCTTGCTGCGGGCAATCTCATTGTGCTTCTGTACAGCTGGTGGGTTACTAAGTAAGCTCGTTTGTGCTTTCTTCATCAAAATTAGGGATGGGATGCGGAAACCCTGAGGAAAGCCATCCGCTATACTGATAGCTATTTCCCGCTTAGGGTATGCTCCAAGCCATGACCGTATAGGCTCAAGTCTGATGGTTGTTGGAGCCGACCCCTTCGGTGGAACGTTGTTGTATTGCTCTGAAAGGCTTGGCCTCCCTTGAAACCCTGCATGTGAAGGCAGGGTGTCCCTTTCCACATACTGCGCGGGAATACTTGAATTTACACGGCTGCCCTGTACAACTCCCCGCGTTGAACTGACGGCATGGCCGTTTCCCCGAGAACCGATTGGCCTGCCGCCATTGTATATTCTGAAAGGGCTGTTGCCATTGTGTGCTCCACTGCGGCTGTCGCAGCCCATCCTGACACCATAGCCTGTTGAGTGCCATTTCCTCCGTCCACATGTCCCGGATCCTATGGTGCCGTGCTAGGGTGGGATCATCGGCCATAGTCCTCCTGAACTTCACATCGTAGTTGAGCCAGGCCCATCCACCGTATAGTTTATGTGCCCTAGCGATCGTGTCCATGTACCGGGTCAGGTATGGCCCTGCTTCAGGTTCTTTTTTCTTTTTTTTGGGTACCGACACGGCCAGGGCTCACCCCGCAGCGTGGGTCATGCCAATCCATCTGCTTTCTTTGGGCCGCTCCCGCTGGCGTGCATGTGCCGTCCTTGCCCCTCTGACCTTGCTCCACCCCCGCCTGTCTGAGGGGGTTGGATTTTATTTATTTATTTATTTATTATTTTATTTTATTTTTTTTGAGCTCTTCTTCTGCTTAACTTTTCTTTAATGCATAGCGCATCACATCTGCCCATTCTATGTCCCTCTCACTGTCCGAACTGGACTCGTCAGATGAGGACGTTGATAGCTCTGGCGCCCCCTTTTTGCACCCCGACCTACCAATTGCTGTGGCGCCTTCTTCCTAGTACTGTGACGAGGCTTCACTGCTGCTGCGGGGGCGGTTGCATCGCGGCTAGCCCTCTGCGTCCCTCTCGTGTTTAGGCCGGCCGCTGCTCGTGCTTTGATGCCGCCGCCGCCGCCTTCGGTGCCGCCTTGGCGCCCCGTGGCCTGTAAGCCTTTGGTGTCTCCCTCCTCGGCATCTCTCAACTAGGATAGAATTACTATGCAGAGGCCATGGACAGTCTAACTTACTATCATTCAGGATGCTAGCTATACTCCCGTGCTCCACACATTTCCTCTGACCCTACGTATACTTTAGGGCTGTCTATATCCCTATAATATCCCACTATATAGCCATACATAACCATATCGCTATCTAAACATTCTCATATACATACATTCCCCGCCTTACACAGTCTAGCTTAAATACCTTCCTCCCTTGTGCGTTCTCATATCAGCACCTAAGAAAGCGTCCTAACAGTCTGCCTTACCACCTTTGTCCATTAGATGGCAGCCTTACGCTTTCCTTCCCCAGTTCCATTGCTTTTCTGCTTCTATTTTTCCTTACTCTGCAGCCGTTTAGTTGTATAGTTTAGTTTTTTTTGTTTTTTGTTTTTTTTTGCATGTTAACTTGGCTACTCCTACCCCTTTTTCCCCCGGCTGTCCTCCCTGTTCCCTTCAGTGCAATACTGTTTGTTGCCCCCATCTACTTGCTCCTTGCTTGGCCACGTGTACACGTGGTGTACTTTGCTGCACTAGCTTAGCCCCACATAGCCCAGCCTTCTCCCTGCAGCGGCCCCACTCCTGCCCACGTAGCCACAGGTAACAAGGGATTGGGGTTTTCCTTTTTTATTTATTTATTTTTTTTAAATTGTGTTAGCCACCCTGCTTCATGCTTCCTGCTGCCGCTGCTATCTACCCCCCTTCCCCCTGCCCGGACTCATCTGCCGCTTCAGAAAAAACAAAACTGGGCTCTGCCACTGCCGTAGTGCTGCGAACCGCGTGCTACCTCCCTGGCAGTCTCACCTAACATCCAGGTATTTATTTCTTTATTTTGTTTTTTACTTGCCGTGTGTTTTCTCCGGTGTTTTCTGCGATTGCGCCTTGCCCCGCCTCGCTCCCGGAAGTTGAGGGGTGAGCCGCAAGAGCCCTCGTTGCAGCCTCCGGGTTCCCGATCGATGTCCTGCAGATTGACCTCTCCCCTGTTGCGATACAGGGGGGGTTCTCGTTGTCCGGTGCTGGATTGATGTCCGGTTTTGGAAAAGGGGGCCTCCGGTTCTGATCGCTGTTGTACGGCTTCCTCCCGGAAGGGGGGCGAGCGGCAAAGAGGTCGCGCCCGCGCATGGCGCGCTCTTTTGAATGCGGCTCGTTGCCTGCCCCCCCCCCCTTTGCCGTCCCCCCGCCCCTCCCCCCAGCCCTTGGCTCGCCACCGCGTGCCTGTGCCCGGCCGCGTTGATTCGCAGCCGGGTCTGAACTTATTTAAAAGGAACATCATATGAAATATAGAACAAATAATGTGGTATAATACCGAACAGTGTGAAAAACTATATACAAGTTATATATGAATATATATATATGGAATACTTGGGGGGAGGTCAATGGATCATCATTGGAGAGTGCTAACTGTGTAGGTTAAAGGTTTATTGCATGGAGTAACCGATTGTCTGTTTAACCTTTGTCTAGTGTAGATGATGAATTATCTATGTTATAATGCTTGGTGAACAAGTAGGTTTTCAGTTTCTTGCGGAGTTCTGTGATCTCTGTTAGCTTTCGTAGCTCCTCTGGAAGGGAATTCCAGATAGTAGGGGCTATGTGCGAAAATGCTCTATTGTTTGTTGATTTGTGAGCTTTTGTAAAATCTTTCGGGATTTTTAATCTGTTTAGTTGTCCTTTTCTGTGTGTAGGCTTAGATGGTTCTTTGCGTATTAAGTTACATAACATGGATGGGGCCAGATCATATAAGGTTTTGAATGTTGTTATTATTATTTTGTAAATTATTCTACTTTGAATTGGTAACCAATGAAGGGAGGCTAGTATTGGTGATATGTGTTGAAGGGAGTTGATTTTCAATGTGATTCTGGCTGCAGCATTTTGTGCGAATTGCAATCGTTTAATACTTTGTTTTGTTAAGCCTATTAGGATTAGATTGGCAAAGTCAAAATGTGGGGTTATTGTGGCCTGTATTATGTTGATAAAGTCCTGTGTGAAAACTAGTGGACGAAGTTGTTTGAGAGTTTTAAGCTTGAAATAGATTTTCTTTATGGTATTGCTGATGTGTGTTTCCATTGTAAGGTGTGTATCTAGTATAACACCTAGATATCTTATTTCCTTTTTTATTTTGATTTCTTGGTTTTGAAGTCTTATGTGTGATGGAGGGTTATAGGTTCTGTTCTTGGTTACAATTAGAACTTCGGTTTTAGCATGATTGATGTGAAGGTTTTGTGCTTTTAGCCAAGTTGTGACTTCATTATAGCAGTCCGATAAGAGTTGAAGCGGTAGGTTGGGAATTGTGAATGGAATATACAGCATAATATCATCTGCGTAGAGATGATATCGTACTCCGAAACTTTTGAATATGTTGCAGACTGGTTTTATGTAAATATTGAAAAGTAGAGCTGACAGCACTGAACCTTGTGGTAATCCAATTTCTTGCTTGTAGGTGGTGGAGTTTTGATTTCCAATTCTTACATTTTGTGTTCTATCAGTTAGGTAGGATGAGAACCATTTGTGTACTGTAGAGTTTAGTCCTATTTGTTTTAAGTTATTAAGCATTATTGTGTGGTGTACGCTATCGAACGCAGCTGATATGTCGATGAACAGTAAAATAAATGCCTGTTTAGGATTGTCAATCTCTCTTAGGAGCGCATCTATTAAAACTGTGAGGAGTGTTTCCACTCCATGGCGGGGCCGAAAGCCATATTGTTGCTCATCGAGAGGGTAGGATGAATCTAGAAAATCTTGTGTTTGTAATTGAACTACTTTTTCAATTATTTTGGCCAAAAATGGTATGCTTGATATGGGTCTATATGACGTAGGGGATGTTTTATCCAGTTTGCTGTTTTTGAGGATTGGTCGAATTTGTGCGTGTTTAAGAGATGGTGGGAGGTAGCCTTGGGTAAGTGAGAGGTTTACTATTGAGAGAATGTAGGGTAATAAAATTGGTAGTGTGTTTTTTATCCATGTTACAGGACATGGATCTAGATAAGACGTTGTGGTGTTGAGGCTGGTGATGATGTTTTTTAGTGTCTCTTTAGTTATGGGATGGAACTCTGACCATTCATCTATATGCTGGTGTGACGAGATGATAGTTTTTATATGCATTGATGGCAATTTTGCTTTGTTTTGATAATGGTGGGCTAAAGTATGAACTGAGATGTCAGTGATTTCACTGTCAGAAGTTTGGGGGTTGGTTAGATTTCTGACAATGGAGAATAACTCTCTTGGTCTGTTATATGATTTTGAGAGTATTTTGGCGTAATATTCTTTTTTTGTGTTGTCCAAGGTTTCTTTGTATTTAGTGAGTAGATTATTGTATATTTCTTTGTGTATCGTCAATTTGGATTTACGCCAGTTATGTTCTAGTTTTCTAAGGTTCCTTTTCATCTGTTTTAAAGTAGTATTGAACCATGGTTTGGCGTTGGTGTTAGAGTGGTTGATCTTATTGTGTATTTGATTAGTTTTGGCAGCGTTGTAGATGGTGTCATGCCAGTTTTTGACAGTGTCATCTAAATTCGTCTCCGTTGTAACAAGGTGGGGTATTGTTAAGTCAATAAATTCTTCATTGTTAAACTTTTTAAATCTTGTGGTTGGGACATTTCTGATGCAATTGTTAGTATTAGTGGATGGATATGTAAGGTTTAGTTTAATAATGTGGTGATCTGACCAGGGTATCTGAGTGCATTCAACTGAATTTGGGTTGATTAGTTTAAAGAGTGAGTTATGGAGAAAGACAAGATCAAGAGTTCCACCTTTGATGTGTGTAGATGTGTTTATTATTTGATGATATTCCATGTCAGAGATAGTATCTAAGAATAGTTTAGATTCCAATGTTGGTAGCGAGGGAAGGTTGAAATCTCCTAGCATCATTATAGGGTGTTGTTCAGTTGAGGAGCTGAGGAGTTCAATGAGAGAGTCGATGCAGTCCGGTTTTTGGTTTGGGGGCCTATATACCAAGCAGAGTTTTCATGAGTCCAATATTTATTAATAGTGTGTCTATATTGTCAGAAATATTGGATTGGATTGCTTTGGCGCATAGTACCTTTTTTGTCATCATTAATACACCTCCGCCTTTTCTATTAGTTCTATGTTTATAGAAGGTGTCATAGTCTTCTGTATTAAGTTGGTTTATGTAGACTGAATCGGTATCTGAGAGCCAGGTTTCTGTAATGCATAATATGTCTGGTTTTAAGTCAGATATTAAATCATTAAATATAGGTAGTTTGTTTTTCATCGACCGTGCGTTGATAAGAATGCATGAGAGGGAAGGTGTATTATTTAAGTGTGTTCCCTTGGGTGTTTGAATTGGATTTATTTGTTTTATGTGAATTAGTCTATGTAAATTTGATCTGGGATGGTTATTTTGATAAATGTGTCCAATATGGTAGTTGTTTCGCATGTGTGTGTGAATAATGGGAATTGTTTTGTGGTTTATGCTGTTTAGGCTTAGGGTTAGGTCAATGGTTAGTATTGCTAACCTTACAACTTGTCCTTGTCCTTACAACTCGTCTAAAACTGGTTGTTGCCTTACGTGTAATTAAATCCCTGGCATTCTTGACACTAGGGCTTTAAAAACACTGATCCATGCACTGGCGATAACCTGCCTGGAATATTGTAATTCTCTACTTGCTGGTGCCTCCCCATATCAAATAAAGAGACTTCTACTTATTAAAAATATGGCAGTCAAACTGTTGCATGTGGTTAAATGAAGGGATCACGTGACCCCTCAAAGAACAGCACTGGCTTCCAAGAGCCTCTCGTATTAAATTCAAACTCCTTATGCTTGCTCATCGGACTTTCTATATGGGATTACCTATCTACCTTAATTCTCTCTTAATTCTATATGCCCCATCACAGACATTAAGATCAGCTCAAGGAAATTTCCTAACTCTGCCCAGAAAAACACGTCTCTGTTTGACATTCTTCTAAAACTCAGCCTTTAGTTACCAGGTTCCCTTTCTCTAGAACCCCCTTCTACTTGGTCTCTGGATGAAAACTTCTTTTGTCTCTCTGTTGGGTCTTTTTTTTTTTTTTCGTTAACAACTGTTGTGCTATTCATTCCTTTTCTAAAATCTCTCCATCACCTCTGGTTTTCTATGTTTTGTCTTACATGTATAAACAGTATGGGGGTTCTGCCCCCTTTTTATACTTTGTAATCGCCATGATGTTTTGAATGGCAGTATACCAAATACTGAAAGACTGAATGAGTGAATAAAATCTGTGTTTAAGTAATGAATGCTGAGGAGGCTAAAACCATCTTTGGAGACTGGTGATTTTTGCAGTGTTTTATGACAGTTTTGATGCTGTCATACTTATATCTTACTTAGGCTGTCCTGTGACATTATTGAAGGTCTTGCAGAATGTGACTGGCATCAGGGCCTGGTGCTAGGATATTGGGCACCCTAGTAAGCCTTCAGCATTAGGTCCCCTTTCCTCTAAATTTTGAAAGTGTGTTTGTGGGATTTTTTTTTTAATGCTTTTAGTAATCATCATCCCAACACCATATTTTCTACAACACTCCTGTAAAAATGCATAGTTGGACATCATACTTATTAAATCTTGCTTCGTATGTAAGTGTGTGCCTAATCTCCCTGCAGGTGAGAATGTGCTTGATGGCTCTTTGAATTTTTGCTGCTGCTCTTTGCTGCCTTTCATAAGCTGCTGCCCTAGGCAGCTGCCTAGTCTTGCCCATGGTTGGCTGGTTGGTTGGTCGGTTGATCTAGCTAGCCTTGACTAGCACTAGATGTCATGATACTTAGTCTGTATTGAAAAAGCCTTCACTGGTTGCTAATTGAATTTCAAGCCCAATTGAAGGCTCTTTGGATGATTTTTAAACTTTTCTGGAGGCCTCTCCATTTTTTGATTATGCCTTTGGTGCTCTGTCAACCAATGAGAACCTTGGTGTTCACTAGCAAGTCTTGTCACTACGAATTGCGATGCTTGCTAGACCCTGTTATGCATTATATTCTACTAGGCCATAACTGTGGGACTTTTTTTTTGCCAGCCGAGCTTTGAGAACAGTTGGACACATTAGATTTTGAGAAACATCTTAAGACATTTCTTTTCCAGGATTAGTTTTAAGGAGTAAATTTTGAGATTGCAGTTCCTGTTTCTCCCCCTCCCCCTCTCCCGTAGGGGATAATGGCTTATGAAACTAACTAACTTACGGAATTATGCACTCTGGTTTACCAGCACTCCAAGTTATATAACCTACACAATCTAGGATACTGACTTTGGACACATTAATTTCTTTACCGAATCTGAATCTTATTCCAGATTACTGTTCAGGAGGATCTGACAAAGAAGTTACAGTATAGACTTATTCTTCCATTGCATTATTAGTTCCAAATGTAACTTTCTCATCATAATTCTCACAAGATAGGTAGTTTATACATATTTGTTTGTCTTGGGGGAACAGATAGGCAAAATTTATTTTATTTATTAGTATTTAGCTCACGCCTTTCCAGTAGCCGTTCAAGGTGCGTTACATTCAGGTACAATAGGTATTTTCGTGTCCCCAGAGGGCTTACAATCTAGTACTTGAGGCAGTGGAGGGTTAATTGGCTTACCAAAGGCCACAAGGAGCATCAGGTGGCATTTGAACCCTGATCTTTCTCGTTCCAGGCTGCTCCCCTAACCACTAGGCTACTCCTCCACTTCCCTGGACTTTGGAGTCCAATGATCTGGAGTAAGTTCCTTGGTTGGTGAGGCTGTAATAGAGAGAGAAAGATGTGTACTGTATAGCCAGACTACAAGCGAGGCAGCTGTCTGTTCAGCAAATCACAGCTCGGAAAGCACTTAGGTTGGCACAGGACACGCAGAGAGAGAGATTCAGGGGAAGAGGTTACAGCAGGTCCCTAGTGGAGCAGCATTTCGGCAGGCAGGTGTGGCAGAGCTCCTTTCTTTTTCTCTGATCCCTTTCTACACACCCCTTTGCAGTTACACCAATGAACTGACTGATCTAATGTGACTCCATATGATTTGCCCTGGTAATTGGTCTGAGGTTCGAATCGGTGAATCAGATGCCCTTTGGGAACCAGGCATTTGCATGAGGGCCCTCTGACAATGGTCAGAGATCCTATGGGTCTGGTTACTCTCAGAAGGGGAATAGGTCCTCCAGGAGAGAATCCCAAGGCATTTGTTTTATGTTAATGTTCATAGCTAAGATGGTGGTGACAGCATCTCTGTCTCTGTTCCCTGAAGCTGTATAAGTGCAAGCTTTCAGCATTCAGATGATGGAGACTGGCTACAACAAGGTGAGGTCTGCATCTTGTGTGGCTAACTTGTACAGTTTGTCTGTAGTCCCTACACCACCATGCCTTTGTTTAGGGATGTACCTGGCACACTGTGCAGGTCATCTTCCCCTGCTATTTTTTTTTAAGTATAAAAGCTATTTAAGTTTGCTTCTTTTCAATCCTCTTGCTAGATAGAGACCTTTGTCTGTAGCATGAGTTATTTTTTAAAACTTCTATCAGTTGTTGTCCCCCACCACCTCCATCTGTAGACCATTCTAGGCATCCACCATCCCTTTTGTGAATAAGTATTTCCTGATGTTGCTTTTAAGTTTACCTCCATGTAGCTTCTTTATGAATTGCTATTCCCATCGATAAAAAGCTGGATGCAAGAAGACCAAACATTGGTGAAGGAGAACAACACAAGAACAACATTGCTATCCAAGACTAAGAAAATGTGGCAGAAGGATACAGAAATTTTTCCCATTGTATTGGGTGCCACAGGCGTGGTTAAAAGGAATTTTCAAGTACATCTTGTTAAATTGTCCATACATGTTTTATTTTATGAACTCCAGAAGGAGACTCTCTGGCATGATGCAAGTATTACGGCAAAGGTTCTCAACCCAGTCCTCCTGATACGCCTAGCCAGTTAGGTTTTCAAGATAACCACAGTGAATATGCATAAGAGAGATTTTTATAGAATGGAGGCAGTACATGCAAATCTATCTCATGTGTATTTATTCAAATTATCTTGAAAACCTGATTGGCTGGGTGTGTCCCAAGAACTGGATTGGGAACCCCTGTACAGCGGTGAGCTTTAGCAGTAAATTCGAGAGCCTGAGATCATATTCCACGTACTCCGGCTTAGGAATGAGGTTTATTACTGTCATGGTATGCGCAAAACTAATGCAAAAAATAGACTTCAGTGGCATCTTAACATATCGGTGATGAAACAGTCACTGAACAATTTTCCCAATCACAGTGCCCATTTAACATCAAAGGCAAAATATGAAGGAAGAAAATGAGATCCTTCACTGGGCTGGAAATTGCTTTCCCCCTTCCAACTTTTTCCTGGCCAGAGTTTTTTATTTTATTTGAATCTACATTGAATGCTGTGTTAATTTGTGCCTAATGTTTTTATGTCCCTGTAAATACTATTGCATGCTACGTTTTACAGTACAGTTAACAGGTAGATGCTAATAAAATTGATAGTTGTTGAACACTGTCTATTTTCTGGTGAATTCTGTGGGTATAAGGGGACATAGCACTAGGTTTGGGAGCAACTATCTCCTTTAATAGAGGCCATCCCCACTTCATCTAGCATGAGTCCCAGAACCCTGATTCTAGATCCTGGAGAACTTGGTCTTGGGGTGTTCCAGGAGCCTGAAGGTGCAAGGTGCCTTTCTCCTGCAGTACACAAGCAGATGCAGAGTGGATAGGGCAACTTCTGCTTACACAAGCACGCAAGAAGGAAGTGCCCAATTTTCCTGTATCTCAGAACCTAAACGGGGCTTGGCTAGGCTAGCACCTGGATGGCAGACCACAGAGGTAAGACCAAGCACTATGAGCTACAGCGAGCAACAGCAGACTTCTGCCAAGGAAAACAATAGCACAACTTAAATGTGTGAACTGTGGCATAGTTATCAGCAAGCCCTTTCTAGATCTAACACTTGTTGGCTGACACCCCTCATGATTTTATGGGCTAGCAGCTAGGCAAGGGGCAAGGCCCACCATATATGTGTAATCTATAGTGATGGCTCAAGTTCCTCCCCAATCCGCCCCCAAACACACACTTCAGCAACATGGCCTAAGCAGGCTATGACATTGGCATGTTAGGACTTGGAAAGGGGGAACTCTCTATTGAAACTCTTGTCCAGATAGACAGGAGAGACAAACTTTCTCCCCCCACCCCCCAAAAAAATAAGGGGATCTGTTGCTAGAAAGGGTTTAGTTCCTGTGAGGTTGGATGCTTATCAGTGCCAACTTGGCAAGGGCTATCGCTCACTGATGCTGTCTGCACTTTGTTGAGACCAGCACTTATTGATTGCTTTCAGCTGAAGGTAAAGACTAGCATTAAGCAAGGCAGTGTAAACAAAGTAAGGGACAGTTACTGGCCCATTGTTACTGGCTGCATCCGGTAAATACCAAAGCTCATCGATGCTGCCAGCACTGAATAAAGACCGGCATTCATTGATGCTAAGGGTGCTGAGTAGAAGTCAGTGATCAGGAGAGCTGACCGAACTGCTGGCTGGATGACTGTTGGGAGGCTAGGGTCAGCACTGTTCATAGCTGCTTAGGACAGGCTAGAGCATCAGCTTACATTATGAAAGGTAGGCAGGTAGTGGGAGGCTGTCCAGTAGATTCTACAGTGAGGCAGCCACTGGCTGATTATGGCACTTAGGATTCAAGTCACTGTCTGGGCTTCACCTGGCAGGCAGCTATGGTCTTCTCATGACCGGCCTCAGCAATAGCACCGGTGAATCCCATTCATCTGGAGTGATCTGGCAAGGATGAAGAGCAAGGTTCAGGTAGGCTTACTCATTTGCTTTTTCTTGAGTTCTGCTAGACTAGTCCAGGTTGTCTGCCCAGGAAGTGTTGGACAGTAGGCAGCCTAGAGTATAGTTTCAAAATAAAATAGTAAAATAGTTAGTTTTGCTAGAGAATTTGTTCAGTAAGGGTCTGCATATCATGGGAGGTATTGCTGGGAGAATAGGTACAAATGGTCCTTAGCTTTGATGTAAAAATACCGATGGACTTCGCAGCTGCACCAGGCCTATATATAGAAGTCAAATAGTTTAGCTTTGTCTCCATCTGCTGGCAAAAGAGACATAACATGTCTGGACTAAGCTGACAGGACTCAAGGAAAGGCAACTATCATGTACATTTAATTGAACCTTCTGCTTGAATGTCTTCTCTAGTTTCTCAGTTCCACATTTATTTTTGTTAACTGGAACAGTTCATGGTTGGACAAGGATGCCTTTTTGAGATGAAAACAAAGAAATATCTTCATGAGGACGCAGTCATAGATCGACTGACTATTAAACTCCTGTGAGCCATTATGTTCATCTTTGTTTCCCTTTTCTTAGGCTCTGTGGTGTGATTTCACTATACCACAAGACAAACCTGAAAAAGCAGAAGGTAAGCTTCATTCACCTATTGTGTCAGTCTACCTTTAGTTGGATTAATACTGTATGATCTTTTTAGTCACAGAAAGTGTTGGCTATAGAAAGATGCTGTATGGATAAATCTGTATTAAATAAAAGCTGGAGGATCTTCTAACGATGAGCCTTCAAAGTCTATTCTGCAGTGCCTAGCCCAGTGTATAAAACAGCAACGGCTGTGTAAGCTAAGAGCCTGGACCAGAATCCTAATTGGCAGTCAGAAATTGCATTAGAATAGCTATCTCTCAGGATCTATTCTATATCCCAGCTATACAGAATCCTTGAGGGCCACTGGTTTGTGCGAGTTATGTATCTTGTCCCCTTTCAAAGGGGAATATGAGTGTTTCCTTGCAGAAAGGTATTTTTTGTTAGCATTGTAAATCACTACTGGCAGCACTACTAATCCAGAAAGATTGTTAGAAATCTTTCACAACAAATCTGCTGGTTTGTAAGGCTAAAAAACCCCAATTATACATATTTTACTTAAGAGAAGAAAGTCATTTGACTCTACATAAACTCTTACTGTCTTGAAAGTGCCTTTTTGCTGCTACCAGTTTGTTTGGCTCTGGGATGCTGCTAATTATGCTACAGTTAAGTTTCTTATGCCTGTTAAGTATCTCACTTTGGGTACAAAGTAGTAAGGTGAGTTTAGTACTTTAAATAAGAAACAAAGGAATGTGTTTTGTTTTGTATAGTTTGGCCATGCACGTTCAATCGAGCAGGAAGTCCATAGAAGCCGGGGAAACAACCTACTGTAGCAAAGGGCAGTGGTGCCAAATGCCTTCATTTACAACTCCCTGGGATATTTTCCCTTTATAATTCCCACTATTGAGTGATGAACTCTCCATTACCCATCTCCCTTCCAGGGGCTATGAATGCTGTTCCCACAACCTTTTCTGCTGGGGTAGAGATAGCCGAAGCCATGCCAAACACAGGAACTGTGCCTGTGTCCTCTTCATGGTAGTGCATGATGTTACCACTAAGTTCTCCAGGAATAAACAGGAAATCTGTCCTTACATATGGGTGATGTTGGCGTCAACGGAGCCCGAACGGAGCATTTCCCCCCTTCTTTCAAAGAAAGCCTTTGGGAATGTTACCACGCATGTGTGGTCCCCTTCCTGCCCAAGGGTGCCATCTTGCTCCGTCTCCTTTTTTCCGTGGAGCCCCACGGACACATGTCCTGTTTCCCTGGAAAAATTCCTTAAAAATTACCCTCTTCCCGCCTCAAGCTGGCGCCGTTCCCTGTGCTGTTCTCAGATCCATTTTTCTTTTTTCATTGAGGCTTGCCTACGACCAGCATTCGGGACATTTTTCACCTGGGGGTCATCGACCCCGTCCGGGTGTGATCCACCATGTCTCCTGGTGGTTTTAAAAAGTGTGATTGTTGCAGTGAAATTATGTCTGTCACAGACATCCACGACTGCTGCTTGCACTGCCTTGGAACAGACCACAACAGTGCCACCTCTGACCTGTGTCAGGTCATGACCCCGTGGACCAACAAGAAAAGGTCGGAGTTGCAGGAGAAGTTATTCCCACGGTCTGGCTGCGCTCCAACTTCCCTGATGCTTAGCCCGAAGCCAAGCAGCTCCCATGAGGCCGGGTGTATTCGGAGTCCCACGCCGGTGGCTCCTCCGGAAAGATGCTGGATCCTGGAAAGATAAAGGGAAAAAAAAGCCAGTCAAGGTTCCACCAGGGAAATCTGGTAAGGTCCCACAGTGGGAGTTGAGCGACTCTGGACAGCACCTCCCTAAGGAAGGAGTCCTCAGCTGCCAGTGACCATGCTAAGCTCCCCGAGGCCATGGTCCTCATTGAGGACGCGTTCACCAGAGCGCCAGCACTGGGGCCGGAAACTCTCGGTGCCTGTGCCGAAAGCTGTGTAGCCTTCTGGTCTCGAGGCCAGAATGGTGGTCCTGGAACAGAATATCTGCCATCCTGACCATGCAGCAGCCAATGATGTCAGGTTCGTCTGCATCATCTGTCCCGACTACTGGGCCCTGACTGCAGTGGCATCCCTGGGCATCGAGCCGGGCCCCAAGCTAGCCCTCGGCACTGATTGAGGTCCCAATCCTTGGGTGTCTGGTCCTCCCCGGCTAGTTTCCAGGAGTTTGACCCGAGACCGGTCAGGGGGATCTTGGTTCCCCGGTGCAGTCCTCGAGGCACGAGAGTTCTGAGCTTCGGACTCCTCGATGCCCTTGGAGTCAGACTGGGAGACTGGCGTCGAGGCCTCTCCCGAGACTTCTCAACACTGAGACATCCCCTCAGAGCCGTCTCCCCCGGAACTCTGATGCCATTCCACACCCGAGGACATGGCATTCCATGACTTTGTCCGGTACATGGCCCAAGCCCTCTCGGTCCCCAACGAGTCTGAGGAGGACCCACGCAGCGAAGAGCTGGAGATTCTCCAGTACAAGTCTCCGCCAAAGGAGGCTCTATCGGTGCCAGTGCAACCCATCCTCGACAGCTGCTCCTGCAGATGTGGGAAACCCAGACCTCTGTGCTGGTGGTCAGCCGGCGCCTTGACGCCATCTACCACGTCAAGAGGAGTCCAGACTTCTAGAAGGCCCAACTTCCCCACAGTTCCATGGTGGTGGAGTCCTTGATGCAAAAGCTCAAGAGCAAGAAGACTTATTCTACTGTACCTCCGGGTAGAGAGGCCAGAGCCCTCGACGCCCTGGGGCGAAAGTGTTTCCAGGGGTCCATGCTGGGTTGCAGGATACAAACCTATGAGCTCTACATCGGGATTTATCTTAAGAGCCTCATTCAGGAGCTTGCTATCTTCTTAGCAGGGCTTGCCGGGGAACCCTTGCAATGGTCCCAGACCTTAGTGGCCACCATCCGGGACTGCTCCAAGTTCCTGTCCTGGGCCGTTTATGATGGGTTCGATGCTGCAGCCCAGGCAGCAGCTGCAGGCATCAGTGCTCAGCACCAGGCTTGGCTGCAGACCTGGCGCAATGGGTCCAGGAAAAGCTGCTAGATGTTCCATGCACCGGGGAGAGCCTATGGCCGACCAGGCGGCCGAGATTGAGGCCAAGGTGGTGACCAGGCAGAGGCTCTCAAAGTAGACCTCTACCCTTCCCTGTAAGAAAACCTCAGGGAAAAGGCCAACTTTATCGCGGAAGAAGGGCCCTTTCCATCAGTCACCACTACCAAGCCTTCCCAAGCCAGCAGCACCAGGGCCCAAAGGCCAGGGACACGGACCCAGAAAGCCAAAGGCCCCCAAACCGCAGGCACTAGCTCTGGCTCAACCTAATGGGAGCTTCTGACTCCCAGGGCAGGGCCTCCCTCCCCCCTGGGAGACCCTCACCAGCCCACAGGGGGGCCACTTGGCACTCTTCGCCCACAGGTAGTCCGAGGTCACATCGGACCAGTGGGTGCTCCGGGTGGTGAAGGAGGGTTACCACATCTGCTTCCAGCTGCCACCTCCGAGGCATTTTCTAGGAGAGCCAGTGTGACCTCTCCTTCACCAGACCCTCTTGCTCTCAGAGCTAGCAGGTCTACTAAGGGACAGGGCAGTAGAGCCTGTTCCCCAGCACCTCTGTGGCAAAGAACCAGGGGTCTCAGGCCTATCATGGACCTCAGACCTGAACAAATTCCTGGTGAGGGAGAAGTTCAAAATGCTCTCCCTTGGGACACTGCTGTCCTACATCCACAAGGGAGACTGGTGTTGCTCCTTGGTCCAAAAGGATGCCTACACTCACATCCCGGTCCACCCATCTCACTGGCAATACCTGAGATTCATGGTAGGGGGATGTCACTACCAATACAGTGTACTTCTCTTTTGGCCTGGCCTCCTCGCCAAGAGTGTTCACAAAGTGCCTAGCAGTGGTAGCTGCCCATCTACAAGAGGTGTTCGTCTTCCCTTACTTGGACGACTGGCTCATCAGAGGCGGCAGAGCCGCAGAGGCCAGTCAGGACACAGAACATACCATTCTCCTCCTGCAGCACCTGGGGTTCGTCATCAACTGCCCCAAATTGCATCTCTTTCTGGTGAAAGACCTAGAGTTCATGGGTGCTCAGCTGGACACAATGCAGGCCAGAGCCCTCCTCCCTCAGGACAGGGCAGAACGCCTCAAACAGCTGGCAGGGGAGATCCAACACTGCAAAACGGTGCTGGCTCGCCTTCTCCTCTGCATGCTGGGACACATGGCCACAACGGTCCATGTCACATCCCTAGCCTGCCTGCACATATGAACAGCCCAGTGTTACCTGCATTCTCAGTGGACCCAGGCCACAGGCCGACTCCGGGTCAGGGTCTCTCGCCTGCAGGCGAGATCGCTTGATTGGTGGCTGAACCTGGACCTCCTTTAGGCAGGAATGCCCTTCCAGGTGCCCCCATCACAGTGTACCCTGACCACAGCTGCCTCTCTCCAGGGCTGGGGAGCTCACTGCAGAGCACCGCACTCAGGGTTGCTTGTCCAGGGAGTAGTCTCTGTTACAGTGCAATCTCCTGGAGCTCCGGGCGGTAGCTCTCGCCCTACGTGCATTCCGCTTCCTCTTGCAGAACAGACTTGTGCTGGTCCAGATGGACAGCCAGGTCGCGATGTTCTCTACAAATAAGCAGTGGGGCATGGGCTCGTACTCCCTCAGACAGGAGACACTAGTCCTCTTCCACTTTGCAGTGTGTAACGGCATGTTTCTGCGAGCAGTCTACCTCCCGGGCTAGGACAACTACCTGACAGACAGACTTAGCAGAATCCTGCACCCTCACGAGTTGTGTCTCGACTCATGCAGTGGCGAAGAAGCTCTTCTGCCTTTGGTGCTGGCCCGAGATGGACCTTTTTGCCTCTCTGGACAACGCGCAGTTGGCTTGTTTCTGCTCCAGGCAGCCGCACCCACAGAAGGTAGCAGCAGATGCATTCCTAATCTTATGGTCTGAGGGACTGCTGAATGCATTCCCACTGACTTCCCTGGTCACCAAGACTCTTCAAAATTCAGAACGAGAGGGCATTAGTGATGCTGATCATCCCAGGTGGCCCAGGCAACCCTGGTTCCCACTACTACTCTCGCTGGCGGTGACACTCCCAGTACCCCTGGGTTGAGCCCCAGACCTCCTGACTCAGGAGGGCTCCCTTCTGCACCCCAATGTAGGGTCATTGTCTCTTAACGGCCTGGCTTCTGAGAGGGTAGCCTTGGCCCCACTCATCCTGCCACAAGAGGTTGAGGAGATCCTGCTAGCCTCCAGGAAGCCCTCCACGATGGGGGCTTACACCTTTAAGTGGTACAAGTTCGCCCTGTGGTGCGCAGATAAGAAGGAGAACCCGTTCCCCTGCCACATTCAGTTGATACTCCAGTATCTAGTACATCTGTCACATGCAGGGCTGAAATCTAACTCAGTCCGGGTGCATCTGAGCTCCATAGCCCAGTAGGGGGAAAGCCCTTATCCAACTAACCCCCGTCTCCTGGTTCCTTTCTTAGCCCCCTGTCCGCCCTCCAGCAGCAGAATGGGACCCCAATGTGGTACTCTTCCAGCTGACTAGGCCACCGTTCGTTACACTGGCCACTTGCCACCTCAGATACCTATCCTGGAAGGTGACCCCCTTGGTGGTCCTGACTTCAGCTCGCAGAGTCAGCTATCTTCAAGCGCTGGTGGTGGA
This sequence comes from Ichthyophis bannanicus, assembly GCA_033557465.1. Lineage (NCBI taxonomy): Eukaryota > Metazoa > Chordata > Amphibia > Gymnophiona > Ichthyophiidae > Ichthyophis > Ichthyophis bannanicus. Next base: position 122,548,878 of record CM066033.1, on the reverse strand, counting down.
CGTCCCATACACCAGGTTCTTCAAGAACAAGGTATTGCTTCACACTCACCCTAAGTTCCTCCTAAAGGTGGTATCCCTGTTTCATCTGAACCAGAAGGTGGAACTCCTTATCTTCTACCCACGGCCTCATGCCGACAGGGAGGAGCTCATACTCCACACACTGGACTATCTGCAGCAGACCCAGGGCCACCGTAAAGCACCTCAGCCTTTCGTGTCTTATGATCCCAGCAGACTAGGGCTCCCTGTAACCAAGCGTACCCTATCCTCTTGGGTGGCGGACTGCATTGCCCTCACTTATGAGCGGGTGGGCCTCTTCCTGGAACACCAGATCACAGCGTGTTGCGTTAGGGCGATGAGCACATTGGTGGCCCACCTCCATTCTGTGCCGGTGACTGAAATCTACAGAGCCGCCACTTGGTCATCCATTCACACGTTCAGAGCACACTACTGCCTGGAAAGCAAATCCCGCAGGGACAGTGCCTTTGGTCAGGTAGTGCTGCATAATAATCTTGGAGTGTAGGCAACTCCTCCCCGCCGACCCTCTGTGTTCAGGCTACCGGAGTGATAGTGTTGCTGGATGCTAGGGTCTTGCAGAGTCTCTCAATGGGGACTCATCTCTGCAACTCATGGCCACCCGACCGATCGCCATTGGTACTGTCATGGTTTGGTCCTCGGCAGCCTGGAGCTAGGGAGTCCCAAATGTGAGGACTGACTTCCTGCTTGTTCCTGGAGAAAGCGTAGTTACTCATCTTTAACAAGTGTTCTCTTGGAACAGCAGGAATCGGTCCTCACAAACCTCCCTCTTCCCTTTAGAGTTACCGTCCTGTTTTTTTTGTTTTACTGTCGTCTTAGCTATGTCATCCAACTGAGCAAGATGGCACCCTTGGGTGGGAAGGGGACCGCGCATGCATGGTAGCATTCCCAGTGCCTTTCTTTGGAAGCTGGGGAAATGCTCTACACGGGCTCTGTCAACGCCAACGTCACCCATTTGTGAGGACTGATTCTTCTGTTTCTGGAGAATACCTGTTTCAGGTGAGTAACTACACTATACCAGATCGATCCTAATTCTTTGTTTCTGAACTAACCCCTTGGTGTCCTGAGGCGGTAAGCCTTTTAGATAAGCAAAGAGGTGTGCCCTTTATGCTATCACAAGATCTCCCTGCAGTGACACCTGGGAATATGAAGAATACTAATCCACTCTTGTTTTCAGTTAGTGAACCACACAGTTTAAAAAAAAAAAAAAAAAAAAAAAAAAAGCAAACAGACTTAGAATTGTTCATAGAGAGTAAAATACTCTGGGGCCCAATACTCAAAAGTATATGTGTTTGTCAGTGGGTGCTGACAACATAAATGTTTAAAAAATACTGGGACTTACCTGGCTAACTTTCAGCTGTAAAAGTCACTATACAGCTAAAGTTATGTATTCACAGTTGGAGAGGGGCTAAGAGGTTTTTTTTTTTTTTTTTTTAATATGAAGAGCAATGAAGTTCAACTGCTGTCTAACGTGTGTTCAATTTGAATTCAGAAATAGCTGGCATAACTAAAGTTTTATGCGAGCATTTTCAGCAATCGGACTTGAGCACATGGCCTAGCTGAAAATATGCATCAGTATCCAGATAAAACATGCATATGATTTTGCATTAGCAGTCCTGCCGAATATTGACCTCTGTCTTACTTATTGTGTTTTAGTGGAGGGAAAGGTAGGGCTCTGCAGGAGCATTACCGAAATATAACCGTTGAATTACTTGAATGCTCTTACATTTTTCTATTGTTTTACAGGTCCTGTTAAAGTAGAAAAATGTGTTTGTGTACTACAGAGCTCCTGCATAAGCATCCATAGCACCAATGGAATGGACTTTATTGTTCCTCTGCCTTTTCAGGTAATATATGTTTCTCTTCTGTTACTTTTTCAGCGACAAGTCTGTTCATATTTTCTAGTGCCATAAGAAACTCAAAGGGAAGAGGCTGCTGTTGCATTAACATGCGTTAATCTTTAGTAAACATGCCCCTATATTTTTCAGTCTAAATGGGAATGGGGAAAAATAATCCCAACTGTAGCAAACTACTTTTTCCTGATCGTCCTCCAGGCTAGTCCCGGAAACTATGGGTTGTCAACCTCCTCCAGCAGCTTTGGAGACTGAGAAACTTCTTTTCAGTGATGTCATCAGTATATAAGGGCTGGCACCACCTCCATACTCCAGTTTTATCAGTCTCCAAAGCAGCTAGGAGAAGGGTGAGCCCAGTAGACTCTGGGCTCACTGGAGGAACGATTTTGGAGTATTTCGGGGCTATTGCTTTAAAGCTGGAAAGCTGGTGACATTGTCTCCCTTACCATCGGGGGACTGCTGCTTTCTGTATGCCCTGAGGTCCTCTGCCCTTGATTTTCTTTATTTCGTTTCCTTGGTGTTTATTTGATTTCCTTTGATTTCTTTAATTTCTATATTTTCCTTTTTCGTTTTTGGTTTGGCCATACTTTAATTTCCGGGGTGAGGACCAGTGGCTGGTGGCCGTCCCGAAGCGACGGGGACTGGAACCGGCACCTTGCTTAGCTCAGCGCGTGCAGAGGGACTGCCTGCCGGTGCGCTGAGCTAGCGGGTACAGCCGCGGCGATTTCTCCTGTTCTTTGGGCTGCTGGAGCTCCCGATCAGGACCGCAGCCACTGGGGTTTTCCCTTCAGTGCAGGAGGAGACCCGGTGGGCGCTCACCCTTGTCTTTACAAGCGGCTGTCAGCGCTGGAGGTAAGTCTCGCTTCGGCGGGAAGCAGTTCTGTTGCAGAGGCAGGCCCAGCCGCGTGTACTGAGAGCGGGAAAATCACGTTTTTTTCTTTCGGCCTTTGCCGCATTCCTGCTCTCAATCGGGGCTTCGTTTTTTGCTTATTTCTTCAGGGGGGTCCTGGGGGAGCTCCACTGAGGGGGCTGAAGTAAAAAAAAAAAAAAAAAAAAGACCCGTTATTTTTCAGCGAGCCCCGCGGTCGGCCTGGGCCTTGCCAGTCTGGGTAGCATGCCTTCCAAACAGATTTGCCTCTTGTGTGGAGTCAAGCGCAGCTCTGTGTCTTCAGAGGGCGTTTGTAAGGGGTGTGCTCCTGAGGTGGCGCCGCTAGAGGGTCTCCAGGACTCGGGGGCGCCTGGGCAGGACCCGTTAGGGGAACCCAGGGTCCCTAGCCCATCCCCCTTACCTGTTCCGGAGCCGGGGCTCCGAACCACGGGGCCGCCGGAACTCCCCTGTGCCTCTCAGCTGCTTGCTGGGGGGCTGGCGGCGATTTTTTCAGCGGAGTTCTTGGTGCTGCTTCAGGGCTCCTTCACGGCTTCGCAGGGGATGCCGGTGGCGGGTCCCTCCGGGGCGGGACTTGGGCAGAAGAGACCCGCTTCGCCTGTGGCGGCGGAGGGGTCGGCTCTTTTAGCCAAGAAGGCCAGGGCTGAGGCGGATCAGCTGGATCTGTCCGTTGGCTCAGAGGACCTCCGGTCGGAGGTAGCCGAGACGGACAGGGATCTGGACGATCTGGAAGAAGGTGAAATTAAGGAACAGGAGGATCAAGCGCGGATAGTTCGAGTTTTTCGGAGGGAGGAGCTCTCGGCGCTTATCGTAGAGTCGCTTAAGGCTCTTAATATGCCGGAGGCCGAGCCGGCGCAGGATTCCACCCTGGAAGATCCGCTGCTGCAGGCGGTTCGAAAGACGCAGAGGGCTTTCCCGGTGCACAGGGTGTTCCGAGAGATGATTCAGGAGGAGTGGGATATGCCGGAGGCCACTTTCAAGGGCTCTCGGGTTATGTCTCGGCTCTACCCTCTCCTGGATCAGGACCGGGATTTGTTCAAGGCTCCGAAGGTGGATGCGGCGGTTTCCGCGGTAACCAAGAAAACTACCATCCCGGTGGAAGGTGCGGCGGCGCTGAAGGATGCGCAGGACCGCAAGTTGGAATCCTTGATGAAGCAGGTCTTTGAGGCTAATGCCCTATCGTTACAAGCTTCCATCTGTGGCGCGTGGGTGGCCAGGGCCTGCTTGCGTTGGGCACAGCGAGTGCAAGGTGACCTCTCCGGCCAGGGATCGGAAGAGGCGGCTCGCTTAGAGTCAGGAGCGGCGTATCTCGCCGACCTGCAGTATGACCTGATTCGCGGTTTAGCGAAGAGTATGGCTTCCGTCGTTGCGGGGCGCCGCTGTTTGTGGCTCCGTAATTGGGCAGCGGACAGTTCGTCCAAGGCGCGGTTGAGTAAGCTGCCTTTTCGCGGTAAATTACTTTTCGGAGAGGATTTGGAGAAATTAGTGAAGGATTTAGGTGAGTCCAAGGGCGGTAGATTGCCAGAGGACAAGCCGAAACTGAGCAGGACTCCCTCCGGGGGGCAGGGCCCGCTGCGCGATTTTTGCAGGTTTCCGCCCCCGAGGGTGAGTCATCCGCAGCGGGGACGTTTTCCTGGTCGGGCCCCGGGTTTTCGGGGGTTTCGTGGAGCCAGCTTGGGTTTTGCGGCGGCGTCCTCGTCTTCCACCTTCAAAAAGCCCCAATGAAGTCACGCGGGTCCAGGGAGGGCTGGTTCCCGTCGGGGGGCGGCTGCGGGATTTTTACCCTGCCTGGGCCCAACTCACGTCGGATCAGTGGGTGTTGGAGGTGATCCGCGAGGGTTATGCGCTAGAGTTGCAGCATCCGGTCTCCGATTCGTTCGTTCTGTCCCCATGCAATGCCCCAGCGAAGCGCAAGGCCGTGCGGGAAACAGTTCAACGGCTCTTGGACCTCGGAGCAATTGTCCCAGTTCCTGCCGGTCAGTTAGGTTGCGGTCGATACTCGATTTATTTTGTCGTCCCCAAAAAAGAAGGGACGTGGCGTCCCATTCTGGATCTAAAGCGGCTGAACCGCTGTCTGCGGGTGTCGCATTTTCGGATGGAGACCCTTCGCTCCGTCATTGTGGCGGTGCGCAAAGGGGAGTTTCTGACGTCCTTGGACCTATCGGAAGCGTACTTGCACATCCCGATACGGCAAGAGCATCAGAGGTTCCTGAGGTTTGCAGTCCCCATGGGACATTTTCAGTTTTGGGCGCTTCCCTTTGGTTTGGCAACGGCGCCGCGCACGTTCACCAAGGTGATGGTGGTGGTGGTGGCGGCGGCCTTGCGAAAAGAGGATTTTGGTTCATCCCTATCTGGACGATTGGTTGATCAGGGCAAAGTCCAGGGAAGAGAGTGTGTCGGCCACAGCCCGGGGGATCGCTCTGTTGCAAAGTCTAGGTTGGGTGATCAACGAAGCAAAGAGCAGGTTGGTTCCCTCTCAAGTCCTGGAGTACTTGGGGGCGCGTTTCGACACCAGCGTGGGTCGCATGTTTCTGCCTCGGCAGCGGGTGCTGGGGCTCTGGCTCTTGGTGCGGCGGTTTCTCAGCCGGCAGTGGCCTTCGGCTTGGGATTATCTGCAGGTGTTAGGGACAATGGCGGCGACCTTGGAGCTGGTGCCGTGGGCGCGGGCCCACATGCGTCCGTTGCAGCGGGCCCTCTTGCGGAGGTGGTCGCACCAGCGAGATTCGTTGGCCCGCAAATTGCCATGCCCTCTATCGACTCGCCGTCGGCTCCGTTGGTGGCTGTCGCCGGGAGTCCTGGAAAAGGGAATGCCGTTGGAGGCACCGGCGTGGGTGTCTTTGACGACCGATGCCAGTCTGGTCGGCTGGGGGGCCCACTGTCAGGGCCGCTTGGTGCAGGGCTGGTGGTCGGACCAGGAAAAGTCGTGGTCAATAAACCGGTTGGAACTGCGGGCAGTAGCGTTAGCTCTTCAGGAGTTGCGTTCCCTTCTGCAGGGGCGGTCCGTTCGGGTGTTCTCGGACAACGCGACGGCGGTGGCTTATGTGAATCGTCAAGGGGGCACCGGCAGCGTGGCGTTAGAGACCGAAGCGGAGAGTCTGTTCGACTGGGCAGAGGCTCATCTTGTGACCCTGTCCGCGGCGCATGTCGCGGGAGTGGAGAATGTCGAGGCCGATTTTCTCAGCCGAGTGCGCGTGGACCCCGGAGAGTGGGTTTTACACCCGGACGTCTTTGCGATGGTGGTGCAACGCTGGGGGACGCCAGTCATGGATCTGATGGCGACCTTTCGGTCGGCACAGGTCGATCGGTTCTTCAGCCGTCGGCGGGAGCGCATGTCGGAAGGACTGGATGCGCTCGTTCAGCGGTGGCCCGAGGAGCAACTGTTGTATGTATTCCCTCCGTGGGTCCTGATAGGTCGGGTGATACAGCGTATCGAGCAACACAGAGGACGGGTGATTCTCATTGCGCCGGATTGGCCGAGGCGGCCCTGGTACGCAGACCTGGTGCGCCTCTTGGTGGGGCAGCCCTGGAAGCTACCGCTTCGCGGGGATCTCTTGACGCAGGGGCCCCTCTCCATGCCGCAGGTGGATTGATTCTCGCTTACGGCCTGGCCCTTGAGCGGGCGAGGTTGACGGCGAGGGGTCATTTGCCGGCGGTGATCAGTACGTTGCTCAAGGCTCGGAGGCGGTCTACTTCTTTGGCTTATGTCAGGGTTTGGCGCGTGTTTGAGGATTGGTGCAACGAGGGCGGATTCGCCCCATTGAGAACGACCGTTCCGCAGGTGTTAGCCTTTTTGCAGGCTGGTTTTCAGAAGGGTTTGGCGGCATCCTCTTTGAGGGTGCAGTTGGCGGCACTGTCCTGCTATCGGGGGAAGGTTCGGGGAGTGTCGCTTGGTATGCATGCGGATGTTAAGCGTTTCTTGCGGGCGGTGAAGCTGCTTCGGCCGCCGCGTCAACTCACTGTTCCGGCGTGGGATCTGCCTTTGGTCTTGGAGGCCTTAGGGAACGCTCCCTTTGAGCCTTTGGCGGAGGCTTCTTTGAAGGACTTGACGTTGAAGGTAGTCTTTTTGGTGGCGGTGACTTCGGCGCGGCGTGTGTCGGAGCTGCAGGCGCTGTCGTGTCGGCCGCCCTTCCTATCCTTTTCTGACTCAAAGGTGGTGTTGAGGCCTGTTCCGTCCTTCTTGCCTAAAGTGGTTTCTGGTTTTCATATGAACCAGGTAATTTCCTTGCCTGTGTTTCGCGATTCTGGGGCAGGGCAGGGAGCGGATCGGCGGTACCGTTTGGACGTTCGACGGGCCTTGAAGAAGTATCTTGCTCGTACGGAGTCTTTCCGCAAGTCCGATAGGCTGTTCGTGCTGTTTGCGGGAGCTCGTAAGGGGGAGGTGGCCTCCAAGGGCTCGATTGCCCGCTGGGTGAAGGAGGCCATTGCTTCCGCCTATATTTTGAGGGGTCGGCCGGTGCCGGCAGGTTTACGGGCTCATTCCACTAGGGCGCACGCGACGTCGTGGGCGGAGGCTCGATTGGTTCCTACCATGGACATTTGTAGGGCGGTGACGTGGTCGTCGCTGAATACCTTTGTGAAGCATTACCGCCTGGATGTGCAGGCGGACAGGGACACCTGTTTTGGGTCTGCGGTACTTCAGGCCGGCCTACCAGGTCCCTCCCGTTGATGGGCTTTACTGCTCTGGTACGTACCCATAGTTTCCGGGACTAGCCTGGAGGACGATCAGGAAGAGTAAATTAGACTTACCTGCTAATTGTAGTTCCTGGAGTATCTCCAGGCTAGTCCCGGATCCCACCCTGTCTTGTGGGTATTTCCGGACCTGAAGAGCGTGGATGGTTACCGGTAAGTGTCTGTTTTTTCATTATTCAGTCGGCGGGGTTGTCGTTGGGATGCCTTTTGGCCTACGTCTTTGGGGGGTGTGGCTGGGCAGGAGAGCTCATGGCATCCCTATAAGCAAAGTTTGTACATAGTTGGACTTCGGGTCTTTTGGGGTACATGTATATAACTTTGTATAGGAGGGCGTTGATTACGGTTCATTTTTACTTCTTACTTGTTGCTCCGGTGAGTCTGCTTTGTTAATAGGTAAACTGGAGTATGGAGGTGGTGCCAGCCCTTATATACTGATGACATCACTGAAAAGAAGTTTCTCAGTCTCCAAAGCTGCTGGAGGAGGTTGACAACCCATAGTTTCCGGGACTAGCCTGGAGATACTCCAGGAACTACAATTAGCAGGTAAGTCTAATTTACTCTTTTTTTTTTTTTTTTTTTCCACATTAGGAGTTGTCATCCAGCTAATGGATCGTAGTCGTAGTGGACAATGCATTGAAATTCTCAGTTCCGTGTGTGTGGCAGGAATCAAAAAAGCATTTTAGACATTTTTCTATTAACAAGCAGGATAAATCACTTGCACTAAATAGGTGATGTCATCTGATGACACTGGGATGGAGTAGAGATCTCATTTTGTCCATTGACAAGCAGGGTTGAGTCAAGCACACAAGTGGGTTGTGATGTCTGATGGTACCAGGGTTAAACTGCTCTCCCAGAGCTCAGTAAAGTTCTGAACATAAGCAGTGCTGCTTGTGCTCAGTAGTGGTCTCAGCTCTTCAGTTTTGTTGTTCCGCTCTGCTAAACAGATGCAAAACAAAACTTTCACAACAAATTTTCTTTTTTGTTTTTAATCGAAGTTTCCAAATCATCCTGCTAGACCAGTCCAGACTAATGGGTTTAGACCCCCCTGCCAGCAGATGATGGAGACAGAGAGAAAAAACTCTAAGCTTTTGTGATATCATCAGTGGTATAAATACCAGCACCACTAGAGGCAGCTCCTGTATTCTCTCCGTCTCCAGCAGATGGTGGACTTCAGCAAGCTTTGCTCCTGGTGACCTCTTTGAGGGTTTTTTGCCAGTTGAGTTGTCCTTTTCACTAGATGTCTCCAGAGCGCACAAGAGGTGCCCCTCTGGAGTTTCCTGGACATTTCTTGGGGTTGCTCCTGATCAGGAGGATTAATTGAGCTCCCCTCTGGGGAGGGCTCCTGCTCACAAGGGGCAGTGTAGCCCTCGGCGGTGATCGGAGTACCCAACTTATCCGGCACTACTTCTCCACAGGCTAAATTCAGCCCTTTTTTTTGTTTTGTTGTTAACTTTTTTTTTTTTTTAACTAAAACTTTAAGTATATTTTCTCTCATGGTTTTGTAACTTTCTGGAAGCAGTTTCGTCCATGGCAGTGCTGGTGGCTGGATGTCTCCTCACCTCAGGTCTTGCTTTCTTCCTGTTTTATCTTCAGTTTTTGTCCCTACCATAGTCCTCTGTTTTCATCGGAACAGCTGCTGTTTTGCCGGTTTCACTTTCATTCCCCTTCTGAGGGAACCATGTTCATTTTTTCTCTGCCCTTCCTGCTCTTTTTAAACTGCCGGTAATTATCTGCTCTTCCGTTGAAGCACTTCATTTCTTTTTCCTTTTGCTGCAGGAACTCTTTCAATGCGGTTTCTTTTCTGAGCCGTGGTTGTCCTTTTACTGGCCTTGGGTTATAAGAAACTTAGACAGTTCCTTTTCGTCCCTTTAGTCCAGTCCCGGAACCATAGAGTTCTGTACCTCCTCCAGCAGCTTTGGAGACTGAAACACGTCACAGCTTTGATGTCATCGGTATAAATAGGCAGGGACCGCCCCTCCACACCAGTTGTTTCAGTCTCCATAGCAGCTGGAGAAGGTGTTGAGCCTAGGGTTCTGGGCTCAGTCAGTGGACAAATAAGGCAGAGCTGTTTTACTTCAGTTTTAAATTGGGATTTGAACCTCGTGTTGGAAGCTCTGGTTAGAGCGCCCTTTGAGCCGTTAGGTGAGGCATCGTTAAAAGATTTGACGTTAAAGATGGTGTTTCTAGTGGTCATTTGTTCAGCCCGCAGGATATCGGAGTTGCAAGCCTTGTCTTGTAGGGAGTCGTTTCTGTCTTTTTCGGATCAAAAGGTGGTGCTGCGGCCGGTGCCCTCGTTCTTGCCCAAGGTGGTTTTGGTTTTTCATGTCAATCAGACGGTTTCGTTGCCGGTGTTTTCTGGTAAGGAGAAGGCGTCTATGGGAGGTAGATTACGTCTTCTGGATGTTCGTCGGTCTCTTAAGCGGTACCTGCGCGAGACAGCGGCCTTCCGTAAGTCGGATAGGTTGTTTGTGCTGTTTGGAGGTCCGCGGAAGGGAGCGGTGGCGACTAAGGCGTCCATTTCCAGGTGGTTAAAAGAGGCTATTGCAGCAGCATACATTCTGAAGGGTAAGGTGGTTCCGGAAGGTCTCTGGGCTCATTCCACCAGGGCGCAGGCGGCCTCCTGGGCAGAGTTCAGTTTGGTGCCGGTGGCGGAGATTTGTAGGGCGGCAACCTGGTCGTCCTTACATTCTTTTGTCAAGCATTATCGGCTGGACGTGCAGGTGGCAGGTGATGGGCGCTTTGGGTCTGCAGTACTTCAGGCTGCTCTCTCGGGGCCCTCCCGGTGATATGTACTGCTCTGTTACATCCTCTATGTTTATGTTTATGTTTATTGGACTTGATATACCGCTGAGGAAAAACATCACAGCGGTGTACATAATACAAAATAATAGAGAAGGAAAAACAAAACCCCATGTAGGTTTTGAAAGGAAAGGAAGTTACAATATGGGATAGGAAAGCAAAATAACAGTCATACGACAGGACAGAGATGGTGAAAGAGAGGGAGAATAGAGTAGAAAAGGTCACACAAGAGGATCTGGTAGGTCAAAGGCACGAGCAAAAAGGTGAGTCTTGAGGTTTTTCTTGAAAGTAGGGTGTTTGGGCTTGAGTCGAATGGAGGAAGGTAGGGAATTCCACAGAGCGGGGGCGAGAAAAAAGAAAGCTGAGGAGCGGGTGGATTGAAGACTAGCAGAGGAGGGTGAGGGAAGGTAGAGACGGTTAAGGTGGAAAGATCGGAGAGAGCGGGTAGGAGCATGCAGGTGTACAAGATTAGCCAAGTACTGAGGTGTATGAGTGTGAAGAACCCGGTGGAGAAATACCAAAATTTTATAGTGGATGCGGAATTTGATAGGTAACCAGTGCAAATGAATAAGAAGGGGCATGACGTGATCGCGAATGGAGGAGTGAGAGATAAGTCGAGCAGCAGTATTTTGAATAAGTTGGAGACGATGGAGGTGGACAGTGGGGAGACCGGCTAGAACGGAATTGCAGAAGTCAAGACGGGACATAACGAGTGAGAGAAGGGTGGTGAGAGCCTGTGTGGAGAGGAAAGGCCTGATGGCACGGATTTGGCGGAGATGAAAGAAAGAGAGTTTGGAGACATGTGCAACATGGTCGTGAAAAGTCAGAGCAGGATCAAAAAGGACACCAAGGTAGCGAAGGGAAGAGACCATGGGAATGGGCGAACCAGAGAAAGAAGGGGAGAGTGTGGGCGGGGGGGGGGGGGCATTGCGGATGAACCACATGGCAAGGGTCTTGGTGAGATTGAGGTGCAGGCAGTGAGTAGTGAGCCAACTAGCGACAGCAGTAAGACAGGTGTTTAGAGGAGAGAGATCGGGGGAAAGGGGGGAAGTGTGGTATAGAAGGAGCAAGTCATCAGCATAGTAGAAGGCAGATATCCCGTGTTGTTGGACTAGGAGGGCAAGGGGCGTGAGGAAGATATTGAAAAGAAGAGGAGCTAGAACTGAGCCTTGGGGGACCCCACAGGGAAGAGGAGTAGGTTCGGAGGAAGTGGGGGAGGAGGAGGCATGAGTGGAACGGATAGAAAAAGACCTGGAATAGAGAAAGGAGTGAAACCAGTGAAGGACCGTGCTACAAAGACCAGCTTCATGCAGACGAGCTAGGAGAAGAGAGTGGTCAACGAGATCGAAGGCAGCCGATAGATCAAGGGAAACCGCCACCGAGAGGTCACCACGGTCGTGAGCAGTGTGGATTTCATTCAGAAAGCCCAACAGAACGGTTTCAACGCTGTGACTGGGTCGGAAGCCGGATTGACGGGGGTGAAGAAAGTGGGTAGAATCAAGATAGGACAGCTGGGAGAAAACAACTTTCTCGAATTTTTGACAGAAAAGGAAGATTAGAGACAGGGCGATAATGTGCAGGGACTAAAGGATCAAGTGAGGCCTTTTTCAAGATAGGGCGAACCAGGGCATGCTTCCATGGCTGGGGAAAAACACCGGAGGAGAGGCTAGTGTTGATCAGGGTAAGAGCTGAAGGAAGGAGGGCCAAGGAGGGAATGAGTAGCCAGGAAGAAGGGATGGGATCAAGTGCACAGGAGGTTTTCTTAGAGGAGGATATAACTGCAAGGAGCTCAGAGGAAGTGAGGGGGTGGAAGGAATGCCAAGCATGAGACAGGTGGGAGAGGGGGGGAGGCGAACGGGGGGGGGGGACTGGAAATAGGAGGAGGGCAATGAGGGAGAGATTGCCTAAGGTCAGTTATTTTGGTGCTAAAGTAGGTTGCTAGTTGAGAGGGGGAGGGCGAGAGGGTGGGGGGAAGGAGAGGTATGAGACTGGAGGGAAGTGAGCGAGTGAAGAACAGAATAGAGATGAGGTGTCTGGTTCGGTGCGGAGGAGATCGCGGCGGAGAAGTAGACCTGTTTGGCTTTGTGTACTTGGTCCCGATAGTGGAAGTGTGTTGAAGAACCAGTTTGCTGTGGCAGCTGCCATTCTTTGGTTGGCGGTATGTGCAGGACTGACATCTCGAGCCCTGATCCATTGGATTCAGTCTCTTCTACCAGGTGATATTTACCTCTCTTTTGTAGTTGGCTTTGGCCTTACTTTCTGATGCCACACGTGGCATGGTAAATCTAGAGGCCAGGGATTATGCCCTGTCGATGTTGACATGGCATTGGCTTGGCTCTGACACAACAGCGTCTCATCTTCCAGAGTCCAGTTGCCCATCTGGCCTTAGAGGGATGCTTCTGTCGGGTCCGGTTTAGAGAAGCTGGTGAAGAACTTGGGTGAGACAAACATTTTCTGCTTGCCAGAGGATAGGTCCAAGGGGCTTGTGAAGTGGGCAGGAGCCCTTGTCTGTCAGCCTTCGTCCGCTCCTCGTGGGCACACTGGTTGGACTTCTGGGGATCATGAACTGCTGTTGCTATCTGCCTGGAAAACCTTTCTTCCTCTCTGCTTATGGACTTTTGGGCTTGTTCTCAGTCCCTTAATGGAGCGTTTGGGCCCAGGAACCCGGTCCCATCCAGAGGATGACCCTCCCGGGCTGCGCAATCAATGAAGTTTTGGGGGCCCATTCCCTGGTTCCTCCAGTTGGGGGTAGGCTTCACCTCTTCCTTAAGGAATGGGCCTGGTTCACCAAGAATTGCTGGGTGGTAGTCCTCATTAAGTATGGTTAGTCCTTGTAATGCAAAGAGCCAATATCATCCACTTTTTGTCTTTTCCCCTTTTGGGTCTGCGAACAGCAAGGCCGTTGTACGGATCACCTTAGACCAGTTGCCTCTCCTGAAAGCAGTGATGCCCGTTTCCACAGATGATTGGAGCAAGGGCAGGAATTCCATCCAATTAGATCTAACCTTTCATTCATTGCTATAAATTCTAACTTTCCCATCTTATGTTTTAGATGTCTAGAATCTGCCTATAGCCATTTCAAAGTTTTTTTTTGTTTTTTGCTAATAACAATCTGGTTATTTGATGATAGGATTAATTTGGAATCTTTCAACTCTGCCTGATTTTTACTTAAAGGAACTTGGGTTACTTTTACCTTTATTGGAACCTCTCCAACTGGATGCCTCGACTTTCCTGTTTTGCTAGTACCCTTAAAGGATACATCATTCCAAACCATGCACTCTTGGGTGACTGTCTGCTTTCCCCCATTATCTAATTTAAAAGCTGCTCTGTCTCCTTTTTAAAGATTAATGCCACCAGCTGGTCTCACCCTGATTAAGGTGGAGCCCATCCTTTCAAAAAAGTCCTCCCCTTCCCCAGAATGTTGCCCATTTCCTAACAAATCTAAAACCTTCTTCCTTGCACCATTTCACAGAATTCCCACAGTACTATGCAGATCATTCCTCATTATGAAATATCTTTTTATCCCTCAGTCATTCAGACTGAAGAGGATTCACCTGTTCTTTTCTCTAGGCAATCACAATCCTTTCACTTGAATATTGGGTTCATATTATTATCATGAGCCTTCAAGCCACATGGAGGATGACTATCTGGCTCTTTGCCGCTTCCACTCGGAAATACTTCTCCATTTCAGGATATAACTTACTCAAAATTTCTACTCAAGTGAGCAAAAGAAATACCTTTTTAGGATTCAGCAATAGATTGAGGCAGGAATAGATCTATTTGGCTTTTTAAATACTTGTAGCTCTAAGGATATAGTGGTGGACCCTAGTCAGTTTGCGATTAGATCTGCAAATGAGTGCCTGCAAATCCATTAACCATTTTGCTAGTTTCAAAGGGGACTGACATGAAATACACAGAACAGCCTACTTCTGAAAGTTTTATTAGCCCAGTAATGGGTAGTTGTAGCATCAGCAATAAGAAAAACAGAAGTCCTCAAATGAAAGATGCAAGGATTTAGAGCTTAAAAGCGAGAGAGGGAGGCACTGTGGATTAAACTAGAAAGAGAAATCTATTTGCATTGGCGTGATATACAGACCTCCCTCACAAGAGGAAGAGGTGGATGGAGAGTTAATTGAAGACATACGCAGCATTGCTAGGAATGGGGAAGTGCTACTGATAGGGGATTTCAATATGCCAGATGTTGATTGGCACATTCCTGCTGTAGTGTCATCTAGAAGTAAGGAGATCTTGGATTCTCTACAGGGAGAACTATTCAGGCAATTGGTAAGAGACCCCACACGTGAAGGGGCCATACTGGACTTGGTGCTTACCAATGGTGAAAGTGTTTCTGATGTTATAGCGGGAGATAAGTTTGCATCCAGTAATCATCAGATGGTGTGGTTCAGTATTAGGACTAGGGCTGTTAGAATCCATTCAAAAGCGAGGGTCTTAGACTTTAGGAAAACTAAGATGGGCTAATACCTCAGGGAGTCATTAGCGGGATGGGAACAGCTGGGGGATGTAGAAAAACAGTGGACAAAACTGAAAGGGGATATTTTAAGGGCAAAAAACTTCCTATGGTTTTCGAAAGAAGTAGCTGAAAAGGTGAAAAAAAAGAGGGAGGCCTTCATGAAATACAAGAGATCACAGAGAGAGGAAGGCAGGCATCTATATTTGGAAAAACTTAGAGAAGCTAGCAAAGTAGTCAGGAAAGCAAAGATTCAAAAAGAGGAGGAAATAGCCAATGCAATAAAATGGGGGGGGGGGGGATGATAAGACATTTTTCAGATATGTTAGTGAGAAGAGGAAGGGCAAAAGTGATATTCCTCACCTTCACCCTTGAGTCTGACAATATGTAGAAGCTGATGAGGATAAAGCGGAAATGCTTACCAAATATTTCTGTTCTGCGTTTGATGAAGAACCAGGAACAGGACCTCAGAAAATACCCACAAACAGGAACAGAAGCGAGGGGCATCTTGAAGAATTTTCAATAGACTGTGTTCGTGAGAAACTAGCTAAACTTAAAGTAGACAAAGCGATGGAACCTAGAATACTGAGGGAACTTGGGGACGTTCTAGCAGCTCCACTGACTTTTTCAATGCCTCGTTGGAGCTGGGAGTGGTGCCAAAGGACTGGAGAGGGGCTCATGTGGTCCCATTTCATAAAAGCGGAAGTAAGGATGTGGTTGAAAACTACAGGCCGGTTCGTTTAACTTCAGTGGTGAGTAAATTATTGAAAACGCTGCTGAAAGAGAAAATAGTGAGGTTTCTGGAGTCCAGCGGATTACAGGATCCGAGGCAGCATGGATTCACCAGAGGCAGGTCTTGTCAGACAAATCTGATTGATTGATTTCTTTAACAGGGTGACAGGGAGTTGGACCGAGGGAGAGCCCTAGATGTGTTGTATTTAGAATTCAGTAAAGCCTTTGACACTGTTCCTCACAGGCGACTTATAAACAAACTGAAGACCCTAGGGATGGACCCGAAAGTTACTGCTTTGGTTAGAAATTAGTTGAGTGGGAGGCGACAAAGGGTACAGGTAAATGGAGCTCACTCTGAGGAGCAGGAAGTTACCAGTGGTGTGCCCCAGGGATCTATCCTTGGTCCGATTCTTTTTAACATCTTTGTTAGTGATATAGCGGAAGGGCAGTCGAGCAAGGTTTGTTTCTTTGCGGATGATACCAAAATCTGCAATACAGTAGACACCCAGGAAGGTGTGGATAACATGAGGAGGGATCTAGCTAAGTTTGAAGAATGGTCTAGAATTTGGCAGCTGGGATTTAATGTTTAAAAATGCAAGGTCATACATTTGGGCTGCAGGAATCCAAGGGAGCAATATAGTATAGGGGGTAAAGTACTTTTGTCCACTAAAGAAGAGCAGGACCTCAGTGTCTGATGATCTTAAAGTAGCTAAACAGGTAGAAAAGGTGACAGCAAAAGCTAGAAGGATGCTTGGGTGCATAGGGAGAGGAATGGCTAGCAGAAAAAAAAGGTGATAGTGCCTGTGTATAAGTCTTTGGTGCGACCTCATTTGAAGTATTGTGTGCAATTCTGGAGACCGCACCGTCAAAAGGATATAAACAGGATGGAGTCAGTACAGAGGGTAGCTACTAAAATGGTTAGTGGTCTTCATTATAAAGCAGATGAGGACAGACTTAAGGATCTTAATATGTACACCTTAGAGGAAAGGCGGATAGAGGTGATATGACTGAGATGTTTAAATACCTCCATGGCATAAATGCACAGGGGGAGAGCCTCTTTCAATTGAAAGCAACTACTGCTATGAGGGGACATGGGATGAGGGTGAAAGGGGATAGATTCAGGAGTGATATGCGGTAATATTTCTTTACGGAAAGAATGGTGGATCCGTGGAATAGTCTCCCAGTGGAGGTGGTAGAGATGAGGATGGTATCGGAATCCAAAAAAGCATGGGACAAACAGAGGATCTCTAAAGAAAAAAAAGGGACTGTTGTTGATATGGAAGGACAGACTAGATAGGCCATATGGTCTTTTTCTGTCATCATTTTTCTGTATCTGTTTCTATGCTGGACCAAATAGAAAAGAGAGCTTTCCACACTAACTTCCGTGCCTCCAAAGCAGCAGCTCATCAGGTATATATATTGTTTTACATAGATACCCATCTTTTAAAGATACAGTCAGTTACTGGCACATTATCCAGTAACCCTAAAGAGAAAATTCAGTCTGAAATAAGATTGTGGCAAGCATCTGAGGAGTAGCATAGTGGTTAGCAGGGCCGGCCCGTCCATTGAGCAAGAATGTTTTTTGCACAGGGCCCTGCGTTTCAGGGGGCCCCGCGCAAAGAACATTCTGCTTTTTTTCAAAATTAAATTTAAAAAAAAAGAAGCTGGTTGCTGCCGCTGCCGCTGCTGCTGCTGCCGCGGCAGCAGCAGCAGAATGGAGTGTCCCGCGGGTCCCTCTCTCCTTCCCTCCCTCCTTCTGCGACGGCTGAGCCCCTCTGTGCCGGCTTTCAGATTCGCGAAGGGAGAGTGTCTCCCTCGTGTCTCTGTTAAGCCCGCAGGGGCTGATGGGAAATTTCCCATCTGCCCCTGCAGGCTTAACAGACGTGAGGGAGACACTCTCCCTTCGCGAATCTGAAAGCCGGCACAGAGGGGCTCAGCTGTCGCAGAAGGAGGGAGGGAGGGACTCAGCCGGGCAGAGAGGGCCCCGCGGGACACTCCATTCTGCCGCGGCGGCAGCGGTAGCAGCCAGCTTTTTTTTTTTTTTTAAAATTTTACTTGAGCCGATTGGGGGGGGCTAGGACTGGTAATGGGCTATGGGGGGGGCTAGGACTGGAAATGGGCTGGGGGGGTTAAGACTGGAGGTGGGCTGATGGGGTTAGGACTGGTAATGGGCTGTGGGCTGTTGGGGGGGGTTCGGACTGGTAATGGGCTATGGGGGGCTAGGACAGGAAATGGGCTGATGGGGGGTTAAGACTGGAGGTGGGCTGATGGGGTTAGGACTGGTAATGGGCTGTGGGCTGTTGGGGGGGGTTCGGACTGGTAATGGGCTATGGGGGGCTAGGACAGGAAATGGGCTGATGGGGGGTTAAGACTGGAGGTGGGCTGATGGGGTTAGGACTGGTAATGGGCTGTGGGCTGTTGGTGGGGTTAGGACTGGTAATGGGCTATGGGGGGGTTAAGACTGGTAATGGGCAGTGGGCTGATGGGGGCTGTCTGGTAATGGGCTATGGGGGGTTAGGACTGATAATGGGCTATGGGGGGGCTAGGACAGGAAATGGGCTGATGGGGATGGGTTAGGACTTGAGGTGGGCTGATGGGGTTAGGACTGGTAATGGGCTGTGGGCTGATGGGGGGGGGTTAGGACTGGCAATGGGATATGGGGGGCTGACTGGAAATGGGTTGATGGGGTTAGGACTGGAAGTGGGCTGATGGGGTGTTAGGACTGCTAATGGGTTATAGGGGGGGGGCTTAAACTGAAAATGGGGTGATGGGGGTAAGGACTGGAAGTGGGTTGATGGGGGGGCTAGGACTGGTATTGGGTTGGGGGGTTGCTAGGACTGGAAATGGGCTGATGGGGGGCTAGGACTGGAAATGGGCTGATGGGGGGCTAGGACTGGAAATGGGCTGATGCAGGGACTAGAAGGGAATGGATGCTGGGTGAGGCTGGAACTAGAAGGGAGCTGATGTTGGGGGAGGATTAGAATGGGATGGGGCTGGGAGAGTAAAATGGAGAGGGGGAAAAATTTTGTGTGGGAGGGATAAAAAATCTACAATTGGCCGGGTATTGGGAGAGTAAGTGGGGATTGAGGATGGAGGGGTAAAATTTGAGTGGATGAAATAGGAATGAAGAAAGAGCAAAAGGAGAAAGATTAGTATGTTAAAGCAGATGTAGAGAGAGAATGGAAAAAAACTAGAAGAGAGAAGAAAGGACAAATGGACAGCAGACGATGGAGAGTTAGCAGAAGACACGAAGAAACCAGAAGAAAGTGGCTGGAGCACTTGCAGCTGAAAAAAAATGCACAAAAGGTAGAAAAATATCTCTTTATTTTGAATTTATTAATTGGAATATGTCAGCTCTGGTAAATGTGCATCATTAACATCTGCGCTTTGTTTAGTACAAGAGCAAATTAATGTATAGTTTTATTTCTACAGTGTTGTACATTCCAAGTTTGGCTTTTGGGATTCCCAGTTTAATTATTGTCTTCCTGTTTCTAAATTGTGATTCCTTGTTTGGTGATGGTCTATATTCTGAATGTGTAATTTAGCTGAGGTGTTCTGTTTATGTAATTCCTATTTGACATTGCCACTTGTTCTCTTTCCCCAGTAGGTCATGTATTGTTGTTCTCTGAAATGTATTGGTTTAATATTTGCAGTGTTGCCTTTTGATAGGTAGGGTCTTGTGCTTTGTGAGTCCTGGTAGTGCTGTTAGGATACGGCGGGTTTGCTATGGGTTCTAAATGGGCAGTGTTTGTAGTAGTTCCTAATGTGTCTGGCGGTTGGCACTGGATTATAGTAATGTAGAAATCTTTTAGTCTTTCTTTATCCATACACTCATTAAGAGGCATGTTTACTAAAAGTTAGTATATGGTAACATTATGCAAATATTTATGCAAATGAGGCCCCGCACCCAGTCTCCGCACATGGCCCCGCACCCCCCTTGGGCCGCCCCTGATGGTTAGAGCACTAGTTTTGGTAACCAGGAGACCAGGGTTTGATTCCCACTAGCACTCCTTGTGGCCTTGGGCAAGTCACTTAACCCTCCATTGCCTCTGAAGAAAGTCCTGGTAATCTACTTCCAGTTACACTGCCAAGAAAACCCAGGAGCTGCTGAGTCGCCAGGAGTCAGTATTGACTCAAAGGCACACATTGCATTGCAAGCATCTCATTTGTTCTACATATTTCATTTTTGCCACATGATCCAGTGTGTTAGCCGCTGTATTTGCTACATACAGACTGTCATGGTTAGGTGTTTATGAGAAGTCGGCTGCTGCATCCCATACTGGTGATTATATTTTGGAGAAAAAGTAAAGGAAACTGGATACTGTAAAGTCATATTTCTACCCTAGAGGCCCTGACAGCAGCCTCTGTAGAACAGCGGTTTACCTCAAGGGGTTATTGGTGTACTTCATATAGAGAGCAAAAGCCTTATTACAAAAAAGGGTTATCTGCAGTTCTCATACTACAAAAAGCCTGTTCTCAACAATTTGACCAGACAAAGGCAAAGTGACAAGAGACAGCAAAAGCAGTAAAGTCCTAATCAGAAAACACTAGCATCTTTTTGAATAAACAACCCAGGCATAGTCATATCTCCAAATCTGCAACATCTTTCATTACTTGTAGGAGTTTGAGGGCAGTGCTCCTATCAAAAATGGATACTTTTTGCCACAAACTCATGGGTGCCCAGCATAATCAAAAGAAGTTTCCTACTTTGATTTGAATCTTTTCCTCCTCTTGGAATCTGCATAATACTGGTAACAGTTATCCACATAATTTAAAACAAATTCCACATAACATTCACAGCATATACTTACTGCAAGACTCACAAACAAACATTCACTGCTAAGATATTCATGATCCATCAGTATCTCAATCTATGGGTAAACTCAGACCTAAACTGCTGCTACATTAATTTTCTTTTAAAACTGTAAAGTGTCTTTCCTGTCTAGTATCTGTTGGAAGGGATATCCAAATAATGGAGTAACTGTGGAACATGCCCTATTTTGGGCTCTTGCTCTCTATGCCATGTGTAATGAGGGTGCAACCACAAGGCCAAATGGATTGACACTTGGCCAAATGGACAACAAGATGGTGGCTAATCCAGTTTTATGGACAGTATGCCATATAACTGTCGTCCTGTTGGAGTGTGGTTATATGTGTGCACTTGTTACAAAGAGCTCCTAGCAGTCAGATCATGTACACTCTTTTGGAAGCTTGAGTAGTTGATCTGGAAGAAATGAAGTAGGTAGGTGTATAGAGGAGACCTTCGGGGCATTTTAAAGTAGTTCCACCTTCCTTCTGATAACCTAAGTGCAATTCTGGAGTAGCAAGATCATCAGAAAAGAGAACTTCACCTATCAGTGGCAGGAAATGATCTGTAACTATGGCCTGCCTACCAGGTGTGGTATTCTCTGGTGTCGTCATGTCTGGGTTTCCATAGGGTAGCAATAGAACAGCCGTTATTTAACGATTCAGCTGTTGGAAATATAGTAGATAGCTGGTGGCTCTGAGGACTGCTTCATAATTTGATTACCTAGTGCAGAAGTGTTGTCCTTATGCACTATGTAGAATTTTAGGGTGCTGAGGAGGAGCCAGCTGTTTTGAACCATTTGGGTGCCAACGGCATAGGAAGGTTCAAGATAGAGGTACTTGAGAAATTTAGACTGCTAGGTAGGAAAACTAAAATCAAAAACTCCAAAGAAGGAAGCAAAACTGGTGGAGAAGGAACAACCCTATGTGTGCTCAGGGGAGATAGAGCCGAAGAGTAGATATAGATGGAAGTAGTGAAGCCTGAGGAAGGTTGGGACTTTAGGTTTGGGATTCTGAACAGAAATTTAAAAAAAAATCTTGCATCTTTAAGTGTTCTTTATATCGTATTTTAAAATCTCCAGGAACAAGCAGGAATAAGTCCTCACATATGGGTACGTCGGTACCGACGGAGCCTGCGCGGGAAAGCTCCCCAGCTTCCTAGAATGGAAGCTTTTGGGACCTCCCACTGCACATGCGCACTGCCTTCCCGCCTTCCTGAACAGCTCTCCTCAGTTTCTCTTTTTCCGCGGAGCCAGCAGGTCGTGTATCCTGTCACCGCTGAAGAAATTGTAGTTTTTTGTTTTGTTTCTTTAGACCGCGTACCTGCCTTCCCATACCGATACCGGTATCGCCGGTCTTCCTTTTTCTTTCTTAAAAAATTATTTTCTTTTATTATTTTTTCAGCACTTGGTCACTTCAGTTAGGCCTTCAGGCCTACTTTAATTCTCCACATGGAGAAGCCAGCCCCTGGATTTAAGAAGTGTACCAAGTGTACTGCTGTAATATCAGTCACAGACACCCATGAATGGTGTCTTAAATGTTTGGGGCCTGACCACTCCATTCCGGACTGCCCTTCCTGCTCCCAAATGTCTAAGCGTGGGCTGCAGAACCGGGCCAACAAATTCCATGTGCTGTTTGCTTCAGAGAATCCAACATCACAGTCATCCAGGTCATCATCCCCGGATGGATCTCAGGTAACCAAACCTTCTGTGGGCAAGTCCTCAAAGAGCAAATCTCCTTCAAAGCATCGAGAGGCTCTTAGTTTTGAGGACCCTGCCCCAGCCAAACAGCCCCGGCGGGAAGCCCTACCTTCCAAAACGCCAATACAGGGGCTACAGGTTGACATCGATGGCACGGCCTCGACAGATCACCTGTTGGACTGCTCTGGGGTACCGGCCCATACCGGTACCGACATCCAGGCAGCCGTGGCATCTATGGGCAATACTGTCCAATCCATGCAGCAGGCCGTCATGGCTTTCATTAAAGCTGCAACGCCATCGGTACCGCTTCCAGCGGTTCCGGGCCCGGTTCCGGTATCGTCCGCCATGCCGGAACCCAGGCCTTCCTCTTCTAAACGCAAATCGGTACCGTATGGGCTTTCGCTCCATACCGCTTCCATACCCGGTACGCCCGATGTCGATACCGATCGGTATGCGTATCGTGCGTTGGAGGAAACTAGAGAATACACCGATTCCTCTGAGGATTTTGTCTCCTCTGATGAGTCTGCAGAGCTCTCCCTTGACCTTCCTGAGGAACCTTCTTCTCCAAAAAGGAGAATGTCTCCTCCAGAGGATTTGTCCTTTCAGGACTTTATTTTAGAAATGGCTAAAGGCCTTTCTATCACTACCTCCTCTGAAAGGGAACCAAGGTCAAAAAGATTGGATATTTTAGGATACTCTAAGTCTCCTAAAGAAGCAGTTACTCTGCCTATCCATGAAATCCTTCAGGAACAATTGATGGATTTCTGGGAGAACCCTTTAACTCTGTCTCCTTATTCCCGTAGGTTGGACACCATGTATCGGGTCCCTCCTTCTCCTGGTTTTCAGAAAACTCAATTGCCTCACCACTCCATTGTGGTAAAGTCTGCAATGAAAAAGATCAAGAGTACTAAAAGGCACTCTTCTACACCTCCAGGAAGGGAATGTAAGACACTGGACTCTTTTGGTAGGAAAATCTTCCAGGCTAGTATGCTTATAGCCAGGATTAATTCCTACAGCCTCTATATGGGCATGTTCCTAGGGGAACTTGCCAAGAAAGTACGGCATTTTGCCTCCCTTATCCCTGAGGATAAACAGGAGGACTTCCTTTCTGTTGTGAAACAACTTTTAGATGTTTCTAAGTTCTCCAACAGAGCTGCCTTTGATTCCTTCGAAGGAGCCAGCAGAGCTTCTGGCATTGCTATCGCAGCCAGACGTCTGGCCTGGCTCCAGGCTTCTGATCTGGAACCCTGGGTTCTAGATGGCTCACGGAATCTGCCCTGTACAGGTGAGAACTTATTCGGTGCAGAGTGGCAGGTTAAGGCCACTCAAATGGACGCTGAAAATGCCACCTTAGAGAGACTTTCTAAGTCCACTTCTACTCCCACTAAGAAGAAGTCTTTCAAGAGGCCTTATTATAAGAAGGCCAGATATGCTTCCAATACTGGCCAGCAATCTTCTCAACCTCGTTTTGCGGCTAAACGTCAGCAAACGAAACAAGCAAGAGCAAAGCCTGCAGCAGCTACTGCAGCTCAACAGGCTCCACCCCCTCAGGGGTTTTGACTTGCCCCTAGAGAACTTGCCATTCCTGGTTCTGGACCAACCAGAACCTCTCACCATACCTGGAAGGTTAGCTCACTTTGCTCCCAGATGGGAACAGATCACAACAGAGCAATGGACCCTCTCTATCATCCGGGAGGGTTACAAACTTCATTTCTCCAGCCTTCCTCCTCATCACATGGTGAGACCCTTCAATTCTCCATCTCCTCTCCTAGCCCTGTTGGATCAGGAGATCTCTTCTCTGCTTGCCCAAGGGGCCATAGAAGAGGTTCCTCTTCATCAACAGGGGTCAGGTTTCTACTCCCCTATTTTCTCATTCCAAAGAAGACAGGGGGATTCAGACCAATCCTAGATCTGAGAGAATTGAACAAATTTCTGTACAAGGAGAAATTCAAAATGCTCTCTTTGGGCATTCTCCTTCCATACCTTCAGAGTCAGGACTGGCTTTGTTCTCTAGACCTGCAGGATGCGTATACACATCTACTCATCCATCCCTCCCACAGAAAATATCTTCGCTTTCTGTTCAGGGGAAGTCATTACCAATACAGAGTACTTCCCTTCGGTCTCGCCTCTGCCCCAAGAGTCTTTACCAAATGCATGGCAGTCGTAGCCGCATTTCTCAGAAGCATGGGGATTTTCGTATTCCCATATCTGGACGACTGGCTCATTCGAGCTCCAACTCAGTCGCAGGCCCAGATTTCCCTAGACCGCACAAGGAACCTTCTGCAGTATCTGGGACTGGTGGTAAACCTTCCCAAGTCTCAACTCAGCCCTACTCAGTCTCTAGAATTCATAGGGGCCCGGTTGGACACCACCACTGCAAGAGCCTACCTTCCACTGGTTCGGGGTCAGCGTCTGCTGAGCTTGGCCTCCCAAGCCCAGTCCAGTACTCACTTGACAGCCAGGGAAATGCTACGCCTCCTGGGCCATATGGCCTCCACAGTACATGTGGTGCCCTATGCTCGTCTTCATATGAGAGCAGCTCAATGGACCCTGGCCACCCAGTGGACTCAGGCGTCGGGAGCACTCTCAGACCAAATACAAACCTCAAACCGTCTGTCTTGGTCCCTCCATTGGTGGATATCCACCAAGAATCTGTTGTTGGGGGCTCCCTTTCAGCCCTTGCTACCCCAAGCAACCCTCACAACAGATGCCTCCCAATTGGGGTGGGGAGCCCATCTGCTAACTCTCTCCACTCAGGGCACTTGGTCTCCACAGGAGGCCACCCTTCATATCAACCTCCTGGAACTGCGAGCAATTTACCTTGCCCTCAAGGTCTTCCATACCCTCCTTGCCAACCTGACTGTCCTGGTTCAGACAGACAATCAGGTGGCCATGTTTTACATAAACAAACAAGGAGGAACGGGCTCTCTGTCGCTTTGCAACGAAGCTCTCAGATTATGGGCCTTCGCCAGAGAGCACCAAATTCATCTGCTAGCAGTGTACCTTCCAGGAGTTCAAAACTCTTGAGCAGACAGGCTCAGTCGAGTTCTGCTGCCACACGAGTGGTCCCTACACGTGGACCAGATAACCAGAATCTTTCAGGAATGGGGGACCCCGGACATAGACCTCTTTGCAAGTCCGTGGAATGCCAAACTTCCCCGGTTCTGTTCCAGGACTCCATGTCAGGAAGCTCAGGCCACGGACGCCTTTCTCCTCCATTGGGGTCAGGCGTTCCTATATGCCTTTCCACCCATTCCGTTGATTCCCAAGACTCTGTTCAAACTCCAGAGAGATCACGGCTCTATGATCCTCATAGCTCCACGCTGGCCACGCCAAGTGTGGTTCCCTCTGCTTCTACAGCTCTCCCAGGGATCCTCCCTGGACTTAGGAGCTGCACCAGACCTTCTATCTCAGGAGGACGGGACTTTGTGGCACCCAAACCCCAAATCCCTACATCTCCGAGCTTGGTTACTGAAGGCTTAAGTCTTCAAGACTTTAATCTTTCTCAACCTGTGAAAGATATCCTTCATGCCTCTAGGAAACCTTCCACGAGGCGGTCTTATGCTTTCAAATGGAAACGTTTTTCCATTTGGTGTGCTCAGCAGGGCCTTGACCCTCTGGCACTTCCTTTGAATTCCCTCTTAGACTATCTCCTGCATCTTTCCAATGCAGGCCTTAAGACGAATTCTGTAAGAGTCCATTTAAGTGCTATTTCAGCATCCCTGAAACCTGTAAATGGACAACCTATCTCCTCTCATCCTCTTGTTGCAAGATTCATGAGAGGCCTGACCCTCACTAAACCTCCCATTAGACCCCCCCCGGTCGCATGGGATTTGAATCTAGTGCTTGGTCAGCTTATGAAGCCACCTTTTGAGCCGTTATTTTCTACCTCCTTGAAATTTCTTTCCTGGAAGGTATTATTCCTAATTGCAGTCACTTCCGCTCGTCGCATCAGCGAACTGCAGGCTCTAGTGGCTAATCCACCTTATACAAGATTTCATCATGACAAGGTGGTCCTTAGGACGAATCCCCACTTTATGCCTAAAGTGGTCTCGCCTTTTCATCTTAATCAAGAGGTATATCTACCTGTATTTTTTCCAGCTCCTCATGCCTCCAGTGCAGAGAGGAACCTTCATACTCTGGATTGTAAAAGAGCTCTAGCCTTTTACCTTAATAGGACTCAGCCACATCGAAAGTCTTCTCAACTTTTCGTGGCTTTTGATCCTTCACATTTGGGACTTCCAGTCTCCAAGCGTACACTTTCCAATTGGATTGCTCAGTGTATTTCCTTTGCTTACCAGAGTAAAAACATTTCTCTGGAAGGCCATGTCACAGCTCACAATGTGAGAGCCATGGCAACTTCTATGGCTCATCTGCACTCTGTTTCCATTGATCAGATCTGTCGAGCCGCTACCTGGGCCTCGGTTCATACCTTCACAGCCCATTACTGTTTGGACAAAGACTCCCGCCGGGATGCCTTGTTTGGCCAGGCTGTCCTCAAACACCTGTTCCATTCTTAGACAACTCCTGCCCACCTTCCCAGGATGGATGCCTGAGATCCATACGAAGATGGCGAACCTTGACAGGGGATCCCACGCATCTAAGCTAGGGAGTCCCCATATGTGAGGACTTATTCCTGCTTGTTCCTGGAGATAGCACAGTTACTTACCTGTAACAGGTGATCTCTGGGAACAGCAGGAATTAGTCCTCACAACCCACCCACCTCCCCTAGGAGTTGTATCTTTTATCTATCTATCTTCCTGTCCTCTCTCTATTGACTCAGCTATAACTCGAAACTGAGGAGAGCTGTTCAGGAAGGCGGGAAGGCAGTGCGCATGTGCAGTGGGAGGTCCCAAAAGCTTCCATTCTAGGAAGCTGGGGAGCTTTCCCGCGCAGGCTCCGTCGGTACCGACGTACCCATATGTGAGGACTAATTCCTGCTGTTCCCAGAGATCACCTGTTACAGGTAAGTAACTGTGCTTTATTGTTAAGTAGTGATTATATACTGTGCGAAGTGGGCAGATAAAGTCAACAGAATTCTAAAATACTGTGCACCAGATTTGAACATTTTTTGCACAGAAATCCCCCAGGAGTACATGTAAAACCATTTTGAAATTATCTGGACTTCTCTCTACAAGGATATAATTTAGACAAATTCCACCACATGCATATTCCCTCTTTTGATCTACAGCTTCTTCAACAGTTCAGATAAAGTGCAAGGTATATGTTAATGCAGTCTTTGCAGGTCAAGATACTACCGATATAGGACTTTACAACTGTTCTCCAATGTCATAATAGAGAGTGAGTATTTCCTTATTGATCAAATTATTTTTTTAAATATGCACTTTTTCTTTTCTTTTCTCTCTTTGCTCCCCTTCCCACTATCTGACTTGTAGGTAACAAACGTATGGCCAACAAAATATGGCTTGTTGTTTGAGCGCAGCAACTCTTCTCATGAACTTCCTCCAAGTCCACCAAGGTATTTACTGAAACTAGTTCATTTAGCTCCTTTAATTTTTTAACTTTCCTGTATGAATAATAAATTCTAACTCTGCTGTGTAGAACAGTTTTGTGTTACTCTGCCAAAATTTTTTTTAAACAAGACAACATAATTTAAAATTTATAATTATATGAATGCATTTTTATTATATTCATGTACCTTTATTTATTTATTAGTATTTAGCATGATGTGAGTTAGCAAGTCTTATAAATAAAGAAATACTATTCAAGGCTTTGGAAAGCTGTGCTACTAGAAACCAGCTGTATCAAAGGGTTTTGTACGGAAACACAAACGAAGAGAGAGAGCCCCACAAAGGAAACACCAAGCAGAAGAAACGCAACAGGGATAAAACTAGGAGTCCTTAGAGAAGATTTCAAAAATGTATTGTATTGAAGCTGCGACCCAAAACAACCATATTTCAGCATTAAAGCACCTGCATCAGGGGTCATAAAATACCACAGAATCCATTCATAGACTGACATCTGATTAAGTTTCTGTGGTGAAGCTTTAGGTACTAGAATTACACAGATTCCTTAAATTCTGTGGAAATAGGTTTTTTTTTTTTTTTGCTTTCAGAGGTTCTCAGAGCAGGTGAGAATCTTCTAGGAGCAATCATTTCTAGTGACCTGAAATTTGCCAGTGTGATAGAGCAGTGAGAAAAACTAAAGATAATGTTAAGAGATGCAAGGAATTCTAACACCAGTGAGGGAAAAGGTAAGTAATAGTCCCCTTTTACATGCCACTGAGACCCTTCTGGAGTACTCCATTCAGATCTGCATATTAAGCATGACCCATAATATTTCAGTCTTTCCAGTATTCAGCTGCAGGTTGTTTGCTTGTAACCAATGTTCTGAATCAAAACAACTTGCCAATCTTGGAAGCACCTCCCCCCAGTGAGTATTATTAGTAGGTCATCCACATATACTATATATGTACATATGGCTTAAAGCTGAAAGGCCAAATTAATTTTGCAATTGAAGCAATATGAATATTAAGCTAAATTAAGAAGAGGGTAAATCGTGGGCGCTGTGGAGCCTGGGGGGACGACTCTGTGGTGCCCAAGTGAAACGGCTACATGTCGTAGGAGCTCCGTCCAATACTGACCTTGCTGTTGAGTTTCCTGGTTCCATTTGGGGGTCTCTGGATGGACTGAATACATCTATTCACTGTCACAATGGCTACAACCAAGGTTACTAAGAGAGAAGGATCTTATGCAGTGGTATCGGGTCTAAAGCACCATAAGGACTGGCTGCCCACACTGGAAAAAAATGGCATCTGTGGAAAAGACGGCTGAGCTTCTGTAACTTAAAGACCTCGTTTGCTCACAACCGGAGGCCACAAAATCGATACAGGGAGAATTGGAGGCATTGAATGGATGTTTGCTGGAGTCTCAGTGGAGAATCATGACTTTGGAGGAAAGAGCTGCTTCAGTCAAAGCCCAGTGCGCTCAAATTAAAATCAACATGGAAGCAATTGCTCGTTTACAAATAGACATAGAAGCCAATCGCAGTCGCAGGAATAACATTCATATTTTGGACCTACCGGAGGGTACCAAAGGCTCAGATACGATAACCTATCTGGTACAAATGATTCCAAAATTGTTGGACCTTCAGTTCTCCCTATAACTGGAGATTGAACGGATGCATAGGGTTCCTTTGAAACTGCTAGATCCAGCTAAAGGCCCATGCCCTATAATAGCAAACATTTTGAGCTATCAACGAGTGCTACAGATTTTCTGCTCAGCCCATGTTAAATCCTCACTGTTGATTCAAGGGTGCAAAATACTGTTCGTTCCTGATTTGGCCTGCACCACTGCTTTGAAAAGGAAACAAATGTTAGCGCAGAGGCCGGTGCTCTGAGACCTAGGGGCTCAATATGGACTGTTTTATCCTGCGAGATTGCAAATCACATATCACATTCACACAGCGTGGTTTACAGACCCAGCAGCACTACAAGACTTCATTGCAGCTTAGCGCATGGTCTGACCGAAATTAGGGTAATTATGGTGGCTGCTGGACCAATATATTCATTTAGGACATAATATAAAGTGCGCTCTTTCTTACTATGGAGATTGGATGTAGGACGCCATGACAAACCTCTCCACTGGATTATGGACATCTGGATATAAGACTTGGATTCTCTCGTATGAGTGTGTACCAGGATGGATGAAAGAAGGCGTATGGATGAGATGTGTGTGTTTTTGGATCATTGGCTGATTGTACTGACCCCAGTCACTAGGTTAAGGTTGGTGGCAGGGCCCTGCGGCATGTAGCAACTCCCAGCAGTATGGCGCCACACCTTGGGGTATGATGTATAGTTATCTCAGGCCCTCACTTGTTGCAAGTGCCTGTTTTTTTTTTTTTCCTTTTACTTGTTTAAGGCCACAGGGAGAATATGGATGGTGAGTTTGTATGGAAGAGTAAGTACGAGTAATATACAGGCGGAGTAGGGGGAGCCAATCTGGGATATGTGATTCCTTGGGGATGGGTGAAGAAAGCCCCCAGGTAGGTGATACATTAAATACCTTTATGGAAATGGGTAACAGGGGTAACATATGGAAAGCAGTGTGTATTAATGCCCGTAGCATGGGAAATAAGATCCCTGAGGTTGAAGCTTTGGTGGGAGTGGCTGACTTGGATTTAGTGGCAGTTACAGAAACATGGTTCACAGAAAACAATGACTGGGATGTAACTATACCTGGTTATACTTTATTCAGGAAGGACAGGGTAGGAAGAAGAGGAGGAGGAGTGGCACTATATGTAAAAACTACTATTAAAGCTTTGGAATTACAGAGCTTAAAAGGGAGAGAGGAGGCATTGTGGGTTAAACTAGAAAGAGGGAAAGAGAAATCTATTTGCATTGGAGTGATATACAGACCTCCCTCACAAGAGGAAGAGGTGGACAGAGAGTTAATTGAAGACATACGCAGCATTGCTAGGAAAGGGGAAGTGCTACTGATAGGAGATTTCAATATGCCAGATGTTGATTGGCACATTCCTGCTGCAGTATCATCTAGAAGTAAGGAGATCCTGGATTCTCTACAGGGAGAACTATTCAGGCAATTGGTAACAGACCCCACATGTGAAGGGGCCATACTGGACTTGGTGCTTACCAATGGTGAAAGTGTTTCTGATGTTGTAGTGGGAGATCATTTTGCATCCAGTGATCACCAGATGGTGTGGTTCAGTATTAGGACTAGGGCTGTTAGAATCCATTCCAAGGTGAGGATCTTAGACTTTAGGAAGACTAACTTTGCGAAGATGGGCCAATACCTCAGGGAGTCGTTAGTGGGATGGGAACAGCTGGGGGATGTAGAAAAACAGTGGGCAAAACTGAAAGGGGGTATTTTAAGGGCAACCAACCTTTTTGTTAAAATGGTAAATAAAGGCAAAAGGAACAGGAGACCGCTATGGTTTTCGAAGGAAGTAGCTGAAAAAGTGAAGAAAAAGAGGGAGGCCTTCATGAAATACAAGAGATCACAGAGAGCAGAAGACAGGCATCTGTATTTGGAAAAACTTAGAGAAGCTAGCAAAGTAGTCAAGAAGGCAAAGATTCAAAAGGAGGAGGAAATAGCCAATGCAATAAAATGGGGGGATAAGACATTTTTCAGATATATTAGTGAGAAGAGGAAGAGCAAAAGTGGTATTGTCAGACTCAAGGGTGCAGGGGGGGAATATGTAGAAGCTGATAAGGATAAAGCGGAATTGCTTAACAAATATTTTTGTTCTGTGTTCACAGATGAAGAACCAGGAGCAGGACCTCAGAAAACACCCACAAATAAGAACAGAAGCGAGGAATATCTTGAACTATTTTCAGAAGACTGTGTTCGTGAGAAACTAGCTCAACTTAAAGTAGACAAAGTGATGGGACCGGATGGGATACACCCTAGAATACTGAGGGAACTTGGGGACGTTCTAGCAGCTCCACTGACTGACCTTTTCAATGCCTCGTTGGAGTCAGGAGTGGTGCCAAAGGACTGGAGAGAGGCTCATGTGGTGCCTTTACACAAAAGCGGAAGTAAGGATGTGGTTGAAAACTACAGGCCGGTTAGTTTAACTTCGGTGGTGAGTAAATTATTGGAAACGCTGCTGAAAGAGAAAATAGTGAGGTTTCTGGAGTCCAGCGGATTACAGGATCCGAGGCAGCATGGATTCACCAGAGGCAGGTCTTGTCAGACAAATCTGATTGATTTTTTTGACTGGGTGACCAGGGAGTTGGACCGAGGGAGAGCTCTAGATGTGGTGTATTTAGATTTCCGTAAAGCCTTTGACACTGTTCCTCACAGGCGACTTATAAACAAACTGAGCACCCTAGGGATGGACCCTAAAGTTATTGCTTGGGTTAGAAATTGGTTGGGTGGGAGGCGACAAAGAGTACAAGTAAATGGAGCTCACTCTGAGGAGAAGGATGTTACCAGTGGTGTGCCCCAGGGATCTGTCCTTGGTCCAATTCTTTTTAACATCTTTGTTAGTGATATAGCGGAAGGGCTGTCGGGTAAGGTTTGCCTCTTTGCGGATGATACCAAAATCTGCAATAGAGTAGACACCCAGGAAGGGGTAGATAACATGAGGAGGGATCTAGCTAAGCTTGAAGAATGGTCTAGAATTTGGCAGCTGGGATTTAATGTTAAAAAATGTAAGGTCATGCATTTGGGCTGCAGCAATCCAAGGGAGCAATACAGTATAGGAGGTGAAGTACTTTTGTCCACTAAAGAAGAGCGGGACCTAGGCATGGTTGTGTCTGATGATCTTAAAGTAGCTAAACAGGTGGAAAAGGCGACGGCAAAAGCTAGAAGGATGCTTGGGTGCATACGGAGAGGAATGGCTAGCAGAAAAAAGGAGGTGATAATGCCTCTGTATAAGTCTTTGGTGCGACCTCATTTGGAGTATGGTGTGCAATTCTGGAGACCGCATCTTCAAAAGGATGTGAACAGGATGGAGTCGGTGCAGAGGGTTGCTACCAAAATGATTAATGGGCTTCATTATAAAGCATATGAGGACAGACTTAAGGATCTTAATATGTACACCTTAGAGGAAAGGCGGGATAGAGGTGATATGATTGAGATGTTTAAATACCTCCGTGGCATAAATGTTCAGGGAGAGAGCCTCTTTCAATTGAAAGCAAGTTCTGCTACGAGGGGACATGGGATGAGGGTGAAGGGAGATAGATTCAGGAGTGATATGCGTAAATATTTCTTTACGGAAAGAGTAGTGGATCCGTGGAATAGTCTCCCAGTGGAGGTGGTAGAGATGAGGACAGTAACTGAATTCAAGAAAGCATGGGACCAACACAGAGGATCTCTAAAGGCAAAAAGTGGACTGTTGTAGTTGTTATGGAAGGACAGACTAGATAGGCCATGTGGTCTTTTTCTGTCGTCATATTTCTATGTTTCTATGTGTGCTTTATGTACTTATATGTGACTTTATGCAACACTTGAATCTGGTATCATATAATAATGGGCTTAACCACCCTGTGAAACAACAAAAAATATGTATGTATTTAAAGAAAGAGGAGTGATATCCTTTTGTTACAAGAAACTCATATGCCATTGACTCTTTTTGTACCAAACTCTGCGTAGATTGGCTGGGGGAGCATGTTTATGCACCTGCCATTCATAAGAGGCAGGGTATCTATTTTTTTTTCATAAGTCCTTGCAAGTGCACATAGTAAAGTGTTTTGCTGACCCCGATGGGAGGTGGTTGTTGCTTGTTGCCACTGTGAATGTTCAATCCATTTTTTTGCTTAATATATATGCCCCCAGTAGGCATGACCCTTCCTTTTTTTTTTTTCCTCCCTCTCAGTTCTTGTTTTGGAATATATTGTTAGAGATATTGTTGTTGCAGGGGACTTTAACCTGGTATTGGATAATGTTTTGGATAGGCAATCCACTAGTCCGCACTAGTCTAGGGCCTGGAGGGGGAGGTTTATGGGATGATGGAGATGGCGGCATTGGTGGACCTTTCGTGCTTGTGGCAGCCGATGGAACAAGGGTATACTTTTTACTTTAACTCGCACTCTACTTATACCAGAATTGTGTATTTCTTAATACGTAAATGCTTGTTGCAGAGCCTGGAAGATATACAGATTCATCCTATACTACTCGCAGATCATGCCGCCATTTCCCTCATATTGCAATGGGAGGACCTAGAACATCAAGTCAGGATCTTGGAGATGCAATAACGGGTACTTGTCTGACTCGGACTTTTTTCAGTGAGTTCTTGAGTTCACAGTGAAATTTTTTCCCAGGAATGACGCAGATGAAATTTCTTTCACTAATGTCTGGGAAGCTTATAAGGTCTTCTTAAGAGGAGAGATTATTAGCTACTCATCCTGGAAGCGGAAGCAGTTGGCATTACAATTACAGACTTTAGAGACTGAACAAATGGGAGAATCCAAGATGGCGTGCTGAAGGGAGTGCTGTGCGGCTGTCTTCTTAATTTATGGGGAAAAGGAAAGTAAAAGGGGCGCAGAAGCCCTCCTCTACCCCTGCAACCTCGACCCCGTTACCTTCTGCGGGTGGCCCGCTTGACGCTTTTGTGGTCTCACGGCAGCGGTCTGGTCAGGAACCGGCGATAAGTGGCCTGGGGAGTCTCTCGGCTGATTTGAGTTCGGCGCGGGAGGCTCTGGACCCGATATCTCATCGCCGGAGCAGTGGCGGCCCCGCAAAGTGCCTGTGCTGAATGGGACTCCGGTGCCGATGGTGAGCCCTCCCCTGGTTTCAGATAGGGGAGTGGGGATCGGAGGGACGCCGGTTCTTCGGAGCAGCGGTTTGGCTGCGGTTAGTCCCGGTGTATTCAGTGAGTCAATGGTGGCCTCAGGGGTTCCTGCTGTCTTGGAGGTGGAACGAAGGAGAATGGAGGCTGGTGCGGAGGGAACAGCTGTTTCATTTTGTTTTCCTCTTCAGAAACCAGTGGAATTTACACTTGAAACGATCTGGTCTGCAATCGTTAAACTTGGTGAACTTTTGGTTCCTCAGATCTCGTCTGTTTCCTCACAACTTCAGGATCATACTGGACTCCTGCAACAACACACGCTGGAGATTTCGGCGGTGCAGAGCTCTGTTTCGGATTTGCAGCAGAAAATTACATTGGTTGAAGACTCCGGCCAAAGTTACCAAAAGGACTCTATGGCTATGCAATTGAGGTTGGAAATCTTGGAAAATCACTCTCGATACTCTAATTTACGTTTGATTAATTTCCCTAAGGCCCCTTCAATGGGATCAAAGGAAATGCTTAAGAAATATATGTTGGAAATTTTGGGGGTACCTGTAGAGTCACATCCTCCCTTGGTTAAGTTGTATTATCTACCTGTTAAAAAGAAGATAGAGGGAGGTGGGGACATACCGGGGGTAAATGTAGCTGATTCTTTATTTATTTATTTATTTATTTAACTGCATTTATATCCCGCTTTTCACCGGGTCAAAGCGGTGGAACACGTAACATAGGACGGGGTAATTTTTTGGGTGGGGCCATCACCAAGGTCAACAATTAATGATTTGGGTAGACATAGACATAATTTACTCCTGTTGAATCTAAGTATTAGGTCATGGTGGTAGAAAGATGTTCACGGAATAGGATTGTCTTCAGCTGTTTCCTAAATGATGTGATGTCAGCGTTGTTCTTGATGTGATTTGGTAGAGAGTTCCAGAGGGATGGAGCATAAAGTTCGAATGCTCTGTTGCAGGTCCGTTGTGTGGATTTGGTTCTTTTGTGGGGGACAACGATAGAGTTATTGGAGGAATGTCTGGTTGATCTGTTGTGGGATGGTCGAGGCAGTAAGGGGTGTAGTGAGGTGTTCTGTGTGTGGTGGATTGTTTTGTGGATGAGTAAGATAGCTTTGTACTTGATTCTTGCTTGCACTGGAAGGAGGTGAAGGTCTCTTAGGATTGGGGTGATGTGGTCCCGTTTTTTTGCATTTTGAATAATCCTTGCTGTAGTGTTCAAGGCTGTACGGAGGGAGTTGGTGTGCGAGGCAGGAAGTCCATGATAGATTATGTTGCAGAAGGTCCAGGTGAGGGAGTGTCACTGCTTGCATTACTGTCCTGAAGTCGTGATGTTCTAGGAGGGGCCGGAGGCGTTGAATAGTTTTGGCTTTGTGGAATATCATCCCGGCGGTTTTGTTGATTTGTTGTTTGAGGGTGAGAGCTTGGTCAATGATGACGCCTAGATATCTTATTTGAGGCTGGATTTGTATTTGTGTGGTACCCATGTTGAGGTGGGTAGGTGGTTTGAAGTCCGGTTCTTTTGTTACTATTAGGGCTTCGGTTTTCTTTATGTTGATGGATAGATTGTTCTCCTGTAGCCAGTTGGCCACGTCGTTGAAGCAGGCTGATAGCTGTTCGTTTTTTGGGTTGGTGGTTGTAATTGGTGCATAGAGCATTATGTCGTCCGCGTAGATGTGGAAGTTGATGTTGTGGGTGCGTATGATTGAGCATAGTGGACGGAGATAGATGTTGAACAACATGGCAGATAGGGTGGATCCTTGGGGTACTCCTTGTAGTTGTTGATAGGGGGACGAAGTTGCAGAGAGGGTGCGGATCCGTTGCTGTCTGTTAGTTAAGTAGGATTTGAACCATTGGAGTACAGTGTCTTTGATTCCAATTGTTTGTAGTCTGTGTATGAGGATTTCGTGTGAGATTGTGTCAAAGGCCGCTGATATGTCTAGGAAGATCAGGATGTATCCCGAATCTTTTTCTTGAGTTCCGATGATGAGTGTGTTCATTAGGATGGTCATGAGGGTCTCAACTCCATGTAGTGGTCGGAAACCGTGTTGCTGTGGGTCGAGTATGTCGTTGGTGTCTAGATGATCTTGAAGCTGGTGTTGGACTATCTTTTCTATTATTTTGGCGGTGAGGGGGAGGCTTGCCACTGGCCTGTAGGAGGTGGGGTCCATGGGGTCCAGGTTGTTCTTCTTTATGGTTGGTCGGATGATTGATGTTTTGAGGGCATCCGGTATGTATCCTTGTTTAAAGGATTCGTTTACGATGTGAGTTAGTGGAGCACTCAGGTCTTCCTTGGTTTTCTTTATCCATTCGGTAGGGCAGGGGTCTAGTGGAGAGGTGGTGGTGTTCAGACAGGAGATGGTGGAGGATATCTCTTCTTTTGAGGTTTCGTTGAATGTATCCCAGTCAGCGTTTATGGTGATTCCGGGGCACGTTTTTGTGGCTGTAGCACAGCGGTAAGGTTGCTGAGGTTGCTGAAATTGTTTGTATTGTCGGGCCAAGAGATCTGAGGGGATATCTGGGGGTTGATCGGACGTGGTTGGTGCCTTTGTCAGTTTTTTGGCAATTTGAAAGAGTTCTCGAGGTTTGTTTGCAGCAGACGTGATGATTTTGGTGTGGTAGTTTCTCTTTGCGTTGTCTGTTTCTGAGTGGTAGGCAGCGAGTTCATATAGGTATTGCTTTTTGTCTTCGTCATTTTTGGTTTTCCTCCATTTTCTTTCTGCTCTTCTAAGTTTTGTTTTCAGTTTCCGGTGGTCAGGGTGAACCAGCGGGCCTTTGAGGAGATGAGTTTGTTGCTGGTCTTGTTTATATCTGCTTTGGATGCTGTGGAGATTGTGGTGTTCCAGTTGTCCATGAGGTCATCAAGGTTGTTTGAATTCATATGTAGATTAGGTAGGGTCAGTGTCAGGAAGTCTTCTTTGTTGAATGCTTTGAATCTCCGTGTTTGTTGAGCGTTTCCTCTGTTTGTTTTTGGTTGATATGCATGGGAGAAGTGGATGACGTAGTGGTCTGACCATGGGACTGGTGAGATTGTTGGACTGCTGCATGAGGTGGATGTTTGGGAGTTCAGAAATATGAGGTCCAGTGTGTTTCCTTTTTCGTGTGTTGGTTCGTTTATGATCTGCGATAGGTTCATTGCTGTCATGGCGTTCAGGAATGTTTCCGTTTGCGTGTCTTGGAGGGATGGGAGATTGAAGTCTCCTAGTATAATTGGTTCTTTTGTTGGGTTGATGCTCTCAGAGATCAGGTGCAGTATCTTTGGCAAGTCAGAGTTTGCGGCAGGTGTTCTGTAGACCAGACATATTGTGAGGTTTTTGTTAGTGAGGGTGAGGATGTCTGCTTCGTCGGAGGTTTCAGAGGTGATGGTCCGCAGGTGGAGGTTGTCCTTTGCGATGATGGCTACTCCTCCGCCCTTTGCGTGCGTTCGGGAGCAGTGATGGAAGCTGTATCCGGTTGGCGTTAGTTGGTTCATTATTACTGTGTCCGTTTCTGTTAGCCAGGTTTCCGTTATGCATAGGATATCAGTCTTCTCAGATATGATCAGGTCTTGGAGCATGTGGTATTTGTTCCTGGTGGAGCGTGCGTTTAGATGTTACAGCTTTGCTGGAGACCTCTTTAGTGGATACTATTACTCCTGCTACTTTAATTGCAACTTTTGCACTACCCTCGGACAGGGATTGGTTTCTTAAAATGTTTTTTCGTAAAAGGGATGTTACTTTTCTGGGTCTGACTTTCGGGTCTTTCCAGACCTTGCAAGAGTGACCCAGAAACGTCGACGGGACTTTTTACTGTTACGTCCCGCTGTGTTGATGTTGGGTGCTCAGTTTTTTCTTAAATTTCCCTCAAAATGTATTATCAAAATGACTTCCGCTACATATGTTTTCTATGATCCTTCCCAGTTGCTTGCCTTCATTAATGCCCGTCGTCCCTCTGATACAGTGTAGGTGTCATTGCAAATGATAGTACCTGACTGTTTCCCTCCAGCGTTATTTCCTCACTTATAATGTAATATTCTTTTTCTTAGTTGGATTCTCCCTCTTTTGGTGGGCTGTGGCAGGAACAGGTTTTTGTTTTGATTTCCTGTTATATTAATTACATGTGGGGTGGGATATTTGCTGACCTATGTAACCTGTTTCCTTTATTTTCCATTCAAGTGTGTTTTGCTTGGATTTTTTGTAAAAATCAATAAATAGAAAATTAAAAAAAGAAAGAAATTTTCCAAGCCAGTTCAGAGCAAGTCTTGAAATCCCCAACATAAATAACTAATCCATCAAAATTGATGGCTAACTGTGTTTTGGATCTTACTGCAGTTTTCAGTAATCTTATGTCATCCATCATTAGATCATTAGAGAGAGACATTATGCTTGGCAAGATAGAAGGTCAACGCAAAAGAGGAAGGCCAGCAATGAGATGGATCGATACAATAACAGCAGCTACGGGTACCAGTCTGTCAACAATGAGCCGTCTGACTGAAGACCGAACACAATTTAGGATAGCTATCCAGAGGGTCGCCATGAGTCGACTCCGACTCGACGGCACTTAACAACAACAACAACATGTCATCCATCAAGGCCACTAGCAAGGTCTCTATTTCAAGGCCCCATGGAAGCCTTACTGCATTGGATCCAGATCATCCACAAGATCTAGATAGGAATGTAATTACTACATCACACTAGTCACTAATTGTAAGACCTTTTCCATCTCGTGTATAGCAAATCTGTCTCGAATACAAGATCTGTTACAACCCCTTTGCATCCCATTACCCTCACTATCATAACCTCCTTGTCCTAAAGCAGAGCTCTCAGCCTAGACTGGAAATATGCATAGATCCACTTTATTTCTTTAAAAACTAAAACCTGACAGCTTGGACCTTTTGAAAAGGCAGAAGACTGTTGCTTGCCCTTGTCAAAAAGCTCCTAACCACTGTAGAATAGCTCTTGTCCAGAATTCCCTGTTTGCTTGATATGGCAAATAAAGTAGTAGTCTGTTTCTAAAAAAAACAAAAAACCCAAAAACATGATCTTTGTAAAATGTTTAATTTTACTTTTCCACATGGTTTTGACATCTTCTGTATCTTATTTCTGCTGTTTTATACTCCCAAACATCTAAGTTCCCATTTGTCTTCCAGTAATACTCCGAAACCAGGCAATAAAACCTCTTTCCACAAGCTAATGTGCTTTATCATCCTGGAGATTTCCTAGCAATCTGATATGGACTTGTTCCATCTATTTATTTATTTAACTGCTTTTGATATACTGTTTTTCTACCAGGCAAAACGGTTTACATGGAACAATTGGAACACGTGTTTGAATAGGCAACTTGAACTAGAACATCAAAACAAAGGGAAGGGAAATTTGTAGGAGGGTACAACTTAGCAACTATGTTACAGAGATCTTGTGCAAGGGAGAAGAGGTGTGGTGGGGTAGAGTTGGGCTGTTGAGAAAGAGGGAGTCTTGTGATAAGATGAGGGGTGGGGAAAATAGTGAGGGATAAGTCGGCCTTAGGTGTTTAAGGAGGAAGGGTGATGTGGATAGTATGTGTGGGTGGGGAGTGGTCTTTCTGGGGGCTTGCTGTAAAGGATGCACCGTAGTGTTCAAAGACACATGGTTTAAGGTGTGTTTGAATAAGATGTGAGATTAAATGCCCCGTAATGTGGTGGTGGTGGTGGTGGTGGTGGTGGGGGGGGGGGGGCGGGTAGCTGGTTCCAAATGGTGGGAGCATGTGCGTTGTGATCTCTTGTGTAGCTGAGGTGGGAGGGAGAAGTAGATTCGGTGCATTCTGTTGTCACAGTCTGTTGGTGTTGAAACGTCTGATGAGTGATTCTAGCTGCTCTGTGGAGGTATTGATGCGCTCGCTCTATAGGTGATGGCGAGTACCTTGAACTTGATCCTGGGTGCGACAGGGAGCCAGTTGAGAGATTTCAATGTGGGAGTGTCTGGAGACTTTGGCTATAGTGCGTACTGCAGTATTTTGGGTAAGCTGTGAGGAGGCAAGGGTGGCCTTGGGAAGCTCATGGAGGATGTAGTTGCAGTAGTCGTGCAGTGGTGTGATGGAGGTTTGGCATATTGCATGTAGGCTTTCAGGAGGAAGGAGGGGGCGTAGGTTGCGGACAGATCAAAGTTTAAAGTAAATATTTTTGGTGATGTTCCTGATATGGGGTTGAAAATGTAATAGATGATCCAGAGTGCCTCTGAGGAACTTGATCTGACTTGTATTTCGGTGTCTTCGAATTTGATGACGGGAGGTGGTATGAAGTTGTGATCTCTGGCCACATGAAGGATCTCCATCTTGTTAAAAATCATTGCAAGCTTATGCAGCTGTAGCCAGGTGACAATTGCTTTGAAACAGGCAGTGAGGGTTGGAGTAGTCGGAGGAGGTGGTCTGAAATGGAGTGAATATCATATCGTTGGCATAGGGTTGGTAGCTGATGTTAAACTTCTGAATAACATAACAAAGGGGTCTAATCAAACTGTTAAAAAGGAGGGAGGAGAGCGCAGACCCCTGTGGGACTCCTTGGGGAAGGATGTAAGGTGTAGATGACTGGTGACCTATTCTTATAAGTTGGGTGTGCTGGGATAGATAGGAGTGGATCCGTTTGAGTGGCTTGTCTTGAGCTGGTGTTGAGCTGGTTAAATAGGATTTGCTGGGTCACAGTGTCAAAGGCTGCAGAGATGTTGAGAAAGAGAGTAATACATAACCAGAGGATGGTTTTTCAGCTCCAGCAACGAGTGTAGTTAAGAGGAAGGTGAGTAGTGTCTCAGCACTGTGGAAGGGGTGGAATCCATCATGTTGATTGTGATCAAGTGGAGCATATGTGTCAACGTGCTTCTGAAGTTGAATCTGGACAGCATTTTCGATGATTTTGGCAAGGAAAGGTATGCTGGCTATAGGTCTGTAGGAGGCAGGTGAGGTGGGATCAAGGTTAGGTTTCTTCAGGATAGGTCTAACGGATGCTTGTTTTAGAGCAGGTGGGAGGTAGGCTTGCATGAAGAATGGTGGATATGAATGGTAACATCTGTGTCTTTGTTAGCTTGATCCAGAATACTGGACAAGGGGTCTAGTGGGGATGTGCTGGTGTTGATGTGTGAGATGATGTTTGAGTTCTTTAGGAGGGGATATCTCTGAACATAGTCCATTGTTGGGTAGAGGATGTTGTGTTGGAGAGAGGAGGTATATTGAGGGTAGAGGTGGAGTGCTGCTTTATGTTTGG
Source organism: Ichthyophis bannanicus (assembly GCA_033557465.1). NCBI lineage: Eukaryota > Metazoa > Chordata > Amphibia > Gymnophiona > Ichthyophiidae > Ichthyophis > Ichthyophis bannanicus. The sequence continues at coordinate 122,507,481 of CM066033.1, read as the reverse complement.
AAATGAGGAAGTCAGCAATCACCTGGGGGTGGAGGTCATGGTTCTGGGGTTGAGAAGGATCTCCAGTGAGGGTTCTGACTAGGCCGAAAAGTTATTTTGGCTTATTAAGAGCATGGAGGAGGATATTGTGGTGCTCACTTTTAGCATTAAGGGTGTTGGTGGAGTAAGTTGTGCGTTGGGCTAGGTAGATGGCTTGTAGCTGCGGGCCCTTGGATTTTTTCCATCTTCTTTCTAGCTTTCTAAGGGAATGTTTCTGTTCTCTAAGACAGGTGGAGAACCATGGAGCGTGAGGTCGGCAGGTTTTGGGGGTGGGGGGCATGAGGTGAGGCCTTGGTTGCTTCAGTGATGGTGGAGTTCCAGGTATCTACAATTGAATTGAGATCTGAGTGATGAATTGTGTTTTTCAGTATAGGGATGGTGTTTTGTAGGAAGGAGGGTTCATTGAAGGTGAGGAATCTCCTTGTTGTAGGATGTCTGAGAAGGGGGAGGGTAGTTGAATAATAGGGCTGGAAGAGTGAAGGTTATTAGGTGATGATCTGACCATGGGATGGAGGTGGAGGAGGGGGAAATGGGGTGAGATGAAGATAGAAGGTCGTCGGGGAGGAAGAGTAAATCAAGGGCACCTCCTTTCGAGTGAGTCGAGGTGTTGATAAGCCGTGTAACATGCAGGCCATTCATGGCTGGAGGAATGCATTGATTTGGTTGGTGTTGGCTAAAGGAATGCTTAGATCACTGTGGAGAATGGGATGTTGTTGGTGGGAAGCATGGGAGTATACTGTCTCGAAGTGTATCAAGCTGTTCTGCATTGTGGTGCGGTGCTCTATAGACAAGGCAAATGATGAAATGTTTGTTGCTGATGATGAGGGTATCTAGTCCATGAGAGGATGTTGAACTGGTTGTGGTGAAGCCAAGGCACTTGTTTGATAGGATGCAGACCCCTCCGCCCCAACTGTTACTTTGTGGGCAGTTATGAATATTGTGGGTGGTGGTATTCAGCTGGTTAAGCAAGACATTTTCAGGGTCCGTGAGCCATGTCTGTCACGCAAAGGTGGTCTATTTCATCGTCGGAGAGGTGGTCAGCAATAGTTTGTATTTTATTACGGGCAGAGCATGCATTGACCAGGCTACATTAGATTGAGTGATCAGGGTGAGCTTTGTAGGGGGTTGGTGACTGAGGGAGAAGAAGTGGGGATGTGGAGGAGTTGGGAGTGTCTTCTGTATTGGTGATTATTTAGTGGGGACCAAGAGGTGAGTGGGAAAGGTCTTGGGAGGTATGTGGTTGGAATGGGGGAAGGGAGGGTCGTGTGGGCTGAAAAGCAGCATATGACTAAGGAGGAGAGGTATAAGAGTGCAAGCCAGTTATGTAGGTGAGGCATGGCTAAGTGTTATTTCTGGAGGGGAGGTGGGGGAAGGAGATTGTATTGCTAGGTTAAATTGGTTGAGGAGGTGGCAGGAATATGGTGCAGGGTGATGTGTGCAAAAGGACAGCAAAGCAGGTTGGGTGGTAAAAGCTGTTAAATAGGTTAACAATTAAGAGCAATAGAGCATTGAGAGACATAAGATAGCATAGTAACATAGTAAATGACGGCAGATAAAGACCAATATGGTCCATCTAGTCTGCCCAGTAAGATGGCAAGAGTAGGTGCACCTGCTGCTCTGTGCAGGCCACCCCTCCCCATGTCTGTGTGTTAGGGGTGAACCCACCGCTGCGTGTAGGACACCCCTGTATGTTGAGAAATTAGTTAAGTTTATTTTGATTTTATCCTGTTGCTGTAAAGGGATCCACTGTGTCTGTCCCATGCATTTTGGGATAATGCTAGTGTATGAGTGTTGGTGAAATAAGGCAGAGCAATGAATAGAGAAGAACTAAAACTAGCAATACAGAGTGGTATCAGTAAAACTGAAGTGCATAAAAGGTGAGCATATGAGATCTGATACAATTGGAATAAGGTAGTATAATTGTTATGGGAATTGAGAAGTCAGGCAAGATGTGGCAATGGATAAAAAAGAGACTTACGTGATAGCAAGAGAAAGTATTGTTACATTGTCAGAGGTTTGCTTGGAGTGCCTCAGGACCGTGTCCTCAGGCACGGGCCTGCCTTCACACCCTTGCTTTTAAAACCAGAGAGTAGTTACTGATAGGTTCCGGTGGTGGGGAGCGGGGGAGGAGTTTATTTGCCCGCTTCCTTTTGCTGCTGCTGATTGGGGACTGTATGCTGGCTGCTGGCTCCTTCACACCCTTGCTTTTAAACATTTTTCTACAACACCCTCCTTGGGCTCAAGAATCCTTTTTTTTTATTTACAAATCCTTAAAAATGACGATATCCATCATCTTCTTTTTATATACCAACTTTTCACTTTTTGCACATCTTCTCTATCCTTAGAATAAGCCTTCCTTGCCAATGAAAATTTAGTAACAAATGATATGACCAAGGCACCTTAGTGGCCCTTGTTTCTGAGGATCCAAATTTTAAACTCGTAGCTACAAGGAACAAGTAGCAGATCCAAGGTGTGACCCTTCATGTGGATTTGAGGTGGGTTTAATATGACTAAATCCATTATATCAAACATCTTCCTAACATGCTGTGTAAGAGGGGATAAGGGGATAAAAGCATCTTCCAAATAAATATTATGCTTGGCTGTTTAGATAACAAATCAATTAGGAGATCAAACAATACGCCATCTCTAATAATCAGCACATTTGAGGCTACACATCAACAAAGTCTTCAACTCTGGATCAGACTGAAAAGTTAGTATTATATATTCACATCTGGCAAGTTGAGTGCTTTAACCATCAGCGATGGATATATTTTAATGCAGTTGGTTTATATTTCATTATTTATTGATTAAGTTGGTTGGTCTGTTTTTGGACAGCAATAGTGATCTCTATTATCTAGCGGCTACACCCCCATTACCTCTTCCACCAGATCCTGTGTACCAGTAAGGACTTGGTCTAAAGTACTTTCTCCTCTGCTCCTTGAAGCAGTCCATTATGTCATCTAGAAACGTTACCTCCCTAGCATGCCCTGATGAGACCTTTATCTAGCCAATACTGGGTAACTGAAATTGACTTCTTCAGGGGTATGGGAGGGAAGCAGGGGCAGGAGGGAATTGGTTGTAGCCTTTTGCGATGATGCTGCAGAAGTGTATGGCTGCACACAATTATAAATGTATGTACATACAAGCATAATCAGGCCTTAATATGACTCAGATTTTGTGGTATCCTATTAGCGATAATTTAGATGTTTTGTTAATTACTGAATCTTGGCTCACTGAGTCAGAGGGGGCTAGTATGCAGTAAATTGTGCCCACTAAGTTATGCAATGATACATCAGCCTAGAATAGTTAAATGAAGGGGGGAGTCATCACAGCATTCCCACACTCTAACATACAATGCTGTGAATGGAATGCTGTGATGACCTTCCCTTTGGCATCAACTTACCCTGATGGAGAGAGCTCATCTTGAAATACAGACTGTTGGGATATCACAGGAGAAGGAACCTTCATCGGGTGAATTTGGTAAAGGGTTTCTTTATACTGGGATGCCAATTGAGGAAGGACTGTTACCAGTTCATCCAGCTTAAGGTAAGTGTGTTTGACAGGACATTTTTCAATAACTTTTGAGAGTCAAGTTTAAGTGCAATGAAAAAAAAAAGTCTATCATGAAAACACATTTATTTAGACATTGTCTGGGACATAGAAACGTGAAAGCAGAATTAAAACATACAGCCTATATAGTCTGCCCTTCCATACCAACTACTGTAGTCCCTTTTTTACCTTTAGAGATCTTTTGTGTCGGTCCCATGCTTTCTTGAATTCATTTACTGTCCTGGTCTGTACTACCTCGACTGGGAGATTATTCCATGCATCTACCACTCTTTCCATAAATAAATATTCCTGATCGTATCTCCAGTCTAGTCCCGGACCTCTGGGTTGTCTACCTTAATCAGCAGCTTGGAGACTGAGGAACCTCCTTCTTTTCATGATGTCACCAGCATAACTTCCCAGGAGCCGCCTCCACTTCCCAGTTGTCTCAGTCTCCAAGCAGCTGAAAGGGTGGTCTGCCCGGAGGTCCGGGCTACCTGGAGGAACAATTAAGTATTCTGTGGGTCAATAGTATTTTAAGAGAAAAAGGAAAACAAAGAAGGGCATATGTAGCAAGGCTCTGCTTATTTGGCAGCTGTACCTTTAAGTTGCGCAATAGTGCCCCCCCTCTCCAGTTGGTACGTGGGGCAGGCTGCTTTTTGGCGAGGAGTTAAAGAAGTTAGTTAAAGATCTTGGCGAATCTAAGGGGGGCAGATTGCCCGAGGACAAGCCTAAACAAGCTAGGGGGATCTCGAGAGGCAAAGGCCCTATGAGAGATTTCCGTAGGTTTCGGTTTCAGCGCTTTAACTCCGCCCAGAGAGGTAGGCTTCCCAACAGAACCCAGGGGTTCTGAGGCTTTCGGGGAGCGGGTAGAGGTTTTGGGGCCTCTCCCTCCTCTTCCTTATCCAATCTTAGGAAGCCCCAATGATGCCAAGGGGGCTCAGGCGCCTTTAGCAGCCATCGGAGGTCAGCTGCAGGAATTTTATGCTGCCTGGGCCCGAGTCACGTCAGACCAGTGGGTGCTGGAGATTATTCGAGAAGGATACGCCCTGGAGTTTCGGTCACAGGTGCGGGACTCCTTCGTGCGGTCCCCCGGCAAGTCGCCCAGCAAGCGCGAGGCGATAGGGGAGACGGTTTAAAGGCTCCTGCACCTAGGAACGATCGTCCCGGTTCCTCGAGACCAACTCGGGTCCGGACGATACTCCATTTATTTCGTAGTATCAAAGAAAGACGGAGGTTTTTGACCAATTTTGGATCTCAAGGGCGTGAATCGCTGTCTCCGAGTGTCGCACTTTCATATGGAGACACTGCGTTCAGTGATTGTGGCGGTAAGAAAAGGCGAGTTCCTGACGTCCCTGGACCTCTCGGAAGCGTACCTCCACATTCCCATTCACCCAGAGCATCAGTGTTATCTGCGCTTTGCGGTCCCTTTTGGCCAGTTTCAGTTCCGGGCGTTGCCGTTTGGCCTTGCGACGGCTCCCCGCACGTTCACCAAGATTATGGTGGTCGTCGCGGTGGCGTTGCGGAAGGAAGGGATCTTGGTGCATCCGTACTTGGACGATTGGCTGATTCGAGCGAAGTCCAGCGAGAGCGAGCGAGTCACGGCCCGGGTGGTAGCTTTTCTGGAGAGCCTAGGCTGGGTGGTGAACCTGGGAAAGAGCCATCTCATTCCGTCTCAGAATCTGGAGTACCTGGGGGCTCGCTTCGACACGGAGTCAGGGCACGTGTTTCTTCCGCGGCTACGAGCCCAGGGATTGCGCAGTCGGGTGCGCCAGTTTTTGGCCTGTCGGGCGCCCTCGGCTTAGAGGTACCTGCAGCTATTAGGCACGATGGCAGCCACCATAGAGGTGGTTCCTTGGGCGAGAGCTCACATGAGACCTTTACAGAGGGCTATGCTTCGAAGATGGTCGCATCAGCGAGATTCTCTGGCGAGCCGGCTGCCTTGTCCAGCGGAGACGTGTGTGGCCCTCCGTTGGTGGTTGACTCCGGAGTCGCTAGAGTGGGGGAGGCCGCTGGAAGCGCCAGATTGGGTGACTGTGACGACGGATGCCAGTCTGGTAGGCTGGGGGGCGCACGTCCAGGGCAGGTTCTCTCAGGGGCAATGGAGCGAGGAGGAGAGCACATGGTCAATCAACCGGCTGGAATTGAGGGCAGTGTCACTCGCCCTGCAGAGTTTTCAGAGAGACCTAGCTGGGTCGGCGGTTCGAGTGTTCTCGGACAACGCAACGGCGGTGGCCTATGTGACTCGGCAAGGAGGCACCGGCAGTGTGGCTCTGGAAGCGGAGGCCGATCATCTGTGCGCCTGAGCCGAAGAGAATCTACTGGCTCTCTCGGCGGCACATGTAGCAGGAGTGGACAATGTGCAGGCGGATTTCCTAAGTCGAGTAAAAGTGGACCCGGGGGAGTGGGTCCTGCATCCGGAAGTGTTCGAAAGCCTGCAGCGGCGCTGGGGAGTGCCGGTAATGGATCTCATGGCAACGTTCCAGTCGGCCAAGGCCAGCCGATTCTACAGCAGAAGAAAGGAGAGAATATCGGAAGGACTGGATGCCCTCATTCAAAGGTGGCCGGAGGATCAGCTGTTGTATGTATTCCCTCTGTGGGCCTTAATAGGCAGAGTTCTACAGCGGGTAGAGCGGCACCGGGGTCGCGTTATTCTCATCGCTCCGGATTGGCCGCGTCGTCCCTGGTACGCTGACATGGTGAGGCTTTTGGTGGAGAGGCCATGGCGTCTGCCGTGGCGCCCGGATCTGTTGTCACAGGGTCCGCTGTTCATGCCTCATCTGGATCGGTTCTCGCTTACGGCTTGGCTATTGAAAGGGCACGGTTGAAGGTGAGGGGATATTCTTCAGCGGTTATTTCTACCTTGCTAAAAGCCAGGAAGAGATCTACGTCATTAGCGTATGTGCGCGTTTGGAGAGTGTTCGAAGATTGGTGTGTCGGCAAGGCCTGTGAGGCGTTAAGAGCGACGGTACCTCAGATTTTGCAATTCTTGCAGGATGGGTTCGACAAGGGACTGGCGGCTGCTTCGCTAAAGGTGCAGGTAGCAGCGCTGGCCTGCTACAGAGGCAGTATAGGTGGACGGCCGCTTGGGGGACACAGAGATGTTAAGCGGTTCCTTCGGACGGTTTCTCTGTTACGGCCTCCGGAGAGACGGCTGGTGGCGAAGTGGAGCCTGCCCTTGGTGCTGGAGGTGTTGGAAAAAGAGCCCTTCGAGCCATTAAGTCGGGCTTCGGTTAAGGATTTGACCTTGAAGACTGTGTTTCTAGTGGCAATCTGTTCGGTGAGAAGAGTTTCCGAGATTGCAGGCTCTGTCTTGTAAGGAGCCGTATCTGTCGTTCTTCGAGTCGAAGATGGTGTTGAGACCTGTGCCAGCTTTCTTACCCAAGGTGGTATCGGCGTTTCATTTAAATCAGGTGATCTCCTTGCCGGTATTTACGGGGGGCGAGGGGGATCCGGGAACGCCGAATCAAAGGCTATTGGATGTCAAACGAGTGTTTGAAAAAGTATCTGCGCTGTACGGAGGTTTTCCGTAGATCTGACAGACTTTTTGTGCTTTTTGGGGGGCCGCGAAAGGGGGAAGCGGCTTCCAAGGCTTCTATCGCCAGGTGGATTAAGGAGGCGATTGCTTCGGCTTATGTGCTGAAGGGCAGAAAGGTGCCTGAGGGGCTGCGGGCCCATTCTACGAGAGCGCAGGCAGCATCTTGGGCCGAGTTGCGTTTGGTTCCACCTTTGGAAATTTGCAAGGCGGCGACTTGGTTATCTCTGAATCCCTTTATCAAGGGTCTTGAAGGACTAGAAAAAGAGACTGTTACTTCTGGAGAGAGATCTGCAACTGTGAGTATATACTTCTGGTAATTTTCTAAAAGGAATTCTTTGTATTAAAGCTAATTAATTTGTGAACCCACTATTTTTGTTAAATCAGTCAGGGCCTAGTAGCAGCAGTTTAAATTTAAAACACAGAGGAGACATTTCTGGTTACATTTCATACCCAGCAGAGAGCTTGTAGTCTAAATTTAATAGTCACTCAGGCCCTAGCATCAGCAAAGTACTTTTAGCTTAAATTTAAAACACAGAAGAGAGCTTTCTGGTTAAATTTAGAACATAGCAGAGAGCTTGTAGTTTACATTTCATAAGAAGTTAGAGCCTAGCAGCAGCTAAGAGCTATAATTTAAATCAAATCAGAATATAGCTTACCTCAGCAGCACAAGACAGGGTACTGTGTAGCAGCCCTCTTTTAATAAGTGTTATTTCCCTCCCTCTCTCCCCACACCCACCCACCCCTGGGATAATCGTAGCTTTATAGGTACTTACACATCTTACAAGACAGGAGGTGCTCTCAGGTGAAGCTCATTACCCAAATCAGTCATACACTAAGGACCTGAGATTGGTTAAGCTTCAGGTGAACAAGGTATATTACACGTATTAGGAGCAGTTTTATTAGTATAAATATCCATAGCAACCCTTAGTAAGTAAAGAACTTAGATCTAAACACAAACTTAAAACTAAGATGCAGACAGCAGTCCAGCAACGGGATGGGGGCTTTACAGTCTTTTGCATCGAGTGTCACATGTATGATTTTCTCCCAGTTGGTGAGAGGTCTTACGTGTGCACTAGGTGCAAGGAGCTCTTTGCTCTCAGGGAACGAGTCCGTTCTCTAGAGGCTAAAGTAGCAGACTTGGAAAGCATAAGACAGACAGAGAGGTACATAGACGAGACCTACAGGGATATAGTCCTGAAGTCCCACCTCCAGTCTGGCAGCATCCCTGTTGCCATGGAGGAGAGAGGTCACGTGACAGGAGAGCATCACCCTGGTGTGGCAGGAAGTGATCCTGTAACTAGGACCTGTTCTCCAGGTGATGTAAAACCCTCTCGCACCGAGGAAGTTTCTCCAGGGCCACGTGCCCATGAGGGAAGGGTTAGGACAGCCGTTATAATTGGTGATTCGATCATTAGGCATGTAGATAGCTGGGTGGCTGGTGGACCTGAGGATCGCCTGGTAACATGCCTGCCTGGTGCGAAGGTAGCGGACCTCACACGCCACCTAGATAAGGTCTTAGATAGTGCTGGGGAGGAGTCTGCTGTCTTGGTACATGTCGGTACCAATGACATAGGAAAATGTGGTAGGGAGGTTCTGGAGGCTAAATTTAGGCTTTTAGGTAGGAAGTTGAAATCCAGAACTTCCAGGGTAGCATTCTCCGAAATGCTTCCTGTTCCACACGCAGGACCCAAAAGGCAGGCAGAGCTCCGGAGTCTCAATGTGTGGATGAGACAATGGAGCAGAGATCAGGGGTTTGGATTTGTTAGGAACTGGGGAACATTCTGGGGAAAGGAGGTGCTCTTCCGAAGGGATGGGCTTCACCTTAACTGGGATGGAACCAGGCTGCTGGCATTAACCTTTAAAAAGGAGATAGAGCAGCTTTTAAACTAGATATTAGGGGAAAGCCGACAGTCGCCCAAGAGCGGATGGTTCGGAAGAATGTATCTTTGAAGGATACTACCAAAAGCAGAGAGGTTCCACAAAAGAGTAAAGTAGGCCAAATGCCCTCAAGTATGGAGCAGACAGAGCTTAAAGATCGTAAATTACCCATGTCTAACAATAGCCAAATTAATATGAATAAAATACATTCTCTAAAATGCTTGTATGCAAATGCTAGAAGTCTAAAAAATAAGATGGGAGAATTAGAATATATAGCACTAAATGAAAAGTTAGATATGATTGGAGTATCAGAGACGTGGTGGAAGGAGGACAACCAGTGGGACTCTGTGATACCTGGGTACAAACTATATCGTAATGATAGAGCTGATCAAATTGGTGGAGGGGTTGCTCTCTATGTTAGAGAGGGCATTGAGTCAGAAAGGATTAAAGTTTTGCAGGAAACAAAATCTGCTGTAGAATCTATATGGATTGAAATTCCATGTAAAAGGGGGAAGGCAATGGCAGTGGGGGTGTACTATCGAGCGCCTGGCCAGAATGACCAAATGGATGATGAAATGCTCAAAGAAATCAAGGAAACTAACAAAAGTTACAGCAGAGTAATAATAATGGGTGATTTCAACTACCCCGGTATCGACTGGGTCAGTGTCACGTCAGGACATGCTAGGGAGATAAAGTTCCTAGATGAAATAAATGACTGCTTCTTAGAGCAGCTGGTTCATGAACCGACCAGAGGGGAAGCCATATTAGACCTAATCCTTAGTGGAACACCAGATCTAGTGCAAGAGATAAGGTTGTTGGGGCCACTTGGCAATAGTGATCATAGCATGATCGCCTTTGATTTAATTAGTGGAGGAGGGATAGTAAGGAAATCCACAGTACTACCTTTTAACTTTCGAAAGGGAGACTATGATAAAATGAGGAAAACAGTTAAGAAAAAACTAAAAGGAGCAGTTGCAAAGGTTAAGGACGTACATCAGGCTTGGCTGTTGTTGAAAAATACTATCTTGGAAGCCCAGACCAGCTGTATTCCACGCTTTAAGAAAAGTGGAAGGAAGTCCAACAACTGCCAGCATGGTTTAAAGGTGAGGTCAGAGAGGCTGTTGCCAAAAAAGCATCTTTCAGAAAATGGAAAAAAGAGCCAAACGACGAAACCTGGAAACAGCACAAGCACTGGCAAGTCAAATGCAAGGCATTGATAAGGCAGGCAAAGGGAGAATTTGAGAAGAAGCTTGCTGCGGAAGCAAAAACGCGAAGTAAAGACCTTTTCAAGTACATTCATAGCAAAAAACCTGTGAGAGAGTCAGTAGGTCCATTAGATGATAAAGGTGTTAAAGGAGCACTAAGAGGCGACAAGGCGATAGCGGAGAGACTGAATGAATTCTTTGCTTTAGTCTTTACTGAGGAAGATGTAGGGATGTTACCCATGACTGAAGTGGTATTTAAAGGTGCGGAAGAATTGAAGGAAATTTCTATACATCGGGAAGATGTATTACAACTGTTAGATAAACTGAAGAGTAGCAAATCACCTGGGCCGGATGGTATACATCCAAGGGTGTTGAAAGAATTGAAATATGAAATTGCAGACCTGCTATTAGTAATCTGTGAACTATCATTAAAATCATCTCTAATACCTGAAGATTGGAGGATCGCCAGTGTAACACCAATTATTAAAAAGGGTTCCAGGGGTGATCCGGGAAACTACAGACCGGTGAGCCTGACGTCAGTACTGGGAAAAATGGTAGAAACCATCATAAAGAATAAAATTACTCAGCATGTAGATAGTCATGACCTAATGGGAGACAGCCAACATGGCTTTAGACAAGGAAGATCTTGTCTTACTAATCTGTTATGTTTTTTTGAAGGAGTGAATAAACAGGTGGACAAAGGTGAGTCGGTTGATATTGTGTATCTGGACTTTCAGAAAGCCTTTGACAAGGTCCCTCATGAGAGACTTTTGGCAAAACTAAAGAGTCATGGGATAGGAGGCAGTGTACTATTGTGGATCAGGAACTGGTTAAAAGATAGAAAGCAGAGGGTAGGGCTAAATGGCCAATTTTCCCAATGGAGAAAGGTGAATAGTGGTGTACCCCAGGGATCTGTGCTGGGTCCGCTGCTTTTTGACATATTCATAAATGACCTGGAAAGTGGAATAACGAGTGAGATTATCAAATTTGCAGATGACACAAAACTATTTAAAGTTGCTAAAACCCAAGAGGATTGTGGAAAATTGCAAGAGGATCTTGATAAATTGGAAGACTGGGCATCAAAATGGCAGATGCAATTTAATGTGGACAAGTGCAAGGTTATGCACCTAGGGAAGAACAACCCAAACTATGGTTACACGAAGCAAGGTTCCACATTAGAAACCACCACCCAGGAAAAAGATTTAGGCGTCATTGTGGATACCATGTTAAAACCCTCGGCCCAGTTTGCAGCAGCGGCCAAGAGAGCAAATAGAATGCTAGGTATGATAAGGAAAGGAATGGAAAATAAAACAAAAGATATTATAATGCCTCTATATCGTTCCATGGTGAGACCGCACCTTGAATATTGTGTGCAATTCTGGTCGCCGTATCTTAAAAAGGATATAGGGATTTTAGAAAAGGTTCAGAGAAGAGCCACCAAAATGGTAAAGGGGATGGAAGGATACTCCTATGAAGAGAGGCTAAAAAGGTTAGGGCTCTTTAACCTGGAAAAGAGACGGCTGAGGGGAGATATGATAGAAGTCTATAAATTAATGAACGGAGTGGAACGGGTAAACGTAGATCGATTGTTTACTTTATCAGAATATAGAAAGACTAGGGGACATGCAATGAAGCTACAGGGTAAACCATTTAAGACTAATAAAAGAAAAAATATTTTTTCACTCAACGTGTAATCAAACTCTGGAGTTTGTTACCGGAGGATGTAGTAAAGGCTGTTAGTGTAGCTGGGTTTAAAAAGGTTTGGACAAGTTCCTGGAGGAAAGGTCCATAAACCATTATTAAGAAGGGACCTAGGATATCAATGCTTGAACCAATACAAGCATTGTGGAACCTGTGTCCCTTGGGGAAACTGCTAGGTACATATGACCTAGATTGGCCACTGTTGGAAACAGAATACTGGGCTTGATGGACTTTGGTCTGACCCAGTATGGCATATCTTGTGTTCTTATGTTCTTAAGCATTATCGCAATGATGTGATGGCGCAGCAGGATGTGTGTTTTGGGGCGGCTGTTCTTCAGGGGGCTAAGCAGGGTCCCTCCCGTTGAATACTGCTCTGGTACTTACCCATAGGTCCGGGACTAGACTGGAGATACGATCAGGAAGGTGAAATTAGACTTACCTTGTTGTTCCTCGAGTAGATACAGTCTAGTCCCGTATCCCTCCCCAGGGCTGTGATTTTACTACAGCGCTACTCTGCAGAGGTTTTCAGGGTTCAGAGGTAAGCGTTGTTTATTGCTTGGGGGATTCCTGGCTCCGAGGGGAGTTAGCTGTGTCCTTGGCTTTCCACCGCAGTGGATTGGCGAAGGGGGGAGGACGATACTTCGCTGATTAAAGGTTTCTATATGATTAGGTTCAAAGTTTCAAGTTTCCCCATGTAGGTGTCGGGGAGTAGTTAATTTGAGTTTCTAGATCAGATAGCGGGAGTGAGATCAATTGAATGTTCTGTAAATACTTACTTGCTTCTCCGGTGAGTCTGCTTTGTCAATAGGAACTGGGAAGTGGAGGCGGCTCCTGGGAAGTTATGCTGGTGACATCATGAAAAGAAGGAGGTTCCTCAGTCTCCAAGCTGCTGATTAAGGTAGACAACCCAGAGGTCCGGGACTAGACTGTATCTACTCCAGAACAACAATTAGCAGGTGTCTAATTTCACCTTTTTGTATATTACGCTTGAGTCTTTCCCCTTTAACTTTCATCCTATGCCCCCACATTGCATCACTTTCTTTCAGTCAAAAGAGGATCTCCTCTGCAGTTATGCATTGGAGGTATTTAAACATCTCTATCCTATCTCCTGCCTTTCCTCCAAAGTATACATAAGATCTTTGTCTGTACCATATGCCTTATGACGAAGTCCACTGACCATTTTGGTAGCCACCCTCTGCACAGACTCCATCCTGTTTATATCCTTTTGAAGGTGTGGTCTCCATAATTTTGTACAAGATACTCCAAATGAGGTCACACCAAAGACAGAGGCACTATCACCTCCTCCTTGCTGGCCATTCCTCTCCCTATGCACCCAAGCATCATTCTGGCTTTCGCCGTCACCTTTTCTACCGTTTAGCCACCTTAAAATCCTCAGAAATAATCATGCCCAGGTCCTGCTCTTCTTTCCTGGACAGAAGTACTTCACTCCCTATACTGTACCACTACCTTGAATTTTTGCAGCCCTGGTGCCTGACACTGCATTTTTTTAGCGTTAAACTCGGCTGCCAAGTTCTTGACCATTCTTCAAGCGTATTAGATCCCTCCTCATGTTATCTACTCCTTCCTCGGTGTCTACAAGAGGCAAATCTTACCCGACAGCCCTTCTGCAGTATTACTAACAAAAATGTTAAAAAGAATCGGACCAAGGACCTATCCCTGCGGCACACCACTGGTTACATCCTTCTCCTCAGAGTAAGCTCCATTTACTTGTACCCTTTGTTGCCTCCCACTCAACCAGTTTCTAACCCAGTCAGTCATTTTAGGGTCTGTTCCTAGGATGCTAAATATATTTGTAAGTCGTTTGTGTGTAAAGGCTTTACTGATATCTAAGTTCGCTGCATCTAGGGCTCTCCCTCGGTCCAACTCTCTGGTCGCCCAGTCAAAGAAATTAATAAGATTTTCTGACAAGACCTGCTAGTAAGCCCATGCTACCTCGGATACTGCAATCCATTGGACTCCAGAAACCTCACTATCCTCTGCTTTAGCAGAGTTTCCATTAATTTACTCACAAGAATAACTGGACTGTAGTTTTCTGCCTCATCCTTACTTTTGCTTTTGTGTAAAGGGACCACATGTGCCTTTCTCCAGTTCTCTGGGACCACTCCCGACTCTAAAGAATCATTAAAAAGGTCAGACAGTAGAGCTGCTAGAACTTCCCCAAGGGAATGGAGAATCCATGGTATGTAACATGTCAAAGTATCAGTTCCTTTAAGTGAGACACGTCACCTGTTGTCCTTTAGACCAAATGATGGATGAGTTGAGTAAGTTGCAGTGTTCTATTTTGAACTCAAAAAATAAGTTACTGTTTTCTTCTGATGGTCCTATTTTGATTTAATTTAATATCTTTTAATACAGATTATTTTCATTACTTAAGGTAGTTGTGTTCTCTTTTTTTGGATTGAGTTGTCATTTGACCAACTTGGTTTTTGGGGTGGTTTAATGTCTGAAAACTACTGCTGTAGAATAATGAAGTGACTTCCGGTGACGTCATAGACCGAATGGCGGTGCACTGATTGAGCTCCGCCACAAAACCCCATCTAATGTAAAAAAGCAACCCCTAAAGTGGTGAAACCTCCAAAAAAAAGTTTGTGGTGAGTGAGGAATGCCCCAACAGTAAACGGAAGGTCAAGTGGAGCAAGATTCACCCGTGAAGCAGCTGAATCGGCGGAGAGCAGAGGTGTGGGAAAGAACACTGGGCTGGCTCAGTCTGGTGAATGAGGCGGCTTTAGTAGAAGTGAGTGTGGATGAAGGGCTGGCAAGACCAAGTGCCTGAGTTCGGCGGATTAGCAAGGCTGTAGCGGAGGAGCCCCAGGCGAGAGGTAAAAGCGAGAGAGATGAAGGATCAGCGACGTGGTGTGAAGGCCAGGGAGAGTGCGAGGAGTGGAGAAGTGGAGCGGGCCAGAGGGGGCAGCGTCGCTGGCTGGTAAACAGAATTGAAGCAACACCCGCAGGTACAGAGGCGGCAATGGTGACACTGGTGCTGGGAGGATCTCTGGAGATCGGGTCCCTGGCGGAAAGAACATTTAGGCTTCCATAAGAGTGAAGCGGAGCAGGAGAGGCTCTCCCCCATTGGCATAGGAAATAAAGCACGAGCTTCAAGGAGACAGAGCACTGCGGATGGCAGCTAGGAAGTCTGCTGTGGATCTCAAGTCCTTCTCTTTCAAGAGTACAGCGGGGGCTAAGAGCCATGCGGCCAAAATGGCGACCAGCAGCGGCGAGCAGAATGGCACAGAGGAGGTTGAACCGGTAAAAGGTAGGCCAAGCGAAGTACAAGCGCTAAGGGCAGACCTGAAGGAGTGGTATGACTCAAATAAGCAGGAACTGGGAACATTCAAGAAGGAAGTGCATGGTTGGCTCCAAGAGATAAAAACGGATATGGCAGTGATGGGGACCTTGAAGAAGTGGAAAATAGAATCAAGGAACAGGAGGGCAGTGGGCTCCTTATGAGCAACGAGTGGACTCCTTAAGTGAGATGCAAGATGAGTTGTGGCAGAAAATTGAGGACCTAGAAAACAGGTCAAGAAGATCTAACATTAGGATAAGGGGCCTGCCGGAGAGCGAAGGCACAGTGAATTATGTGTCCTTGGCGGAGGGGTTTTGTGGAGCGGCCCTCAAAGCTGCGGATATGGAGGTGGAAGGAGTGTGCCTCACAGTAGACAGAGTCCACAGAGCACTGGGGCCGAGAAGGGAGAACAAAGCAAGAGATGTGGTGGTCTGCTTACACAAACTCAGGTCTAAAGAACTGGTGATGAAGGCATCAAGAAAATTGGGAACGATTAAGTGGCAGGGATCTGAAGTGGAAGTGTTTGCTGACATATCAAGTCTTACTATTAAAAAACGCAGAGAATATCAAGCGGTGACCAGGAAGTTGAGAGAAGAAAATGTGCGGTACAGATGGCTGTTTCCAGTAGGCTTGCAATTCACTATAAATGCGAAGACGCTGACAGTCCACTCGGTGGAAGCGGCGCTAAGGGGTATGAAGCAGGCGGGATGGACTGATATCCCTGGAAAGCAGTTGGACAGTCAGGGCCATCAAGATAAAGGTGGACTGGAAAAGGATACACAACAATGGAGCCGTGTATCTGGAGGGGAAAAACGTCTGAGATGTCAGAGACTGAGTTGTGATACTGTTGTGTTGGGGAAAGTGATAGATATGGGGGGCTAACTGTGAACTGCCAGTTTAAAGTGGTAACAGTTTGTTTTTGTCTGAGAGTGGTGTGGGAATTTAAGTGTGGGGAGAGACTGGGTGGTTGGGCTGGAGGGTGAATGGAGTGTGGGAAGGATGGTAAGCGGTTAGTTATTGGTGGGGGGGGGGTTCTGAGGGGTTAGTTAATGTGGAAGGTAAATGGATTTGGTGTCGGGCGATGTCACCTGAAGTGGATCCAAAGTTGGAGCCATTGGGGGAAGGGAAGGATGGGAGGGGGGTGGGGCGCAGGGAGTTGGGGTAAAGGGAGGGAGGGTGGGGGGCTGGGTGGGAGGGGAGAGAGGAGGAGGTAGGGGGATACAAAATAGATAGGGGTGGTGGTAACGGTGATGGAGCGGGATGGTATAAATGCCGGAGATAAATATTATGACTATGAATGTCTGGGGCCTCAACTTCTTCACAAAAAGGCAGCTCTTGATGAAAGAATGCACTAGATTAAAGGGGGACATTGTTTTCATACAGGAAACACACCTACTGACTAAAGATGATAAGCGAGTAGGTCACCCGCAATACCCCCAGCAAATGTTTGCCTCAAACAAGTTGGGGAAAAAAGAAAGATGGGGTGGGGATATTGTTCTCAGCACGGATTTTGAGGCAGGTGGGAGATATAATCCGGGACAAAATGGGGAGATACGTGATTGTAAAATTGCAGTGGGATAAGAAGATATATACGTTGGTAAATGTGTACGCCCCAAACACCAATCAGGCACAATTTTTCCGGGAACTCCAGAATAAGTTAATCGGGACAGTGGAGGGTAGTTTGATAGTGGGGGGAGATTTTAATGTGACCCTTGGCTGGATACATCCAAAGGGGAGTCGTCGACACCTAAACAACATAGACTCAGCCTAAAGAGGTTGGATCTAATAGATATTTGGAGGGAGAGGAATGGAGGGCAGCGGGATTACACATTTTTCTCAGCAGTGCATGGGGTGTACTCCCGAATTGATATGATATTGGTAGACCGTTCCCTGGTAGTTGCAATGGGAAATTGTGAAATTAGGGAGCAAACCTGGTCTGACCACGTGCCAATGACATGTGTAATTCAACTTGGGAGTCCAAGGCTTAATAGAACGTGGTGGAAATTGAATGAATCCCTATTGGAGGATAAAGAGGCGGTGAGGCACGTTACAGAAGGGATAGCATATATATATATATATATATATATATATACATATACACATATATATATATATACATATATATATACATATATATAATATACGAACGAACAGTTTGGGACTGTTTTGAAAGCGATGGTACGGAGTAAATTTATTGCAGTGGGATCGCATTCGAATAGGATGAAAAGGCAGCGTCAAGACCATCTGGTTGCAGCAATAAAGGAAGTGGGAAAAAAAGTCAAAAAGAGAACCAATAGATGCTAAGTTGGAAGGGGAACTAAGTGAAATACATACTATGCAGGATATAAGCTCACTATGTTGCAGCAGAAGAGTTGAATTTAATAATAAGTCAGGGAAGATGCTAGCACGGAAAGTCCGAAAATTGAAATCGCGGAATACAATAATAAAAATTAGGGATACTAAGGGGCAGGACCTGTGGGCAGAGAAGGATATAGAGGACAGATTCATCCAGTTCTATTAAAACTAATACACCCCGGAAAAATTAGTGGAGGAAGAAAAGATACAAGAATATTTGGATGGGGTTCAGCTCCCGCACCTCACAGCCGAAGAAGGTGAAGAGCTATCCGATTCGATTAGAGAGCAGGAGATACTAGCAGTGATAAAAGGTCTTCAGGGGCACAAAGCTCTGGGGTTAGATGGCTTCCCAAACAAGTTTTACAAAGTATTTTCGGGAGTCCTGGTTGTTCCCCTAGTACGACTGTATAACTCCTTTGGTGAAGTAGGTGAGATGCTGCCGTCCATGCGCATGGCAGGGATTAGCATCCTACATAAAGAGGGGAAAGATTCGGCAGAATGTGCTTCCTATAGGCCCATCTCCCTGTTAGTGGGGGATTTAAAGATTTTTACCAGAATTCTAGGAAACCGGCTGGGGCCCCACCTGGGGAACCTCATTCATCAGAATCAGTCGGGGTTTGTTACTGAACGATATATGTCGGATAACATCCGGAGGGCCCTGAATGTAGTGTGGGAGGGGGAAGCAGAAGGGAAAGAGATGGCTTTGTTGGCGGTCGACGCTGAAAAAGCTTTTGATAGGGTCAACTGGGGTTTTCTCTTCAAAGTGCTTGAAAAAGTAGGTATCGAGGGGAAGTTTTTGAAGTGGGTCCGGCCTATATATCAAAAGCCTACGGCCTGTCTGAAAATAAATGGTTCGGTGTCAAGGGAGTTCGAATTGTTCAGGGGTACCCGACAGGGTTGCCTACTGTCCCCTCTATTTATCTTATCAATGGAACCGATGGCGCAACAAATTCGGGATCGGGACGATTTCCTGGGAGTAAGAGTAGGCCGCATGCACATAAGATTTCACTGTTTGCAGACAACGTGCTGTTCTTTTTCTCAGATCCGAAACAGTCACTAGAGGTGATCCTAGAGGAGCTCAGGGATTACGGGGAGGTATCGGGTTTCCGGATGAATGCCACCAAATCGGAGATATTAAATCTAGCTATCAAAAATGAGGATGAGGTCCAGCTGCGGCAGGACTTCCCCTTTAAGTGGGCGGAAAATAATATTCGGTACTTGGGTGTGCAGCTTACCTCTAAGCGGGGTATGCTGTTCCGGGAAAATTATGGGGTGCCTAAGAAAAAACTATTCCGGGAGTTAGAAGATTAGGGGAAATATGAGGTATCGTGGCTGGGTAGGATAGACTTGGTCAAGATGATCTTGGTCCCCACGTTATTGTATTTATTTATGAACTTGCCGGTGGAAGTCCCAGAAGCCTACCTTAAGCAACTCCAGACAAGGGTAATAAAGTACGTTTAGAAGGGTAAAAGACCGCGAGTAATAGAAAGTATCTTGTGCACCAATAAGAAAAGGGGGGGGGGCTAGGGGTCCCTATGTTAGCTCGGTATTATGAGGCTGCACAAGTGCGGGCAGTGTTTGAATGGGAATTGAGGGGGTCAGTGGAATGGGTGAAATTGGAGGGGCAAGGGTGGAACCATGTGAGTGATTTTAAGGAGGTTATCTGGATTAGGAGTGGGGAGACTCTTCGGAGAAGGCAGGGGAACCCTTTTGCCATACTCACATTGCAGTTATGGTGGAAATGGCAAGGGAAATGGTATGGGGCCCAAGGGGGTTCAAAATTTATACCGTTGGTGGATAACCCGGAGTTTCAACCGGGAGTAACAGACCTAGTTTTTAGGAAGTAGGCTGAGTTAGGGCTGCGGGTGGTGGGGCAATTTAAGGAGAATGGAGAGTGGGTGAAGTTTGAGGAGATGCAGGAGGAGTATCAATTACTTGATAAGGATAGGTTTCGATTTATTCAAGCCCTGCATTATTGTAAGATGGTAGCACGGAGGGGGAACGGCCCTAACGGGGAGGATATTGATGGGCTCTTTGAAAAGAGAGAGGTCAAGGGCCTTATTTCCCAACTATATAAGGCAACGGAGGAGGAGAGGGGGGATAAATGGGCCCATCGGCGGGCATGGGAGGTAGATTTGACTAGAAACTGGGATGGTACCCAAATGGGAAGGGGTATGTAAAGGGTTAGTTAAAAGGGGTGGTGTCTATTAATATTCTGGAACATAATTATAAAATGCTTTATAGGTGGTACATGACCCCTCAAAGATTGCAAAAATGGCAGGGTGGAAGGCAGAGTGTTGGAGAGGATGTGGAGGGGTGGGATCCTTTCTTCACATCTGGTGAGAGTGTCCTTGGTTAGGTCCCCTTTGGCTAGGGGTAGCAGAATGATTAAGAGAGATCTTTGAGGAGGAGGTCGGGCTGGGGCCCTGTCTGGCGTTACTTAATGTAGAGAACGAAGAAGGGAAAATGAAGGGCCATGGTTGGTGGGGCATAGTGTATACTGCAACGAGGCAATTGATAGCGTGTAACTGGAGGTCCCTATCGGTGCCTACTCTAGCGGAGTTTAAGGGAAGAGTAGAGTATCTAGGGTTGATGTATTGCTTTACGGCCTTGCAGCGGAAGAAATTGATGAGTTTCCAGACAACCTGGGGGCTGTACCTTAAATGGAAGGAACAGAAGAGGATGGGCAGCGAAGCGTCCGTTTTAAGAGGTTAAGGATGGGTGGTGGGGTTGAGGTCTCGGATATGAAGGACATGAATGACTTGATGGTGAAGAGGTTGGGAATAAGGAAATCATGGCACCCAGGAGGAGGAGGCCTGGAGTATATGTGATTCCAATTTGAATCGTATGCATTATGTGTATAGAAGAGAAGGGCATATATGACTGTTGGGTGATCAATGGTATAAGGAAGGCCGATATAATGTACGGCTTATTAGAGGATAAGATTGTAATGGGTAATGCTGCACCCTATGGTAGTGTGTTAGTCTGAAAGGTGGCGGAATGGGGGAAAAGGATTTATGGGGTAAGTAGACAACATGGCTGTATTAGTTGATGTGTATTTTTGTGGTTGAATTTCAATAAAAAGTAAATGGGGGGGGGGGGGGGGTAATAAAAATACTGCTGTAGCATTTCATTTTAAAAAAGGAGACTGATAAAACAAGTAAGTTAGTTACCCCCCCAAAAAAAAAAACTAAAACCAGTTGCCAGAATTAAAGGTTTGCATAGTGTGAGCATTATTTATAAAAACCATTTCATGAAAAGAAAATGTCGAAAAAAGGCCAAATGAAAACCAGCCTGGTGGTAGCAAGGTGGAAAAAGCAGAGAAAGCAAAAATGTCATCTTTCAGAAAATGGAATACAGACCTTGGTGAAGAAAATAGGGATGAGCACAAGCCCTGGCAAGTTTTTATATATAAAAAAGTAATAAGAGAGGCCAAGAGAGACTTTGAAAAGAAGCTTGCTGTAAAGTCAAGAACTAATAACCAAAAACTTTTTAAATGCATCCAAAGAAAAAAAAAAAAAGGGGGGCTTGATGGTATCAGTTGGACTGCTGGATTACCAGTGGGTAAAACATGCTTGGAGGGATCGGTAATAGCAGATAAATTAAATAGTTTCTTAGCTTTGGTCTTCACCATGGAGGATGTTGAGGGTCATAGTCACACTGGAAACCCTTTTTGATGATGGTGATTTGGAGCAGCTAAAGCACATCACTGAAAGTCTAGAAAATATAATAGATCAAATTGAGAAACTCAAGAGTAACAAACCAACAGGACTGGATTCTTTTCACCTGGAATCTTGAAAGAGTTCAAATTTGAAATTGCTAACTCATTACTAATTATCTGTAGCCCATCATTCAAATTTTTCATAATACCTGAAGACTGGAGGTTGGTCAGTGCAATGGCAATTTTTATTAATAGTTTTAGGAAACTATAGATTGGTGAGTTTAACTATTTGCCCAGCACAGATGTCAAAGTTAAAGCAAAACACAACATTTTCGGGGAACAAGCAGGAAGTCAGTCCTCACATATGCGTGACGTTGGTGCCACCGGAGCCCTCGCAGGAGCATCTCCCCAGCTTTCAAAGAAAGCCTTTGGGAGATGCACCACTCATGCGCGGTCCCCTTCCCACTCAAGGGTACCATCTTTCCTCAGTCTCCTTTTTTCCACAGTGTCCTCAAGTCATCTGTCCATTTTTTCCCGGAAAAAGTGTGTGTTTTTTTTTCTTTTGTTACATTCCTGTCTGATTTGTGTACCGGTTCCTTTCCTGCCCCTGAGTCAGCTCACCTTGGCGTCGCTCTTCGGGTTCGTTTTCTTATTGTTTCTTTTTTGCTTCAAGGTTCCCTCGGCCGGTGTTTGTGCCTTTTTTGCTTGAAGGCCTCGAACCCCTGCCAGGTGGCAGGGACTCCTTTTTTCCGATGGTCTCCAGTGGCTTCAGAAAGTGAGATCGGTGCAGCAAGATGTCTCTCACCGATCCGCATGACTGCTGTCTCTGGTGCTTTGGCCGGGAGCACAACGACTCAGACTATGAACTCTGCAGAACCATGACCTCAAAAGCCCTTAAGAGCCGTCACCAGCAGCAGGAACATTTTTCACAAAAGTCTGAATCCGCACCAGAGTCTCTGGCGACACCCTGCCCAGGGGCCCCCTTTGGTACCTTGGTGCCCCGTGGCCGTGGTTTCTCTAAGACAGGGGTTTTCAACCCAGTCCTCAGGGAACTCTAGGCCAGTCAGGTTTTCAGGATTTCCAGAATGAATATGCATGAGAGAGATTTGCATGTTCTGCCTTCATTATATGCAAATCTATCTTATGCATATTCATTGTGGGAATCCTGAAAACCTTACTGGCCTAGGGTTCCCCGAGGACTAGGTTGAAAACCTATGCTCTAAGAGGAAATCTCCGGAGGTTCAATGCAAGAAGTCAAAGTCCTCCTCGGAGACCGGGTCTGAGAAGACAGGACAGTTCCTCTCCAGGCCCCACAGTCCCCAACATGAGTTGGAGGAATTGGAGTGGGAGTGGCCGCACAGGTTGCCCTGGAAGGAGTCATCGGTTTCCACCGACTGGCCTTAGACACCCGAGGCCATCATCTTTGAGGACTCCCACTCGACGGAACCGACGCCGGACCCAAAACTCTCGGTGTTTGTGTCGAAGGTTGTGGAGCCAACTGGCATGGAGACCAGGATGGCGTCCTTGAAGCACAATATTCGTTCATGTCTGGTTCATCCACCCCGACGATGGGACCCTTGACTTTGGGGGCCTCCCCGGACGTCGAGCTGATCCTTCAGTGCCATCAGCCTCAAGAACCCCATTGGCATTGGATGAGGTCCCAGTCCCATTCCTTAGGTCACCGGTCCTCTCTGGCAAGTACACACGGCTTGGACTGCAAGTCCTCCGGAGGGCCCAGGCCCCTCGGCTTGGACCTTGACCGTGGTGACCGCGAAGTCTTGGAATTAGCCTCTGAATTGACCTCAGACTTCTAGTCCGATTGGGAGACCGAGGACGAAGAGTCCTCAGACAGTTGGCACCACTGAGACATACCTTTGGACCTGTCTCCCCTCCCCGGTGTCCCGACGCCACTCCCTGCCAGAGGATGTTGCTTTCCTCGACTTTGTGTGGCACATGGCTAGGGCGCTGTCTATCGAGACCGAGGCGGAGGAGGATTCACACGGAGTTACTGGAGATATTCCAGTATGAGGCCCCCTCCGAAGGAGGCTTTCATGGTGCCAGTTCTGCTGATCCTACAGTGCCGCCTTCTCCACATGTGGGAGACACCGGTGTCAGCACCCATTATCAGCAGGTGACTCAACTCCATGTATAGAGTCCGCTGATGCCCTGGGTTACAAAAAGCCCAACTTCCCCACAACTTGATGGTTGTTGAGTCCGCCATGTGCAGACTCAAGAGCCAGAAGACCCATTCCTCACTGCCGGGAGGCCTGGACCCTTGACATCCTCGGCTAGAAGGCCTTTCAGGGCTTGATGCTGACATGCCAGGTCCAATCCTACCAGCTCTACTTTGGCATGTACTTCAAACAGCTGTTGAAGGAACTCTGTGGATTCTTGGCAGGCCTTGATGGGGAACCCCTCCAGAGGTTTAAGTCACTGGCCTCAGCAGTCAGAGTACTCAAAGTTGCTGTCTCGAGCAGCTTATGATGGCTTTGAGTCGTCAGTCAGAGTGGCCGCATCTGGACTCGACGCCAAGCATGGCGGCAAACATCTGACCTCAAACAATGGGTTCAGGACAAACCTATTGATGTCACCTGCATCGGAGAGAACCTCTTTAGGAAGCCCATGGTAGACAAAGCAGCAGAGATTAAGAATGAGTTCTTCACGAGGACCAGACTCTCAAAAAAAAGTCCCGAAAGAAGGCCCCCAGGAAGAAGCCTTTCTACCCGAGGAAAAAGGGCAGCTTTGGCAATGCCTCACAGTTCCAGACCTCCTCAGCCCCACAGCACAGCCAACAGCACAAGGGACAGGGGCACGACCCCCATAAGCGAAAGACCCCCAAGTACCAGGCGCCAACCCCAGCTCAGCCTGGGGGGAGCTTTTGACTCCATGGGTGTGACCACCTCTCCCACAGGAAGTCCCCCTACAGCCCACAGGGGGCGGCTGGCCCTGTTTGCCCATAGGTGGTCCATCATCACCACCGATACCTGGGTCCTACAGGTGGTCAAGGAGGGGCTACCTTCTCCACCTTCATCAGACACCGCCCTCTTTCCAGGAGAACTCATAAGACCTCTCCTCCACCAGACCCTGATGCTCAATGAGCTCGCAGGTCTTCTCGCGGACAAGGCGGTGGAACCATTGCCAAAACATTTCAGGGTCATTGGCTTCTACTCCAGATATTTCCTTGTCCAAGAGAACAGGGGGCCTAAGGCCTATCCTGAATCTGTGGGACCTGAACAAGTTTCTGATAAAGAAAAAGTTCAAAATGCTCTCCCTTGGAACATTGATGCTATTCCTCCAGCAGGGAGATTGGCTATTCTCCTTAGACCTAAAAGATGCTTACACACACATCCTGATCCATCCTAGCCACGGAAAATACCTCCGGTTTGTGGTGTGAAGAGAGGACTACCAATACAGGGTGCTGCCCTTCGGGATGGCCTCATCACCAAGAGTCGTCACCTAGTGCCTCACAGTGGTTAAAGCCACCCCCATCTACAAGGGGCCTTCATCTTCCCTTACCTGGAACACTGGCTCATAAAGGGAGGCACAGCTGCAGAGGCGCAATATCAACACCCTGCAGCATCTGGGGTTCGTCATCAACTACCCCAAGTCCCACCTTTCTCTGGCTCAACGTCTGGAGTTTATAGGAGACACCCTCCAAGCCAAGGCCTTCCTCCCTCAAGAAAGGTCAGAATGTCTTAGGGGACTAGCCGCAGAAGTACGACGACGCCAGTCGCTACCTGCTCGGCTTCGCCTTTGCCTGCTGGGCTACATGGCCTCCACGGTTCACATGACCCCATACATCCAACTGCACATGAGAGCAGCCCAGTGGTGCCTCTGCTCTCAATGGACACAAGCCACAGGCAGACTCCGAGACAAAGTGAGAGTGACCCGCCAGCTGGCAGACTCCCTTGGATGGTGGCAGATCCTTCGTCACCTTCAGGCCGAGATGCCCTTCCAGGCACCCGCCCCCCAGAGGATCCTCATCACCAACGCCTCGTTACTGGGCTGGGGAGTGCGTTGCAAGGGCCTAAAGATGCAGGCAGGGGGGCACGGGTTCATACACCTTCTTCTGTCAGGACAGCTGCCTGTCAACAACTTCAGCAAGGTCCTTCAGCCTCACAAGTGGCACCTGGACTCCAGAGTGATCCAGAGACATTTCCACCTCTGGGGAAGACCCTGGCTGGACCTGTTCACTTCCCCAGACAACTCATAGCTGCCCAAATTTTGCTCTCCTCAGCCACGCCACACCACACCACACCACAGGAGAGTGGCAGCAGATGCGTTCCTGATTTCCTGGTCACGGGGCCTGTTTTATGCTTTCCCACCAACCCCTCTGATAGCCAAGTACCTTTTCAAGATGCAGAGCGAGCACGCTTCAGTAATCCTGATTGCTCCCAGGTGTCTCAGGCAGCCCTGGTTCCTCCTGCTGCTCTCCCTTTCTGTGGCAACCCCAGTACCACTGGGCCGGGACCCGGGGCCTCCTGTCCCAGGAGGGGGGTATTCCTGTTACACCCCAACCTGGGGTGCCTAACGCTGACAGCGTGGCTGCTGAAAGGGTAGCATTGGCCCCTTTCAACCTCCCATGTGAGGTAGAGAAGATCCTCCTGGAAGCCATCCACCAGAAGGGCATATGCCTTCAAGAGTAGGAGTGTAGAAAGGAATGAGAACTTATTCTCCTGTCAGGTAAAGCTCATGGTGCAGTACTTACTACACCTCTCACACTCGGGCTTGAAATCTAATTCGTTGAGGGTGCATCTCAGCACCATTGCAACTAACCATCACCCTATAGAGGGAAAACCCCTCTCAGGCCAGCCTTTGATCTCCAGATTCCTCAGGGGCCTCCTGCTATCCAAGCCCCCTTTCTGCCCTCCAGCAGCAGAATGGGACGTCAGTGTGGTGCTCTCCCAGCTCACTAGACCGCTGTTTGAGCTTTTAACCACCTGCCACGTGAGACACCTTTCCTAGAAGGTGGCATCTTGGTGGTGCTGATGTTCACTCGCAGAATAAGCGAGCTGCAGGCCTGGTGGCAGACCTGCCCTATACCAGGTTCTCAAAGGTGGTGTCTGCTTTTCACCTCTATCAGGAGGTAGTTCTCCCAACCTTCTTCCCACGGCTGCACGCCGGCAGGGAGGAGGTCGTCTTGCATACCCTGGATTGCAAGAGGGCCCTGTCCTTTTATCTACCGTGGACCAAGGTCCATCGAAAAGCTTCTCATCTTTTTATCTCCTATGATCCCAGCAGACTGGGGCTACCTGTGAGCAAGTAAACCCTGTCCATCTGGGTGGAAGACTGCATTGCCCTCGCTTATGAGCGAGCTGGCCTCTGTCTGAAGCACTGGATCATGGCTCATTGTGTGAGGGCTATGGCCATGTCGGTGGCCAACCTATGCGCAGTGCCGGTGCAAGAAATCTGTAAGGCTACCACGTGGTCTTCACTCCATATGTTTGCAGCTCACTACTGCCTCGAGAATGAGTCCCACAGGGATAGTGCCTTTGGCCAGGCATTGATGATAAGCATTCTCAGTGTATAGGCAACTCCTGTCCTCCAACTCTTCTGTGTTCAGGCTTCCGGAGTTATGGTGATGTTGGACACAGGCGTCTACAGAGTCTCTTGATAGGGACTCACCTTCTTCAACTCGCGGCCATCCCTGGATCACCATTGCTGCTGTCATGGTTCGGGCCCAGGCAGCCTGGAGCTAGGGAGTCCCATATGAGAGGACTGACTTCCTGCTTGTTCCTGGAGAAAGTGTAGTTACTCACCTGTAACAGATGTTCTCCAGGGACAGCAGGAATCAGTTCTCACAACTTTCCTTCCTCCCCTTGGAGTTGCCTCCTTTATCTTTTTTTCTTTTGCCTAAGCTATGTCATCTGACTGAGCAAGATGGCACCCGTGGGCAGGAAGGGGACCATGCATGCGTGGTAGCACTCCTGAAGGCTTTCTTTGATAGCTGGGGAAATGCTCCGTACGGGCTCAGTCGGTGCCGACATTGCCCATATGTGAGGACTGATTCCTGCTGTCCCTGGAGAAAACCTCTTTCAGGTGAGTAACTACGCTTTCAGTCAAGTTGATTGAGAGCGGCGGGGTAAAGGATGTGTCTCGTGTGATTATGAGGGTTAACTGTCTTTTTGTAGTTGATGTTTAGATTGTTGTTGGAGAACCAGTTGGTCATCTCTTGCAGACATTCTGTCATGGTTGTGTAGTCTGGAGTGTCAGGTGTAGACATGATATTATCCTCATAAATAGCATATTTAACATTATGCCTTTTAAAGATGTCAGATATTGTCTGTATATAAAGATTGAAGAGCAGCGCAGATAGTGAGGAACCCTGTTGTACTCCCTGGACTGAGTCAATCAGAGTAGAGGTATTTGCTCCTACTTTAATTTCTTGTCACCGAGTTAAGATTGAAACCACTTTAGTGTGATGTTGTAGAGACCAATGTCTCTGAGTCTGTTTAATAATATACCGTGAGACACTGTGTCGAATGCAGAGGAGATATAAATGAAAATGAGGAGGAAGCCCTTTTTTATATTATCGATCCCTCTGATCAGGTTGTCGAAAAACTGTGTGAGTAGAGTTTCGACACTATACAGTGGCTGTATAGAGAAGAAGAAAGTCACGGGTTTGTGTCCTGACAGTGGAGTTTGTTTTATAAAATCAAAATAAACTTAACTATCTAATTTCTCAACAAACAGAGGTGCCCTACACGGAGCAGTGGGTTCACCCCCTAAATAAAGACATGGGGAGGGGTGACCTGCACGGAGCGGCAGGTGCATCTACTCTTGCCACCTTGCTGGGCAGACTAGATGGACCATACTGGTCTTTATCTGCTGTCATTTACTATGTAACATGAAGCTGCAAGGGGGTAAACTGAAAGGTAATGTCAGGAAATACTTTTTCACTGTAAAGGGTGGTGGATGCTTGGAATGCCCTCCTGATGGAAGTGGGTGGAGGCAAATACAGTGACAGACTTCAAAATGGCATGGGACAGACACAGTGGATCCCTTTTTAGCAACAGGATAAAATAAAAATAACCTTAACTGTCTCGGTTATCTCAACAAATAGGGGTGACCTGCATGGAGCAGTGTACATCCCTAAACAAAGGCATGGGGAGGGGTGACCACAAAATGGCAGGTGGACCTAGTTTTGCCACCTTGCTGGGCAGACTAGATGGACCATGATGGTCTTTATCTGCCATTATATACTAAGTTACTATGTTATGTTACTATGGTTAGTTCAAAGACCGTGTTGGTAGGGGTCTAGGGGGGCATGTGAGTCGATGTGGTTCTGCAGTTGTCACTGTACTATATTTTCCATTATCTTGGTTAGAAAGGAAAGACTGGAGATTGGGTGGAACGATGCTGGGTCTGCATTATCTGGTGAGATATTCTTAGGGATTGGGCTGATGGTTGATTGTTTGAGGAAGGTATTGCTTTAGAGTGGTTTCAGTCTTGTCTCGTCTCCAGCGCTGTTCAAGCTTGCATAGCATTCTTTTGGCCTCCCTTATTTCATCAGAGTACCAGGGTGCTGATCTCTGTCTCGTTTCCCTGCGACTGATGTTTGCTCGATCCGGTGCTCTTGTGGCTGTAGCGGTGGTTGTATTCCATGTTTCAATTGTCTTGTCTAAATTGGCAATATTTTAGGTTAGGTTAGGTTAGAGGGTATCCTACAGGAATTGGTTGGGGTGTTTTCTCTGGTTTATTTTTGTGGGGGGATGTGCATCTTAAAGCTTATGGGCATGGTGGTTGGACCATGGTATCGGGGTGACCAGAGGAGGCATTATATTATTATGGTTTGGGGGCAAATATGAGGTCTGGGGTAGAGCCCAGGCAGCGGAAAGCCACCATAAGGAGTTGGATGAATTGTGGCGATTCCATTGCCCTGCGGAAAGCGGCGGCCTCTTTGTTTGTTGCTGAGTCGAGGTTGAAGTCCCCCAGTAATATCAGTGGCTTGTGGGGGGAGTTAGTTTCACACACCTTTTTGAGTATGCTAGATAGTTCATCCGTACAGGTGTTGGGGACCCTGTAAGTGAGGAAGATGGCTATGTGCCTATTTTCTATGGTGATCATGTTCCAGTGTTCTGTGCTTGCTATTTTGTAAGTTTTAAATTTGAAGTAGGATCTGGCTAGGATTAGTACCCCTTCCCCTCTTCTGTGTATAATGGGCAGATGAATGCAGTGTGTGTGTGTGAGGTGTAATATGATTTGGGATGATCTGGTCGGTGTTTTTTTAGCCAGGTCTCAGTAATGCACAGTATATCCATTTGGTGGGATTGGAGGTGGTCTATAATGGTGTTAGTCTTGTTCCAGATCTAGCATTGATGAGCTCTATGTTGATGGGAGAGCTTTGGAAGGGATGGTTGTGATGTCCAGCTATGAGTGGTGGTGGTCGAAATTTGTATTAGGTTTGCGTTTCTCCTATTTGTGTGCCGGTATGTATTCTGCCATGTTGCGTGGATGTTGTAGAGCTGTTGTAGTTGCAGGGGTAGCCCTTATGAAGCGGAGGAGCAGGATAAGGTTAAGCAGGTAGGTGTTGGGTGACTCGCATGTTGTGTTTCTGTGCCATGAGGCAGGACCTACGGCATTGTGTGTTGAGCTGGATTGGGGGAAAGAGGTCCTTCATCAAAGTGCCACAGCTGTTACCTGATTTATTCAGTCTTTCCTCGCTCCCTTGGTGGTGTTGGCTGTTCCTTAGCTTAGGAGTATGTTGAGGTATATGCGGCTGTCCTTGCTCAGTGGGGTTCTGTGTTCCTGGATGCTTGTGGTGGGTTTTGTCCTGGTGAATTTGGTGGTCCTTGCCTAAGGGCCTTGCCAAAGGTCCCTTTGGCGTGGACTGCCAGGTGCGGGGGCACCTGCAGTGGCTCTGATTTATGCTGTGCTTTGTAGCCAGTCAACGATGCCTGTGGGCGGAGCCTGGTACTGTAGCGTGCTACTGGCTGTAAGGGGGGGGGCTTACCCTGAGAGTATCGGCCAATGCGCTGGAAGTCCTTGCTTGTATTTGGCGTGCAGGGGAGAGCGATCGGGTTGCTGCGCTGGTCTCCAGTTGCTGGAGAGGCGGGGAGCAGGTGGGGATTTCACTGGACCAGAATGTCAGAGCGCACTGCGTCAGGGCCATGGCCACTTCCATAGCAAATCTGCGTTCTGTCCCCGTGATGGAAATCTGTCGGGCCGCCACCTGGTCTTTGGTCCATACCTTCACAACTCACTACTGTCTGGAGAGGGAGTTTCAATGGGATAGCACCTTCGGCCAGGCCATACTCTGTAATCTCTTTGGGGTGTAGGCAACCCCTGCCTTCCCACCCTTCTGTGTTCAGGCTACCAGAGTTCTGATTCCCTGCCGGACACTTGGGTTTTGCGAGATTCTTTCAATAGGGACTCGACTGCTGTTGATCCTGGCTCACCCTATGCAGTTCGCTGTTGCATTTTTACAGGTTCTCGGTAGCCTATAGCTGGGGAGTCCCATATCTGAGGACTGACTTCCTACTTGTTCTGGAGAAGGCGTAGTTACTCACCTGTAACAGGTGTTCTCCAGGGACAGCAGGAATCAATCCTCGCAACCCTCCCTCCTCCCCTTGGTGTTGCTTCTTTACCGTATTTTATTTTTTGTCATCTTAGCTATGTCAATAGACTGAGGCAAGATGGCACCCATGGTTGGGAAGGGGACCATGCTTGCGTGGTGCATCTCCCAAAGGCTTTCTTTGAAAGCTGGGAAGATGCTTCCACTGGGGCTCCATAGGCACCAACGTCACCCACTTGTATGGACTGATTCCTGTTATCCCCGGAGAACACCTGTTTACTGGTGAATAACTACACTTTACAGACCATATAAATAGACATGGTATAGTAGAAATGAGCAAAGCCTAGTCTTGTCTTAACCATTTATTAGATTTTTTTCTGAAGGTGTAAACAAACAAGTGGATAATGGTGAGTCGGTGGCCATAGTGTATTTGGATTTTCAGAAGGCATTTGAGAAAGTTCCTCATCAGAGACTCCTTAGGAAATTAATGGGTCATGTGATAGGAGGCCATGCCCTTTTATGGACTGCAAACTGTTTGAGAGACAGGACACGGAGAATAGGATTCCATAGTCAGTTTTCCATATGGAAAAGGCTCACTAGTAGAGTGCCCCAAATATATGTACAGAGACTTATGCTGTTTTACATATTCAGGAATGGTGAATTAAATGATCAGATCTGTGGGTGACAAAATTATTTACAGCTGTTAAAACAGAGGAGGAATGCAAGATTTGCAGAAGGATCTTGTGAGACTAGGAGACTGGCATCTAAATGGCAGAAGAAATTTAATATGGGCAAGTGCAAAGTGATGCACATAAGTAAAAATAATCCCAAGTATGAGTACAAAATGCTGGGTTGTGAGATAAGTCACTACCCAAGAAAAAGATCTTTGCGTCATTGTGGATAGTAGATTGAATTGTTCAGGCCAGTGTGCTGTAGCTGATTAAAAGCCAAATAGAATGTTGGGGATTATCCAAAAAGAGCTGGTGAACAAAACTGGAGGAGATAATTTTGCCTCTGTATAGATCCCTTGTGCAGTTATGCTTTCAGCATTTTGTGCAGTTCTTTTCACTGTATCTCAAAAAGAATACTGCAGTACTAGAGAAGAGGGTAGAACACCTTTCTTCTGAAGAAAACCTAAAAAGGTCAGGGCTCTTCAGCTTGGTGAAAAGGCAAGTGCACACTCCTGAAACAAATTTTAGAAATGATTTTTTTTTCATGCAGCTGATAATTTAAGCTGTGGAATCTGTTGACAGAGGGTGTGGTCGAGGTGACTAACATAGCGGGATTCAAAAGAGGTTTGGATGAATGAGCTCCGTCGCCAATGTCGGTCTGGAAGGGGAGAAAGTAACCCTAAAAATGCAAAAATGAGCTGTGAAATGGAAGGGAGGCGGCAGAGGTAAACCCCGAGAGATGCTGTAAGTTTGAACGCAATGCTGTAATCACCGCAATGGAGAAAGTAGTCAGATCGGGGAACCACGTGGCAGGCTGGAGCGGTGAGCAACAGTGTGGCAGCGAATAGCACATGGCAGGAGGGCCGGTGAGTGAATGAGCTGAAATAAGTGGGCCGGGAACGAAGAAGCAGTGACTGAGGCAACTGGTGAAGGAGAGTCCTAGACAGAACAGCTCTTGGGCTATACCGGAGCTGCAGCTCCAGGATCAGTGGGGAGCCTGATCGGGGATACCATGTGGCAGTTTGGAGCGGCTGGAGTAGAGAGCTCTAGTGAAGGAGGCCACGGTAAGAAGCCCAATGAGAGAAGGTGGTGCCGAAGAGTTGGCATCAAGAGGGAAAGCAGAGATGGAGGTAATTACGATGTGGTTCAGCAGAGGAGGAGAAGACACTTTTGTAAAGGAGGGAAAGGACTGACGCAGGGGAAAAGTGTAGAACAGAGCAAAGTACAGCACTGCAAAAGAGAAGTGTAGCACAACAGAGCCAAATAAAAAGGGGGGGGGGGGGAGAATATAATTCTCATTAAATAAGGAGGGCACAGTAAACTGCACAGACACGAAAAGTGATATTGAAGAGCTAAAGGGGAAAACCAACCAACCCTAAAGAGGGAGCAGTACGACAGTAGAGGCCGAGTAATCAAAAGAGGGGGAGAAAATATAAAACATCTTGGAAGATCTGGCAACCCCATCAGAGGGTCAAAAGAGAGATCATGGATAAAACCAAAGGTGGACAGTCAGTGAAGAAGAAATTGGCGGAATTCAGATCAACATACGTGGCACCGAAAGGAGGGAGAGAGAGAGAAGGTAAAACAGTGGCCGAACGTCAGACCGAGCAGGAGGAGATGGAGGGAGCCTGGGGTGTCACAGTGATGATGAAATTGTGGCTAACAGAGTTGAAAGAGGAGATTAAGGAGGAAATAAGTGGAGTTAAAAATAAATTAAGAGACATTACAATCTTTAAGGCAAGACATTGTGGATCTGGGAACTCGTATATAAGAAACGGAGAATCAGTTGGAACAACAAGGGGAAGCAATAGAGGACCTACAAAAGGGTGGGAGGAACTAAAGCGGGTCCAAGAGGAGCAGCAGGCAAAAGCGGAGGACTTGGAAGACTGATCCAGAAGATGTAACATAAGAGTGAGAGGTCTCCCAGAGGACCCCAAATATAAAAACTGTGAAGTGATTAATAAAGTATTTAGATCCTTGTTACAAACTTCAGACCTAGGGGAGGGGGAGACGAAGAGCCTCTGCAAATTGAGAGGGCACACAGAGGATTGGGGCCTATAAGGGATAACAGGCCACGAGATATAGTGGTGTGTCTGAACTCTTTCAATACTAAAGAATGACTGCTGGGAGCTGCCTGAAAATTGAGACAGTTCACATGGGATGAACATAAACTGGAACTTTTCCAAGTTTTATCCCTGGGCACACTACATCGCAGAAGAGACTTTAAGGAGGTGACGGATACGTAAGGAGAGAGGATATGAGGTATAAGTGGCTGTTCCGATTTAGCCTACTAATAACAGTAAAGGGGAGGTCGAGGCGCGTGAAGACCTGTGAGGAGGCATGGAAAGCGCTTGGAGAACTGGGATTAACTAATCTCCCGGATGGCAGGGGAAGTCAAGTTCGAACAAAAACCAAAACATCTACTTCTAAGATGGACAGTTTAAGATGGCACAGAGTTCCAGTGGATGGCAGAAGGTTGGCGAGACTTAATAAAGGCAGCCAAGGAGCTCAAGCGGCGGAGAAGGAAACTGGCTGAAGCAGAGGACAGTGGCATGCATTGATGAGGAAGAAGGAATCGCACAGGGGGTGGGAGGAAGGGTGTTGGTAAATGATTTGTAAGGGGATGTTGGAGGGAAGGGGAGGAGGGATGGGACCTGGCTATTGTCATGTAAATAATTATTGGGGAAGGTAGGGGCGAGTAGAACTGAGGGGGGTAAGGGTTAAGGAAGAGAATACCTAGGACGGGATGTAGGGGTGGGAGGGGGCAGAGTAAGTAAGAAGGAATAACGGAAGGGATAAGCAGAGATACTAGAGGGAGGATAGGGAGGGAGAGGGGAAGTGGAAGGGAGGGGCAGGGACAGGCAGCGGTCTGATAGTCACTATCAATGGAAGGAGAGTCTCCTTTGAGGAGTGAGTGGGAGGGGAATGGGGGAAAGGAGGGGAGGGGGAGGAACAAGGGAGGGGTGGGAGGGGAAGGGAAGGGGGGAGGCAAGGGCTAAGAGCGGCAGGGGGGAACAAAGATTAAAGGTGAGTTAAAAATAATATCATTAAATGTAAAAGGGCTTAATTCACCATTTAAAAGACAGAAACTCTATAAAGAAATAGCACGCCAAAAGGCAGCGTTAGTGCTTATACAGGAAACGCACTTGACGCGGGCATCAGAGCATCTAGTTAAACCCAAAGGCTATGGGTATATGTACATGCATCAAATACAGTGGGAAAAAAAAGGAGGGGTTGCCATATTGATAGATTCAAAGATAAAGATGGAGTTACAAACAGTTGTGAGGGATAAAGCGGGGAGATGTGTTATTGCATATAAAAGTGGGGAATGAATGGTATTGTATAATGAATGTATACGCGCCCACAGGGGTGCAAAGTGAATTTTGGACAAAGCTGAATGAGGAGGTGGGGAGATTGGGGAAGGGTATCCTCATTTGTGGGGGAGATTTTAATTTAACTTGGAACCCAGCTAGAGATGCAACAGGAAACAGAGAGGGTAAGAGGGCGGACAGGAATAGATATCGCAATTTCGTAACGCAACACTGATTGATGCATGGAGATTTCAGCACCCGTGGAAAAGACAATTCTCATACTTTTCACCTGTACATGGATCATACTCCAGAATAGACGCTATTTGGGTAACGAAGGAGGTGGGGAATAGTATTAAGGGGGCAGAAATGGACTCCATAACATGGTCGGATCACGCACTATTACAGGTTAGACTGGCAATAGAGGGGGAGGGGAGGGGAGTAGCACACAGTTCTGGAGGTTAAATGAATCTTTATTAGGATGAGAGGGTAAGAGAGGACATCGAGAGAGGAACACGGGAATATTTTAAGTGGAACGATAATGGGGAGGTAGCTTGCGGAGGAGTATGGGACGGATACAAGGCAGTAGTGAGAGGACTCTTAATTAAATGGGCACGTAAAAGGAAGGAAAGGGAGGGAAGAGAGAGGGAATTGAGAGAGAGAGAGACTATTGAAACTGCAAGAATTAGACGCAATAGACAAAAAAGGTTCATATAGAGGTCAGGTGATGGCAGTAAGAGCGCAGATAAACGAAATGCAGGCAGAAAGGATAAGGTATCAAATGCAACTGTTGAAACAGGAATTCTTTGAGGGAGGAAATAAAGCAGGGAGATACATGGCGCAGAAATTGAAGCAGAGGAAATTGCATCACACATAATGAAAGTTCGTGACCCGGGAGGGAAGTTTGTCCATAAAGATGGCGAGATTAGGGAAGTGTTCAGGGGATTCTATCAGGGGTTGTATAAAGCAAGAGCTCCTCCAAAGATGGAGAGGATACAGAGCTACTTAGACTCACTAAAAATGCCAAAACTAGAAGAGGGGGAACAAAAAGAGCTAAATAAAGCCATTACGGCAGAAGAGGTCCAGAAAGCTATAAAACAGCTGAAAGTAGATAAGGCGCCAGAGTTAGATGGCCTCACAGCAAGATTCTATAGAAGGTTTGGAGAGATATTAACCATACCACTTGTGCGATTGTTTAATCTACCAAGGGAAGGAGGTGCATTAGCGGCTACTATGGGATGGGCGGGAATAACAGTAATACATAAAGAGGGAAAAGACCCACAGGAATGTTCATCGTATCGACCCATCTCTTTGCTTAATTTAGATGCCAAACTACTGGCTAAAATCTTAGCTATACACTTAAATAAGATAATAGGGAAACTGATTCATCAAGACCAGGCGGGATTTATCCCAGGCAGGCAGGTAGCAGACAATATTAGAAAGAGATTAAATATGATTTGGTCAATTGAGCAAAGTAGGGAAGAGGCTTTGCTGTTATCGTTGGATGTGGAAAAGGCTTTTGACCAGGTGTCTTGGCCTTTTCTCTTCCAAGTAATGGAAAGAATGGGGTTAGGGGAAGAATTTATGGGGTGGGTGAGAGCGTTATATCAAAACCCGAAAGCATGTGTTAGGGTAAATGGTGCTTCTCCAGGACCAAGCAGGAAGTCAGTCCTCACATATGGGTGACGTCGGCGCCGACGGAGCCCTCGCGGAGCAATTTTCCCCAGCTTTCAAAGAAAGCCTTTGGGAATTGCAGCGCGCATGCGCGGTCCTCTTCCCGCCAAGGGTGCCATCTTGCTCAGTCTTCTTTTTTTTTTTCCCGCGGAGCCCTACAGACGTTGCCTGTGAATCCCCCGCAGAAAAGTTGATTTTTCTCTATTTTCTTTATTTTTCTTCGGTTCTTTTCCCGCCCGGACTCGCGACGCCGGTTACGAGTCCGTCCGTTATTTTTCGGTTTTTTCTTGTCCTTCGTGACAGACTTCGAGTTTTTTTTCTTTTCCCTGGCTGCCCGGTCATTCGACCTCGCAGGGGCCCTTTTTCCCCCTATGGCGGCCAGTGGCTTCAAAAAGTGTGACCTCTGTAAGAAACTTGTCTCTTACAGACACTCACGACTTCTGCCTCCGCTGCCTAGGCCCGGATCATAACTCCATGATCTGCGGGCCATGCGGCAAGATGTCCTCAAAAGCATTGAGGAGTCGGCAGCACCAGCGGGAGCGTATCTTCTCTGACTCCGGCCGGGCTCGGACCTCGTCAGAGGCTTCGACGTCTCGGGACTCTGGTCCTGAGCATCGTCGAAGTTCCTCTGAAAGGGGGTCTCCTACCCGGGATCATCATCGGAAGAAGAAACCCGCGAGGGCGGGTTCGGTGGACGCTCCTGGTCCCTCGAGGGCCATG
Source organism: Ichthyophis bannanicus (assembly GCA_033557465.1). Taxonomy (NCBI): domain Eukaryota; kingdom Metazoa; phylum Chordata; class Amphibia; order Gymnophiona; family Ichthyophiidae; genus Ichthyophis; species Ichthyophis bannanicus. Next base: position 122,470,367 of record CM066033.1, on the reverse strand, counting down.
TCGCATAGCCCCGATTCCCGTCCCGTGTCCTTGGAGTTGGAGAGGCCGTCGAAACATCCTCGACTCGAGGAGGACTTGCCCGCTCACGTGAGTACTGTTGTCCTCGTAGACTCACCTCCGAAGGACCTGACGTCGGGCCCGACGCCGTCGGGGGCTGCTGGGTCTCCTGAGCTCGGACTCAGGTTGACGGCCTTGGAGGTCAGCTTGGCTGCCTTCATGGACCAGCAGCGGGCATTGATCGCTGGCCTCGCTGGCGCTTCTGCCCTGACCGCCGGGACGTCGACCTCCAAGTCGACCCCGGAGACCGAGCCGATCCTCGAGTCCATGAGGGCTCGAGTCGATCCTCGGTCGAGGTCTCCTTCGGCCTCCCGTTCGGGACCGAGGTCGTCGACGCCGACTCCCTCGGCGTCGGGCCGGATGGCTTCAGTGCCCGCCCGACCGGAGCCGGTCGACTCCTCCTCCGAGGAGTCGGCCTGGGAATCTGAGGACGAAGAGTCACCTGGTTCCTTTCGGACTCGGTGTGTCCCATCGGACTCCCCCGAGTCCGAACCTCGGAGACGGTCCCCCCCGGAGGATACCCGGTTCTCGGACTTCGTGAGGGATATGGCCAAAGCCTTGGCCTTCCCTGCGGATCCCGAGGAGGAGCCTCGAGTCGAAGAACTCGATGCCCTCCAATATGACTCTCCCCCGAAGGAGGCCTTTATTGTACCGGTTCCTCCCATGCTGGAACGGCTTCTCTTCCGCATGTGGGAGAGCCCGGCGTCGTCGCCGTATTGAGCAAGCGGGTCGATTCCATTATCGAGTCCGCAAGAGCCCCGGGTTCCAAAAGGCACAACTACCGCACCATTCCATGGTGGTGGAATCGGCCATGCATAGACTGAAGAGTCAGAAGATGCACTCCTCGGTGCCCCCTGGTAGGGAAGCCCGAAGCCTGGATGCCCTCGGTAGGAAGTGTTTCCAGGGCTCTATGCTTGCTTGTCGAGTCCAGACGTACCAGCTCTACATGGGCATGTATCTCCGAGACCTGGCTAAAGAAATAGCCGGGTTCTCTGCTGGTCTCTCCGATGAACCTTTGCAGAGGTTCCAATCCTTGTCTACTGGTATTCGGGAGTGCTCCAAGTTTATTTCTCGAGCAGCCTATGATGGTTTTGAGGCTTCGGCTCGAGTAGCCGCTGCCGGCATCGGTGGACGCTGCCAGGCTTGGCTCCAGTCGTCCGACCTCGAGCCCTGGGTGCAGGACAAGTTGGTCGATGTCCCCTGCCGAGGTTACAACCTCTTTGGCAAGCCCATGGATGAGAAGGTTGCACAAATCGAGACAGAGACTCTCACCAGAACTCGTCTCTCGAGGAAAACCTCTGCCCCTTCTCAAAAGAAGAAGGCCTTGGGGAAAAAGCCCTTTTACCCGAGGAAGGCGGCTGCCTATAAATACTACCCTCAGTATTCGGCCTCCCCAGCTCCCCCACAGGGAAAGCAGGCCAAGGGACGGGGTAATGGGTCCCGTAGGCAGCAAGCCCCCAAGCCTGCACCACCGACCCCTGCTCAGCAGGGTGGGGGTTTTTGACTCTCTCAGCATAGCCTCTCCCCCTCAGCTGGTTTCTCCCAGCCCAGGAGGCCGGCTGGTCCACTTTGCCCACAGGTGGTCCAACATCACCACGGATACCTCCCTCCTACTTTCCAGGGGAGCCTTCCAGACTCCCTCTGCACAGGGACTTACTCCTTCAGGAGTTAGCAAGTCTTCTTCAGGACCGAGCCGTGGAACCGGTGCCCCACCACCTGAAGGGTCAAGGGTTTTACTCCAGGTACTTCCTGGTTCCAAAAAGAACAGGAGGCCTCCGACCCATCCTGGACTTGCGAAACCTCAACAAGTTCCTTGCAAAGGAAAAGTTCAAAATGCTTACCCTTGGAATCCTGCTGCCCTACCTCCAGCAGGGAGACTGGCTATGCTCCTTAGATCTGAAGGATGCGTATACTCATATCCTTATTCATCCAGACCACAGACAATACCTAAGGTTTGTGGTGGACGGACGCCATTACCAGTACAGAGTACTGCCTTTTGGCCTATCCTCCGCCCCCAGAGTGTTCACTAAATGCCTAGCAGTGGTGGCCGCCTATCTGAGGCTTCAAGGTCTCTTTGTGTTCCCATACCTGGACGACTGGCTCATCAGGGCCCAGTCTGCCCAAGAAGCCACTCAGGCTACTCATTGCACGGTAGCTCTGCTCCAGCACTTGGGATTTGTCATAAACTTCGCAAAGTCCACTTTGCTCCCCTCTCAAGATCTAGAATTCATCGGCGCCAGGTTGCACACTCTTCAAGCGCGGGCCTTTCTGCCCCTAGACAGGGCCCAAAGGCTCATGGATCTCGCCAGCCGCTTTCACAGCAATTCCCTGGTCTCGGCCAGGCAATTTCTGAGACTGCTCGGCCATATGGCTTCCACGGTCCATGTAACCCCTATGCCCGCCTGAACATGCGACCTGCTCAATGGTGCCTTCGCAATCAATGGCATCAGGCCACTGGGAGCCTAGCGGACTCCGTACGGATCTCCGACCAGCTGGTCTCCTCTCTGCGATGGTGGCTTCACCTGCCAAACCTAGTGCTCGGGGTAACTTTTCAGCCTCCTGCGCATTCTCAGGTCCTGACGACCGATGCTTCTCTCCAGGGCTGGGGAGCACATTGCCACAGACAGACAATCAGGTTGCCATGTTCTACGTGAACAAGCAAGGCGGAACCGGCTCCTTCCTTCTCTGTCAGGAAGCACAGAAGCTCTGCTCTTGGGCCGTCCACCGCAACATCGTCCTCAAAGCTGTCTATCTCCCGGGTCAGGAAAACTACCTGGCAGACAAACTGAGCAGGGTCCTCCAACCGCACGAGTGGAGGTTGGACCCGCTTGTGGTTCAGCGGATCTTTCTACGGTGGGGCCTCCCCACCATGGATCTGTTCGCCAGTCCTCTGAACCGGCAGCTTCCCAGATTCTGCTCTCGACAGCCGCATCCTCTTCGGGTAGCGGCGGATGCTTTTCTGATTCCATGGTCCACAGGCCTCTTGTATGCCTTTCCACCCATGCCTCTGGTGTCTCGGACGCTCTTCAAAGTTCTCAGAGACAAGGCATCGATGATCCTAGTAGCTCCTCGGTGGCCGAGGCAACCTTGGTTCCCGCTTCTGATGCAGCTAGCGGTGGACACCCCTCTTCCTCTGGGGTTTCAACCCGATCTCCTCTCGCAGGATCGGGGGACGCTCCTGCACCCCAACCTCCGGTCCCTTCATCTGATGGCCTGGCTGCTGAAAGGGTAGTCCTTGCTCCTCTCCAGCTGCCTCCAGATGTGGAAGAGGTCGTCTTGGCCTCCAGGAGGCCTTCCACCCGGAAGTCCTACGCTCTTAAGTGGCGTCGGTTCTCCGTCTGGTGTACTCAGCAGTCTCAAGACCCCTTCTCCTGTTCGGCATCAGTGGTCTTGCAGTACTTGCTTTCTCTTTCTAATCTTGGCCTCAAGTCCAACTCGGTCAAGGTCCACCTCAGTGCTATTTCTGCGCATCACGTGCCGGTGGATGGTGGACCTCTTTCCAGCCACCCTCTGGTGGCTCGCTTTCTCAGAGGCCTCCTTCTCCTTAAACCACCTTTGCGCCCCCCAGCCCCGAACTGGGATCTCAATGTGGTTTTACAGCGGCTTACCTGTCCGCCTTTTGAGCCTATGGCTACCTGTCCTCTTCGTTTTCTTTCCTGGAAAACCTTGTTCTTGGTGGCCCTCACTTCTGCTAGACGCGTTAGTGAGCTGCAGGCCCTAGTATCTGACCCTCCTTACACTAGGTTCTACAAGAACCGGGTAGTCCTTCGGACTCACCCTAAATTTCTTCCCAAAGTGGTTTCCCCTTTTCACATCAACCAGGAGGTGGTACTTCCGACCTACTTTCCCAGGCCACACTCCAGCCGAGCTGAAATGGTCCTGCATACCCTGGACTGTAGGAGGGCGCTGAACTTCTACCTTGACCGTACGCGGGAGCAACGAAAGGCTGTTCAGCTCTTCGTGTCTTATGACCCCAACAAGTTGGGGCTCCCTGTCTCCAAGCGTACTCTGTCCATCTGGATTGCGGACTGCATCGCTTGGGCTTACGAGGCTGCGGGCCTCGTGCTGGAAGGTAGAGTCACCGCTCATCGTGTTCGGGCGAAGGCTACGTCAGTGGCTTACCTCTGCTCTGTTCCATTGGCAGACATCTGCCGGGCCGCTACTTGGTCTTCAAGCCAGACTTTTGCAGCCCATTACTGCCTGGAGAGGGAGTCCCGCAGGGACAGTGCTTTCGGACAGGGAGTCCTCCGTAACCTCTTCGAGGTATAGGCAACTCCTACCCTCCATCCCTGATGTTGGGCTACCGGTTGGAGACGTATTCAGAGAAGATTCCTTCCTTCTGTGCTGCTGAGCTAGAGGGAGCTCATTTTTGTGCTTAGGGTCTCCGGTAGCCTTAAGCTTGGGAGTCCCATATGTGAGGACTGACTTCCTGCTTGGTCCTGGAGAAAGCGTAGTTACTCACCTGTAACAGGTGTTCTCCAGGAGCAGCAGGAATCAGTCCTCACAACCCTCCCTCCTCCCCTTGGAGTTGCAGTTTTATGCTTTCGTTTTTGCTAATTTTTGCTGTCTTTTAGCTATGTCATTTGACTGAGCAAGATGGCACCCTTGGGCGGGAAGAAGACCGCGCATGCGCGCTGCAATTCCCAAAGGCTTTCTTTGAAAGCTGGGGAAAATTGCTCCGCGAGGGCTCCGTCGGCGCCAACGTCACCCATATGTGAGGACTGATTCCTGCTGCTCCTGGAGAACACCTGTTACAGGTGAGTAACTACGCTTTATTCAGAATTTTTCGAGCAGGAGCAGGGAACGAGGCAGGGAATGCCCCCTGTCACCACTACTATTTGCCTTATCAGTGGAGCCGTTTGCGGAGAGGGTGAGAGAAAGGGCAGATTTGAAGGGCATAAAAGTAGGGAAGAGTGAATATAGAATATCCTTATTTGCAGACAATATAATTTTGAGCGTCACTAGGCCAGGATTCTCTATTCCAATATTAATGTGGGAATTATAAGAATTTGGGAGGTTGTCGAGCTTCACTATAAATTGGACAAAATCGGAGATATTGAACCTATCCTTAAACAGGGGAGCACAGGAAATATTACAAAAGAAATACCCCTTTAGGTGGGCTTGGGAGAATATTAGGTACTTAAGAAGCCAAATAAGTTAAAAAGCTGGAAGCCTTATATAAGTAAAATTATTTGAAATTATTTGGGCAGGTAGAAACCCTGTTGAATGGGTGGGGGCAGGGCTATCTTTCCTGGTTTGGTCGCATAGCCACTATAAAGATGATGTTATTGCCATGATTCCTGTTCCTGCCGATAAAGGTGCTGAATAGAAAGCTAAAACAGCTGCAACGAGCCATTAATAGATTCATTTGGCTAAATAGACAGACTAGAGTAGCAATGGCCATCATGCAGAGAGCTAAGGGTGAGGGAGGACTAGGGGTTCCCAATTTTAAAACATATTATGAGGCAGCACAACTGAAAACGATATACAGTATTACTGGCAAAGAGGAAAACAGAAACATTGGGTTCAAATGGAAGAAGAATCAGTATGGGGGGTGGGGGAGGGTGGGATTGGAAAAGTTAGTGTGGAGCGGGAGTAAGGCCCCAGAAAATAAACCCATACATCCAATAATTGCACATATTCTGAGTGTTTGGAAACAAAATAGAAAATTATTAGTACATGACACAAGATATATACAGGGAATGACACCGGAGGCTTGCTTTGAGAGGGGACAAGGGCCAGGGGTGAGTAGTCTGTGAAGGTGGGCAAAGTTGGGGCTTACAGATATCTCCCAAATAGTGAGTAAAGAAGGGAGTTCAAGAGTTTGAGAGCATTAAGGATTTATATGGCCCTGTCTGAAGCACTGGACTCCTGTGGCACCCCCGTGGACCCTGGTCGATGCAGTGGGTCTTCAGAGAGGGGGGGTCTTCCTCGAGGGAATACAAGAAGAAACAACCCTCGAAGGCAGCGTCCCTGGACGGTTCCGGCAGATCGGGTAAGCCCCAAGTGAGGTCCCGCAATCCACGACACTTGTCAGAGGGCTTGGAGCAGGAGCGGCCCACCAAGATCGCCTGGAAGGAATTGCCAAAAGATCGGCCTTTGACGCCTGAGGCCATTTTCGTTGAGGACTCTCCCTTCGGGAGAATTGGTGCCAGACCAGAGTTCCTCTGTTCCTGCGCTGATAGCTACGGAGCCTTCTGGACCGAAAATTAGAATGGCAGCCCTGGAGTGCGGCCTGTCTACCTTCATTGACCAGCAGCGGGCATTGCTGACCTGTACAATCGGTTCCTCTGCCCAGATCACCGGGCCTGGCGTCAAGGATGTCCCCAGAGGGCAATTCTTGAGGCCATACGGCTCGAGTCGATTCTTAGCCGAGGTCTAGATGGAGTGGAGGAGTGGCCTAGTGGTTGGGGCAAGGTACTTCAGGCTGGAAGGTCGGGGGTTCAAATCCCACTAGAGGACAGCAACCTTGGGCCGGAAGGACTGGGGTTTCTAGTCCCACAGGTGCTCCTTGTGGTCTTGGGCAAGCCACTTAACCCTCCATAGCCCATGTTCCCTGTAAAATAGTTATCTCCAAGTTCTAATGCCCTGTTCAATGTAATTTCAGTTTGTTCAATGTAAACCGCACTGATGCAGAATAGCGCGGTATATAAGAGAATGTAAATAAAAAATAAATATGGGTTGGTGGAGGGTGATTATTACTCCTATCTACAGGTCAGTCATTTTTTGAGACAGCAGAAGGTATGGAAGGATTTATGGGAAAATAGGGGGTAGATCGAGGCGCTTTGCACAGGACACTTCGGTCCAAAAGAAACTTTGTCCAAAATTTACAAAGGACTAATGGAGGGAGGAGAGAGTAAGCCCATGTATATGATGAAATGGGAGGAAGATTTGGGGGTGCAATGGAATGAAGAGGTGTGAGATAAAATAATATTAACTGTGGCAAGCATTTCTATCGCCGCTCAAGTAAAAGAAAATGCATACAGTGTTATATCGGTGGTATTGGACACCGGTACGTAAAAGGCGAGCTGGATTGGGACACACTGACCTCTGTTGGAGGGGATGTCAAGAGAGAGGGGATTGGTTGCATATGTGGTGGAAGTGTGGACAGATTCAAGCATACTGGGAAAAGGTTTTAGATATCATTTATGAAATGACAGGACATAAACTGCAAAGGAAACCAGAGATTTGCTTACTGCACAAACTAGAGGAAGATATCTTGAAAAGAGAAAGGGGGTGCTGCACTATTGTATAGTGGCTGCTAGATGTGAGATAGCACAACACTGGACGGGGTCAGGTACACCACAAAGTGCAGGCTTTATCAGAAGAGTGGCAGATGTGAGCTTGATGCAAAGATTCCATGCTTTAAAAAAGGTGGAAGGAAGGCAAAAAGACAGCCAGCATGGCTTAATGGTGAGGTCAGAGAGGTTGTTATAGCTAAGAGAATTTTTCAGAAAATGGAAAAAAGAGCCAAATGATGAAAACAGGAAACAGCATAAGTACTGGTAAGTTATTTATTTATTTTATTTTATTTAACAACTTTTATATACCACGCTATTTGTTATCAGTGCGGTTCACAATCAACAAAGGTTGCACAGTCAGAAGACTGTACTGTGCTTACATTATAACAGGAGTTCAAACTTGGAGCAACGGGGAAACTATAGACATATTTACAATAACAACTAGATAGGTTGGACTGTATTGTATTAACATTGTAACATGAGTTACAATGTTAATACAATGTTAATAAATGCAAATCATTGATAAGGCAGGCAAAGAGAACATTTGAAAAGAAGGTTGCCTTGGAAACAAAACCACATAGCAACATCTTTTTCAAGTACATTTGTAGCAAACCATTGTGAGGGAGTCGGTTGGACCATTAGATGCTGATGGGGGTAAAAGGTGCTCTGAGAAGAGGGAAAGGTTAATAGCGGAGAGACTGAATTTTTTGCTTCAGTCTTTACTGAAGATATAGGAAACGTACCCATGCCAGAAATGATATTTAAAAGTGATGTATCAGAGGAGTTAAAACAAATTTCAATAAGAAGATGTAATAGAGCTAATTAATAAAGTAAAGAGCAGCAAATCTCCTGGACTGGATGGCATACATCTCAGGGTGCTGAAAGAACTAAAATATGAGATTGCAGAACTACTATTAGTAATCTGTGACCTATTATTAAAATCATCTGTAGTACCCAAAGATTGGAGAGTGGCTAAACTTACACCAATTTTTGAAAAGGGTTCCGGGGTGATCCGGGAAACTACCAGGCAAAATAGTAGAAACCATTATAAAAAAACATCACTGAACATGTAGATTGCCATTAAACCATGACTGAAAGCCAACGTTTATTTAACTATTTTTGTTATACCACTTTTCACTGTGTCAAGGTGGTGTAGAAGTAACTGCAAAAACCTTTACATGTCACAATAACTGATAATGTATTTACATGGTGGATACATTTACAACAGCTATTACATAAATCTTTTTTGTGAAAGGGGATGTAGTTAACATACTGTAGCAGGGATGAATGACCAATTTTCTCAGTGGTGAAAGGTGAATAGTGGCGTAACCCAGGGATCTATGCTGGGTCTGCTGCTGCTTTATTATATTTATAAATGACCTGGAAATGGAAATAATGAGTGAGGTGATCAAATTTGCAGATGACACAAAATTATTCAAAGTTGTTAAAACACAAGAGGATTTTTAAAAAATTGCAAGAGGGCCTTGATAAACTGGGAGACTGGACATCCAAATGGCAGATGAAATTTAATGTGGACAAGTGCAAAGTTATGCACTTAGGGAAGAACAACCCAAATTATGGTTATACAATGCAAGGGTCCACATTAGGAATCGCTATCTAGGAAAATGATCTGGGCATCATTGTGGATAATACTGTGCATTGAAACTCTATGCCCGGTGTGTAGCAGCAGCCAAAAACAAAAGCAAATAGAATGCTAGGAGTAGTAAAGAAAGGAATGGAGAATAAAACAAAGGATATTATAATATCTCCAATCACTCCATGGTGCCACCACATCTTGAATATTGTGTGCAATTCTGGTCATCGTATCGTATATAGCAGAATTAGAAAAGGTTCAGAGAAGAGTGACAAAAATGATTAAAGGGGATGGGAGGATATCCCTACGAGGAAAGGCTTAAAAGGTTAGGGCTCTTCAACTTGTAAAAGATGGCTGAAGGGAGATACGATAGAGGTCTATAAAATAATGAATGGAGTGGAACGGTTAAATGTAGATCAGTTGTTTACGCCTTCAAAAGGTAGAAAGACTAGGGGACATGCAATGAAGCTACAATGTCACAGTTAAGACTAATTATAGAAAATATTTTTTCACTCAACATGTAATCAAACTCCGGAATTTGTTACCAGATGATATAGTAAAACCTATTAGTGTAGCCGGATTTGAAAGAGGTTTGGATGAGTTCCTGGAGGAAAAGTCCATAAATCATTATTAAAGAGGACTAGGGAAATCTACTTTTCACCCATGGGACAAGCAGCATGGAATCCGTATACCTCTTAGGAAACTGACAGGCAGGGCTGTTTTTTGAGACAGTATGCAGTACTGACACCTTTTTCACTGCCTGTTAAAAATGTCCCGCTGTTCTCTGAACTTACTTACACGGCTCACTCAGCAAACTTCCTTTCTGCAGAAGTGTGTGCATGTGCAGATCATCCATCGTATACCACTTGCAAGATGCAGCTGAGTCGCCTGACTCACTTCCCCTCGAGCTGAGAGGTTTCTTGCACTGTACTTTAACTTACAGTCTGGCTGGTTAGAATGCTACATCATGAACTGTGCGTGTGCTTCACCTTCACATGTGATGCAAGCGATGTCATGCCCTGTGCTGCTGGTCATGCTTGCAGCACGGCCAGGCTCAGTGAGTATGAGTTGACAGGGTAGGCAGCTTACTGAGTGACTTTCAGATGAAAAGTCTTGAGCTGTAAATTTCCTGCAGCACTTGTAACTTGTTGCTAGCAATGCCTGCCTGTTTCATTCATACATGCATGGCCTGCTGAAATACTTCCCTTGCTTACCAAGACAGGAACAATGGTAAATAAGTATCTGCCTCCTCATACAGCTGGTACCATGGCCTAACCTAGCAGCCTGCAGCCACCATCTCCTCAATCTCAGAGAGGGCTGTTTTTTTTTTTTAACCTCATCCTTCAGTGCAGGAGTTATAAGAACATAAGAACATAAGATATGCCATACTGGGTCAGACCAAGGTCCATCAAGCCCAGTATTCTGTTTCCAACAGTGGCCAATCTAGGTCATACGTACCTAGCAGTTTCCCCAAGGGACACAGGTTCCACAATGCTTGTATTGGTTCAAGCATTGATATCCTGGGTCCCTTCTTAATAATGGTTTATGGACCTTTCCTCCAGGAACTTGTCCAAACCTTTTTTAAACCCAGCTACACTAACAGCCTTTACTACATCCTCCGGTAACAAATTCCAGAGTTTGATTACACGTTGAGTGAAAAAATATTTTCTTTTATTAGTCTTAAATAGTTTACCCTGTAGCTTCATTGCATGTCCCCTAGTCTTTCTATATTCTGATAAGGTAAACAATCGATCTACGTTTACCCGTTCCCCAATCTGATCTGAGGTCTCCCCAGCTGGTCGGGCTTTCCAGATATCCACAATAAATATGCATATGAGAGATTTGCATACAATGGAGGCAGTGCATGCAAATCTCTCCCATGCCTATTCATTATGGATATCCTGAAAACCTGACTGGCTGGGATGCAGGTTTGGGAACCCATGCTTAATGCATAATTGGGGACAGCAGTGAAAGAATGATGAGGGATAGAAACTGGGATGTGTCGGAAAGTGTGGATGGAAGTTTGCAGGTATGGTAAGGGGTGTGAGGGGGAAGCTGATTTAGTGTTGTGGGGGTGAGGAATTATGTTTGGGCTGCAAGCTCCTGTTTGTGTGAGGTGTGGTCTTAGATCCACAGAGCTCCTGTTTTTGGGACCAAGGTGAGGTATTCTGCTGATGTGATAATCTTGTTTGTTATTTTTCCCAATAAGACCTGTGCTTGTATTTTAGGGACTGCTCTATTATTTTTAGAGTTAACTATTCATATGCTCAATGACTGGTTGCAGGAGGTATGGCTACTGTAGGGGTGGAGCCATGGTCACCCCATCCCCTAAAGTTGGCCCTGTATATGAGTACCGGCACCTTTTTATCTAGAAAAAAAGCACTGCTGACAGGTATTTGTGACCTGGATTGGCCACTGTTGGAAACAGGACACTGGACTTAATGGACCCTTGGTCTGACCCAGTATGGCATATCTTATGTTCTTATGCTCTGCTTTCAGCCATGTGGTAGACATGGAGTCCCCTGATCTGGTAAACTAATAACAGAAAAATACCATCTTTTCTGGGAAATCTAATATGAAAAAATACCCACCTCTTGGCTCAGATGGCATATCTGTTACTCCTGGCTCCTTGAATTCTGTAGCCATGGTTAGCTTGCCATGGGAAGAAGAAACCCAAGTAATGGGAAGACTGATCTGTGTAGCTATCCTATCTCGTGGCTGATGATTCAGTATTTGCTATATTTGAGCCAGGGGGATCATGACTGAAGCTGCGGAAGGGTTTGGAGCTTTATATTCTGACATCTTATATATATCCAAGGACACCAACTTCATACTACCTGCTCACAGAACATTGCTGGAACTAAACTTCAGGTCAAATCAGGAGTGCGTTACTTAGGAGTCACTCTTGATGACACCTAAGCAATGTTATAAGAAGCATCTACCACAAGCTCAAGACGGTACAACATCTCAGACCACTCTTGGATCCAAATGAATTTTGTACTGTTCTTCGAGCACTTTCATTCCCTCACTTCAATTACTGTAACCTCATTCTAAAGGCCTACCTAAATCTTCAATTCACCCACTTCAACTAGCCCTGAATACAGCAACACACATCCTCTGCAATGCCCCAAGAATGGAATGCATAACCCCACTCCTCAAACAATTGCACTGGCTGCCCATTGCTCGCAAATCAAATATAAGTCCATCCACAAAATCTTCAAACTCTTCCATGGACTATCTTCCACCTACCTCCAGTCGCTAACACAAAAAACACCTAATAGAGACAGAAGAATTAACTCCCTTAACACGCTCTACATACCTACATTAAACAGTAAAACCAGCTCCACCACATCTAAAAAGGCTTTCTCCCTCTTCGCACCGGCACTGTGGAACACAATCCAGATAATCTCTGTGCCAGAAATGATCTCAGACTTCAGGAAAAACCTAAAACCTATTTCTGGAACACTTCATTGATGACAAAACGTATTCGCCGATCTTACTGTGAGCTACCACCACAATTGTTTACTTTTCCATGTAATTCACTCAGTTATTACTGTTTCATGTAATCCACTCCAGGCCATGTTTTATGTAAACCGCGTAGACTCTTAGATCAGCGGTATATAAACACAAATAAATAAATATTCTTTGGTAGATCTTCAGACATCTCTAAGCTCTGAGGAGACACTGCCTCCATTGTCCCCACAAGTGCCACGAATACTGGCTCCCAGCAGTCTTTCCTCTATTGCACTAGCAGATGATGTGACTGGTGTAATTTGAGCCGTATTGGGAGAGGTAAACCTACAGGAACTTGAAAGAGGACCTTGCTTACAGCTTTAGGGCCAGAACCAACTGACGAGTGATTCTTTGGTTAAGGAGTAAGCCAGTGGTCCTTAGTAGAAGAGGAGGTGATTGGAGATCAACTGGATATTTGCTGGTAGGACCTGGTGGTTGGGGGCAGGGCTTGACAAATTCCAGTCAACAGGTCGCTGTGACACCTAAAAATTGCAACCTGGTGTTCAGGATTGCTTTCCTCCCAAATCTTTTGTGGTGCTTTGGAAGTGCTGAAGAGAGCACACATGCTCCTCCACTGTGATCTGTGCTCTGTGCAAGCATGAGCCATGCAATACAGGATGTTTGGGCTGGTCTCGTAGATTCTACCCTTGCAGCTCATGCTTGCATAGAGTCAATCGCAGTGGAGGAGCAAGTTTGCTTTCTTCAGCAGCTGCAAACAAGGTGAGGGTAATAGTTACAGCCTCCCAAAGCCTGAGAAAGTGAGAGATCTGGTGAAGCCTGGGGGAGGGGGGGGGATATGAAAGAGAGAGAGAAACCTGGTGAAGGATATGGGGGTGGGGACATATATGAGAGAGAAACTAGGTGGAAGTTATAAGGTGGAGTATGAAAGAGAGGCTGGAAGGGGGAGGGTATTAAAGAGAGACTGGGTGAAGGCTGGATGGGACCCCAGCCTTGGTAATATGTGAAGCAGAGGCAATCGCTTCTTTGTTTGACCTATCAAGTGGATGCCATCACACAGCTGACAGCATGCTAGGGAAAGAGAGACTGCTTGGTTTTGCTAGTGATGTGCAGAGAGGCATCTTGGGGGACTGATTTACTAAACTCTTTTGCCCATAGACACAGAATGGGGAAAGAGCTTTAGTAAATCGGTGTCTAAAAGAGCTGCAGCTGATTTCAGAGGGGGGATACCCTCCCTCCCCCCCGTCAGAAATTCAATGTGAATAGTATTGAGAGGGGTGGGGGAGGAAAAGTGAATGGTCTTGGCTGCTAGCTCTTAGATTCAATGAGAGTTTGTCGAGGCCTGGTCTTTGGAGAGAGGTAGAGATAACTTGTGTCTCTGTTAGCACTGTTTTTTTTTCTTTATCATCTCTCCTGACCCCTCCAGCCAATGTGACCCCTGAGCAAGTGTGATCTCTGGTCTCACTTAAGGAGTCATCTTTGGTGGGTAGTGTCCGTCAACTCTGAATTTTAAATTTACTGTTTAGGACGAAGAATTTACGCTTTGTGAATTTTCCAAAATCTACTCAGATATTGTCGTTAGATATGTTTTGAAGAAATATTTTTTGAGGTTTTAAAATATCCTAAAGAAACTTTTCCTCCTATAGTTGCTGCATGCTATTTGCTTCAGATTAAAATGATGGCCTCTGGAGATGAACCTCAGGCAGGAAATCTGATGGAGGACAGTCTAAAGTTAACAGCACTACTGGAAATGCCAATGGAACCAGTCTCAGGAGCCACTATGTTGGTTTCATTTGGTTCTTAAATATTTTGTTTGGAATAAAGATTCTTACTCTGATGGGAAAGTAAGACTTTTTCCAGATTTCTCAGGAATAACTCAAGCTAAATGTAGAGGGATTTTAGAGCTTAGAAGCAAGTGTTTGAATTTAGGGGCCACCTTTTTTTTCCCCCTCAAATTTTCTGTCTAATGCTTGGTTACTTTTGAAGGGGCCAATTGCTCCTTTTTTGACTTGGAGCATTGAAAAGATTCTTGGACTCAAAAGAACCAGCGCACTGCTAATTTGTGATTTGCTAAGTGGGAGTTATGAAGTTTATCTATCTTTTTTTTTTTTTTTTTTAACTCAAAGCATTCAAACCGTGTTTAAGCAGGTTCACTATTCTTGGTTGTGAATGATCAATTTCATGTTATAATTTCTTCTCTACCTTAAAAATTGGTGAGCTAGGTTTATTGAGAACATAAGAACATAAGATATGCCATACTGGGTCAGACCAAGGTCCATCAAGCCCAGTATTCTGTTTCCAACAGTGGCCAATCTAGGTCATATGTACCTAGCAGTTTCCCCAAGAGACACAAGTTCCACAATGCTTGTACTGGGTCAAGCATTGATATCTTCGGTCACTTCTTAATAATGGTTTATGGACCTTTCCTCCAGGAACTTGTCCAAACCTTTTTTAAACCCAGCTACACTACCCAGTTCCAATGTATTTTTCCCCTTAACTAACTTTCTCTTATCTTTGTTTTTCTGGTATTTTGTTTTTCCCCCCCGTAGAATATGTATTTTGGGGTGTGTTTGAGATTTGGAAAAAAAAAGAAAGAAAATAAATATTCTGCCCCTCACATTTCGACTCACGTCAGTCTCACCAGGCCAAGGGATTGCTGAAAAATAAGAACCCCTCCCCTTTCTCATTTCCTCATGGTGCACATAGCAAGAGAAGCAAAATGTTTTAACAGTATTTCTTCAGAAAATCTAGTGATGATGTGCACAGTAAATCACAGATGAACATATTTGCATCCAAATAATTTTTTTTATCTGCAACTTTTACTTCCTATTGCTTAATTATGAAAAATGCATATCTTAATGCAACAATTAGCAAGTGGATATGTCTACAAAATTTAAGACCTTGAACATTCACAAAATCAAACCTCAAATGTTTGCCACAAAGTTTTTGAAACCTGCAGCTCTAAGAACAAGAGCATCCAGTGAACATGGGGGAAACCCCCCCCTGAACATAATAAAGAATTTATACTCATGAAAAACAAAACTTTGTACGTGCCTTAAAACCCAAGGGGTATCATCATTGGCACACGTGGCAGTTCTCTGCATAAAGAGACTTGAGGGTATGTTTACTAAAACGCATGTTTGACCCCAAGAATTAGCGCAGGTACCTGTGCTAACCTTTGAGGGCATGTCTGCATATATCCCTGCTGTTAGTGCATTGGAGCTGTGGCTCACCATGCTAAATGACATGTGGGGTGCACTTACTGCTACCCCTTGAGGAGGTGGTAAATGTGCCTGCGCTAATGGCAACATTTATTTTATTTATTTATTTATTTAACATAATTTGATATACTATCATTGAAGTTATACATCATGGCGGTTTACAATTGAGGAAAAAATGGCTGAAGACAACAGTACCACAGATATAGGTTAAAAAGAACAGAAATTAAAATAATACAATTACAGAGTTTCAAAAACTGTAATTAAAAAAATACAATAAAAACAAGAGACAATAACACAATAGGAGGGCGTGTATATAGAACAACAAGAACATATATGCAAACGGTGAAACTATAGGGAGGGAATAAAAATTATAATTATTTACTCAAATGCCTGAGGAATAAAGCCATGTTTTTACACCTTTCTCAAACATAGTGTAAGACGTTTCTGACCAGAGATTGGAGGGAAGAGAGTTCCGAAGTTGGTGCCATAAATAACTAAACGCTGATTTTTAAGAACGGATTAGTGTTAGTCTTGTTTTGGAAGGAATGGTGAGAAATCCAAGAGTCTGAGAAGAGCAGTAGGGCAATAAAAGGAAATTTAAATAAAGGGGCAGTCCTCAAATAAAAACATGATGAGTAAGCCATTAAAATCTTAAACTGAATACGTTGAGGGATTGTCAACCAGTGCTGTTCTCATAAAAGTGGCATAACATGATCATCTTTCTTTGCATTATAAATTAGTTTGCCGGAGTGCTTGCTTTACCTGTTTTGCTTCCTGAGTGCAGAGGAGTCGTTGCTCCGTTCCAGTGGATACTGTGGGACACGTGAGCTGAGCGGGCTATTTAAATCCAGCCCCCACCGCGGCACCCTGAGTGCTTGCTTTACCTGTTTTGCTTCCTGAGTGCAGAGGAGTCGTTGCTCTGTTCCAGTGGATACTGTGGGACACGTGAGCTGAGCGGGCTATTTAAATCCAGCCCCCACCGCGGCACCCTGAGTGCTTGCTTTACCTGTTTTGCTTCCTGAGTGCAGAGGAGTCGTTGCTCCGTTCCAGTGGATACTGTGGGACACGTGAGCTGAGCGGGCTATTTAAATCCAGCCCCCACCGCGGCACCCTGAATGCTTGCTTTACCTGTTTTGCTTCCTGAGTGCAGAGGAGTCGTTGCTCCGTTCCAGTGGATACTGTGGGACACGTGAGCTGAGCGGGCTATTTAAATCCAGCCCCCACCGCGGGCGCGTAGGAGTACATACTTTTGGGCTTGGACTTGTTTGTTGTTTCTTTGATATTGGCGTTTATGGGGAAACGTAAGAAGAAGCCAACTTTACCATCTTCCTCTTCAGGTAAGGCTGTTAAGGTGGTTGGCCCCATGGATACTCATTTTAAATCCATGGTATCTACCCCGGCTGTTGGAATATCTTCGGAGTCCTCCCTTTCAGCGAGTCCTGCTTCTGTAGGTATGTCTCCAATACCGCATAGGGTTGTAACTCCACCCAGCAAGGAGCTCCTCTCTCAGGGTGTAGGCGTTCCCCACATTGGTGGGGATGGGACCTCATCCAAACTTGTTGAACTCCCTGAGACCTTCTTAAAGGTAAATACTGCGTACTCTTCATTACCTTCTTCTTTTGATTTTTCCTTATCTCCTGAAACTCCTGAACCACCGAAAGATATATCATTGCAAGATATTTGGCAGATTGTGTCTCGAACTGAACTGTCTCTTAATTCTTCTTTGATTAAACTATCGAAATTTACTCAAGAGACGGTGATTGTGTTAGCCGACCATCAAGATAGATTGAGGAGCCTTGAAACCTCTAAAGTTAAAACTGATGGTTTAATTTCATCATTTCAGTGTGCTTTGGCGTCATCTGTCCAGGACTCTCTCTTACTTCATCGTCGTGATGAAATACTTGAAAATGCTTTACGTATGAAGAATTTACATTTGTTAAATTTCCCCCGAACTCACTATCTGTCTCCTAGTATATTATTTGTCAAATATTTGAAGGATGTATTAAAAATTCCTGAACCAGAAGCTATAACCTTATCTAAATTGTATTATTTACCAGTTGGAGTTCGGGAAAAACGGTCGTTAGACTTGGAGCCAGATGGTGATGCTCACGGGGAAATGGATCAGTTAACTGTTCCGAGTCTGGATCTTTCTCAGTTTTTGGAGACATCTGTGGAGGAAATTCCTACTCGGGCTACTTTATTAGTTAGTTTTTCATTAGAGAAAGATAAAGAACTTGTTATGCGTTCTTATTTTAAGTTCCGACATGAGAAGTTCTTTGGCCAGATGATTCAGATTTTTCCTGATGTGTGTCGTAGTACACAATTAAAACGAAAGGCTTTTCTTGCATTACGTTCGCGTGTTTTGGAATTAGGAGCTTCTTTTGTTCTGAAGTATCCATGTAAGTGTGTAATAATTCTTCAAGGTAAAACGTATATCTTTTTCGATTCGTCTCAGAGACCTTTTTGCAGGGCTCAGTTGTAAAGTAATATTTCATGGAGCTTTTTTGGTTAGTATAAAGGGGTTTGTTAGTTTATTTGATCTCCTCTGTTTCGGGATATTTGTGATATTTCTTAATTCTGTCTTGCACTCCATTTTGTGGGCTGAGGGTTATTTTAATCGTGGAATTTCATTCTGTGTTATATTGTGATGTTTTATTACTTTGTATTTCCTTGTTTTTCCTTTAATAAAGAGGTTTAAAACGAAATAAATAAATAAATAAATAAATTAGTTTGCCACATTTTGGATTTGCTGCAGCCTTTTAAATTGCATTTGAGGGACTCCTGTGAGTAGAGAATTGCAGTAATTGATACTATTAATTCCTACACGCTGGTTAGCTATTCTAAGCACAATGTATAATTTAATCAGCTGCATTCTCTGGTTCTGACCCCACCTCCCTTTCCCGCTCATCCACATTGATTCTCCAGCAATATGCATATTCCTTTGCGTCCCTCTAGTCCAGTCCCGGAACCATAGAGTTATGAACCTCCACCAGCAGCTTTGGAGACTGAAAGATGTCATCGCTTTGATGTCACTGGTACTAATAGGCAAGAACCGCCCCCTTCCACCAGTACTTTCAGTCTCCAAGCAGCTAGGAGGTTCTGAGCCTGGGGCTGGGCTCAGGAGGAAACAAATAAGCAGAGCTTTATTTTGAAAAATCCTGTGAAATTTTAACTTTCTCTTGTTAGTTTGTTTTTTGAGTCTGATTCGGTGCTTTCTGGTTTTGATTTCAGGTCTGTTGCTGCTGCTAAAGGGGTCTTACCTGATTCTCCTGTGGACTTCTCTCTCTCACTGTCTTCCCTCTCTTTTCTCTCTCTGTAGAGTGCTTCTCCCCAGCGTCTAAACGAGCACGGGGGGGGGGGGGGACGGGTATTGTGTGGTGCCTCCCTGCTCCCGAACCCGTAGTAAAGAAGGGTGAGGAGCAGGTGGAAGGCAGAGAGCGTGCTTCTTCAGGCAGCAGCACAAAAAGGCCGGAAGGCAGCCTCAGGGGATCGCTGCGGAGCGGCGCGATAAAAGGCCTGGCTCTCTTCACAGAGACATGCCGGAGCTGAAGCCGCGTGCTGGCTGTGCTCCGGCGTTGGAGGTGTGCTTGCTCCTTCTCTCTCTCCCCCTCCTTCAACCCTGGAGCATCGGGTAAGTCGGCAGGGGGTTTCCCGAGTTAGCGCTTAGAGCGCGGAGCAGAGGAAGTGTAAGGGAGTCCCTGTGGCTACTGCCGAGGGCCTCGGGGTCTCTGCGGCCAGCCGCGTGTAGTTTGCGCGGGAGTTCTGCTGGCGGCCATTTTGGGAGCCGGGTTTTCAACGGCCCGACTTACTCTGTGTCCTAGACGGTTTCCTGAGCTTCGTTTTGGGGTCGGGTTAGCTCCATTTTGCTAGTTAACTCGAGCCATTGTAGTTACTTAAAAAAAAAAAAAAAAGAAACTCTGCCGCAGATCTTAGCGGTCTGAGGGACTGGTCAGTACTGTGGCTCTGGGGTAAGATGCCGGCTAAATCTCGCTGTCTCATCTGCGGGGTGCGGCGTAGCGAGGTCTTGGAGTCCGGGGTTTGTAAAGGGTGTTCCCTGGAAGCGGTGGTGACTGAGAGGGCTCTGGGGGATCCACTGAGGAGCAGGTAGCGGGCCCCTCGGAAGCCAGAGAGTCCGGGCCGCCGCCTTTGGCCCCTGCGGAGGCGGTGGTGGGTCCTTCCTAGACAGAGAGTGGTTTTTTGGCACCCGGAGGGATCCAGGGGGGTGGTGTTCCCGGGATTCCGCCGGATTTTTTCTCGCTGATGCAGAAGGCGTTGGCCTTACTGCAGCCTGGAATGGTAGCTCTGGCTCGTAGCCCTATGGGACTAAAGCGAGCAGGATCGAGAATCCTCCCGGAGGAGGAAGAGGTGCCCCTCAAGAAGCGCAGAGAGGCCCGGGACGACAGCCCGCCATCTCGGTTGGAAGAGGAGGTGGGGGTGGCCGATTTTAGATGTGGAGGAGGCCTTTGATGTGGACTTGGAGGAAGGGGAGTTCCCGGATTTGGAGCAACAGAGTAGAGTAGTCCGGGTGTTTCATCAGGAAGAGTTGCCAGCTTTGATTGCTGAGACTCTTAAGACGTTAAATATGCCCTCTGTGGCGCCGATGGCGGAGGAGTCGTTGGAGGATCCTCTGTTGCAGGCGGTGCGAACTTCCCAAAAGGTGTTCCCGGTTCGTAGAGTCTTTCGGAACATGATTCAGGAGGAATGGGACGTGCCGGAGTCGGCGCTGCGGGGTACTAGGACTTTAGCCCGGCTTTATCCGCTTTCCGAACAGGACAGGGAGATTTTCCGCTCTCCAAAGGTGGATGCGGCAGTTTTGGCTGTCACTGAGAAGACCACTATTCCGGTTGAGGGTGCTGCGGCTTTGAAGGATGTGCAGGACAGGAAGTTAGATACCTTATTGAAGCAGGTCTTCGATGTGTGTGCCCTTTCTCTGCAGGCCTCGATCACGGGGGCGTGGGTGGCGCGAGGCTGCTTGAGATGGTCCCAGCGGTTGCAGGGGGAGCAGTTGGACTGCCACGCTGAGGAGCTGGCGCGGCTGGAGTCGGGCACGGCTTATTTGTCGGATATACATTACAATCTTATCCGCGGTTTGTCCAAGAGTATGGCGTCAGTGGTGGCTGCGTGCAGGTATCTGTGGTTGCGTAACTGGTCGGCAGACGGATTGTCAAAGGCACGGCTTAGTAAGCTTCCGTTTAGGGGGAAGCTGCTGTTTGGTGAAGATTTGGAAAGGTTAATCAAGGATCTGGGGAAGACCAAGGGGGGTCGGTTCCCAGAAGATAAGCCTAAGCAGGGCCGGGGGGCCGTAGCATCTAGGGGGCTCTCCAGGGATTTTCGGAGATTTCGGTCCTCACGTTTTAGCCAGGCGCAGAGGGGAAGATTCCCCTATCGCGGACAAGGTTTTCGAGGTTTCCGGGGGGCCGGTAGGGGTTTTACTCCCTTTCAAACCTCTAACAACAAGAAGTCAGAATGAGATACGGCGGACTCAGGTAGCGGTGGTGCCCGTGGGAGGAAGGTTGTGGGAGTTTTACCCTTCCTGGGTCCAAATTACCTCGGATCAGTGGGTGTTGGAGGTCATTCGAGAGGGATATGCTCTAGAGCTCCATCGGCCCGTGTTAGATTCCTTTGTCCTCTCCCCATGCCGGGCGCCAGGAAAAAGGCGGGCAGTCGCGGAGACGCTTCAGTGGCTACTGCAGCTCAAAGCGGTGGTGCCCGTCCCGGCGGACCAGTACGGGTGCGGTCGATACTCTATCTATTTCGTGGTTCCCAAGAAGGACGGCACGTTTCACCGATTCTGGACTTAAAAAGGGTGACTCGGTGTCTTCGCGTGACCCATTTTCGAATGGAATCTTTACGCTCCGTCATGGCAGCCATCAGAGCAGGAGAATTTCTGACGTCATTGGATCTTACGGAAGCGTACCTCCATATCCCGGTGTGCCGCGAGCATCAAAAGTTCCTACAGTTTGTGGTACCGATGGGACATTTTCAGTTTCACGCGATGCCTTTCGGTCTGGCGACGGCGCCTCGGACATTTACCAAGATCATGGTGGTCGTGGCGGCGGCGCTCCGCAGAGAGGGAATTCTAGTCCACCCTTACTTGGACGATTGGTTGATTCGAGCGAAGTCAAGCGAGGAAAGCGCGGCGGCCACAGCTCGGGCGATACGGATGCTGGAAAGTCTCGGCTGGATGGTCAACTTGGCAAAGAGCAAGTTGGTTCTGTCTCAGGTTCTGGAGTACTTGGGAGCGCACTTTGAGACCAGGCAAGGGGTGGTGTTTCTCCCGGAGCAGAGAGCGCAGAAATTGAGGGCGCTCGTGCGCAAGTTTCTAGGGTGCAGGGCGCCGAAGGCCTGGCAGTACTTGCAATTGCTCGGTACAATGGCAGCCACGATCGATGTAGTTCAGTGGGCCCGCTCTCATATGCGGCCGTTACAGAGTGCTCTTCTCAGGCGTTGGTCTCATCAGAGAGATGCGTTGTCACACCGATTAGTGTGTCCTCCGGAGGTGCGTCAGGAACTCGGTTGGTGGTTGAAGCCCGAGAATCTATCCGCAGGAGTGTCTCTGCATCCTCCGGCCTGGAGACTAGTAACGACGGATGCCAGTCTCGCGGGCTGGGGAGCGCATTACGAAGGACACTTTGCTCAGGGGTTATGGTTGGTCGAAGAGAAGCAATGGTCCATAAACAGGTTGGAGATGAGGGCAGTGTTTTTGGTGCTTCTGGAGTTTCACGAGTGCCTGCGTCAGGAGCCAGTAAGGGTGCTCTCCGACAATGCGATGACGGTGGCCTATATCAATCGCCAGGGAGGCACAGGAAGTGCGTCGCTGGAGGCAGAGGCGACTCTGCTTTTGTATTGGGCCGAGCAGAATTTACAGGCGTTGTCGGCGCAGCACGTGGCAGGAGTAGACAATGTCGAGGCAGATTTTTTAAGTCGCCGCAGAGTGGATCCGGGGGAGTGGGCTCTTCACCCGGACGTCTTTGCCATGTTGGTACAGCGATGGGGGATCCCAGTCATGGATCTCATGGTGAGCTTCGAGTCGGCAAAAGTAGCCCGGTTCTTCAGCAGGCGGAGAGAACAAATGTCAGAGGGTCTCGATGCGTTGGTGTAGCGGTGGCCTGTGGAGGGGCTCCTCTATGTGTTTCCGCTTTGGGCCCTCATAGGCAAGGTGGTACAGTGCATAGAGCGACACCAGGGTCGCCTGATACTGGTGGCGCCCGACTGGCCCCGAAGGCCGTGGTATGCGGATTTGGTACAGCTGCTGGTGGACAGGCCGTGAAGACTCCCTCGGCGGAAGGATCTCTTGCTGCAAGGACCATTGTGCATGCCTCAGGTGGATCGATTCTCGCTTACGGCATGGCTCTTGAAAGGGCTAGGTTGACTGCCAGGGGTTATTCGGCGGCGGTTATTTCTACCTTATTGAAGGCGTGAAGACGGTCTACTTCATTGGCGTACATTCGAGTATGGCGAGTGTTCGAAGCTTGGTGCGCGGAGCAGAATCTGCACCCTTTGGGAGCCTCGGTGCCGCAGCTCCTTTCCTTTTTGCAAGATGGAGTGGAGAAGGGTCTGGCAGCCAGTTCTTTGCGAGTGCAGCTAGCGGCTATCTCCTGTTTCCGAGGGAAGATTCAAGGTCAGCCGTTAAGTTCACACAGTGATATTCGGTGTTTTCTGTGGGCGGCGCTGCTCCTACGGCCGCCGAGACGGTGTGCAGTTCCTCCGTGGGATTTGAATTTGGTACTGGAGGCTTTGGTTGGGGTGCCGTTTGAGCCTCTGGGTAAAGCCTCACTAAAGGATTTGACCTTGAAGATGGTTTTTCTGTTAGCTATTTGCTCCGCTAGAAGAATTTCGGAATTGCAAGCGCTCTTGTAGGGAGCCCTATTTGTCTTTTTCTCGTCACAAAGTGGAGTTGCGTACGGTTCCAGCCTTCTTGCCAAAGATAGTCTCCGTGTTTCACCTTAACCAGGTGGTATCGCTTCTGGTGTTTTCAGAGGAGCAGAACGAGGAGTCGGGCGGCAGGTTGCATCTTCTGGACGTTCGGAGAGTCCTCAAAAGGTATCTCCGTGAAACGGAATCGTTCCGAAAGTCGGACAGGTTGTTTGTCTCGTTTGGCGGGCCGTGCAAAGGGGAGGTGCGGCAAAGTCTTCGGCTTCGCGGTGGTTGAAGGAGACGATCGCTTCGGCCTACCTTCTCAGGGGGAAGGCAGTTCCCATGGGTCTTCGAGCGCATTCGACCAGAGCGCAGGCGGCGTCTTGGGCGGAGATCAGTTTAGTACCGGTGGCGGAGATTTGTAGGGCGGCCACGTGGTCCTCGCTGCATTCCTTTGCCAAGCACTACAGGCTAGATGTACAGGTGAGGGAGGACGGGCGTTTTGGTGCAGCAGTACTTCAGGCTGGCCTTGCGGGTCCCTCCCGTTGATATTCACTGCTTTGTTACATCCTCTATGGTTCCGGGACTGGACTAGAGGGACGCAAAAGAAGAGTAAATTAGACTTACCTGCTAATTGTTGTTCCTTAAGGAACTCTAGTCCAGTCCCGGATCCCTCCCAGTGTATTGCGCGGGTATTCAGCCTGAAGTTTTTCAAGTCCCATGTAAGAAGACTAACAAGCACGAAGTGGATAGGAACTTCTGGTGCTTTGGGGTTTTTCTCAGGGGAGCCCCCTTTTTCTTTGGCGCAGCAGTGCCTCATATGCTCGGGAATTCAGAATTTTTTCACGGTTCCCAGAGCTTGCTCTGTTTTTTTTCGGTAAGGTTC
Organism: Ichthyophis bannanicus; assembly: GCA_033557465.1. Taxonomy (NCBI): domain Eukaryota; kingdom Metazoa; phylum Chordata; class Amphibia; order Gymnophiona; family Ichthyophiidae; genus Ichthyophis; species Ichthyophis bannanicus. Next base: position 122,446,040 of record CM066033.1, on the reverse strand, counting down.
AGGTTTGAACTCTGTTTTCAATAGTTGAGTCTATAACTTTATTATCTACTTATTTGTTGCTCTGCTGAGTCTGCTTTGTCAATAGGTGCTGGTGGAAGGGGGCGGTTCTTGCCTATTAGTACCAGTGACATCAAAGCGATGACATCTTTCAGTCTCCAAAGCTGCTGGTGGAGGTTTATAACTCTATGGTTCCGGGACTGGACTAGAGTTCCTTAAGGAACAACAATTAGCAGGTAAGTCTAATTTACTCTTGTTCCTTACTTTTTTGTTCCTTTTTGGTCATTTGTACCTTCAATGTTCTTGTTAATATGTAAACTGCCTTGACATTCTGATAAGGTGGTATATAGAAGTAGTTAAGTAAAGTTATATTAAATTAAATAAAGCATGGAGCAGTGATTTAAGCACTTTTGAATCTAAGAGGCTTCAGTGCACATTCTTTGCAGTGCAAGGAATGATGAGCTTCTGTATGACAAATCTAAGTCCCAAATCACATGGAGGGACTTCAACTCATCCCGTGTTACAATAGGAATACCCTTCAAATATGGCAAAAAACCAGAATTGTTTGTTGTGGGGATCCATAATGCCTCAGTTTTATTGGGATTTAATATCAATCTGTTGGTATCAATCCAGTTTGCTACAGTATTTTATCAAATTTAATTTGCAAGTTAGTTAAAATTGTGCATCCTAGTGTTGGCTAGCAATAAGTAACTGAATGTCATCAGCGTAAATGTACATAATTGAAAGATCCTAAATGAAGGCGACAAGAGGAGCCATATAGATATTAAAGAGTGTTGGAGCCAAAATGGAGTCCTGGGGAGTCCATAGGAGAGAGGAGAACTGGATGAAGAGGGGTTGCCAACCTGGACATGGAATGTTCTCCTGGACAAATACAATCAAAACTAATTAAGGATGGTATCAGGCCAATATGGTCAAATAGTCAGGAAGCAGAGAATAGTCCAAGACATCAAACGTTGCACTAAGATCTAATTGGAGTAATAAGGTATCACAATTATTATCCCTATGGAGTACTCTCATTTTTCATGGCCAATAATGCTGTTTTAATGCTATGGTGAGATCGGAGCCCCAGTTGTCACGGATCAAAGGTGTTATTAGCTTCTAAAAAGCGAGAAATCTGCTCAGCATCAACTTTCTCCAATAAATTAGCACAAAAGGATGTAATGGAGATAAGTCTATAGTTGCTAGGCAGTAGTGGATCCAAGTTGGTCTGTTTTAGGAGCGGTCAACACATTCGTGGTTAACACATGCTTATGATGCCCACACTAACTGCGATGTGCTGTCAATGCCTATGTTCTGTGTACATAGGGAGAGGAATGGCCAGCAGGAAGAAGGAAGTAATTTGTGCTTCTGTATAAGTCTTTGGTGAGACCTCATTTTGGAGTATTGTGTGCAGTTCTGGAGACCACACCTTCAAAAGTATATAAACAGGATGGAGTCGATACAGAGGGTGGCTACCAAAATGGTCAGTGGGCTTCATCATAAGGCATATGGGGACAAAATCAAATATCTCAATATGTATACTTTGGATGAAAGGCGGGATAGAGGAGATATGATAGAGATGTTTAAATACCTCTGTGGCATAAATGCACAGGAGGCGAGCCTCTTTCAATTGAAAGAAAGAAAACTCTGCAATGAGGGGGTATAGGATGAAGGTGAAAGGGGAAATACTTGGGACTCATGCAGAAATATTTCTTTACGGAAAAAGTGGAAGATGCATGGGATAGTCTCCTAATGGAGATAGTAAAGATGGGGACTGTATCTGAATTCAAGAAAGCCATGGTACAGACACACAAGATCGCTGAAGGAAAAAGAGACTGTAGTAGTTGGTATGGAAGAGCAGGCTGGATAAATAGTTCAAGCAGAGTTTTCTGATTCTCAGTCTTGAAGGACTACAAAAGGAGTCTGCTACTTCTGGAGAGAGATCTGCAGTTGTAAATACTCTGGGATTTTTTCTAAATCTTGGGGGAAAAGGAATTCTTTAGATTTAAAGCTAATTAATCTGTGAACCTAATGTATTTGTTAAATCAGTCAGGGCCTAGTAGCAGCAAGAGCTTTCAGTTTAAATTTAAAACACAACAGAGAGCTTTCTGGTTAAATTTAGACCCCAAGACTCCCTCTATCCAAGCAAGGGTTGTGGGACTCCCCCTGGAAATTGGTCACAGATTACCTTAGAAGCACAGGACAGGGTACTTGTAGCAGCCAGCTTTTAATAAGTCTTCTTTCCCTCCCTCCCTCCCCGACACCCACCCACTCCTGGGATAATCGTAGCTTTATAGGTGCTTAAACCTCTTAAAGGAAAGTAGGTGCCATATTCACATTCACAGCTGTTTATCCTCATCAGGCATACATTAAGGACCTGAGATTAATTTTCAGGTGAACAAAGTACATTAAACGTATTAGGTATAGTTTTTTTAAATTTTATTTTTATTAGCATTTATATATGAACACCCAAGCATTCACATGAATGAACAAAGAAAAACATGGAATAGACAAAATAGCAAAGTAAAACTAAAAAGGAAAAAGAAAAAAAATAATCCATATATTAGTCCCCAACAGGAAAATCGGGGAGGTACCAAGAAAACTAATGAAATAAGATCCCCAATTACAATCATAATCAAGCCCTTGATAGCGAGGAAAAAAATTAAACAAACAAAAGACATGCAAAGACTTAAGCGTCAGCCATATGGGAGATCACAGCAACTTCAGTATCTTCCCTTGCAGTAAGGAACTCAAGGAGCTGCTTAGGCTCAAAGAAATGAAAATTTTTACCTTGATAGGAAATATAACGACGAGAAGGAAATTTTAACAAAAACGTAGCCCCCATGGACAGAGTCCTGGCCCTATAGGCCAGAAACTCCTTCCTCCGTAACTGAGTAGCTCGAGACAAATCAGGAAAAAATGCGAACCTGAGAGCTCAAGAATTTCTCATTTATATTCCTTAAAAAAGAACAAAGAATCAACATTTTACCTGATTCCAATGCTAGAGTAACAAGCATAGTGGTTCTCTCGGTTATCACTTCCAGGGAACTTTCCAGAAACACAGTTAAGTCCCCAGTCCTTAAGGACACATCCTCCAAACCTGGTCCGGCAAGATCACCAATGCCGACAGATATTGAGCCCTGGTCAGGGGAGGCAAATGCTCCTGTGAGATCTTAAGTACTTCACAGAAGTATTTCCTCAACATTTCCAGGGAAGACATGACAGGAGATTTTGGAAAATTCAATAACTGAAGGTTATTTCTCCATGCTTGATTTTCCAGATGTTCCGTCTTCCTAGCCAATAAGGTCCTGTCTTTATTCAGAGCCACATGCTCCTCCCTGAAGTGTCCAAGATCTTCTTTAAGTTGAGAAATAACACCTGCCTGTTGCTCCTGAATTCTGGAAGCCTCAGAAATATTCATTTTCAAACTGGAAAGTTCAGTACTCACTGTGCCCACAACAACAGATAAGAAGAGTCAAAGCATCTATGGCGTCCCACAGGGCGTCTAAAGTAATAACAGCAGGTTTAACCAACCCCGACTAGCCTGAAACTGCATTCTCCAATCCCCGTCAACTGCTGCTCAGCCGCGAGAGAAGTTGAACCAGCTGCAAAAGCCCCAGCCGACTGCTGCAACGATCCAAGTTGCAAAGCTCAAAACACTGTCGAGCCCTCTTCCTTTCCCTGCAACGGTGTACTCTTCAGTAAGCCGGGGGGAGGGGGGGAGAGACAGCGCTACATCCGGTGAAGATAAGCTTCCAGGCTGAATCGGGGGAACATGTTGCTCCGGGGACAAAGACACCCCTGATGCGCCCAGCAACGCTGAGACGTCCTCATGTGGTGCTGGCGAAGACGCTGCCCTAGGGCCAGCAGCAACAACTCGGCAGAGATCCAGAGTCCTCTGACCGGCAGTGGGAGGTAATGCCAAACTCGAAGGTAAAATGGCCTGCTTCCTTTTCCTCCGCCCCATCACAGAAACGAGCATGGAGTTCGCATCCGCAGTTTGAATCAATCAGTGCAGAGCTACTGCTCCAGACCACTTCCTGCTGCCATTTTGCCTCCCCTCTAGGTATAGTTTTATTAGTATAAGTATCCCCAGCAACCCTTATTAAGTAAAGAACTTAAATATCTAAACACAACCTTAACTAAGTTGCAGACAGCAGTCCAGCAGTGAGATGGGGGCTTTCCAGAGTATTGCATTGAGTGTCACATATATGATTTTCTCCCAGTTGGTGAGGGGTCTTATGTGTGCACTAGGTGCAAGGAGCTCTTTGCTCTCAGGGAACGAATCCGATCTCTGGAGGGTAGAGTAGCAGACTTGGGGGACATAAGGAAGACAGAGAGGTACATAGACGAGGGATATAGTCCTGAAGTCCCACCTCCAGTTTGGCAGCATCCCTGTTGCCATGGAGGAGAGAGGTCATGTGACAGGAGAGCATCACCCTGGTGTGGCAGGAAGTGATCCTGTAGCTAGGACCTGTCCTCCAGATGATGTAAAACTCTCTTGCACTGAGGAAGTTTGTCCAGGGCCATGTGCCCACGAAGGAAGGCTTAGGATAGCCGTTATAGTTGGTGATTCGATCATTAGAAATGTAAATTGCTGGGTGGATGGTGAACGTTAGGATCGCCTGGTAACATGCCTGCCTGGTGCGAAGATAGCGGACCTCACGCACTACCTAGCCAAGGTCTTAAATAGTGCTGGGGAGGAGTCTGCTGTCTTGGTACATGTCTGCACCAATGACATAGGAAAATGTGGTAGGGAGGTTCTGAAGGCTAAATTTAGGGTTTTAGGTAGGAAGTTGAAATCCAGAACTTCCAGGCTAGCATTCTCCGAAATGCTTCCTGTTCCACGCGCAGGACCCAAAAGGCAGGCAGAGCTCCGGAGTCTCAATGCGTGGATGAGAAGATGGTGCAAGGATGAGGGGTTTGGATTTGTTAGGAACTGGGGAACATTCTGGGGAAAGGAGGGGCTCTTCCGAAGAGATGGGCTTCACTTTAACCAGGATGGAACCAGGCTGCCGTCGTTAACCTTTAAAAAGGAGATAATAGTGGAGAACTGGCAGTCTCCCAAGAGCGCATGGTTTGGAACAATGTATCCTTGAAGGATACTAGGAAAAGAACTAAGTTAGGGCATATCAGCAGAGAGGTTCCAATAAAGACAAAAGTAGCCCAAATGCCCTTGAGTATGGAGCAGACAGAGCTTAAAGATTCCAAATTACGCCTGTTTACCGATAGCCAGATTAATATGAATAAACTACAGCCTCTAAAATGCTTGTATGCAAATGCTAAAAGTCTAAAAAAATAAGATGGGAGAGTTAAAATGTATAGCACTAAATGAGAGGTCAGATATGATTGGTATCTCATGGTAGAAGGAGGACAACCAGTGGGACACTGTGATACCTGGGTACAAACTATATCATAATGATAGAGCTGATCAAATTGGTGGAGGGGCTGCACTCTATGTTAGAGAGGACATTGAGTCACAAAGGATTAAAGTTTTTCAGGAAACAAAATTTGCTGTAGAATGTCTCTGGATTGAAATTCCATGTAAAAAGTGGAAGGCGATGGCAGTGGGAGTGTACTATCGACCGCCTGGCCAGAATAAACAAAAGGAGGATGAAATGCTCAAAGAAATCAGGGAAGCTAACAAAAGTTACAGTACAGTAATAATAATGGGTGATTTCAATTACCCCGGTATTGACTGGGTCAGTGTCACAGCAGGAAATGCTAGGGAGATAGTTTCTAGATGAAATAAATGACTGCTTCTTGGAGCAGCTGGTTCATGAACTGACGAGGGGAAACCATTTTGGACCTAGTCCTTAGTGGAACACCAGATCTGGTGCAAGAGATAAGGGTGTTGGGGCAACTTGGCAATAGTGATCATAGCATGATCGTGTTTGATTTAATTAATGGAGGAGGGATGGTAAGGAAATCCACAGTACTACCTTTGAACTTTCGAAAGGGAGACTATGATAAAATGAGGAAAATAGTTAAGAAAAATTAAAAGGAGCAGTTGCAAAGGTTAAAGACTTACATCAAGCTTGGGTGCTGTTTAAAAATACTATCTTGGAAACCCAGAACAGCTGTATTCCACTCTTTAAGAAAAGTGGAAGGAAGTCCAAAAAACTGCCAGCATGGTTTAAAGGTGAAGTCAGAGAGGCGGCTGTTGCCAAAAAAGCATCTTTCAGGAAATGGAAAAAAGAGCCAAATGACCAAAACTGGAAACAGCACAAGAAGTGGACAGTTAAATGCAAGACATTGATAAGGCAAAGAGAGAATTTGAGAAGAAGCTTACTGTGGAAGCAAAAACGTGTAATAAAGACTTTTTTAAAGTACATTCGTAGCAATAAACCTGTGAGAGTCAGTTGGACCATTGGATGATAGAGGGCTAAAAGGGGCACTAAGAGGGGTCAAGGCCATAGCGGAGAGACGGAATGAATTCTTTGCTTCGGTCTTTACTGAGGAAGATGTAGGGATGTTACCCATGACTGAAGTGGTATATAAAGGTGATACTGCGGAAAAATTGAAAGAAATATCGATACACTGGGAAGATGTATTACAACTATTTGATTAACTGAAGTGTAGCAAATCACTTGTCCAATGGTGTTGAAAGAACTGAAATAAGATTGCAGACCTGCTATTAGTAATCTGTGAACTGCTCTGTTAAATGTTATTTATGACATGTCTCTATACCCACTCAAGATCTCTAGTCTGATGTAATTGCTTTTATTTAATTATTTATATCCTATTCCCCAGTTAATCCTTGTTTTATTCCCCTGTTACCTGTAACTTGGACAAGTTCTCTAAATCTGAGTGTATTTTGTTTAACGTAAACCGCACTGATGTCAAATAGTGCGATATATAAGAGCTGTTAAATAAATAAATAAATAAATAAATCATTAAAATCATCTTTAATACCTGAAGATTGGAGGATGGCCAATGTAACGCCAATTTTTAAAAGGGTTCCAGGGGTGATCCGGGAAACTATAGACCGGTGAGTCTGACATCAGTACCATGAAAAATGGTAGAAACCATCATAAAGAACAAAATTACTCAACATGTAAATAGTCATGGCTTAATGAGAGACAGCCAGCATTTTTTTAGACAAGGAAGATCTTGTCTTATTAATCAGTTATGTTTTTTGAAGGTGTGAATAAACAGGTAGACAAAGGTGATATAGTGTATCTGGACTTTCAGAAAGTCTTTGTCATGAGAGACTTGGCAAAACTAAAAAGTCATGGGATAGGAGGCAGTGTACTATTGTGGATCAGGAACTGGTTAAAAGATAGAAAGCAGAGGGTAGGGCTAAATGGCCAATTTTCCCAATGGAGAAAGGTGAATAGTGGTGTACCCCAGGGATCTGTGCTGGGTCCGCTGCTTTTTAACATATTCATAAATGACCTGGAAATGGGAATAACGAGTGAGGTTATCAAATTTGCAGATGAGACAAAACTATTTAAAGTTGTTAAAAACCCATGATGATTGTGGAAAATTGCAAGAGGATCTTGATAAATTGGAAGACTGGGCATCCAAATGGCAGATGAAATTTAATGTGGACAAGTGCAAAGTTATGCACCTAGGAAAGAACATCCCAAACTATGGTTACACGATGCAAGGTTCCACATTAGGAACCACCACCCAGAAAAAAGATTTAGGCGTCATCGTGGATAACATGTTAAAACCCTCCGCCCAATGTGCAGCAGCGTCCAAGAGAGCAAATAGAATTCTAGATATCATAAGGAAAGAAATGGAAAATAAATCAAAGCAAACTATAACCTTGAAATTATACCACTGGAATTTAAAGACTGCCTGCAAAATTGATTTACTGCTTTAGATACAAATGACAGAGCTCCAGAAGAGTTATGGAGTAACATCAAGAAGGTTGTTTTGGAAGAAAGCAAAGTCTCTACAAAAGGTGAAAAAGCAAAACCAGCCAAAATGGATGATGGAAGAAACTCTTAAAATTGCCCAGAAACACAGAGAAGCTAAAGCCAGAGGAGAAAGAAAGACAGTCGCAGAACCCAACAGAGATTTCCAACGTGCAGCAAGACAGGACCAAGAAAAGTACTACAATGACACGTGGAAGGAAATAGAAGCAGAAACTATTAGAGGAAGAACAAGATTGGCTTTCCTAAAGCTATGAGAGTTGAAGATAAAATTCCGGCCTCGAATTGGAATGTTACAAGATGCTCAAGGTTCTATGTTGAATGATGCTGAGAAGATCAAGAAAAGGTGGAAAGAATATACAGAGTTTTTATATGATAAAGATCAAGTGGACCAATAGCCATTTCAACCTGCACCTTATGATCTGTAACCATTACTGATGAAAGAAGAAGTTGAAGCAACATTGAAGGCCTTATCTAAGAACAAAGCACCAGGCATTGATGGCATTCCCATAGAAATATTAACAGCAATCTGATGCAGCTGTTACCGTACTTACAAGGCTCTGCCAAGAAATTTGGAAGAGAACATCATGGCCAACTGACTGGAAAAGATTTGTGTTTATACCAATATTAAAGAAAGGTGATCCAACTGACTGTGGAAATTATCGCACAATCGCTCTCATCCCACATACCAGAAAGATTCTACTGAAGTTTATTTAACAGAGACTACAACCATACCTGGAACAGGAAAGGGCGAGGAATGAGAGACATCATCACGGATATGAGATGAATCCTTGAAAAGACTAAAGAATACCAAAAGGATATCTATTTGTGCTTTATGTACTATAGCAAGGCTTTTGACTGTGTTAACCATGAGAAACTCTGGGCTACATTAAAAAGCATGGGTATACCAGAACACCTGATCGTTCTCTTGCACAGTCTGTACATTGATCAAGAAGCAACAGTTCAAAAGGAACAAGAAGAAACAGAATGGTTTAAAATAAGCAAAGGTGTAAGACAAGGCTGTATACTTTCCCCCTACCTGTTTAGTTTATATGCAGAACAAATCATCAGAGAAGCAGGGTTGTATGAAGACAACAGATGTGTGAAGATTGGTGGAAGACTCATCAACAACTTTCACTATGCTGATGATACCACATGACTGGCTGAAAGTGAAGATGATCTGAAACATTTGCTTCTCACGATCAAAGAACATAGTTTCAAAATGTGCCTGCACCTTAATGTAAAGAAGACAAAGATCATGATAACAGGCAAAATCAACAAGTTCATCATTGAAGGAGAAGAAATTGAAATCGTGACAACTTTAACCTACTTGGATCAACTATCAATAAAGAAGCAACAAGCAGTCAAGTAATCAGACGACACATTGCTCTTGGCTGAATTGTGATGAAAGACCTAGACAAGATTCTCAAGAGCAGAGATGTGTCTCTCCATATAAAGATTTGATCTGTTCAAGCCATGGTATTTTCAATAACATCATATGGATGTGAAAGCTGGATAGTGAAAAAGATAGACAGGAAGAAAGTCGATGCCTTTGAATTTTGGTGCTGGTGGCGAATACTACGTATACCATGGACTGCCTGAAGAACAAACAAATCAGTACTAGAGGAGATCAAACCTAAGTTTTCTTTAGAAGCTCAGATGAGAAGACTTCAACTTTCATACTTTGGACACATCATGCGAAGAGAGAGATCATTATAGAAAGACGACATGCTTGGCAAGATAGGTCAACGTAAAAGAGGAAGGCCAGCAATCAGATGGGTTGATACAATAACAGCAGCTACGGGTACCAGTCTTTCAACAATGAGCCGCCTGACTGAAAACTGAACACAATTTAGGACAACTATCCAGAGGGTCGCCATAAGTAGAAGCCGACTCGACGGCACTTAACAACATTATAATGCCTCTGTATAGTTCCAAGGTGCAACTGCACCTTGAATATTGTGTGCAGTTCTGGTCGCCGTATCTTAAAAAGGATATAGTGTTAAAAAAAAAACAAAGTACAGAGAAGAGCTACCAAAATGGTAAAGGGCATGGAAGGATGCTTCTATGAAGAGAGGGTAAAAATTTTAGGGCTTTTCAACCTGGAAAAGAGATGGCTGAGGGGGAGATATGATAGATTTCTATAAATTAATGAACGGAGTGGAACGGGTAAACATAGATTGATTGTTTACATCATCAGAATATAGAAAGACTAGGGGACATGCAATGAAGCTACAGGGAAAACTATTTAAGACTAATAAGAGAAAATATTTTTTCACTCAACGTGTAATCAAACTCTGGAATTTGTTTACCGGAGGATGTAGTAAAAGCTGTTAGTGTAGCTGGGTTTAAAAAAGGTTTGGACAAGTTCCTGGAGGAAAGGTCCATAAACAATTATTAAAAGGGACCCAGGATATCACTGCTTGACCCAATACAAGCATTGTGGAACCTGTGTCTTTTGGGGAAACTGCTAGGTACTTATGACCTAGATTGGCCACTGTTGGAAACAGGATACTGGGCTTGATGAACCTTGTTCTGACCTAGTATGGCATATCTTATGTTGTTATGGTCTTTATCTTCTTTATCTGCCTTCATATAAATTCTTAAAAAAAAATGCACCCAGTCCCCTCCCCATCAGGCTTCAACTGGTTAGCGTGGGATATACTATGATGCCCTGCTCTAACACTGCACTAGTGGTTAGCATGCTTTAATAAACATGCCCTTTGGTGTTAGGCATTTGCACAGTCTGCCTTCTTTGGTATTAGTGAGGCTTGATTTTGTGAATGTTTTCAGTTTTTTTCCTTTTTTTTAAATTTGTTTAGTGCTGCCCAATTGCTAATTTTTGATTATTCTATTGTAGTTATCTTTGTTCTATCTCTTTGTTACTCATGCACATGTTTCAGGCCATGGCTAGATGCTCCAAGTTTCTATTAACATTATCCTCAAAGTTATAATTGAAATTTCTAGGTCAAACAAAAAAATAATCCTGTCAAATTCTACTTAACTAAAAAAAAAAGTCTGTTTCTGTAGAGGGGATTCATCCTTTCCCCCTCCCCTCCCCCCCCCCCCCCCGGGCTGTTCTGGACTATTAGGACATGAAAAAGTGAGCCACATATAAGGAAACTAGTCATCAATCAGTTTTATTTCATGCATGTCTTCTGTTTTTCTTTTAGGGAGCCTTTGCCAGTTTTGTTCAGCATGTTGCACCCACTGGATGAGATAACACCCCTGATCTGTAAATCTGGAGGTTTGTGGCATGTTTTCCTACATTGGGGCATATGGCATTAAGAACACATTTGAATAGTGCCACATGTAAGTGCTGCTTTGAGTACAGATGGGTAGATGGCTTTAAGTTTTTCTTTCTTTTTCTCTCCTTCAAAGCAGTTTGCTTTTTGTATCTAGGGTGTTGTGTTAAAGGAAAACTGCCATAACTGGCACAGTTTTTCATTTTGAAATACTCTAAAAGATTAAATGTTGTTTTGATGGCATTTTCTTCTCTGTACGTAGTCATGCCTTATATTTTTGTTTTAGACTTTTTGGCTAGTTTTTAATGCTTGTATTAACATGAAAGTATATGGGCCGTGATGTGCTGAAGTTGTGCTGCAGGACCTGACTCAGCAGATACATTACAGTCCTCTTGCTTCAGTCTTTTGTAGTTGTGCTAATTCGTAATATGGTAATAAATTTCTGTTTTCCCTTACCATTGCCATTTTAAATTTTTCATTGGTAACATTGAGATAATAAAGGACGTCAAACTCCAGTCTTCAAGGACTACAGACAAGCTGATTTTATTTGCATATACAGGCACTAAAATATTATTCTGTATCGTCCTGCTAGACCAGTGCAGAAAAGTTGGTTGTGTTCCCCTACCAGCAAACATGGAGAAAGAGAAACATTCTAGAGGCTTCTTATGATATCATGGTGCCATTATCAGTCTGAGTCTCTAGGGGCATTGTCCAATATTTCTTGTCTCCACATTGTTTTCTTGGGTATGCATGTAGATTGTGAGCCCTTTGGGGACAAGGGAATATATGCAATACCTGTTTGTTACCCGCCTAGAATGCCTTCACAGATGGGCAGTATATAAATGCCTTAATAGCATGGAATAGATGGATGCAAGTTTCTCCAGGGACAAGCAGGAAGTCAGTCCTCACATATGGGTAACGTCGATGTTGACGGAGCCCGTGCGGAGCATTTCCCCAGCTTTCAAAGAAAGCCTTTGGGAATGCTACCACGCATGCGTGGTCCCCTTCCAGCCCAAGGGAATCATCTTGCTCAGTCTTCTTTTTTCCATCGGACGCTTGTCCTGTTTTTCTCAGAAAAATCTCTCTAAAACTATTCTTAAAAGTTGTTTTTTCCTGGTTTGCGTACCGGTTCCTCTTCCCTCGAGCCGGTGCCAACCCTGGTGCCATTTCTTGGCTCCTTTCTTTTTTGACAGTGCTTCCCTCGACTGGTGTTAGCGCCTTTTTTTCACCAAGGGGTTATCGGCCCCGGCCCCAGCCGGGTGTCCCCCACCATGTCTCCTGGTGGGTTAAAAAAAAATGTGATTGCTTCAGTCAAACTATGTCTGTCGCAGACACCCACGACTGCTGCCTACGTTGCCTAGGCCTAGACCACGACAGCACCACCTGCGACCTGTGCCAGGCCAGGACTCAGAAAACCAACAAGAAATGGACGGAGTTGCAGGGGAAGATGTTCCTGGACTCCAAGCCCAGCACTTCCCGGAAGGCCTGGGCGTCCTTGGAATCCTGTGGCGGCGGCTCCTCCGAAAAGACCCCAGACCCCAAAATGAAAAAGAAAAAATCCTCAAAACCTGTCTAGGTTTCACCAGCAAACCCAGTAAGGTCCTGCGGAGGGACTCAGGCGACTCCGAGAAGCGACCTCTAAGGTCTCTAGGAAAGAGTCCTCGGCCGGCAGAGACTGTGCGAGGCTTCTTGAGGCCATGGTCTTCATTGAGAATGCACTCAGAGTGCCCGTGCAGGGTCCGAAAACCTTGGTGCCCGCGCCGAAAGTTGCGGAGCTTTCTTTCCTCAACCAGAATGGCGGCCCTGGAGCAGAATATCTCTGCCATCCTGGCCCTGCAGCAGTTAATGATGTCTGGCTCATGCACATCATCTACCCTGGCAACTGTGCTCCCAACTGCGAGGGAGTCTCCAGGCGTCAAGCCAGGCACACAGCGCCACCGGCCTCAGGAAAGCCCTTGGCATCGATCGAGATCCCAGTCCCTATCCTTGGGTGTCTGGCCGTCCCCGGCCAATTTCGGGGAGTCAGACCTGAGATCCTCTGGGGGAGCCTGGTTCCCCAGAGCCGGTCTCGAGGCGCAGGAATCCTGAGCCTCGGAATCTTCGATGCCTTCTGGCTCTGAGTGGGAGACTGATGACGAGGCTTCCCTGGAGACCTCTTGACACCAAGACGTCCCCTCGGAGCATTCTCCCCCAATGCCCCTGGAGGATGTGGCCTCCTCCCCTGGAGATGTGGCCTTCCATGACTTCGTCCAAGATTTAGCCCGGGCCTTGTCGGTCCTGACCGAATCAGAGGAGGACCCGTGCACTGAAGAACTGGAGATCTTCCAGTATGAGTCTCCGCCAAAGGAGGTTCTCACAGTACCAGTGCAACCTATCCTCAAGCGGTTGCTCCTACGAATGTGGGAGACACTGGCTCAGTGCCGGTGGTCAGCTAACACCTCAACGCTGTCTATTGCGTCAAGAAGTGCCCCGGTTTCCAAAAGGCTCGGCTCTCGCATAAATCCATGGTTGTGGAGTCATCTATGCAGAAACTTAAAAGCCAAAAGAACTATTCCTCTCTCCCACCAGGTAGAGAGGCCTAGCCCTCGACGCCTTCGGGTGCAGGTGCTTTCAGGGCTGCATGCTTGACTGCTAGATACAGGCCTATGAATTGTACATAGGGACATACCTCAAGGGCCTCATCCAGGAACTGGCAGATTCTTCGCAGGCCTCGCCGGAGAGCCTCTTCAGAGGTTCCAAACCCTGACAGCCGGGATCTGGGACTACTCAAAATTCCTGTCCCGTGCCACCTATGACTGCTTTGAGTCAGCAGCCTGGATGGCAGCAGCTGGCATCGGCGCCCGATGCCAAGTCTGGCTGCAGATCTCCAACCTCGAGCAGTGGATACAAGAAAAATTGCTCAATGTCCCCTGCACTGGGGAGAACTTGTTTGGTAAGCCCATAGCTGACAAGATGGCCGAGATAGAGGCCAAGGTCATGACCAGGCAGAGGTTCTCGAGGGAAGACCTCAGCCCTCCCCAGGAAGAAACCATCAGGGAAAAGACCCTCTTTCCCGAGGAAAAAGGGATCCTTTCATCAGGGTCACTACCAGCCCTTCTCGGGACAACAACAGGAGGACCCTCAGCCCAAGAGTCAGGGCCACAGCTGAGAAAGCCGAAGGCTCAGAGGTCCCAGTTCCCACTCAACCTGGGGGGAGCTTTTGACTTTCTGGGCAGGGCCTCCTCTCCGTCAGGAGACTTACCCCTAGGCCCACAGAGGGCTTCCTGTCACTTTTTACCCACAGGCGGGCCAGGGTCACCACGGACCAGTGGGTCCTACAGGTGATAAGGGAGCGGTATCTTCTCCGCTTCCAGCAAACACCCCTAGAGTTCTTCCCAGGAGAGCCGATGTGTCCTCTCGTTAACCAGACATTGCTCCTCTCAGAGCTCGCAGGCTGCTCAAGGAGGCAGTGGAGCCTGTACCCAAACATCTATGGGGAAAGGGCTTCTACTCCAGGTACTTCCTTGTCCCCAAAAGAACTGGGGGTCTCAGGCCCATAATAGACCTGCAAAATCTGAACAAGTTTCTGGTGAGGGAGAAGTTCAAGATGCTCTCCCTTGGGACACTGATGCCCTACCTCTACCAGGGAGATTGGCTCTGCTCCTTGAATTTGAAGGATGCATGCACCCACATCCTGATCCACCCCTCCCACAGACAGTACCTAAGGTTTGTGATGGGAGGAGAGCACTACCAGTACAAGGTACTACCTTTCGGCCTGGCCTCATTGCCAAGGGTTTTCACAAAGTGTCTGGCAGTAGTGGCCGCCTACCTGCGCCTTCGTCTTCCCCTATCTGGACAACTGGCTCATCAGAGGCACTGTGGCCAAAGAGGCCGGGCAGTCCGCTTCCTGCAGCACGTGGGGTGTGTCATCAACTACCCCAAGTCCCACCTCTCCCTGACTCAAGGCCTAGAGTTTATAGAGGCACTGCCTGGACACGCTACAGGCAAGAGAGGTCCTCCCAAGAGAGGGCAGCACGCTTCCAGCAGTTGGCAGGGGAGGTGCAGTGCCGCAGGACAGTCCCAATGCACTGCCTCCTGAGCCACATGGCCTCGACGTTCCATGTCATCCCCTTGGCCCACCTGCATATACAGATGGCCCAATGGTGCTTGCGCTCACAGTGGACTCAGGCAGGCTGACGGACAGGGTCAAGGTCACCAGCAGACTGGCGGCCTCACTAAATTGTTTTATATTTTATCTCCAGGAACAAGCAGGAATGAGTCTTCACATATGGGTACGTCTGTACCGACGGAGCCTGCGTGGGAACGCTCCCCAGCGTCCAATCAGAAAGCTTTTGGGAGCATCCCTCAGCGCCTGTGTGCTGCCTTCCCGCCTTTCCAACTGTCTCTCCTCAGTTTTCGTTTTTCCGTGGAGCCAACAGGATGTCCTCCTGACACCGCAGAAAATTTTTTCTTTAAATTCTTTATTTCTTATTTTCCTGTGGTCGCGGCTGTTTCCCCGACTCCACCGGTATCGCTGGTGTTTTTTTCTTTTTATTTTATCCAGGGAATTTTTTTCCCTCAGTTTCAGTTTTAAACTTTGGGCCTCCAGGCCTCTCCATCATGGAGCCGCCTCCTTCTTTTCCTAAGAAGTGCCTTAACTGTGGCAGTGCAGTATTGTTTTTAGACTCCAAGTCCTGGTGTCTAAACTGTTTGGGTCCTGACCATCCGGAGCCATTAGGCTACCATATTATGAGAAGAGATTTTCCTTTTCGAGTTTGCCTCGATACCGAGTTCCCTTCCAATGGCAGGGCACCGACCATTTCTCCTTCTCTACAGGATCAGGTAACCCACAAACAG